>JAKWBJ010000226.1:6169642-7403571 GCA_023159175.1 Wohlfahrtia magnifica | reverse complement strand
TGAAAAAAAAAAAATTAAATGGTGGACCCTTATATGTATATAAATAAATTGAAATAAGCTATCCCTTTATCATATAAATTGTGTGCAATCCTTTACATTTTTCTCGTGAGAAATACATTTTATAGGTATAAAACACAAAGGCTCCCAGCAACTCGAAAAGGATTACACTCGGAAAGGATTACACTAATTACAATATAATTTGTAATTGTATTCCAATTTCAAAATAATAATATTTTGTCTTAATTCAACAATTTATTTTAAATAAAACCAAAAGTTTTCATCAAGTTAGCTAGGGTTATAAATAAAAAACTTTTGTGCTGCCAAATTTAAAAAAGCGTGCTTTTTTATAAAGGGTACCTACCTGAGGTGATGTAGGATAAAACTATACATTTAATTTGGTAAACATTTTTTTATATATTATTATTTTGACCACAACTGTAATTGCATATGTACATTTAGATATATGACATAAAAGTAAAACCAATACATTAATGTGTACAATATATGTATGTATGTATGTATGTATATGAAAATAGAAGCATTAAAATTTTGTATTTAATCAGGCATAATAATATGTAACAAATACAATATAATGTACATACTTAGATATAAAGACTTTATCTACTATGTACATCTATATATACACAATTGCAGACTGTTGCTTAAATAAATCCAGTGTTTGAATCATAATTATTACTAAACGGCCAATTACATTATAAAACATTGAAAATAACAAACTGATGACACGATTAATCGACCAGTTAGCCAATCAACCAACCCAAATTTTGTACAAAATAAATAACATTTTAACAAAATAATACAAATTCCTAGTAAGAATAATGATTGAAACAATACTAAAAAAATAAAAGGAAATGAAATGATGGATGAAATTAACAATCCATTATTAAAAAAATTTTTTTTCTATTCACCAGAAACAAAAAGTAAAAATTAATACGACCATAGAAGCATTAAAAAAATTTTATTACTAATAATACGTTAAAAAATAATAACAATGTAAAAAATTTTAAGCGCCATTTTTTTATATTACCACCCACTGTTGCTAAAATTGCGGTATGTACACTTCACGCCTTAGCTTTGAATAGCCTTGTATGGGCGCCAAAACTCCCTAAGGATATTTTAACAACGTAATTTTACTCGTATTTTGTAATAATATCAGACCTATGCACTTTCTATCTCTCTCTTACCAACAGACACACACACACACACACACAAATACTGAAACATATATTCATTAATTTTTAAAAGGCAAAAATTAAAAAGACGAACAGCAACTACAATAACGACTATGAGACTACGTGAACATAACAATAGTGAAGCAAAAACATCGTCCACAGAATTGAAATGAAAAATATTAACTGTATTATCTATGGACCCTTTTAATATTCATACAACTACATACACACAGTTATATACCTATGTAGAGAAAGTGACAGTGGCAATGTTAGTGTTTGCAAACTGAATTCTCTTAAAACAACACTTCTTTAATAAAATTCAATTGCATTAAAGCAACAGTAATATCACACACACACACACACACACACACACACACACTCAATAACTAAATAAAAAGGAAAGATAAAAGAAAACAAAAATAAAAACAAAGAGAAGAACAATATATCCTTTATATAAAAGTTTCATTATAAAAAGTTTTATTTTGTTTTTGTAAAACTCAACAAAAATAAAGTCATCAAAACGGTAACAATACTTTATTGCCGTTCTTGCTCCGTTTTGCAGCCGATACAGTGAATGCATTTGAAGTAAAGTGAGGAAAAAAAGAAAGAGGAATCACTCATTAAAACATGAATGCCAGTCTAATGTATGAGATTCTCATGTATTTAAATTCATTTTATTTTGGCCTGTATGCTGCTTTTAAAATATGCATCAGTGTATTGAAGCCCATCTATTTGCAGTATGCAGAGAATGTTTTAACACGTGAAGCAAGTATTCTATTGGCCATGTGCATTGTGGAAACGATACGTATAGTATTGGGTCGAAGGAGTAGTTTAAGTGACCGTGGTAAGTTATTTTGCTTAAATTTTGTTTTTTTTTGTCTTTTTTTTCTTTAGGAGATTGAAAAAAAAAACAATTTACGATACTTTTTCCTATTTTTTAATCAGTTGCAAATAAAACACTTATGCTAATGCTGTTTCCAATCCTTAAGGATACTCTGTTAAGCAGTTTTTGGTATAGTTTTAATCTTCTATACCGTTGTAGTCATTATATTTTAAGACCTCGCTGCTTTCATTATCAAATCCTATGAATATAGCGGCTAAGGGATTTTAATAGTTGAAGTATTAAAATTTTATAGGGTAATACTCTTTAAAAATCACACGTTTTTATGGTAAGAACTCCTTATCTACTACGCCATGGTAATCTAAGAAAGCTGTAAGCAAATTTTTCTGTTTAAATCGAGTTTTGAGTTACTCTTTTGGTCTAGGCTATTCCGTGCTCTTTCTGGCAAGGGTTGGCTTATAGTTTTATTTTTATAGCATTATACCTTATTAGCTATTATCCCTTTCCCTTTTTACTACTGAAAACACTATGCTGGCTGAAAAAACCAACAAGCGGTGAATCTGATGGATAAATCTAATTCGAATACGCTCAATGCAGCGGTGTTAATATTGATGCTACCTAAGTAGAAAAAAAAACATTTTTTATTTATATACCATTCATTTCTCAACATAGTCTCCTTTTAGCTCAATACACTTAGTAAGACGATTTTCCAACGTTTTTATACCATCTGAATAATACGATTTTGAGAACTCCTCAAAATAAGCATTAGTTTCGGTAATCACTTCTTCGTTTGAGATGAATCTTTTTCCTGCGAGCCATTTTTTCAAGTTTGAAAACAGGAGAAAGTCACTAGGGGCTAAATCTGGACTATAAGGTGGATGATCAACCAATTCGAAGTGGATTTCTCGTAGTTTTAGCATCGTATCTAATGCTGTGTGAATCGGTGCGTTGTCTTGAAGAAAGAGCACTTTTTTCTTGTTTATATGTGGTCGTTTTTCCTTGATTGCATCAACCAATTAATCAAATAATGCAAGATAATACTGTCCTGTGATTGTGGATCCCTTTTCAAGATAATCGATGAGCAATATTCCGTGTGCATCCCAAAATATAGTGGCCATAACCTTGTCAGCCGATTTCGGTGTTTTCGCCTTCTTCGGAGCACTTCCACCAGCTTCCACTCATTGCTTCGATTGATTTTTGGTTTCAGGTGTGTAGTGGTGGACCCACGTGTCATCAGCAGTTATTAATCTACGCCAAAAATCAGCAGGAATATGCTTTATCATAACTCGTTTTTGTTCAACACTGAGCAAACGTGGCGCCCATCTTGCCGATAGCTTTTTCGATTGCAAATGTTCATGCAAAATGTTGAACACACGTTCATATGATATGTTTACCATTTCAGCAATCTCACGTATTTTGACTCTGCGATCATTCATAACGATATCGAGGATTTTCTTGATATGTTCTTCAGTAACAACCTCTTTTGGCCTTCCTATTGATGGTATTGTTGCAGTGCTTGTTCGGCCCCGTTTAAATTCAGCAATCCAATATTTTACCATATAATCTGACGGAACAGATTCGCCGTAATGCTTATCAAGCTTTTCTTTTGTCTCTTTGGCCGTTTTCCCTTTCAAATAATAGTGTTTAATCACTACACGAAATTCACTTTTTTCCATTTTTCAAGAAACACAAAAGTTGCTTACTTCAAACGAGTACAACAAATAAACTAATCGATGAATTTGGATAAAATTTTAACAGCTGACGTTTGACAGATCGTAATTGCTAAGAAAGAAAAAGTTCGTGTGTTTGTGCATCTAGCGCTAGGTAGCTTCAATGTCAATCCGCCCTCGTATGTATGTACGTATGAGTGATATTTTATTAGCAAAACAGAAATATTACTTATACGTATGTACTTACTAGTAATGTGATCCAACTGTTCTTTTGTCAAAAAAAATTATATATTTCTAAAACGATTGCGCAAATTACAAAATAGTTTTAGCATTACTTAATGATAATTGTATTGTGGAATTTCGGTTCTTTCAGTTTATTCCCTAAACTAAACCGTTTTTGAGTTACGCAAACATTATAGTATGTTGCGCAGCATGCTCTATTTTCGAAATAACGGTATATCTCGAAAACAAGAGCTATGATAATGAAACTGTTAGCACCACAGGACTCAGCGTATTCAAATAAGGTTTTCCCACCGGGTGCTCCGCTTGTCGAAAAAAAGTATAAAATTCGAGCACAGTGTAATTACTGTTTTAGTCAGAGCAGATTAATTACATGCCACTGACTACGTGTCAACATTTCAATATATTGTTACTGAGATCACATTTCAAGTGAGCATATCTAATGTGTCGCTATTATGAGTCTACAAGTTTCCGTTAATTCCGTAAACAGGTTTTGTTGATACGTTTCTTTGTTTTAAAGAGGTTATAACAGATAATCAAAATTCAATTGATATCTACAATTAACCGAAGAGAAAATGTTTAACGTGGTCGAATCGCACGATCGAGGTGGCCAGTTTACATCATCTCTACGTGAGATGGCCTTTCCCTCAACTCGCTTGTGCAGAATGATCAATGTGACATAAGCTGACACATATCATATCAAGAGCGAACATTTTGTTTCATCTGGCAATGGGATTCATCGTGGAAGATATTTTTGATGAAAATTATGATTAGTTTTCAATAGCTGCAGGACCAAATTAGCGAACATTCTTCGTTCTCTTCGCGTTTACCTTCAGCTGCTGGGTTCTTTGTATTTTGTTCGGGTGCAAGTCCAAGTCATGACGCACGAGGTTTGTGACCTCGTTATCGATACGATGTTGACCGCCTCAAATTCTCATGCACACTCTCAAGGACAGCGGTAATGTTTGCTGCTGATATTGAGTTTTGTTATGTTGGTTCATTGTCCTCTTTGTAGAACTAATATGGCGATCGAAGATAATTTAATATGCAAGTCTTCTATGTAAGGTAATAAGGTTGGTTAAGCAAATTAAAACAAATGTTAAAGCTTCTATGCCATCCTATCCGAATTTTATTTACACGACCAGGAAATTTGGCAATGTCTTGTTGCAACCAAATATCGTTCAGTTCATAATCTACAATCGCAGGCCAAAAAATTTGGTTATTATATGGCCATATGCGCTCTGAATTGACGGTAAAGGTAATGGCACCTCGAGACCATAATGCGTACCAAACAGTCAATTTTTCTGGACGCAACGGTAACAACAACACTTACTTCTGGGTTCTCCGAGACCCATATATGACAATTTTGCTTGTTGACGTAATCACCGAGTGCAAAATGAAGAAAATATTGTTTGAAAATTAACAACTCAGTGAACACGTGTGCATCACCACTTTTGTAATGAGTTTTAACTTTTTTTACCCGTTCTTCGGTTGTTCAACAATCCATATTTGTTAGTGGCAAATCTTTCACTAAATAAATTACACCAAAGATGACGGATAGTCCAAATTAACGGTGCGTTTTTTTTTATCAGATCTGTACGTTTAATACGTTTTAAAAAAGTTTTTAGTTTTTAGAAAATGGAGGACTCATTTGAATACCATGTACAAGTGCTATTGTCATAATTATTTCAAAATATTTTCTCGAAAGTAATTTGTTTTAAAATCGAATTGCATCAGTTTAAATATAATTTCAGATACACATATCTATAGGTGACCACTTGGACCATCATATCCGTATGGTGTAGAGATATTAAGCGGATTTAATTAATCAATATTTTTTAGTAATTTTTTGTCAATTTTTTAACTAAATTTTGCAATTAAATTAAATTAAATTTTGTTTTTTTTTTTTTTTTTGGTTTTTCTTTTTAGCTTGGCAAGCGATAGCATCAGTAATTTTAACACTGCCCAGTCTTGCTATTGTAATTTATTTATGTTGTTTTCAGACCTATGTTCTTAAGCTCGAAATTATTATGAGTGCCTTAATGATAGCCCTACAAGGTGCTGAACTAGTGTTTGCCTGTATATTTATTTGTACCATGTGTCGTCCGGTCACATATACCTAGCAGTTGATTATATCAACGTCATCATCGCCATCAGCATCATCAACATCATTATCAATATTATCAACGCAATCGTCAACATTTGTAGCGCGAACTATGTCATCATTGTCATTAGCAACGTCCTACTACAATTACTTCTTTTTCGTTTTGTTCTTCTGCTACTTTTTCTTTATGCTGTTAATGAAAACAGTAATTATATATATAATTTTCATTGAGTACTGTAATTATTGCAATAAAAACAACAATAACAATGATAACAAGAACATTAACTATTTACTGGAACAACAAACGAAACTGCTAATTAATGAACTTCAACTGCAACAACAAGCACAACAACAATATTACCATAATAAATACAACAAAAATAATTATAATTTTAATAATAATAACAACAAAATCAACCACAATACTCCATATAAATATATAAATAATAAAATTTACAACAACAATAATAACAACATCAGCAGAAGTAACAGCAGCAGCAGCAGCAGCAAATACAATAATTATTATAATTGTAAATACAACAATAATAAGAACAACATTTATTCGTACATATACAACAGAAATTTTAAATACAAAAGTTGAAATTCATTCTAATGAATAAAAGTGAACATTTTGACGTGAAAGTGTTACCAAAGTGTTTCAAAAGAAACAAAGTTCTTTCTGCGGTGAACTTAAGGCAAGAGCTAACAACACGTGATAAAAATGTGCATAACTGTAAACATCTGTTAAGATTATCGTTAAGTTTCCCGCAGCAAAAAAAGGACAAGTAAAGTTAAAATAAACAAACCCTAAGAAGATCATCATGCATAGACTATACTACGAATACATGTGTGTACATAAGTATGTATTTTATACATGTATGTGTGTAAGCAAACACGTTATATTATAATTATAATAAATCAGCATATAATTGAGAGAACATGTTGTAAATGTTTTTCTTCTCTCCCTCTCTCTCTCTCGCATATATATACGAAAAAAAAATATATATGTATGGACAAAATAATTGTTATTTCTTATTAAAATTTAAGGTAAGATTTTCTTTTTTTTCAAACGTTTACATATTTAAAAAACTAATTTTTATATATTAACTAAGTTTTAAGGCACAATAAGAATTTTTTATACAATTTAAAATTTACAAAGTCGGAACAGGGTGTAAAATAATACCAACTATACCAAAAGTTTTAGACTTTTCTAAAAGACTATTTTGCTTACTGTACGAATTATTATATAGCATAGGCCTCAACAAATCGTTTCAACATGACCCCGTGCTTAATACAGCGCCATTTTCTTCTTTTAAGTTTTCTGGCCATAGGCTGATGGTGGGAATTTACTGTGTTTGTGTTGACGTTTATAGCCGTCTAACCACTAGAGCAGCACACGGCGGTTTTGTTTTCGTTTAACTAATTTAAATTTCCTTGAGTTAACGTTTTTTATAGATGTATAGAACTTTAAGTTGCAATAAACCAACGATGGATTTTCGATTGGCATGAATTTTATTTATCCGAAAGATAATCTTGTGGCATTACATTTTAAATATGACTTCTGATGCAGTCTAATCTGGACGTTCAATTTTCGATGACTTTTTCCAACATTTATGGCCGTATATCGGCAATAACAGAGCGAATGTTGTTTTCCAAATGGTCAAGCGTTTGTGGCTTTACCGCATAGACCAATGACTTTACATAGCCCCACAGAAAGTAGTCTAGCGGTGTTAAATCACAAAATCTTGGAGGCCAATTCACAGGTCCAAAACTTGAAATTAGGCGGTCACCAAACGTGTCTTTCAATTATTCTATTGTGGCACGAGCTGTGTGACATGTTGCGCCGTCTTGTTAAAACCACATCTCCTAGACATCATGGTTACTCAATTCAGGAATGAAAAAGTTAGTAATCATGGCTCTATACCGATCACCATTGACTGTAATGTTCTGGCCACCATCGTTTTTGAAAAAGTACTGACCAATGATTCCACCAGCCCATAAAGCGCACCAAACAGTCAGTTTTTCTGGATGTAACGGTGTTTCCACATACACTTGACTCCAAATGCGGCAGTTTTGTTTGTTGACGTAGCCATTCAACCAGAAGTACGCTTCATCGCTAAACAAAATTCGCTTATGAAAATCGGGAACAACGGTAATCTCGTTTTGGGCCCATGCGTGAGTCTATTTATGATGAATTGCCAAACCAAACTGAGGATAAATCACTTGACAGCTGTTAAATCGGTCGCCATCTTGAAAGGCAATGCCAACTTAAAGTTCTGTACCTCCATAAAATATATATATATATATATATATATATATATATATATATATATATATATATATATATATAATATAATATAATATATATATATATAATATAATATAATATAATATATATATATATATATATATATATATATATATATATATATATATATATATATATATATATATATATATGTGGAACATTAATTTTTCCATTACTGTATGCACATATACACTTCGGTTCAAGAGGATAGAACCAGCTTTTTTTTAATACCATAAATCGTGAATACGGAAGCAATAAGTGAACATTTTTTGTCAGACGAACAGCAGATACTTTAAATGATAAAAGGCTCATTGCATTGGTATTTTTTCATCTTTCTAGTCATGTACAAAATTTTTAGCTAATTTTTTGGTTCAACAGTATAGAACCACTTTTAGTATTCACTCAGAATGGGTGTTTCTTAGCAATAAACTTTTATAAAAACGGAATAAAATTATAGCTAAAGTTAGTGGACATAAATCAGCTCGGATATGGTGAAAAATAATGTTTATTACTTTTGAAAATATATTTATCGAAAAATTACTAAAAGAATCGAATAGAGCCACAATATGGTAGTGAATTATCTATAAAATCGTGACACCTATAACAAAAATTCTAAAAGATGTACCAACACTGCTTTAACGGTACATGAGAAACAAAAAGTTAATTGAACTGCTTCAAGTTCAGCTTACTTGATCTCTAAAGTGAAGCATTTAGCTGGAGTAAATGCAAGTAAACCATTTAGATCTACTATTTTATTCAGTGGACATCTACAAGTACGAAAACTGAAGAAAAAGCCTTCATAATAATTAAAAAGTGTTTTTTTGACAAAAAAAAAAAAAAAATATATATACTATATATTTCTACTGGGCGGTACCGTGCCCATACAAAGTAAACATTAATTTGCCTATATCTTTAAAATGGGAACAGTAAGTTTCGAAATCATAGCTAAACAGCTTCATTGCCAATACAAATCATTGAGCAAGTGGGCATGGTACCTTCATTACAAACTAAATATTGGTTTTTATATATCTTGAGAATGGGTAGAATGAAGATTCCAAGTTTGATCTAAATGGCTTCGTAGTCAACACAATTCATTAGTCAAAAAATGGGTGAACACAGTAAATATTAGTTTTTAAATAACTTGAGTTATTTACAGTTAACAGTAGAAGTTTCTAAATTTTTAAAAACACTTTGTGAGCAATACACATCATCAGTCAAGAGGTTGATTGAATAGATACTCGTAGGCGTGACATTTCTCATTCATACTAAATACGTAATTTTGTATATATGGAACAGCAAAGCGAGAGAGACTGGATAAGGGGGCATTGCTTAAAGGCCATCGGGTAAAAGCTCTTTTCTGCTGCTTATATAGGGTGGGCAATTTAAAAGTTTAAATATTATTTCATTTATATGGCTGCTGCGGCTCACAGTACCCTATTCGATCGGAGAACTTTTTGGAGTGTGCTCAATTGTCTCTGGTTTGTAAACATAACACTTGCCTTTAACGGCGCCCCACAGAAAATAGTCCAACGGTGTCAAATCTCAGTTTCTTGGCGGCCAACTGATATCATCATTTTATCTAACTAAACGGTCGATTGTGGCAAATTGCACCATCATATAGAAACCAAACGTCGTTCACATTAATACCATGAAGAGCGGGCACAAAAAAATCGGTGCGATAGGTATCTCCATTGACCGTAATGGCTGCGAAATATGAAATATTGGCCAATGATGCCTCCGCTCCACAAGCCGCACCAAACAGTCACTCTTAATGGGTGCATTGGCTATTGTAAGACCACGTTTGGGTTTTCTGAGCACCAAATACAGCAATTTTGCTTATTAACGTACCCATTAAGATGAAAATGAGCTACATCCGAAAAGATAATTTTAAATGATAATAGATTTCCATTAAATCCCAATGTTGCTCAAGCGTAAGTCGATTCATTTCGTGCAGTGGAGATAATATACTGAATTTTGTGACAGAATAGAATGACATAAGTATTGCCAGATTCGAAATAACCATTGGTTCAAATTTAAACTTTTAAATTGCCCAAACCTTTAATCAATGTGATATTTCAAGCTAAGTAGATGATTAAGCCACTGTAGCTTCCTCCATACGATTTTGCTTAGTGGTGAAGATCCTTGCTAATTGGTAGTGAGCTTTACTTTAGCATTGTAATTTTTTTCCAGTAGGTGGCGTGTTTGCCTGATCATTCGTTTGATGTTTGTCATTATCGCCAGAGTTATGCGGTAAGGTCAGGGGGCCTTCTTCTTTATTTTTTAGATGGAGTTGTCTGGAGGGAAATTGAAGCCTCTTTATTAAACATTAGATACCAAAATTACATTTTTCTTCGTCATATTCTCTGCTAGAGCTCAAATCTGGGTCGTTTGTGTTGTTATGCGTGCGCTCTAACCACTGCATCACATTACCCCCTGATCATTAAGATAAGAGTGAAGAAAATAATTAAGTTAGAGGTTCTAGCTAGTTGAGTTATAAAAGTATTATTTTAAGATTTAGCATCTAAATTTAAAATTTAAATCGCCTAACACCACTGAATTTCGTGTGTCTGAAATAGCTTTACAAAAAATAGTGTCCAGGTTTTTTAAAAATGCGATAAATATCTCGGAAATTAGCGCTAACTTTGGAAAACGACTAGCACCATTGAATTCAGCGTTACCGAAATCGTTTTACCAGAAGCGTGCCCAGATTTTTGAAATTTTCGACTAACACACTGTAATAAATCTATTTAGAAACACTTTTTTAATTTTTCATCTCTTCGATGCTATCGGTCTAATTTTAAATATGTTTGAACACTAAATTTTGTTATAAGTGTTAATTTGGTACCCTAACCTAAGAGCATATTTGTTATAAATTTATGCTTAAGCTCCTTATATTTATACTTTGATGAATGAGTTTTTGCATCAATTTGCTCAAAATCCCTATCATTGAAAAAAATAATAATAAATAATAATACAAATTACAATGTGTTCCTACCAGAGAGTTAAAATTCGATTGAGATAGAAAAACCTGTATTTGAAGAGCGTTTTGACTTAATTGTGGTAAAAATGTAAATCAATCAAAGCATTGTAATCCGTTAAGATCAATCCGAAAATATCAATCACAAAGTGAAGTTTGTTAACTCACAGTAACGAAAATTTAGTAACAATTTTGATTTAACATCAGGATTAGAGAAAATATGCTGCAAAGGTTATATGTTTGGACTTTTCATTTTTCATTATCATTCAATCTATACTGTAAATATAACTAAGATCGAAAAATTTCTCTTTGGAGACCGTTTTAACTTAATTCAAATAAACGTAATATAAGCGTGGAAGTACGAAATCATGTTGTTTTAAAACATTTTGAGATTTTCAAAAATGCCATTTACAATATGCATTCCGAAAATGTAATTTTTTATTTTTACATTGATATCCCACTGTGCTGTGTTTTTTCACTTATTTATCTACATATGTATGTATTTATCACATATTAATGTCGCATTAAATTTAATTTTAATTGGCGCAATTTAACATTCTTTGTAACCGTTTGATAATTTTCTTATTTTCAATTCTATATACGAAATCGTGCGACATGTTTTAATATTAAAAACACAATGTAAACTGAATATATTTGCTCAAAATTAAACATTTTCAATTCAATTTTCGAAATACGTTTTCAAGATGCAATGTTATAATAAAGAAAAAGAAGAAGAAGAAAAACGGAGAACAATTTTGAATTGCAGCACTATTTTGCTTTTGTTTAACATCACTATATAGACATTAAACATAGTAAAAGTACGAAGAGTCTAAATTATGATGATGAGTACTTGTTGAATACGTACTATGAGTATTTTATATGAAAATATATATGATATGCATATGTACATATGTACATTAGGGTGTACTTATTTTAAAATAATGTATTTTCATAAACCCCCGGGCAGATTTTTGTTCCTTTGTATTAGAAAATAAATATGTAAAATTTGGACCGAATCCAATAACTCTTTATGGAACCGGAAACAACTTCAAATATTCAACAAGTGAATATGGGCAAAACATCAATTTTTATACATGTGTCACCTTTTAATATTTTATGTATTTTCATTAAGGAATTATTCAATATTATATAGAGAAGAGAGGGATAAAGTGGGACATGGTGCAAAGTGGGACATCTAAATTTTTGACCATGTTTTTACATTAAAATCATTTTAAGATTTTCGTTAGAAATTTTAATTTTATTTGGTTCGGTGGTAGCTGATTTTGATGGAAAGTTCATGAAAGATTTAATCAGATCCACAGAAGTAGTAGTTTCTTGGAGCACCGATAGTAAAGGATCCGCCAAAAACTACTGAATATTCTCTTAAATTTATTTTTTTATTTGAAAGTACAATCTTTCCGGTTAATAATGGAAAATAATTGCATTCAAATGACTGCCTCGGCTGGCCATGCAGTAGCCTACACGAACGGTCCAATTTTTAAGTACATTATCGATTGTGTGCAGCTGTATTTCACCAATGGCTTCACGAATATTGTCCTTTAAAGCGTCAATTGTCTCTGGCTTGTTGGTGTAACACTTATCTTTGACGGCACACAACAAATAATAGTCCAACGGTGTCAAATCGCAGCTCCGAGGTGGCCAAACGACATCAGCTCTGCGGCTGATAATGCGATCTTCAACAACAGGGCGCAAAACATCGAGTGTAGCTTCGGCTGTGTGGCACGAAGCGCCGTCCTGTTGAAACCAAAAGTTGCTAATATCCTCCTCTTCAATTTTTGTGAACAAAAATTCGTTCAACATGGCACGAAAATGCTCGCCATTGACTGTAATGGCCACTCCTTGCTCATTTTCGAAGAAAAATGACCAATTATGCCTCTGGACCAAAATCCGCACCAACCAGTGACTCGTCCTGGGTGTATCGGCTTTTCAATGTATGCGTGCAGGTTTTCTGTGCCCCAAATGCGACAATTTTGCTTGTTTACATACCCGCCAAGATCAAAATGAGCTTCATCTGAACACATCACACACATTTTGCAACATTACCATGACTTTTAAAGTAATATCGCATTATTTCCCAGCGTTGTTCAAGCGTATACACAACCATATTCGTTCTGTCAAATCAGACATGAGCTAAGTGTTACCATTCACGAAATAAGCACTAGTTGAAAAAAAGCGTTAGATGGCGGTCTCGATAGAATCTTCAACTGTAAAAATATTGCGGATGCAATTTATGAAAGATTTTTTAAATGGTATACTGTGAACCAAGTAAACGGCTTATGATACAAATATTTGTATCAACACAGGCACATCTGTCCTCTTAGAAAAAAAAAAAATAGATCGTAGTCTAATCAATCTACCTTGTCGCCATTATGTGTACGAAATCATATTGCGCAGCGTTTTCGAAACAAAGTTATATTCCAGAAGTTTCAATATTTGAAAGATTTGCCAATTCATGGCCAAGTTTTAACAAAGAATTATTTAGAAGTGGCAATGAAGACGCATCTGTTTTAGTACAAATAAGTCCAGTTGAATGTAAAGATTGTATAAAGTTTTGTTATGAACAACTGACTAAATCTCAAAATCGAGAAGACTATAAAGAATTACTTCAGTTGGCCTTAATCTTTCAGGGTGTAGAGCGTTACAATTTTCGAACGCCTGGTCCAACTATTCATGAACAATGGATGTCAAAAGTAATATAATCAAATGGATTACGCGATATTTGCATTTTTCTAGCGAAACTTTACATTAAAGTCTGGTTCAGATGTACCAATGTTATACATGCTTCGCTTCAAGATTTGACTTTTATTCAATGAAACTATAAAGTATTCGGAAACTACGAGTAGACCAGAAATCTCAGCAGTAGTTCTTAAAGAAATGAGCAATCATTTATGGTATATTTCTGAGGAAACAGTAGTACTATTCCTGTTCGAATCAAATATAAGATTTGAATAAAAACGTAAAAGTATTTCTTTCGTCGGTTTAGCTTACCTTTGGAATTTCTAGAGCTTCGGTCTTCAACTTGGTAAGCATCATTTAAATTTGAGGAAGGTTGGACATTCTGTAAGGACTTTGTTGTTGTTAATGATACTGCTGAGAGAGGCGTTAAATTTATTCAAGACTTTAACAGAATTTTATTAAGTGATGAAGAGGAGAAGCAACTGTACCTTCAGGTTGTTGAGGCTTATTGACAGAAATAAATGTGATCTAATATTAAGTCCATAATTTTAAGAAATAAAGATCCAAAAAACTATTCTCTTTTTCCATTTTATTGTTGTTATGTTAACTTAAATCAATAAAAAATAGTAAGTAATAGTATTGTGGGATCCTGTTACATATGGTATTAACGTGTCACCTTTTCAATGCCGTATTTGGCAGTACTGTCGACCATCTTTGTATGTAACATTTGAATTAACGGAAGCAATTCGAATGTTATAGCAAGAACAAGAAAATTTGGAAGTAATTTAAATTGTGTATACAAAGTGGCGCCTTATGCAAAAGTAGTAGTTATTGTTTGGCTCTTATAAACTCGTTTTTAGGCGTAAATAAAAGTGTTGTATAAATAAATGTTGAGTGCAAGATAAATAAGTTGCTGTATTAAGATAAACTGTATAAAGATAAAGTGAGGAAATAAAAACTGTAAAACAACAACAAAGTGGTGTTTATTTTATTTTTTGGTTTAAAAGAACTCAAACGTTAAAAAAAGGTTAAATCGTAATAATATAAAGGAACAAAAATCTGCTCGGGCAACTGAAATCAAGACACTTTTAAATTTGGCCATACAAATAAGAACACCTTTAATGTGCATTATGTACTAAAGTAATCATATTGTAATGATATTTGGCATTGCAGCTGCCACTGCTATCAGCGGCCGCAGTTGTTTTGCCAATTAGTTGTTTCATTTAAAAATATAAATTCTTAAATTAACATCTCAAAAGTATATCAAAATTTAATTTTTATTTCTGAAGGTAGAAAAAATGATGTGCAATAGACACACTTAATTAAGTTTCAATACTATTGAATAAGTTGGCGGTAATAGGAAACAAGGAAGATATACTACAAAGCATTTTATTATTTGATTTTGTTTAAGAAAAGCATCATCGCGTTCGAGAATCTCTAAAATAAATTTTGCAGCACCGACACTAGAGATGTATACCATTTTGGGTCGCATAGATTATAAATTATATTAAAAAATGAATGATATGATCAAAGACAAATGAGCAAAGAAGTCTGCTAGAAGAAGTCTTTTATCATTAGTTTTTTTTTTATTATTCATTTAAAGGGTCCGCCAAATAATTTTTTTTTTCTGAAAATGCTATAAAAAAAACTACTGAATATTTTCTCAAATTTCTTTTTTTATTTGAGTGTACTATCATTCCGGTTAATAATGGAAAATAATTTCATTCAAATGCCTCGCTGGCTATCCAATATCCTACACCATCGGTCCAATTTTTAAGCACATTACCGATTGTGTGCAGCTGTATTTCACCAATGGCTTCACGAATATTGTCCTTTAAAGCGTCAATTGTCTCTGGCTTGTTGGCGTAACACTTATCTTTGACTGGGGTGCCGTCAAAGAATAATAATAGTCCAACGGTGTCAAATCGCAGCTCCGAGGTGGCCAAACGTCATCAGCTCTGCGGCTGATAATGCGATCTTCAAAAACAGGGCGCATAACATCTAGTATAGCTTCGGTTGTATGGCACGTAGCGCCGTCCTGTTGAAACCAAATGTTGCTAGTATCCTCCTCTTGAATTTTTTTGAAGAAAAATTCGTTCAACATGTTCCGATAACGATTGCCATTGACTGTAACGGCCACTTCTTGCTAATTTTCGAAGAAAAACGGCCTAGTTATGCCTCTGGACCAAAATGCGCACCAAACAGTGACTCGTCTTGGGTGTATCGGCTTTTCAATGTATGCGTGCGGGTTTTTTATGCCCCAAATGCGAAAATTTGCTTGTTTACATACCCGCCAAGATCAAAATGAGCTTCATCTGAAAAGATGATTATTTTGGCAAAATCGGCATCTTCTGTAAGTCGATCGCAGGTCCACTTAGCGCAGCGTATACACAACCATATTTGTTCAGCGGAAGGATAACTAATTATCTGTCAAATCAGACATGAGCTAAGTGTTACCATTCACGAAATAAGCACTAGTTGAAAAAAAACGTTAGATGGCAAACCCTATATTTTGTAGTATTCTCAGTAGTCTGATTTTCAATATTCTAATTTCCATAATTATAACAAAATTTACATTATAAGGTTACATTAGTCTTCACAAAATCAGAATAATGTGCGTATGTTTTTAAGATCATAAGTAAGAAAAAGATTTTTTTGAAACGCAGTGTTAAAAATTGTGACGGTGAAATAAAGGTGATTAAGTGGAGCAAAACAGCTTACGAGTATGTTATTTTACTTGGAATACATAGAATATTCTGAAAATATTTTGCTTTCACCGATGTTTATATTTAAAATGCAGTAAAAAATAAAACTTTATTTTCATGTTAAGTGCAAATAAAACTTGTTTTTTTTTGAAGTGTGATATTTTTACCAGAACATGCAATTTAAGCGTAACACTTGATTCTTATCAAAACATTATTTTTATATGAGATTATTTCATAAAGTAGTAGGGGTTAGCTTTGCGTAAAGCTTAGTATCGTGAAACTATTCGAAAGCAAAAGAATGAAATCTTTATTTATTACTAGAGTAACCCTCCCCGCGTTGCTGGGATTCTTTGTGTTGTATACTAGAGAGATCGGACGGTTATTATTCGATCGGCTTTAAGAGGTTTTTTGGTTTTGTCGAATAAGGTTTTTTCAAAATCTTCATTTTTTGAATACCGAATAAACCGGTTAATTTTACACGAATAACCGGTTAATTTAAATAAGTATACTTTTTATATGTTTGTATATTTTTTATTAAAAATATGCTAATCGTTTAACTATTTGTATAAATTTAATTGTTTTTGTATATATGACAATCTTGAATGTCTCACAAAGAATGTGAAAACCAAGCTAAATCGAAAAAAATAAGCATTCTTGAGCAAAAATTACCTTTTCTCATCTTCTGTAAATAAACATTGATTTTTATATATGGAGAATGATCAACTAGACTCATTGAAAGTCCACAAACCCACAAACGCCGGTTCCGAACGGCAGATATATTAGTTAGTGAAGTTTTTTAGTAATGTTGTGAGGTGATATCGGATATCGTATTAAACCGACGATTTCGTGGTTGGAAGGTGGGTTCTCATCTAACATAACACAGTGATGCACACACTATTAAATACGTGGTACATAAATTTACTGTAAATTTACTGTATAGTGCTGCTCGAAATCTAAGCATATTTTCTTGTCGAAGCATTTAATGACGCGTATATTATTAATAGATTTATTCAAAGTAAAACATTTCATTGTTATCTAAGGCACCTAAATTATAACTATAATAACAAACCTTTAATTCCATTCTCTACCAAGTAATACAACAAAAACGAATTTAGCTCCTTGAGTAGCTGTTCGAAACTTAAGCATTTTTCAGTACTTTGTGTAATAAACTTTGTTTTTTATAGCCTCCGCACACCTCTCATAGTTTTTATGAGATTTATTAGAATTATTATTAGTATTGATTGGCACTTTAATTTTAAGCTCTCCATCAGCTCCTGCTTATTTTTAAAACGACGTGGTCCAGCTCTGCGCTTCAAGAATTAGGAACAATTTTATTGAAATAAAAGAACCGGTTATTTGAATTATTATTAACCGAATACATATAAAATGTAAACCTCATAAGAAAAATATAAAAAATGCATTAAAATTAATTATTTGTATTGACTGCCAAGTCATATAGACCAAGTTCAGAAACTTTCATTCTGACCGTTCTATAGATATACAAAAATCAATATTTACTTTGTATTGGAGGTTCCACACCAACTTATTCAATTTCGCCTATACTTCGACAGTTGATGTGTATTGACTACGAAGTTATTTATAACAAATTCAGAAACTTAAATTTTTACTGTTCCAAAGATATACAGAAATCAATATTTAATTTATATGGGAGGTGTCACTCCCACTTATCCAATTCCGCTTAGTTTTTGACTGATGACATATTAACCACAAAGTTATTTAGATCAAATTTAGAAAATTTCAATATTATCGTTCTCTAGATATAGAAAATTTACCAATTTTTTTGGGCCAAATTTAGAAACTTTTACTAATAACATTTTAAAGATATAGACATATTAATAAAAGTTTTATGTGGGCATGGTACCGCCCAGTTGAACCAAAACCATTAGCGAAAATACACCTTTCCAACGTATGTGTTGGTTTGTAAATCAATTTAGTGGTTTTTGAGTTATAAAATGATGAACATAGGACAACTTTTATATATATAACGGGTCCACCATCTAATGTTTTTTTTCAACTAGTGCTTATTTCGTGAATGGTAACACTTAGCTCATGTCTGATTTGACAGATAATTAGTTTTATCCTTCCGCTGAACGAATATGGTTGTGTATACGCTTTTTTCGCTTCGCTAAGTGGGCCTGCGATCGACTTACAGAGGATGCGGATTTTGCCAAAAAAAAATCATCTTTTCAGATGAAGCTCATTTTGATCTTGGCGGGTATGTAAACAAGCAAAATTGTCGCATTTGGGTGACAAAAAGCCCGCACGTATACATTGAAAAGCCGATACACCCAAGACGAGTCACTGTTTGGTGCGGATTTTGGTCCAGAGGTATAATTCGAAAATGAGCAGGGAGTGGCCGTTACAGTCAATGGCGGTCGTTATCGGGCCATGTTGAACGAATTTTTGTTCACAAAAATTGAAGATGAGGATATTAGCAACATTTGGTTTCAACAGGACGGCGCTACGTGCCACACAGCCAAAGCTACACTCAATGTTTTGCGCCCTGTTTAAAAAAAAAAAATTTATTTGGCGGACCATTTATATCCAAAATGCCCTAAGTTATTAGGTATACAAGTTAAAAATGTCGATTTGGACAACATATGGCATAACTATCACATATGTCTTGTGTCAATAATAACAAATATGGTATTTTGGAGGGTAAACATCTGTCATTATAATTCAGTATTCGATAGACGCCAAAGTGTAAATACATATTTTTTGCAATCTCTAAAATAATGTCGAATATTGTGCCTAAAAAAAGTCTGATAACCTCGATTGATGACAGAAGCTTACGGTCAACATGCACCAACTCAAAACATTTGTGAACAATGGTTTGGTGATTTCGACACAGAAGACAAGGAGGGGCCTGGTCAGCCGAAAAAGTTTGAAGATAAGGAATTGGAAGCATTACTCGACGAAGATTGTTGTAGAAAGCAAGTAGAACTTGCTTTATCATTAGAAGTAACACAACAAGCCATTTCCCTACGTTTAAAAGCATTGGGATTCATTCAAAATTAATTGAAGCCGAGAGACGTTGAAAGGCGATTTTGTAAGTAGGAAATGATGCTTGAACGCTCCAAAAAGAAGTCATTTTTGCGTTGTATTGTTACTAGAGTTAAAAAATGGATACATTAATATAACCCCAAGAGCAAAAAAGCATATGTAAAGCTCGGCCAATCAGCCAAATCAAAGCCAAAGTACAATATTCATGACGCCAAGATAATTATCTGTATTTGGTGGGATCAGAAGGCTGTTTTGTATTATGAACTGTTGAAATCGGGTTGGACAATCACAGGGGACCTATACCGAACACAATTGATTTGTTTAAAGAGAGCAATCAACGCAAAACGACCAGAATATTCGACCAAACACGAGGCCATAATCATCAATTATGACCACGCTCGGCCAAATGTTGCTAGACCGGGAAGTTTTGGCTCACCCGTTTTATAGCCCAGACTTTGCCGCTTCGGACTACCATTTGTTTCAATCGATGCAGAACGCGATTACTGGAATACGCTTAATTTCAAAACAGGGTATCAGAAATTGGCTTGATTCATTTTTTATCTCAAAACCGGAGCAGTTCCATATCGGAATCCATATTGCTAACGATTAACAATACTTTGAATAATGTATCAATTAATTTTGTTATTATAATAAATGCATTTTTCATTTTTTTTAAATCGTCATTATTAACTTGTATACCCAATACATTTCAGGAATTTTAAATGAGAAGCGAAAAACTTTTTAGAATGTGAAATAAACCATTTAGATTAAGCTTAGAATATTGCCGATAAAAATGTTCTTTTCAATTGTGAAAATGTAAAATTTCGTGGTGATGTGTATTTCGAAAGAATGCATCATAATCAATTAAAACGTCAATTTCGAATTTTTTGTAACTCATGGCATTTTGGATTTCATATGACGATATATATATATGTATATACAGATTAAAATTACAGAATAACATTAAATTATATACTAATCAGAATGATTAAGATCATGTTCTCGCTGTAGTGTGGCAGACCAGAGTGTCTGATGTGAATCGAACCCGCAACCCTCACCCTAGCAGTCTAGCGCACTAACCACTAGTCTGCCCCAGAATAAAATAAATATTTATATTGTAACCCATTATAATTTCAAGCACAAACCATATTAGACTTAAGATTGCGTGTATAACTAACGCGGAATAAATTACAATCTTTTGGGTGTTTATTGTAAAATATTGTCAGAATATGAATTATTGGCCATCGTTAGTTTTGGCTACTGGCATATGGATTCAATGGCAATAAAAACTGCTCAGTTTTTGAAGCGAAGCGAATTTTGGATATCGTTTCTTGAAATATAGAGTAATTAAGTAAGAGCTTTCGGCATCATACGAAACAAATAAAAGTCGAATGGGTCTAGATATGGGTTATAAGGAGGGTGAGGCAGAATTATTCAGTTTGTTTGTATTACATTTGAAACTACCGGGTGGGCTATTTAAAGCTTAAATTTAAAAGTACAATAAACCAAAAATGGTTTGAAATTTTGCCAAATTTATATTTTTGTTGTGAAGTACAATTGTTCCGGTTAGAAAAGAAATACACGGTGCAAAAATATCTGGCGAATGATACTATTTTTCTGATAGGCGCTGCCGAGCAGAACAAGGATCTGCTTTCGAGTTACGGTTAAAAAATCGGTTTTTCTGACCTTCATGCACTTATAAGCTAAGAACTTAACTGAATATTAAGCGATTTTAAGTTTCTTTTCGGGTTTGCAAGGAAGAGAAATATACCTTTTAAATGATTTAAGTAGCCTTCAAGAATCTGGGTGTATTTCTCAAGCAAACACATTTTTCAAGTTTAGATGCGTTTTTTAGTAAAGCAACTTATGGGAAAATCATACTTTTGCTACAAAATTTTAAACTTAAAAAAAAGTCTTAAGGTAATAAAAAAAACAACAGTTTGCAAAAAATTTTATGATTTTTTCATGAGTTGCATTACGAAAAAGCTTAATAACTCCGACAATTTTCAACGGATTTCTAAAGTATAATTTCCCAGGTATTTCATTTCGTTCATTTTTATCGCACTGTGATATTATTTCATTCATATGGCTGCGGGGGCTCGCCTCACAGTACCCCATTCGATCGCATCAATTTTCGAGAACTTTTTTGAATGTATGGGGTCGTATCTCGGCAATGATATCACGTATGGTGGCCTTCAAATGCTCAATTGTCTCTGGTTTGACGGCATAACACTCTTCTTTAACGGCGACCCACAGACGGTGTCAAATCGCAGCTTCTTGGCGGCCAGCTGACATTACCCTTTCGACTAATTTAAAGGCCATCAGACGTTTGACGCAAAAAATCGATTGTTGCATGAGATGTGTGGCACCATCCTGAAACCAAATATCGTTTACATCAATACCATGAAGAGCGAGCACACAAAATCGGTTATCATTGGATCCATTGAACCTAATCTATAATCCGCCTGATACGGCAATTTTGCTTATTAACGTGCCCACTAAGATGAAAAGAGATGACTTTAAATGATGATAAACTTGCTCAAGCGTAAATCGATTTATTTCGTTCAGTGGTGGTAATATACTGAATTTTGTGGCAGAATAGAATGACATAAATACTGCCAGGTTCGAAATAACCGCTGGTTCAATTTAAATTTTAAAATTGCCCACCCTATACAATATATATATATTTTTTAAACCAAAAATATGTTTTGAATAAGCATTATTATCTAGAATATAAACTTATTTAGACCATTTTACGTATTTTCTGAATTTTTATTAGGCGTAGAGTGACTATAAACAATCGCTTACGATTTATAATTTACTACTGCAATGGATAAACAAAATCAACAAACACTTTTGCAGTATAAATCTGTATGTATTCAGTCCGGTGGACCACAAAATAATAAAAAATAAATAAAAAATAATAAAGGGTCCGCCAAATAATTTTTTTTTAAATGCTATACAAAAAAAACTACTGAAAGTTTTTTCAAATTTCTGTTTTTATTTGAAAGTACAATCCTTCCGATTAATAATGGAAAATAATTTTATTCAAATGGCTGCCTCGGCTGGCCATGCAGTAGCCTACACGATCGATCCAATTTTTAAGCACATTATCGATTGTGTGCAGCTGTATTTCATCAATGGCTTCACGAATATTGTACTTTAAAGCGTCTCTATTGTCCTAATCGTCTCTGGCTTGTTGGCTTAACACTTATCTTTGACGGCACCCCACACCCCGTCCTATTGAAACCAAATGCTGCTAATATCCTCCTCTTCAACACAACACAATTATTAGAAATGATCAAATGCCGCATCCGCCGTGTTCTCCGAAAATTGCTCTGTCGGCTGTTGCGACGAATAAAATATACTCACACCTCTTTATACATGCTTTCTTTATATGTTTGTATTATAGAATACATTCGCTTTAAGCGCAATTCACCTCGTTATTCGGTTAAAAAAACGTGGATTCTCAGTTTTTTTAAGTGTAAGGGAAGCAAACGCAACACATATTCATCTCGTTTAAATGCATTTCGATTTACGGCCTAAATTTTCAGAAACTATGTGGGGCGTATAAGGAGATATGAGTTTATCTTTTCACATGTCAACGAATCATTCCCTTTGAAGAAATACAAAATCAGCTTCAAAATTGGAGCGCCTTAAAAGATGAGAAGTTTTGCTGTGACGGGACTTGGAAATTGGCACAGAAGTGGAGAAAAGATGTAAAATGTGATTTGATAAATTTGTTATTTCATTTTCTGTTTGAGTTCAAAAACGGAACAAATAAATGTGTAAATTACACCTATTTTTGTTGTAAATAAACTACGAAATCCTTTAAATAAAAAACCCAGTCGGGTTTTTTTTAATATAATACCCAGTGGGTTGTCAACCCAGGTAATTGAGGAAAGACCAGGATCTTGTGTCGATTAAGTCAACAACCTTCGTCTAGTAATTGAGCAAAGCAACGAGTACAAATCAACATTGTATACTACCTGCACTAACTTTGAGATAGTTTTCGACGCTATTGATCGAAACAGAATAAAAAAATTATTGTTCTTATAAGTGAGTAATACAATAAGCCCGAAATACGGATGACATAATGCGGAACAGCGTGCGAGCCATATGTAACAGAAGAAGGCAAAGGTACTTACTATTCCTTTCTGTTTATAACGAATAAGACGAAGATAAACCTGGAGGGCCACAATTTGAAACGAAACAGGAAAGTCGTTTACGTAAATAAGGCACATGACAGTTGGTGGACGGACATGGTTATTCTATGTTTCTATTGGAATTAGCAGAACAATAATATTAGGACTATTACACCGATCTTCAATTAATTTTATTTAGTGGTAAAAGTCCACAAACACGTTTTTTAATCGAATAAAAATTCGCATCAAACATTTGCTTTCCGAGCGTTTCCAACTAAATCTACTAAAAATTGCATAAAATAATAAACAATCTCCTCCAATAGCGAATTTGTCTATACTTTTCTTACTAATTTAAAAAAAAAGGTCCACCATCTAACGTTTTTTTTCAACTAGTGCTTATTTCGTGAATGGTAACACTTAGCTCATGTCTGTTTTTTCCTTTCGCTGAACGAATATGGTTGTATATAAGCTTGAACAACGCTGGGAATCTGGGCCTACGATCGACTTACAGAAGATGCCGATTTTGCTAAAAAAAAAATCATCTTTTCAGATGAAGCTCATTTCGATCTTGGCGGGTATGTAAACAAGCAAAATTGTCGCATTTGGGGCACAGAAAATCCGCACGCATACATTGAAAAGCCGATACACCCAAGACGAGTCACTGTTTGGTGCGGAATTTTTTCCAGAGGCATAATTGGGCCATCTTTCTTCGAAAATGAGCAAGGAGTGGCCGTTACAGTCAATGGCGATCGTTATCAGGCCATGTTGAACGAATTTTTGTTCACAAAAATTGAATAAGAGGATATTAGCAACATTTGGTTTCAACAGGACGGCGCTACGTGCCATACAGCCGAAGCTACACTCGATGTTTTGCGATCGCAAAACGTTTGAAACAAATGTTTGAAGATCGCATTATTAGCCGCAGAGCTGATATCGTTTGGCCACCTCGGAGCTGCGATTTGACACCGTTGGACTATTATTTTTGGGGTGCCGTCAAAGATAAGTTTTACGCCAACAAGCCAGAGCCAATTGACGCTTAAAAGAACAATATTCGTGAAGCCATTGGTGAAATACAGCTGCACACATTCGATAAAATGCTTAAAAATTGGACCGGTCGTGTAGGCTACTGCATGACCAGCCGAGGCAGCCATTTGAATGAACTTATTTTCCATTAACCGGAAGGATTGTACTTTCAAAAAAAAAAAAAAAAAAAATTTGAGAAAATATTCAGTAGTTTTTTTTTGTATAGCATTTAAAAAAAAATTTATTTGGCGGACTCTTTAGCTTCTTTGTAATTCTTCTTGACTTGAGATAGAATGGCTTGATACTTCTATTAACCTAACCTAACCTTACCTTACATAAGCTAATGCCTTGGGCAAATAACTAAGCCCATCGTTTTGTTTTTTTTTTCTTTAATTGGCCGAAATAAAATGGTTTTTTGGTTAGGTTACTTAGCTTTCAAAATCAGAATACGATAGAACTTTGGTGATATTTCACCACTATATCAAATATAATTGAGAAAGTTAGTGAGTTCTTAAAGTTAGACAGCTGAGTTAGGTTGTTCCCAAAAGTACATTGTGGCGTAGAATAATATCGGTTGGCGGGCGCCTCAGTAGACTAGTGGGTAGAGTAATAGTCTAGACACTCTGGCCTGTTGTACTACATCGAACACATGGTCTTAATCACTCCGCTCGTAATAACTCGAATTGGATTCTACATTACATTGTAATTTAATTTATAAATAAATAACGGTTAATTTCACCTATAACTCCTCACATGTTGAAATAGTGTCTGTGTGCCTAATTTAGTAACTTACTGATTACATTTGCTTACATTCTGACGTAAATTAAATTCTTCACAGTTAATAAAAAAGAAAAATAAAATATATACGAGACTGTCGGACAATATATTCACTTAACATGCGTTAACTATTAAATTTAATGCACTTAATTAAATTAGTACATACAGTAGAAAGAAAGTATTTATAGCACGTCATTAAAAACATTCTGATATGATTTTTAAATTTTTAAGTAGAATGTTATTATCTGGGTGCCGATTAGGGTTGCCAGATTGAACATTGCGAAATTCTTGACATTTATACAAGTAAATCTTGATTTTGAAAAAAAAAATCTTGAGGGTTAAAAACATTGGGTGTTCGAAAATATTCGATTACAAATTGTCGGCGTAATATTTCTGATAATGTTAAATGCATCAAGCAATACTATAGCTTACTTGATAGGTCCGTTTGATTAAAGGCGACAAAAATATGCGAGAAAGTTATTGACGAAGCAAGGCGAAGTTTTGTAAACGGTGGCAAAACCAATATTAAAACCAAGAAAGCTAATGCTACGTGTATGGTGGGACTGTAAGGGAATTGTTCTTTATGAGCTTTTACAACCTAGTCAAACGATCGATTCGATTGTGTCAACAATTAACGTGATTGAAGCAAGCAATTCAATTAAAAATGTCAGAATCGATCAACAGAAAAGGTCTTGGGTTCCATCCAGATAACACCAGACCACACACATTTTTGATGGCCCGACTGAAACTTGGCTATAAGTTTTGATGCATCCACCATATTTCCTGTACCTTGCACATTCTCTGCAGAACTGTAAATTTAATTGAATCAGTTTTTCACTCAGAAAACTCAGAAGTTCTACACTGATGGCAAATGGCTTTACCACAAAAATGGCGATAAGTTATCGCTCATAAGGAAAACTTTAAAAAATCTTTACAAAATATATTTTCTATTGATTCCTGACCAACTGTAAAAATTTCTTGTAAATCAAGCGAAATCAGAGCCATATGGCAATCCTAGGGCCGAGCTAGAATAATGCAGAATGAAAGGGCTAATAACCTCGCTGTCACAGGGAAAGAGCCTATTGAATCGAATTTGCCTAAAGCGAAGCCGTTATACACAACAGTAACGGAATTGTTATAATGGGCTAGAAGTTCCCTATGGGGGAAGTCTGATGGGGATAGAACAAGTGAACTGCTCAAATCGATTATGTCCCAGTTTAGAACGGTGGTGTATATTTTAACGGGACTGTTTGAATTGAGTCTGATGATTGTAGAGGACGCGGGAAGAATTTCCTGCTTTTGCCTGGATTAGGATGGTGTACTTCCCTCAAAACCTAGTATCTTATTTAAAATTTTTTTAATAATTAGAATTAGAGAGATCGGAGTAATTATTGTCGAAAATTTTTATGACACTTTTTACAATATCTGCTTTCGAATCGCTCAGTTTACATATCACATCTAAATTTTCAAAATGTTGTTAAGATTCAGTATAACCCAACTCTTCTGTATGTGTTTACCTATTTTAATGATATGGGATATATCAACAAATTTTGCTGTTTGTGTAAATTTTTTAAATAAAATTATGATGACATGTGTTCTTAATTATGATGTTTCTACAATATGTCAATAAAGAGAAAAAAGATATGATGGTGGACTTTTATTTTTTTTTTTTGTTTTCGAAAAAAAAGAATAAATTTTTGTAATAAAAAGTTAATTTAAAGACGAATAAATTAATAACAGCGCAGAAGTCTATTGCAACTATAAGCATTAACAGCTGGGCAGCCTCTTACTTTGTTCGGTGTTTGAATTACTTAAGTTTTTGAATTATCCCGTTCACATGCTTATTTTTTTTTTTGTTAGTTTTATGTATTGCTTTGTTATTTGTTGGTAAATTATGTTTTAGAAATGAAAAGAGGTTAGGAAATTAATTAAAGACATTTAGCGTGAACAAACACGCAATAAAAATTTAAGACCATACTGATTTTGTATTAATCTACAGGACAATTGAAACGGAATTTTATACAATTTGGGTAATTCTCTTTTAAAATTTTGTGTAGGGAATACTCGTAAGCAGTATTTATAGCAGATGTCGAACGATTTGTCCATAATATTTACTTGTTTCTTATCCATATATATTGGCTATTTATTACATGTGAAAACTTTTGGACGGTCGTTAGTTGCCACACAAAATGCTAGGTCTTTCAAGAAAAATTTTGTGGTGTGTAATACATAATATAGTCGATCTCAACAGAATTTAAGGAAAGAATTTTTGTAAAGTGAGGTTCATAACTCCCTCTAGAAATGTCGTCTGTAACAAAAAATATATTGTAGAAAATTTGAGGCAGATATCATCAGGGGAGGCGTGCTACATTCGCCCATAAGCTGTCAAATTCATATGTAAAAAAATTTGACAGCTTGTGGGCGCATGTGGCCTATAACTTTCCATATCGCATTTTTTGGCTACGGAAAACATTTCTGGGTTGGAGTTAGAGTGCAACTTTGCATTTTTAAGAAATTCATATGTAAATAAATTTGACAGCTTGTGGGCGCATGTGGCCTATAACTTTCCATATCGCATTTTTTGGCTACGGAAAACATTTCTGGGCAACTTTGCAACTTTGCAAAGTGCAACTTTGCATTTTTAAGAATAAATATTTTTTAACACTAGTATATGTTATAAAATAATAATAAGCCTCGTTTGGGGCATCTCGCAGTTGTCATAGGCAATCAGTAAACTTCTTCCATTCGTAATGTCTATCGGCAACTAGTTTAAATTCCCTCATATTTGAAATTTTTATGTCAGTGAGGATCCACCGATAATTCAGATAGTGGTCATATAGTTTATTATGTTGGATTATAGCCGAGGACTCTAAAGCAGATTTTGTTATTGTTTTTCCTGAACGTGTTTCTAATTCAACCGTATTTTCTCTTCACAGTCATTCAGAACACCGGTTCCATTTTTATTCTAGCCAACAAGCCCTCATAGTAGATCGCCCCTGGTTAAAATATTTGTAATATACGAAGACATCTGGTGACAAAAGTTTGTAATCTGCTCTTCAGAACTTTATTGAGGTTCTAGGTTTCACCACCTCACAAAAGTATTGATTGTACCCAAGTCGAGAGTATATTGATCTTTGTCTTTAGATTGTACTTATTTGAGAGCCATGGTTTGGATAAGATGAAAAATTAACCTCTTTTACATCTAAAGCGACGTTTTTATTCTCATATATCTTCTTATAGAGTTATGGGAACATGTGAACTCTTTCAATTTCTTTTCCATATCTTTGCAGCAATGGTTCAGTGTCTCTATTTATTCTTATGTCCTTTGTATTATTTATGTTGAAGAATAATCCCACTTTTTTTTGCTTCATGTGCGAAATAATTTGCTTTGGTTTGCATATCGGGGAGTTTATATACACATATAATCAGCATAATCTAGTAATTCCAGACGTAGGGTTGGGTTTAGCGGTTGTCAAACTGTACCTCTAGTCTTGTCCTTCGAAGTGCAAATCGAAAAAGTATCAATCACCTGAGAAAGTTTTAAAAGGCTCAAATGCTACATCACCATGTCAAACCGAGCATTCGAAGGCATCGTAGTTTTTGCTGATAATGGCTATTATCTTTATGGGATTCCCATGTTTCGCGTTTCAGAACAGATATATGATTTAACTATGAAATCAAACGCCATTTCCAAATTTATGAACAGTATGTGGTGTGGTGAGCGAAAGTCATTGACTTGCTTAATGATTATTCCCAATGTACTGATTTGATCAATGAGTGATCTTGAGCGTATACTTATAAGCAGACAAGTTCATGCGAGCGTTATCTGTCTGTGAATTATCTACTGCGTATACGTATACAACCGCACGAAAATGAATAGATAATAACAAGATAATAAATAAAACAACAAATTTTATTCAGTCCTGGGATAAATGTTCCTGAGAGCAGACGTATGTTGCTGTGCTTTTTAAAATTGTTTATTTGTGATGTTTACGTTTTAAGTTTTCACAAATTAATTTCTCTTGTTGGTCACACTTGAACTTGATAGTCTGAAAGCAGCTTGTTCTGGTCTTAGTGATGAAACAGAATACGTCTGCAACTTCGTGCAAAAACGCTGTCAAGAAAAAGATGGCCTATAATAAAATTGACAGCCGAACTTCAAATACTGTCAATTGCACTTTTTGTTTTTATTTTTTTCGCTCCGAACCAAAAACGCATGTTTTTTGTTTACAAAATGCATAAAATTTAGTGAAAGTATGGCAACACCATGTACAGATTGTGAGAGTACATTTGAGAGAGTAAGAAAAAACGCTTTCAAAATAAAATAGATTCTATCTCACGACTGCTTTTGCCGACGATTTTGTATGTCTTTTTTCTCTTAGAGTTTTCGCAACATATGCCATTATTTTCATAACTATGTTAAAAGCAGCAGAAATTATAGTAATACCGCGCCAATTATTTCAGACTGTTTTGGCTAAAGTTCTGTAAATTTTTATAATTATATAGCCCCACATAGCCACATATCCTTGTAGAGTGGCAGTAAAGTCTTAGCAAATAAGATAGGGTTAGGTTAACAATTTCGACCGATATATTGTCAACACCCGGAGCTTTTTGGTATTATACTTCAATCCAATGTGATGAGGTAATACTGAAAATCATAGGCAAAGGTCATCTCACATAATTTTAACCTTCTGCGACTGAGGTGGTTGTCTAGCAGACACCAATAAAATTGTTGTTAAGAATTCAAAAAATAACATAATAAATAACAAGGTACGCCTTTATTCTAGAAACAGAAATAATTTTATCAGGTTAAAAAAAGGGGAATTTAAAAAATATAGGGCGTTGAAAGGACGTCTGGTATGCTACAGCGTGATTAGAATAGTAACAATTAAACCACGTCAGTTACGAGTATAGAGGGTTAATAAAAAACCGACTGCAACACCCAATGATGGGTGCACTAAGCTACGTGTATGCGCAAGTGAGTACGTTACTGAGTAACTACACAATCTTCAACACAATTCTCATTTAATTAAAAAAAAAAAACAAAAAAACTTTTCATGTCTTTTTCGAATCACCCTTTAGAATAGCAAACACTTTTAGAATTTTACACAGAAATGATACTCAAATAAAAGAGATCTTTTAGCAGTTGCACAGACAATTTTTAAGTACCACTTTGATTCAGTCTAAAAATATTATTTCAACCAAAAAGACACAATTTCTCTGTAGTTTTACGTGCAATTGCTTCTAATTTTTTTTTATTGTTTTACACTGCCCTCTGACAGTCTGCGGTACCTCATTAATGCTATTTTTAACGTTAATTAAGGAACATACATAGAGTGAAAAGTATTGAAATAAAATTAATGACAAAGTGCATAATTCGATAAAAGAAAGAAAATGTAAAAATAAATTTAATAAATTCCCTAAAATATCGATCGATGACAAACGGATTACAGTGAATTAAAGGGTAAAAAATGCCACCTAAACGCGTACCACCCCAGGTACCAAAGAGACCTAATCCCAGTCTCACCTACGAGGTGTTAATTTATTTGAATTCCTTCTATTTTGGCATGTTTGCTGCCTGTGAACTTGCAATGAGTCTCCTAAAGGCAATTAATCTGACATATCCAATGGATATATTGATTAGGGACATGTGCGTAATATTTGGATTTTGTTTATTGGAAACTATACGTATTATATTGGGCCGTAAGGGCACATTGGCTGAACGAGGTAAAATTTATTGTTAAAATTACAATTAAAAAATTTAAGAAATTTCATAGAAAAAAAAAAAAACTTTTTAATTAAAACAAGTGAAAAAAACACTGCAATGTTTTAAAAAAATTACATATAAAAGCTTCTAAGACTCGACTCTATAATATTCTAGAGTACAGAACCAAATTTCAATATTAATTTTTGTATTTGGGGTCACCATATTATTAGTTTATTGTATTTTATAAATAGATTGTGTAGAAATTTCTAAGGTTTGAGTAGACTTTTGACCCATTTCTATCTCATTTATTACACTATTATTTTTAATATATGTATGTATCAAATCTATTAGGCATAGAGGATTTGAAATAGACTTTTAAGATCCTCAAATTTTTATGTTGCTCGCTCAATAATAAAAGAATATAGGATATTACCACGGGGCACAGTTTGTCTACTATTCTCTTTAATCTATAACTGCACTATGCTATTGGAAAGCATACATGATCTGCAAATATGTTTAATTGGCCAGGGTCAATATTCGCCTATGCTGATAACATTCGAATTTTAGCTCGAAACAGGCCTTATCTAGAGAAGCTATTTACAAATATAAAAGGTGGTCCAACCAAAACCTGCGATGTTAATTATAAATAAAACAAAATATTTTCAGAGAATTATTATAATAATTTTTATTATGATAGAAGGGTTTATGACAATTATGTGTGAAACAAAATATCGGTCAAATGCACCCCACTGCTTCGGTGCAATATCTCCATCCGTCGATCTATATTTTCAATGACTCTGATACATAATTGAGGTTTAATGTCGTTAATGTGTCGAGTTAACTTATCCTTTAGCTCTTAAATTGTTCTTGACTTAATGACGTACACTTTTTCTTTTAAATATCTCCAAAGAAAGAAGTCCAACGGCGTCAAACCACATGATCATGGCGGCCAAATATCATCACCAAGACGTGAGATCATACGGCCATTGAATTTCTCGCGCAAAGGAGCTATTGTTTCGTTGGCTGTGTGGCAAGTGGCACCATCCTGTTGAAACCACATATCGTCCAGGTTCATATACCCAAATTCTGGCCACCAGACGTCCGTTATCATCTCGCGATAGCGAACACCATTCACGGTAACTGCTTGGCCGACCTCATTTTCGGAAAAGTGCGGCCCGATGACGCCGCCAGCTCATAACCCGCACATAAACAGTCACTTCTTGTGGATGCATCGGCTTTTCAACAATCACTCGCGGATGCTCATTTGCCAAAATGTGGTAATTCTGCTTGTTAACGAATCCACTGAGGTGAAAGTGTGCTACGTCGGTAAAGATGATTTTCTTTGCAAAGTTACCATTCACTTCTGCCTGTTCAACTAACCATTTAGCGTATTGACGACGCTTAAAATGGTCAGTAGTCATCAGCTCTTCAGTTAATTGAATCTTGTATTCGTGTAAATTCAAATTTTTATTCAAAAATCACATCAGTGATATTGGATTGTTGGGCACGACGACTAGTCGAGGTTGACGGCTCTTCCTTCTGACACACTATCGCGAAAAGCAGCAATGTTTTCCGCAGAACGAATTGGGCGAGCATACACAGGTGCTTCCACATTCCCTACAGGCGGCTTGTTGAAAATTGCACACAATTCTCCCGATTGTTGACATATTTGGTCGATTGTCTGACCAAAAAAATCATGAAGTGCACGACATGCATTTTGATTTGAACGCCCATTTTCGTAAAAAGCTTCAACAATCTTAATGCCCTGCTCAATTGTGTAGCTCTCCATAGTTGAGCTTTTCAAACACTGAAATAAAGAAAAGTCAAATTAAGTTGGGCAAAAAATTTGACGTTAAGGTGTGACTCCCAATTAACATCATGCATTATGGTTGGACCACGCTTTACAAGAAGCAGGGAAGAATCTAGGGATTGATTGTACATAAATTGAAAACCAAATATATGTTACTGTTTATAAACGCTAAAAGAAGAAGTCCACGTGATGTGAATATAGGCGACTAATGTTTAAAAGGTGCCGCTGTGGTATGATACCCGATTACTCGCTAATATTCGACAGCGGTTTTACCTTGCAACATTGCTGCCGATTAGTTAAGAGTATTTACGCTATGAAAAACTTCTCTAACTATTGCATCTGCCGCTCGGAGCCGGCATTAATATGTAGGTCCCTTTTAATGAGGCTAAAAATAGAAGCTGGTGCAGTGGTATCAGCAAAGAAATTATACTTTGCTCATAATGGAGAATTTCACAAGAACGTGCAAGCTAAAAATTTACAACACCATTATAAGGCCCATAGTTACTTACATATGTATCATAAGTTTTGTACTTGACGATTTCTGAGGAACAGTCGCACTCGGAATTTTTGAAACGAAAATTCTTAGACGATAATAGAGAATTAAAAAAGAGATTAGATTTTAAGGAATAATACAGAGTAGTTGTAGAATACCTCTGAGCATAATGAGTTTTATAGATAGCCTAAGTACTACAGTTAGTTGAAAAGCTTGTTCTTGACTTTACATGAGATTAATGGGAGTAATGAATTGGCGCACCTGCACTGAAAAAAGAGATGAATGAAGGACAGTTGAGGAGAAAGTCAAAACCTACGCAACCTACCTAAGCATTGATTTAAAAAAGTACGTTCTACTATCACTAACCTTTTGCAGTTTACCACCACTATTATCAATGGTTTTGTGAATAATCAAAAAACTGATGCTACTTATACGGATTTCAGTAAAGCTTTTCACAAAGTTAACCATAATATGCTCATTCAAAAGTTATATACTACCTTGATCAAAAAGTGTCCGGAATAACCCCCGTATGGCATTCCAATCGTTCCGGTTTGAGTTTTTTTTTTGTTAAGTTGGTCTCCCTAGTACCAGTCGACTATTCGACTTTTTTTAAAAACCGGTTTTCGAATAATTCGAAAAATTACACCTTTAAAAAAAACCGATTTTCGGTTAAAAATTAAACAAATAACCGGTTAACTGGTTCTTTTCTTCAAATAATTTTTTTTAATTTTTGTTGCTTAATTTGGTATAATTGATATATTTCCTTCATATACATTGTTAATTCAGACGGCATATTGTAGTTTCTAACAAGTAAGTATGCTAGAACAACGTTCAGCCTTTTTAGGATCTTAAAGGACATTTCTTCCTCGACATCACAATGACATCGACAAGATATAGAATCAAGTTTTCCTTGCTGCACAATGAAGTCAATTTTATAGACATATTTATCTAGACTTTTCATCGATTTCCGAATATTTTCACACTTCAGAAGACATCACAGTGGTTTGTTAGGGAAGAATACGCCTACCAACCTAAAGGTTCTCGGTTCAATTCCAGGCCACATCATCGCACAATTTTTTTCAGGGGATCACCTCACAACATTGCTAGTGACTGTTTATGAGTATTTCCGCTGTGAAAAACTTCACTGGCCGCTCGGAGCCAGCGTTTGTAGGTCTCTTTCAATGAGTTTGGTTGATCATCATTCACCATACATATATAAATTAATTATTTATTTACAGAAAATGAGAAAAAGTTTTTGTTGCTCAAGTGTGCATATGGTAAATCGACAATACCATGGTCTTCACGTTCTTTGTAAGACGTTCCAGTTTGTTATATTTACATATAAAAATAAGACTTTATATTATAAATTCAGAAAAATACTTAAACGATGAGCAAATTTGCAAAAAAAAAAGTATAAAAATGTGTAAAAGTTATACATTTAAATTAATCGTGTTAAAATAACCGGTTTATTCGGTATTCGAAAAATTGACATTTTAAAAAAACCGTATTCGACAAAATCAAAAAAATCCGATTAAAACCGGTCGAATAATAACTGTTCAATCTCCCTAGTTGGTACATATGTATGTTGTTGATATTCCCACTAAATCTTAGCGTCATAGCATAAAATTTGCAAAAGCTACGTAGCCAAGAGTATGGATTTAAATTTGCAACAATGAACTTAGGCCGACAAACTGGAGACAATTGAGCATTTGAAGGTCAACATTCGTGATGCCATTGCCAAGATACGACCCCATACGCTTGAAAATTTTCTCGAAAATTCGTCCGATCGGAAGGGCAACTGTTGTCGGCTTGCAAAATGTAGTTCAAAATTTTGTGAAAAGAGCGGGCGTCTGCCGACGTACTAGAGGGAGACATTTGCCCGACATCATATTCCATTATTAATTCCCATATTTCTATTTTATATTGATATGAATGAAACTGAATTTGTCAAAAAAAAATGGGTTTTTTATACAATTTACTTCCTAACCTCAAATTTGCCCACACTGTAAAAGGTGATATGGATTTCTGTACTTATTATTTTGACTATATATTCCTTTTTTCAAAAGTGCGGTAATATATGCTGCTAAAAAATTATGTATGACTTCAAAATAGTATAATATTTATATTTAATTAATTTAATAAATATTTTAAAATATAATAATAATTTTTTATTCTCTCTTTGAATCATAGGTTGGCCTGCAATTATGTCAGTTTTACTAACTGTACCGTGCTTTCTTGGTGTAACCTATATATTACTTTTACAAAAATATAAAATACGTTTAGAATATGTACTTTGTACTTTACAATTGGGTCTATATCTCACCGAAATTTGGTTTGCCATATACTTTGTTTTTTCACTATGTCGTCCAGTAACTTATGATTAGGACTTAAAACCAAATACTGTATAAAAAAAAATAAGTTTATATAACAAAATATATATTTACCTGTATTTAAAAAATGAAAGTAAATGTAGCTTTATATAGAAAAAGAGCAAACTCGTAAAACAAATTAAAAAAAAAACTAATTCCTCAAACTTAAGTGTAAACGGACCCTCTTTGTTATTTATATAAACGTTTAGAAAATTGTAGTAAATTTACAAACAAAAAATAAATAAAAATTGTTATACAAAAAAAAAAAAAAAAAAAATTTAAACTTTCTTTAGAAAAAAAAAAAAAAATGAAAATAAGTAAAAAGTTGATGTAAAAATAAATAAAATCTAATATTAAAAAATAAAACAAAAGAAAAGAGAAAAATGTTAACAATACAAAATCAATTGGAACCAATATAAGACAACAAATAAATATTTATATTTAAACAAAATAAAACAAAAAAATTAACTATAATTATTATTGTAATTTTTATGATTTTAAATTTTTTCAATAAAAATAATTAATAAACAAAAAAAATTTCAAAGACAATTAAAATTTTCTGTAAAAATTTTGTTGTTTATAACAATAAAAGAAATAAAAAATGAACTTCACAAAAAAGAAATAATTAATTTTAATACAAAAACAAAAGAACTGTATATTTTGGATTTGTTTATTGAAAAAAAAAATTAAATTTATTAAAATTTTAAGAATTTGTAATTATACAAGAAAAATATATAAAAAACACAGTGTCTTTAATAATGTAATAAATATAAATTTATTAAAAAAACATATTTTTTATTTTACTTGTCATTTTTCTACACACAAAAAAGTAATACACTGTGCTGCAATAGTATAGCTGCATAGCCCCATTTTAATGAAATTTTATGCTTTAAACACATTCAAGGCTACCGACCATCAACTACAAGCTGTCATGTGTGCAAATGAGAATAATTATTTTAGCGGCAGCACGGCTACCGACTACCCGACCACCGTTGCAGCCTGTAACGAAGTTTGCCTAATTTCTATTTTTCTTGGCGACAACAAACGGTTTAGTACTGTCAATACAATAAGATGCACGAATAGGCGTTTTAAAAACGCTATACATGAAATATATACATTAAAAACGCGACAAAAATTTACCTTGCACCGCTGAAAAAGAACAATCATTTGTTTACATTTTTTTGTAGCTGTAGTCGTTAAAATAATTAAGTAACTGGTTACTTGGCTACTTTTGTAGCCAGCGTCTTTCATAGTCGTGTGGCCGAAGGTCGGTAGCCTTGAATGTGCTTATAGCATTATATTTATAAAAAAATTTAAAAAATATTTGTTTATGCCGTTTTTTAAATCATTTGAAATTATTCATAAAACTAACAAAGAATTTCACATTATGGCTTATTTTTTTGTCATTCTTATTCTATTATTCCTGCTGAAGGATACTAAAGCTGCATTTCCAAAGGTAACGAATTGTTAAGAAGCATGCACCAATACCATATAGCTGGGAGAACGCATCTCCGACGCTTGCAATCTAAATGCGTTATGTTCTATGCAAGCGAAAGGACACAAAACCGTATGCACCAACTAAAGCGTTATACGTATTCTTCCTATTGAGTATGAAATGTGAACGATTAAGATGTCAAATCGAAGACATAGTTGAACTCTACGAAAGCGGCTTTAAGCCTGTGAAATCCACCATCAACTAGATATTCAAATTACGTCAAATGCTGGAGAAGATGCAAAAGAGACAAATTGATACCTACCACCTGTTTGTCAAATTCAAGACTGCTTTTGATAGCCCGCTACGTGTTGCAAAACTTGTTAGATTGTGCAGAATGACTTTAACTAACATAAGACCATCAGATACAGAACGGAGTTTCAAACAGGGCGATAGTCTATCCTATGATCTATTCAACATTTTGTTGGAGAAAATCGTTCATTATGTTGCGGTTTATAGAACAGGCATAAACTACACCAGGAAATACATGCTAATTGCATATGCCAATGGTATTGTTAGTATTTTGTAAATGAGGATAAAACGCAGTTTATGGTATCAACGAACAAAGAATTGATTGAACGTTGGTGACTATAATTCAAAATAGTAGACAAATTCGATTGTCTTGGTACCGCCGCAAACAATTTAGAAACAAATTAATCTGTCTAATGACGAAAGTTACACTCTATAGAACGCTGATGCTACTCGTGCATTTATATGACGCTGAAGTGTGGGTAATTACGCAAGCAGACCATTATGTTCATGTAGAAAAAAATACTTCATAAGATACATTTCTTTTCTTGCGTACACTCTATCTCACTATCTCAGTCGATAATGGTTCTTGTTCTGTTATGTGCCAAAGCTCATGGTTAGACAGAGTTATTGGCCAGAAAACGCCCAGGATCCAGCGAAGCGGTTCACGAAAACTTTTAATTTTTTCATATCGCGAGTGGCAGCGTTCCATGTTCCGCAACCATACAAAATGGTGGATTTTACATTGCCACTGAATATCGCAATTTTCGTACGTAGCGATAATATGGCTGATTTCCATGTTGATCTTAGACGGCCAAAAGTTTAACACGCTTTCTGTAGGCGGTTCTCAATATCCTAACTCGAGCCTCCGTTTGCGTGTATATCTACTACTTCCCAGGTAGCAGAATTAACGGACGTCCTCAATTTCTTCAGTGACAATAACAAATAATTCCCGGGACGTCGCGTTAATACGAAGAGTTTTAGTCTTCCAGCATTACGCTACGCAAGATCGCCAGATCTGGAAAGCTGTAAGCCAGGAGGCAGATATCATCCGCATAATCGATGTCGTTCAGTCGGCTGTGCAGTCCCCATATTATGCCTCTGCCGTCGAAAATAGCTTTCTCAAGAATCGTGTCCCCTGAATAGCTTGTCATATCACCGCCGCATTACGCATCACTTTTTCAAACAGTAATTTAAAAAATTCGCATGATAAACCGTTACCTTATAATAAATCTTGTTTGATACTGAAGAGTTCGGTGAAATCTTTTCCTATTTTAACGGACGATCTTGTGTCTATTTACATAATCTGATCAGTTTAAGTTAAACTTTTATTTGTTGAAAAAACTATTTGCTTTCAAAACTCTTTAAAGATTGTGTTGCATAATTTTTTTCTGCAAATTCAGATCCTTCAGTTTAGTAGTCTGCTGCGGAACATAACTTTGTTATTCTTTTTTTCAAATAATTTTGAATCATCTTTCAGATGGCATAGACAAATATTTTTTAATTTTTATAGAAACCAAAGAAATCCAAGAAAGGCAGCCAGCTAATATGTTGCAACACAGAGTACATTTTTGTATTTAAATATAAGAATTTAAATTTTTTTGTTTTAAACCGAAAAAGAAGAGAAACAGGCTCATAATTATATAAATAATCAACAGTCTTTTTCCTTAGGATGACGTTTTATTAGAAACCTATAAGTAAACATTTAAAAACGAAAATCCAAAATTTTATTAAAAGATTAGATTAGAATTGTGCAAAGTTAACCATCTTCTATATGTGGAATAGAAATATTTAAGCCAACTGATGAAAAACACTGTCAATATTATTTTTTAATTTTTATCAAACCATTTTCAATCAATTTTGTTTAATAATTTTAAAATTAATCTTAATTCGAACTCACGATTCATTTTCTGAATGAGTATCATTTAATATAATGAAATTGGTAGAAGTTTTCACGAACTGAACGATTGGCCAACACCTACATATATAGTATGCCAACGTAATGTTAGATCAATCAAGAAACTTAGCATGTGAAAGTATGTAGAAGAACCTGAGATCATGTAAAGAAAAGATCTGTAATGCATTTGTCGAATAAGAGTCCCCATGATTAAAGTTGCAAATATAGTCAGTACTGTATACCATGAATTGCTGCCAACAATCACGATCAGGAAACCAAATAAAAAATTAATGCTCAAACATCGAAAGTGTTGTTGGTTCTTGCTATTTAGGCTCTATGTTTAAAGGATCTTTCATTAAGCGCTTACTATTTTAAAAATTTAAATCAAGCCAAGTGAGTGTAAAATATCACTGAATTTTTAAAGTTATATCGGCGACATAACGAAACATAACGTCGCCCAACTATCCGCCTCGACTGCGCTGAGTACGTATCCGAAATTTTGAATTCTCTATGACTTTGACGTATAACACAGGCTGAATTTGACCTACAAATTATGTTATCTGGGCTTTGAGAAACACTATGGTTTGTGGCTTATCAGTATAGACCTGCGGCTTACGAAAACCGCACAAGAAAACGCTTAAAAAGGTAAATCATCACATGGACCACTTTTCACATAGGTTTATGACTTTTCTGCTTTAATTTTTCTTTCTTGAAGGCCTTCCAAACAAAGGCATAGCTGAATCTATAAGACAAGTAATTAAGAGTGTAATAACGAATGCACACAACAAACACCTAAAGATTGCCAGTTAATTATCTTAGCCTTTGTTGTGTTAGGTAGGGTGGCCTATAAGAAAATCTAATATCGGCGTCATATACATATGTACTCTGTACATAACTCTGTACGTACTCTGTTACGTATTTTGGAGCTGTTCTAATTCCTTAGACCAGGAGTCGAACCTTCGAACTTTGTGAACTTGAAGTCAAGAAAATTGTGGATTACTATGCAACCTTCGTAAAAGGAAACACCAACTGAAAATTATGAAGACGAAAACAAACTATCTTTGCGCTGTTTGTTATCAAAGAAAGCACTACGCAAGTGAGTGAGATATGAGATATTTTCTGACTCAAGGCTACAAATAAAGGATTAAATTTAAAAGAGTTAAGATATTACTCATTGCTTTAATTACACAAATATTTTTTAAGGAGGACTACATATGATGGTTAATTATCCCTTTTGGTTTGGCCACGTACACGTCACAGTTTTGTCAAGACTAAATTAAATCTAGAAATGTATAGTATGTAAGTCCCCAAAATAAGAACATTTTGAATGATTTAAAATTTGGGAATCCTTTAGTCCCAATGAACGGACTGCCCTTGTAAACTAATGTTATTGATAAACATAGTGTGCCTAACTATGTTTATTATAACTTCCATTCAATGAGGGTTTTGGTGCACTTCCGGAGACAGGGCTCCCGGCAGGTGCACCATAATAATCCTTTTTATGGATCTGAATATAATACTGTTTCAAAACTGTTCGATGGTGCTTAAAACTCTCAACACGAGTGAACTACGTAAGATTACTTTTCTATACATTTTTTATAGTTTTATTCATAAAAATTATTTTCGATTTATAAAGGGTTTATAAAACATATTTTTATACGAATTATATTTGTATAGATATTTGTATAGCTATAAATAAAAAATTTTTAAAGTTTGTCCAATATTTATAAATTTTTTCTTAATTTTATTATTTATTGACAGTGCAAGTCCACTTAGAATTAAAATAAAATACTTTCTCAATAAACCTACCGACTAGAAAATAAATAAAAAACGAAATTAAATTATAAAATTAAATAAACAACAAGAAAATCATTAATCTATAAATACTGTACTGTAATAACAAAATATTCATGAAATATTATTTGATAAACACAGAATACACTTTTAAGGTTTCAGTCTTGTTTCAAAAGGCGATAAAACAGATTTAAAGCTACAAAAATATATTAAAAATATATGTTCTTATTTGTTTACTTTTTATATATGTTCATAATTTTAAAATTAATATTTTCGTTTTCCTACTGAGGTAGAAGCTTAAAATCTTACCTACTAATCTTATCTACTAAATTTGAAATAATATACATTTCAAACTCGTTTTAAATTTTATGAATATGGGGGTAAATATTTTTATCAAGATTTTAATGTATGAATGAATTTGAATTAAAATTCCAAAGGGTAACGTAGGTTCGATGTTCACTACAAAGATTAGTTAACAAATTACACAGAGTTCCCCATTGATAGAATAACGAATTATTTAAATTCATGCTGGACGTTGTTTTTCTGCCCATATGTGATCATTACCTTTTAAAAAATAAGCTTGAAATGAGTTTTATAATAAAAATTAATTAAGCTTAAGCCCATTAAAGCACAATGATTTTAAACAAATTTTATGGCTCTAATAGTGAAAATTTTGCATCGACTCATATTCTAAGGACAGATAAAAATTATTACAATTGTAAAGGCCACAAAACAATGTATCCATGTTGTTTATAGGACAAGTTGCTGAGCCAAAATCGACTTTTAAGGGAATATACTGTTTTTGGATTATATATTTATTTGTTAGTTTTGTCTTTTCATGGTGGACGAGTCATTGTCATATTTTGACATTTTTGCAAGAGATTTATGAAAAAATTCTGCTGGTTGTCTTTAATTTAGAACAAAAATTTCGAAATACGACAACTAATCGCCCATTATGATAACGTTCACGTTTCACCTTAACTCGCACTAGCTTATCATCAATAGCCGCAAGTACATCATCCATTTTAAAATTAGTCACAGCAGCGAGTGAAAGCTGGTAAAATGTAACGAAACAAGACTGGCATCGTTTAAGTCTTATGAGCTGGCGCAGAATCCTGTTTGAAAGCCCACGGCTAGTTTTGGAATAGAGAATGGTTAGGTGGCTTTAGAATAACTTCTAAAATAGTTAGGTAATCTCTAACCAATGTTTTGATCCATATTTACAGTAATGCAGGTAAATAACTGAATTATGGGCGAGATCCACCAGACCAAGGCTGCAGCAGTATTATAATCTTCCCGAAGAATGAGGTCATATGCTTCTATGATTGATCCTACAATTGTATTTGGTAAAACCTTCCTTTTAATAAAAATTTAGCCATAAAGAAGATCTTTCTGTGATATAGGATTTCCTCATCATATTTTTTTAAGCTGCAGTCGACAAATGTCTGACATGAATTTTGGAAGTTCCAAAGTTTTTTAATAATTTGGCTCATTAACTTTGATTTTCTGTTTCCAAATTTCACTGATATTTTGATTTAATGGCTTTCATCACTTGCTCCGTTCAAACTGTACTGTACTCTTGGGTTCCCCCAGCGGCGTTCAGTCTTCAATAACAATGTCATGCATCTGTAGGCAAGCATGCGATCCAGCGGTCTTAGCCTTAAGTACAGCGATAAGGTTCTCATCATATGACTTAATCTATAGTGAAAGCTAATACAGAATTACCCACATGTTCATAAAAATATTTTCGATTTGTAAAAGATTTATAAAATATAATTTGTAAGAAAATTTCCTTTTTAATAAATATAGCGGATTATCTCCCATATATTTATAGAGGTTAGCTTTTGTAAACCATTTGAAAAAAGGATGTCTTTAATTTTATCATCATAAAGGGTACGTTCAATGTAACAGTATTTATGTTCATATTGAGTACTGAGCACCCTACATGTTTTCTTTGTATGTAATGGCTATAAAAATTGATTAACTTAGTGAGGAATGTCATACCGAATCATCGTAACAAACGCTGACAATGGAAAAGCACCAATGATTGACGATGAATTTTCTTTGGTATCATGGTCATAGATGACAGAAGTTGATTATGTCATGAAGGTGTCCGTTTATTAGTGAATCCTAACAGACAATATCATCAAACATCATTGTGCTCTTTTCGCTAACTGGGAGGTATAGAAGACAAAAGCCTGCATTGTTCAAGTCAATGTCGCTAAATTTCAGCATAAAGTCGACTCATAATAGACAATGTCGTCAAATTTTAGTTACGCGACATTCAATGATGTTCTCATACATAACTCCCTTTGTTCGTGTTATTGTCACGAGGATTTATCAATGAAGTTTTTCATTTAAGATAATTTCATACGAATTTCGACTTGATACTGATTGATTAATTCATCGATGAAAATATCATAACGACAATGTCGTTCAAATTCGCCACCGGGAACTTAACAAAATGATATTTAGAATTTTGTGTAAAACGTAAATTGATTAAAAAATTAGCGGAATAACCGCAGTGTGGCGGTCCCATCGTTCCGATTTGAGTTTTTGTTTTTTGTTAAGTTGGTACATCTGTTGTTGATATTCCCGCTAAATCTTAGCGTCATAGCTTGACATTTGCATTTTTTATATTCGGTTTTCGGTTTTTAATTCCTCTCGGCTGTTGAAAGGCGTTCCGTGCAATGGTTTTTTAACTCGATTGAACAGAAAGAAGTCACAGAGAGCCAAATAAGGTGAATTCGGTTGCTGTTGGATGGTATTTGTTGTATTTTTCGTCAACAAATTTCGAATAATGATGACACTGTACGATGGTGCGTTATTATGGTGCAAAATGCACGAGTTTTTTGCCCACAATTCTGCTCTCTTTCGACAAATTTCTTCACGCAAGCGCCTCATAATGCCCAAATAATACTCATTTTTACTGTTTGGACTTTTGGAAAAAATTCATGATGCACACCATCCTTGTAATCTATGAAAACCTTCTTTTTTAACTGAAAACGACGTGGTTTTTTTGGTCTCGGCTCATTTGGTGAACGCCATTCACTTGTCTAATGTCTGGATTGCGTGTCGTACTCATAAACCCACGTCTCGTCTGATGATCAGTAATGATACTTTTGATGAATATGGGAACGGTTTCAGCCTCGCAAACCAAGTCTTTTGTTACCTCAACACGATCAAAATTGTAAGAAATCGCCAACACATATAGAGAGCTTTTGCAAATGTCAAGCTATGACGCTAAGACTTAGCGGGGATATCAACAACATATGTACCAACTTTACAAAAAAAAAAAAGAGAAAAACCCCACAAGGGGGTTATTCCGGATATTTTTTGATCAAGGTAGTATGCAATATATTAACGTTCAAAATATTTAAGGATCTTATACAAATTTGATGCGGTTCACTTTAATCTTTTTTGTTTTAAACTTCAACTTGTGAGCAGCTTTTAATAATTATTTTCATTATTTCGAAAAAAAATGTTTTTTTTTCTACAATAAATCTAAAATAAACTCGATAAAGCTTAAATCTGTTTTTGAAATAAATCTAAAGAAAAAATTGAAACGCACCATTATTTTATTTTTACAACTTATTTTAAAGTTTTATGAAATATTGTATACAAGTTTTGTTAAAAAATAAAAATTTCTAAAATAGAAAATTAGATTTAAATAAAAAGAAGACAAAAGTATAACAAATAATTATAAGAAAACATATACATACGAGTAGGTCCAATTTACAACATGAATCGTGTTGTTGTATCGTAGTATGTTGTAAATTTTTTATATCAGCACATTTGTTTTTATCGTTCTTTAAATATTTTTTTTTTAATTTTACAACATACAATAATACGGCACAGATTGTGAATTGGACAATAATAGCAAATGATTAAACAAAAGATTAAAAAATTTAATTTTTTAATTTTTATTACTTGATATGTATATTTAAATTGTTATAATGAATTTTAATTAAATTTATTTTTAAATTAATAATTATTAATAATAATTATTATAAAATGTATTTATATGGTAAGAATAAGAATAATATATAAAAAAACAATATATACAAATAACTATAATATAATTAAGAAAAAATAGCAAATAATTAATATTTTAGTTTAATAAATTTATTTAACAACAACAACAAAAACACACAAAATATGAAAAATTGTTTAAGTTTAATTACTGAATTTAATATAAAAAGAAACTGAAATAAATTGATGATCTAATCCTTGCAATAATAAGTCCCAAAAATATGTGTTTTAATAAAAAAACAATACGAGCACGGTTCAATCAGACAGTGTCCGGTAAGTACAGCCATTAGTTTGGACACAGTGCATCCTATAACATATTCAAGCCAGATCAGCTTCGTGATACTGCGGGGTCCAACAGTCATACACCTGCAGTCAAAATATTTAATTTCAGTGACCATATATCCCTCACGAGCCAACTCGTTTCTATATATCATAGTCTTCTTACTATTTCTAGGTTTTTACCTCCCTTCAAATAGGTTTTCTCAAGCTTTGAAAACTGACGCTTATTTCAGTGATAACCACCTCTTTGTTTGACTTAAGTCCTCTGTTACTTAGCTTTTTTTTAAATTTGGAAGATGAGAATAGTAGACAAGTTTGTAATCATGACAGTACACTGAATATTAAAGTGACTTCACACGAGACGAGAGGACTCTATATATCACTATTCGTGGCATAGTACTGAAAGTGTGGAAGTTTTGAACATTATACATAAATTCAGCGAATTGACAGAAGACTTCGACCAGAACAGGCTGGGTTAAAAAATGGGAGATCGTGTACTGATCAAATTAGCACACTGAGAATCATAATTTGACAATCTGTTGTCAAGCGTTGACCACTATATACATTACATGTCACTGAATAAGTCCGTAGGAGATAAGTAAGAAAAACACAAAATTTTGACAAAACTCGATTATTATACAACAGGGCGATACAACGAGTATAGCGATTTTCCAACTTTTCGATATCACTTTTATAGTACGATATCTCTTTCTCGTCAAAACACGTTTCAGTATCAGCGATTACTTCATCCTAAGACTTAAATTTCTTTCCAGCATTCTCTTGAGATCTGAAGACAAGAAGAGTCGCTAAGGGCTAAATCTGTAGAATACGGTGGGTAGGTTTTGTCATCGTTTTCATCGATTTGTGAGCTCACGTGGCAAACACTTTGAGCAGAGCTTTCGCATACCCAAATGTTCGTATAAAATGGTAAATACACTACCATCAGGTGTAAATATTTACCATGTCAGCTAGCTCGTGTACCTTCAATTTGCGATCGTTCATAACCAATTTGTGGATTGTTTTTATGTTTTTGAATAACAGGTACATTTGTGCCTCCACTGTACTCTGCATTATTTGTACGACCACGTTTTAATTCAGCACACCACTTCTCTATCATTTATCTCGATGGAGCAGAGTTCGGATAATATTTAACAAGCCATTGTTTGGTTTCCGCTGTATTTTTTTTTTTTTTCATCAAAAAGCAATGCTTTATCTAAACTCGAAATTCACTTTTTTCCATTTTTTTTCAATAACAAAAGTTACTTCAAATATAATGCTATAACGCACGAATAAATAGTCCGATTGCTGTCAAATTTATACACGTATCGTTTGAAAGTTAGTACTAAATAAAAATCATATGGACAAAATTCTAGTAATGCCATCTATGTGTCATCCTACGGACTTATTGAGTGACCTGATATGTATGTGTGTATGTATGTATGCTTTTCATTGACTTTGATTCCATCCACCGAGAATTTACATATACTTATGAGCCGAATTGGGCAACATTGGCGTGCCATCGAAACAAATTTCAAACACACGCTGCAGTTACAACAATTTCCAATGCACTGTTATGCATGAAAGGCAAATGCCGGAACCTTTTACAACCATACTAGAAGTTCAAAATTGATATGATATGATGGGTGTCAAGGCGTTCCTATTCAAATGTTAACATGGGTATTGTGTGTAATAATAAGCCGGACGTTGTAATCACTAGATTATGCAGACGGTAAGCACGGAATATCTCATCGTTTTGGTTACATATATGCACAACAAAGTGGGTCTCAATATAAACTCCGCACAAAGTAAATGAGAATTAACACCACATTAACGAAACAATTGAGTCTTCTCAACACACACACACTAACATAGTTGATAATTTACAGTATCTTGGGAGCAATGTTTCCGAAAATGGTGGCACCATGAAGGATATAAAGAACATGAAGGTAATGAAATACATATAAAAAAATTGTCCACACGTCAAAGAAGCCCAGATAAGAGGGAGATCATGTCGGTTGTGGCTAACAGAAATGATAACAAAAATCCCGGTGAAGGATGATAGAACGTTATGCGATAACTAGCGGGGCATTACGCTGTTAAATACAATTTACAGAATACTGGCCACAATTTGAAACGTAAAACTGCAGTGCATTTAAGGCAAACTACCTGACGAATAAACAGTATTCCACTTGCATCGCATTTGTATGAAAAAAGTTAATAAATTACGCATCTTTTGAACCAAGTTCTCCGCTCTACTTACAGCTCTTACTTACACCTGAAATAGAACCCACAAGATAGTCACCGACGAAACCGCCTAATGAATACATGTTGCCCAACAATTCAGCAAGAGCTTACAATGATAATGATGTCATAGGAGAAAATTAAAATTTATTGACAAAATAGATTAAAAAAAACTTTTTTAAACCCTATGTTCCCAAGTGGAATATTAGGGGAAAAATATCCAGTTTAACAAAGAGCCTTAAAAAAATATTGACTTTTTTTTTTTTTTAAATAGAGATTTTCAATCAATTTGCCCATATTTAAATACTGTTAAATACTGTGATTGTATCGTTTTCCATTACATTGGCCTCATCACTTTGTTTGGATTCATTTGACACAGATCGCACAAAACAACGTGCACCATTCAGCAACATTTTTATTTGAAATATAAACACTCTACAATTTTCGGTATAGAAATTCGGAGTATCAATTGAAGTGAGCTGAGACTTAAACTTTATTAGTTTAATATAGTTAATCGTAGAAAATAAAAAATATTTTTTTTTTTATTTAGAATATAAAAATAATTTTAGTTCCATTTAAATTTCGATAAATTTCCTAAATTTTATAGTTTTATAGTTAAAATGGATTCGCTTAATAATACAACACATAGTAAGTTCCATTATTCTTAAAAATCATCTAAAAAATTTTCGTAAAACTTATTTTCTCAGATCTACTAGATTGCGATGAAACCCCACAAAGTTCTGCAAAAACACTTACAACGATAGATAGGAAATTAAAACGTGCAGTTTCCCTGAATCAGAAACGTAAAGTTAGAAAACTTAGACCCTGGAAGCAATGGTTAGCCCAAACTGCCAGGATTAAGTATACACTACCCCCATCAAAGCCTGAAGAAAGTTCATATAATTTGCAAAATCTATTTCATATGTCTAGTGGTATTTTAAGACCTATTGCCTCTAGACAACAAAGTTTTAATCTGAATATTTTCAATATGCCAAAAGCCCAGAAGGCGAATATTGAGGAACAACTGAAAAGTAAAGTTTCTAGTGCTATAAAAGTGGAAATCCTTAATGTGACTGCTAAGCAACATGTTCAAAAGGAGGAAATTCCAAAATCTGAGGTTATTGTGATCAGTGATAGCGAAAGCGAAAATGAGGACACTAGCCTGGAAAATAACAATAAAGCGCTTCCGATTATCGATAAAGGATTTTACCAGCAAACTTGTACCTTTATGCCAGCAAAATATTTGGCAAAGGATAACCACCAAAGTTCTAAGATCGAAATGATTAGTATGCCTCCAATGCAAAAAACTAAAACTTTAGAGTATTTAAGAAGTCAAACTACGAGCAGTGTCAAAGTAGAAGTTGTAAATCCAGCGCCTACACAAAGTGCTATAGTGGAAATTGTTGGAAAAGAAGCTCCACCAAAGCCAGAAAAAAAGGAAAGCGATATTAAAGATATGACGAAACTTCGAAAACTTGAACATAATTCGATTTCAGAAGAAAAAGCTTTGATACCTGCAATATCAAAAATTTGTGAAACTTGTGAGAACATCAATAAACGTCAAAATATTACGGTAAAAATTTACCATCCCCCCACTGAAACTAATCTAATTGCACAAGGTTCGAATATTATAAAATTCGAAATTATCACCTGTCCACAAGAAAAATGTATTTCCACTGAAGATACCGATATCGTTGGCATAATAGATTCTCGTCAAGGACTTCAGAATTCCGCTATTTGTGAAAACCAAACGAGTACAGAATCTACTATTACTACTACTACTAGCACTTCTACCAGTTCAACCCCTAAAGCATCCACACGATTGGCCAGCACTTTAATAAAAGACGAGAACAAGTCGCCTAACAAATTACAAATTGAAATCTCTAATTTCAACGATAGCGCAGTTGAAAACCCTACTAATAATCAAAGTTCAGAAACAGATTTCGCTAAAGAGAATTCAACGAAAACTTTACAATCAAATCCAGAAAGAAAACCGATAACTTTTAAACAAATTGCAAAACTCTTAAGAAAAGCCGGTGAAATACCCACTCAGACTAGCAAAATTCAAAGAATAAACGTAAATGCTAATATATCACAGAGTTCAACCGCTACAACCAAGCCTGTAACATCGAAATCTGGTTATCCAACTTTGCGACAAAGGCAAATGGAGTTACATCGTTTAAGGGTACAAGTCGAAGAAAAGCGCTTAGAATTGTTGGATTTGAAACTGGCTAGAGAATGGGAAGAAATGGAGAGGTCAAAGGTTGAATTCGAAAAGGACATGAAAACAAAACGGGTGGAAAATATAACACTAGACGACTGTATAGATATATGAAATGGATTATTAACACCGTTCGGATAGTACCACAGAACACACGCATCATAATAATATTGATAAGATAAACGAAATCGAATCCTTCGAACTAAATTTAATTGTAAATAAAAATTAAAGATAATGATTAATTTAGAAAGCAATTTTTATTACTTTTTCGCTTCGTAAACTAACAACCAAAATACGTATATATGTCTTCATAGCCTAGATCACGGTATATGTGCTAATGTTTTTAACTTAACCATCTTTTGCTTTGATTGAAAACTCAAATAGTTTATATACTATTTCGAATAAGCTGGCGTATTAACGATAAGAGGACAATACCTGACTAGCCATATTTGCACAATTTGTTACTTATGTTTCGGATCATTGTCCTGATAAAACCTAGTGTTTTTTATACCTAATTTCTCTGCACTTTGTTTGGTTGTTTTTAAAAAGATTTAAATATTTTTGTCCATTGTATTATCTATAAACACCAAATTTCTGACCCCTATCGACCACATGTATCACCAAACAATCACATGGTCACAATGGGTAAGTTTTTTGATTACAAACGCCATTTACTGGGTAAAAGTGACAAAGCTAACTAAAGATTATCACCACCACTTAGCAAGAATCTTTATTACTACACTATCACATGGAGGCGAGAAAATTGATCGATTAATAAAACTCAAGCAAGTTAATGAATGCTCTACCTAAGCTTCAATGCTCCCAAGAGGGTGACGGAGAAAACAATTCTAAAAAACATGGTTGTATAATATATTGAACTGTATAAGCACTTAAATTAAGGTTTTGGGTAGTTTGTTTTTATGTTTTTCTTACGTGTTGTAATTGACGTTCGGATACTCATGGTGCAAACAGATCTAACTGACACTTGTGAACTTCAAAATTGTATGTTACAAGGATTTTCATGTTATGATGCGGTATTTCTATGTGCAAAAAGCTATTTTTTGAAGTACATGACTAAAAAATACCGTGTGAACGAGAACATGTTATTAATTTCGGTTTATATTTAATTCTTAGCCAATCCATTAGTAGAAAGTGATTTTATTTTGCTGCTTGAATAAATATAGTGTATGGTGTTAAATAATAAATTAAATTATGAATTATTATTTAACTTTTTCATTAATTTCCTGAATTTAAAATTTGTATACAATATGTATACATATGTACATATGTAATTATGTAATAATTTTATTTTTCTTGCTTACATTTTTTTATTATCTTTTAAAAACACACGTTAAGTAACGTTCTTAAATTGGTCCTTACAGCGGCACATTGTTAGATTTTTAACTATTGTGTTGTTGTTTTCTTGATTTACATTTGAAGAGATTTTAAATTGAATCTGGAATGCTTAAGCAAATATGGCATAATTCGCTAAAATGTTTATAGATTTGTCAAATATAATAAAAAAAAATTAAAATAATTGCCCCTAAAATATTTTAATTCTAAATTTTACTATTTTATAAATATTTAATTATATATTCCCATGCCTGGGTTAAGAAAGGGTAGCCAGACTATATTTTTCACACTTATATAGTACACTTATGTACATCGTCATTTTGCCATCGCTAAGCAGCTGTTAATAACAAACTGTTTTGTTTGTTTTCTCAACATTTCAGTTGCGATCTTATACGTTTTATTCCTTCATTCAATAAGTGAAGCAATCGGTGAAATTAATTTATTAAAACTGATATACATATATATATATACCATGAATGATCCCAATAAAGTAATTAATGTAAATCTATCATCTTTATTAAGCTTAAAAGCGGAACTTTTGCGAAAACAGGCCGAGGTAAGCAAAGCAAAAGTGGCTAATGCCAACATTTCTTCCTCTAATGCTCAAGAATATACGGCACACAAGCAGAAATCGAAAGTGATAGACGACTTTGAAGATATTTCTACTTCCGCTAGAAAGAAGGATAAAAAGAATCGCAACAAGGAGTTGGAGAAAAATAAAGATGCTTCGGTATATGAGCATGAGGATACGGCATTGTTGGAAAAGTCCCAGAAAGTATTGGAAGCCAAAGCAAAATATTATGAGCGCATGCAAAAGTCAGGAGGTAAATTAAACTCAGATGATAATTGTTTAGTTATGTTTAATAAGAAGAAACAGGAGGAAGGCATAAAACATACCAATCCTAACGTCAGTGCCAACGACAGCAGTTCTAGCGGTGAAGACGATTATAGTGATCATAATGACGATCCAGAAGACGAATGGGTGGAATATACTGATTGCTTAGGTCGAACACGTACCTGTTTAAAACGTGACTTGGAAGAAGCTAAAAGAAAAGATGAACAATTGGCAGCCAGTATGCCGGAGCGCTTAGATCAAAGCAAAGCCAATTGGATGATTGATACTGTAGGTTCTCGTACAAAATCTTTGAATGGCAACAATACTGGTGACGAAGATGATATGATAGGACCCATGCCCCCGTCATCTCTTTGTGGTGACGGCATATCGACCATGTCCAAACTAGAAGAACAAAAGGCCAACTGGGAACGCAAAGAACAAGAAAATCTAGAGAAAACAGATGTCCATTATCAGGATGTGTTTTTCGATGAAGCCCGCCAGCATGGTGTGGGATACTACGCCTTCTCAACTGATGAGGAGGAACGTAAGAAACAGCAAAAAGAATTAGAAAAAGCACGGCAACAGACACTAGAAGAACAAAAACGTAGAGAAGCTCTTAAAGAACAAAGAGAGAAAATTATAGCAGAAAGAGTATTGGCCGCAAAAAATAGACAAAGAGCCCGGCTGGGATTACCACCTTTAGAAAAAGAAGAATTCATGCAAAATAAAGAAGAATCAAAAGAAAAATCTGAAGAAACAAAGGAAGAACGTAAAGCCCGTAAGAAGGCTGAAAAATTAGCCAAAAAGAAGTTAGAAGAAGAACAAGAACGTGAGAAAGAGCGCCTCAATCATATAAGGCCATGGGATAAGGAAAAAGAAGGTATACAAAATAAAAACACCAATACAGAAAACGGCGATAACAATGAAGAAGAATGGCAATATAAATCTGAACGTGAACCCATGACGCAAGAACAATGGAATGAATATAAACGCAATGAACGTATAAATGAATTTGCACCACCTCCTGCCGCTACCTTAGAAAAACCTTTGAAACGAACAAATTTTAAAAGTACCACTGATTCCTATACACATACCAACTACCATAATATGCCTCCCCCAGAAATTGATACAGGTTTTACGAAATATCAAAGTACTAAGAAGACAAAAGCATTTAAGAGACGTAACTACAATGAAACGACAACAACATCAGAACAAGAAGATGATGGCGTAAATACTACAACTTCTGATAGTAGAAGTGGTGTTTGTATACCGCCACCCTCAAATTTGGAAGATTTTCATTTGCCTTCACATAAAAAAAGACCAAAAACGGCTGTTGAACTGGAAAAGTCTATTGAGGCTGGCTTACGTTTTTTACGCAATAACTGTGATAAAGAAATGCCCGCTACTAAGTCATCATGGACAGCAAAAGCTGATTATTAAGTGTTTAGAAAAAGAAATAATAAAACACACAAGTTAGTAACTTTTCTTACTTTATAAATACAAATATTAATAAATTTATATATTATTTATAGAGTTATAGTTTTATTTTTTTGGAATATTTTTTTTCTCTCTCTGTTTGTTAGTTACCTATATAAATTACACATTTATTGTCTGCATAAAGATATTTAAATTGTAATTTATATTTTAATTTATTGAAATATTATTCAATTAAAAGAAATAACGTACCTATTATGTTTATTAAATTTTTGTGCTTTATAAGGTTGGCACATTTTAAAGAAGGAACTGTAAACTATAATAATATTACATAAGAAAATCTATATGTTCGAATCATATTTTTATGTTTAATTAAATAAAAAGAAAAAAGAAACTATGAAAATACAATTATAACAGATTCTTAATTATAGAAATGTTTGATATTAAAATGAGAATACATACAATGATTTTGTTTTGAATAACAAATATTTCTTAATGCAAGTTAAAAAATGTTCATTAACTTCTTGTGACATCATCTCTTTACATACATACAGAGTGACTGTCACTAATATTCGGTGCGAGATATTAATATTGAAATTTTTGCAAAATTTGATTAAAAAATTAGCAATTTTATAAATCAGTTTGTATTTTTCGAGATCAAAATAACTTATTCTACAAATAAAAAGCAAACATGCGTCATAAAGTACAGTGGCTAGCAGCTTATTCTGTGTAATCAATTTAAAATAAAGCTTTATATGTTTGTATGTAACGCAATTATTAAAAAAATATTGTATTTAAGAAAAATAACACCTTTTATTTCAAAAACAACATTAGAATAATTAATTTTCAAAATATTTGATAAAATCACGAGATCAGAAAGAATGACATCTGACAGCGTATTTCGTGTGCACAGACTTGCCGTTATTTTAATTATATATATTAATTCTCATGAGGGAACATGGGGACTTCTCTCAGTCAATGAGCTACACTCAATTCTATTTTTAAACTCATTGAAAGGAACCTACAGTTTGACGCCGGCTCCGAACGGCAAATGCACTTAGAGAGGTTTTCAATAGTAGTAACACTCATAACCAGTCTGTCATACCACAGCGGCACTGGACTTATTTTAATTATGAAGTACTTTTTCAAAAAACGAGTTTTTGCACGGACTAACATAGAAATTCTTGTAAAATGAAATTAACAAGTGTCAGTTAGTTCTGTTTCTGTTTTTACCATGGGTCGTCGAACATCAGTTGTAACAAATTATTGCAAACTGCAACTGGAATGACAGAATATACTACGAATAAATGGCTATGGCTTTACTTGTTTTTAAGGTCTTCATTTGGTCACTTCTAAATATCGACGCTTTTGCGTCAAATTATCGTATGCTACAAAAACTATATTTTACAGGAGAGCGTTTTTTCTAAATTTCTTTGCTTTGGCTGGTACATTAATACCGAATTTCAAATGTTGTACAATAACCGATATGTTTACATAAATTGGAAACTTCTTTTGTGGAAAAGCTTGTATATTCAAAAATATTGAAGTTTTTGAGCACATACGATATTTTTGCCTACAAAGTTTTAATCGTATTTTTGTTAAGTGATGTACTTACGATAATTCAAAATTGAACACGAGCTATGCACGGAATCTACTGGTATCGTAGTATGGTCTGAAAGTAAAAAAATAACCTTTATTCTATTGAAAAAGTTGGATAAGCATAAAAAGTATGCAAATATGGTTATTACATACAGCCTTGTTGTGTTTCTGACGGACACATCTTTTATAGTGGAGACTTAGCTTATTAGCAATTACTTTTGAAGTGGCTGGACGTTAATTAGAAGCACGGTTACCGTCACTTTCACCCTACAAAAACAGTAACTATCTCTTGTATTATCTTCGTAAACTCTAAAACTATAATAATCATATTTATAAGAGTAAAAAAATGTATTTTTTTCAGCACGTGCTGTTCAAGACCTCTTACATATTAAAATTTGCACATAAAAAGTTTGGGTTTTTATTGCCTTCTGCTTGGTCTTTCAAAAATAGAGTTTTGCTCGTTAATGTGCGTTATACATTTTTCAATATAGATGAATTGTATTTTTTTTTCTCTGCATCCAAAAATTATTATGATTAATAATAATACAATCATAAATAAATAAATAATACAAATCTAATATTACAATTCAATGAGTAAAACCTTCTTAGACTATCAGCTCTTGCGTACTAAAGAAAAATAACTGAACATTATTATATACCTAGTCGTTGATTTTTGATATATTTATGTACTTTGCTTTGGGCAAGAGTTTTAAGAAGCTCCAAGGAGTTTAAAAAACCTAAATAAAGTTCTTAGTATAGAGAAAATTTCTGGAGTAGTAGAAAAGGCTTAACGGAGAGTCTTGTTGAACTAATCAGTTCAGTTTTCAGTTATACAAATTATTTAAACAATTACTGCTCTATTTAAATATGAAACTAGTTACCCGTTGTTACCTTTGCAAAAGAGAATTTCCAAAAAACAAAATAACTAAAAAGGCATGCTTAAAAGAGTCTTTAAAACAAATCTTTACATTTTTATTTCTACGATATTTTATTTTTATGCAGACATTTATTTGTATGGAACATATTATATTTTCTTTCACAAGCAAAATAACAATGCCACATACATTAAAATTAATTCAGTAACATCTTCATAAGTATAGCGAATATCGATGTAATGTTTTACTCTGTGGTGGGTATGTGACATTAGAATACATTTGCATCAAAAAGTCAATTTCGTAAAAAATGCTAGTTATGTAAGAAAACACAAAAAAACCGAATACTCATGGCAGTCACTTTTCATGTAATTGCGATTTTTAGTTTTTTTTTTTTCATTACAAAGTTTCGTGGCTTAATTGAACAGACATCCAGCTCTTAAAATTCTATGTATATATGTAAAATAAAAAATGATTTTTTCCTTAAAAAATTACAAAAAGAAAAAAAAGTTTATAAGGTATGTGATAGAATTTGATAAACGTTTTTACATTAAAATTTTTTCAATGTAAAATAACTTATAAAAGATATTTGTAAAAAAAAAAAAATAAAAGAAATGCAATCTATAATCCATTCACAAATATAAACACCCCTATTCTACATTTCAATTCGAATCGATATTTTCACCGTGTGGTAATTTTGGCATTATGCGTTTCGTTTCGTTACGATTTCATTCGATTGTGTAAATTCAGCTTTGTTAATACCATCTTTCAATCGTTGCGTAACTGAATGTGAAAACGTAACCGAAATGCAGAAGAGAAGATATAAAAATAGATTTTCTTTCCAAACTATGTATAATAAAAAAAAAAATTTGTGCTTCCAATTTAAATTTCTGTGGCACAGTATTATAATAAACAATATGCAACAATAACTTTTGTTCGAAATACAGACATATACAAAACTAATATTTTTCAAATATTTTGTTTTTCTAATTTCATTTTAATTTTAACTTTTATGTATTTCTAAAGTTTTTTGAGTTCTTAAGGAATCTGAATTACTATTTCAATTTATTTTTTAAATATAGTTCTCTAAATATAGAGCAACAAAGCAGTACTATTTTTAGTAGTTTAAAGCATACCATTATCAACCATGTCTATAACAATTTCTGACATTTTTTGGCGACACAGATCGTTGGGCGGAAAATTTAATTCAGGTGCACCATATTCAATGTTCGCTGAAGATTCATCAAAATGATGATCATACATATCGGGAGCATCCTCCGAAGAGCATGTACTGATGGGTATAATGTCCAGGGATAAACCTAAAGCAAAACGGCCATAGGTTTTAAGTTCTTGTCGGAAACTGGTGATATTTAAGACCAAAATAAATAAATACATTATAAACCTGTAACATGGCTATGGTATATATGTACATATGCACTTCTTACAACTTACACTTTTTCCAATTTGTCATTAGTATTACAAAAGTCTGGTAGGCGACTACATAAAATTTGTAACCATTTAAATAATTCATTAGTATAGAGTTTAATAAACGCATCCAAGTGTACATCTCTCATAGATTTATTGGTACAACAAAATAATAAATTAGCCACATCTAAGGCTATGGAACTGTAACGTATCAATTGAAAATCTACTAGGCAAACCTATGGTAGAAAATAATTGTAAGTAAAATAAAAAGTATTTAAAAAAATATATTTACCTCCAATACTTTTTTCTCTCCATTCATAGATTTTTCATAACGATATAGAAAATTATTTGCCCAACAGTCACCATGACAAAAAGCTGTTAGTGCAGACTCTTCACTAACTAAACGTACCATGCGTGAGAAAAATTTCGAAGTTTCGGCAAATTCTTTAAATAGTTGTAAATATTTTGAATCTGCAGGCAAGACGTCGGAGACCTTTTTGAATAAATAGAATTGAAAAGAAAATTTTGTAAATTACATAAGTCTTATAAAATATATATGTATATATATGTATCGGGTGATTTTTTCAGAGCTTTCAGATTTGATTTAACAAAAAGCATTTAATTTAGAGAAGTATATGAAATCTTTATTTGAGTCGGTTGAACGAGCTATATAATTCAATGTTTAAATGTGATTTCGTGTAGATGAATGGTTGATGCGCTGAGTCCAATTTTGGCATACTCTCTCTAACATGTCGGCCGGTATCTTGCGAAGAAATTGTTCAATATTGGCTTCCAGTGCGTCAGCCCTCTAGACATGAGCCTTATTATAGACCCACAAAAAATAGTCGAAAGGCGATAAATCGCATACATAGGCTGCCAATTGACCGGCCCCAAACGTGAAATATACTGTTCGCCGAACTCGCATCTCAATTAGACCATTATTTCGCTTTGTCTGTGCATGTGGCAAAAAAAAACAAATTGTAATTATCGTACGGTAGCGCTAGCCATTCACAGTAACGTTCCTGCCTTCATGGTCTTTGAAAAAGTACGGTGCAATGATGCCACAGGTCCATAATCTACACCAAACAGTGCATTTGTCGGGAAGTATTGGCAGTTCTTGCAATGCCTCTTACTGATCTTCACACTAAATACGGAAATTTTGCTTATTCACGTATCCATTTAACAAGAAATTTGCTTCGTCGCTGAATACAATTTTCCGATAGAAAAGTGAATCTTCATCCAACTGAATTTTGATGATAAAATTCAATAATCTGCAAGCGTTAATCGTTTGTAAGTCGATTCACGGTTAAATTATTGACCAAACTGAACATGTTTGACAGCAACATGTTACACAAAAACAGCTGAGCTGCCAAAAAGACAGTTGCTAAAAAGTCACCCGATATGAACACTTACCATTTTAATTGCATTTTTTGTTAATGTTTCATAGTAGTTCTTATACCAATTGGCGTTGTCATTGCAAAACAATGCTTCTTCAGTTGTTTTTCTAAGCATTTCCAATTGTTTCGGGTTCTCAAATTTATAGGCTAAACTTAAAGCATGAAATTGTGCCACTTGTTTTAATACCAAATGTGTTTCATCTACAGTTAAACCCTGTTTTCGATCAGGCATTTCAAATCCTCGTATCCTTAAATCCTCTTTAAAATGTTTAGAAAAGGAAAGAAAACATTTTTATATAAATATTTTATTGAAGTGTTTGTAAGAACAAGGACTTACCCATTATCAGAAGATCGGAACGTGCATAAAAACATTTTGGCATAGCTTTAAAGACTTCATCCGTTTTGGTGGCTTGAAATTTTAATAATTCTGGCATTATGGTGGTATAAAATTCAATTTCATTTCTAAAATAAATTACGTAAATCGATAAAAAAAATCTAAATAAAGAAATTAAAGACGTAAATACTTATATCCAAATTTACAAAATGTTCTGAATAGAATTACAACGAATTTTCGTTCGAGTTGGAATACAAAACAGGATAAACTTAACCTCTAACGTTAGTATTTCGAAAATATCTATTTAATATTTTTCGAATCAGAAATTTTGTATTCGAAAATGGAAAATTTGTAACAAATTTTTTTATGGTCTTGCACAAGGCGTAGCGCAATCTGGTCGGCTGCAAGATACAAGGGAGTTCCCACGAAAAAAATCGATATTATCAAGGCAATGTTCGAATTTCAGGTTTGGGAGCAACTGTCGTTTGTTGCATCGCTAAAATAAATAAACAGAAGGTACAAAAACAACTACGTGTTTGTGTACAAATAATTGAATCGACAACACACACACATAGAAATGTTTACAAATAAAAATAAACTGCAAGAACAAAGTAAACAGAAAATAAAACAAATAACAAACAACAACAAAACAATAAGAATTGAAGGAAGTAGATGTTTACATTCGCATGGTTTTATAAGAACTAAACAGAAAATAAAGGAAAGAAATGGAAACTACATGAAATATCGAGAGGTTCGAGAACTTTCGAAGTATTGTTTACTCAGCCATATAAAAAGCACATCGTTGCGTACAGAGATCTGTTTATTTAGTTTTAACTCAGCGAACGTGTTATTAATATGAACTCAGTGTAAAGAGAGTTTACTAAGGTTAAACTCTGGTTGAAGAGATTGTGATCGAACCTACGTTGGAACAATGATCGGGTTGGAAGATTTTTAGGTAGAAGGATCTGTCGAGTAATTGTTGTTGTTTACAAAATTGTGAACGAAGAGAGTAATAAAGAATATAAATTGTTATTGTTTGTAAAAAAGGTTACAAACAGTGGAACACAAAACTGTATTAATAAAGAATTATCAACGTTTTTAAAAAGGTAAAAACGTAACAGTACCATCTTTGTTGTTTACCATAATGTTTATTACAAACACATTAGTTAGGTAAGGATGACTTACATTTACAGCTGAACAACATACAGAAGACCAAGGCCATGCAAATAAATTATAACAACAGCAACAATTTAAAGTGGGGAGATCAGGAAATATTCAGACACAAATAAATTCCTGTGTATCATATGTCGGATCTTTCGGCCAAATATCATCACAAACACTGCGCTATGGAGGAGAACGAATAAGTGCCTATAAACTACCAGAATAGAAAATAAAAGTGAATAGGCAATACTCTATTCAGGCTAATTGAGTGCATCGCAAGGTACAGCCTAGCATGGGACCCACAGGGCAGCCTCAAACGTGGGCGGCCGAAAAATTATTGCCTACACACGATATTATATATCTTCTTCTATATTCTATATATATATATAAATAAATTATGATTTGTTCGGATGCTTAAAACTTAAAAACGACTGGACCAATTTGGATACTTCCTTCTGTGATTTTGTTCGAAATTGCTACGCGAAGGTTTAGGAAAAGAGAAAATTCAAAAAATTCTCAACAAATGGCGCTGTAGGCAATTATTTCTTTATTTCTGCTCCTGTTAAAGGTATTTGAATAAAATTTGGCACGTTGATTCAGTGCACATATTTTAATTAAATTATAATATCATGGGAAGAAATTAATGTAGTGTGTGGGTTTCTATGTTCCCTAGCGAAATAAATAAGGAAAAAAAAGTACTCATAACGAGTCGCAAGCTAATGTTATAAGGTGATGTCGCTGATGAAAATTGTCAAATAGTCTAGCCTGGGTGTGAGCTCAGGACCACGGCAGGAAACACAAAAATACATAAGCCTCAAAAACCCTAGAGCTACAGGAGAACATTTTTTCTATAATTCTCTCTGTAAGTTTGCTTGTTGTACGTCAAACACGCATAAACGACTGAACCAATTTTGTTGAAATTTGGAACACAGATAGTTCCAGCTAAAGAAAGTATAATAGGATTTTCTTTTTTTAATCAGACTTGGGAAAAGTTAAAATCGGTGGACGACCGTCCCGATTAGGTTATGAGTTAACATAACTAAGGGATCTTAAAAAAAATTTGCTTAGCATATGCCAATTATTGCAAATGCATTAAATTAACGACCTTAAAAGTATATGTATCAGCGGGAGACTAGAACGTGGTCTTAGAATTTTATTTATAAAGACAAATAGTTGTCTTTCAGTTTCAGTTTCGTACATGTTTAAAAGTAAATACATTTTTCAATTTACCTAAACAATTTTTCACTTTTGTAAGCCTCGCGTAGTTGTAAGTTTTCTGGTAAACGTTTGCATATCAAACTTTTTTCCCATTTTTGTTTTTTACCATCGACTAGACATTTTCGTTGTCCCGTTAAGTGTACACGATATAATGTAGCTGTATAGTTATCACCACGTCCAGAACCTTGTTCTTCCTGAGGGTATTTTTCAAAAATATATAGAAAAAAGAAACATAAAAAGGATGGTATCAAAGAACAAGCACACTCGTTTATCAACCAACTTACTTCAAATGTATCGATTTGTACTTCTGGCTCAATAAATTTAAATATGTCTCTAAATAATTCCAATGTTAATTTCGAACTATAATTGCATACGGAAACTGCCATTTGTGGTGTTTCAGTGATGCCCATAGTATAACTGCACAAGATATTCGTTTTGTTTTTTACTTTTTTTTCACTAAAAAATGTTCAGTTTTTATCTATATATCTTAAGTGTATTTATTATAAGTTTTAGGTTAAAAAAGAAATAAACAAAATAGTGGGTGACTAGTATTTAGTATACGGTTTTAACAAACGAGTAGTCTAAATTTATGTTTAATGATATTTATATATATTTTTTATTTTTCACTTTTTTCAAGCAAATTTTTTTTGAATACTTTGTCTTATAATAATCATAAGATCCTTAATATAGTATTTCTTTCTGTAACTTCTGCACGTACCACCTTTTGCTTAAAGCCGTTCTAAGTTTGTTCATTGATTTTCCTTTTACGGTAGTTGTCAAAAGTGTCAACTTATCTACGTACATATATCAGATGTTTCTGTCAAAAGTTGCTGGTTTTTTATTTCTCCATTCATAATATCCTATAACCGGCTTTTATTATTTTTTGTTTACATAAAGGAAACTTTCAAAATACCACCCCTTTTTTGACTTAAAGGATGTACTAAGATATTGCCAACTAAAAAGTGTTTAATCAAAATAAAATAAATGATGGCAATGCTATAAAGGAGTTGTTTTGTAGTTTTTATTCATTCAATTCAAATTTCTTTACATTGAAACCTATTATCTTATACAAATACGAAAATGAATGTGTGTTTGGACGCTGAACCGATATTCTTGCAATATTAACAGTACAGGCCTATTCGTAAATACATCTCTGCGCTGCATGACGACAGTAAACAGAAAGTTATACGACGCACTATTAATTCATATAAATTTGTAGCAGCACTGCCTTTTATTTGCATGAAAAAATTTTGGAGTAAAATAGTAAATGTAGGTTTTTTTCAAGCGCCAAATGTGATGATTCAGTGTTGTGATGCATTTACGAACATGCCTTAACTCTCTGTATACCTAAAAGGATGTACATTGTGTTCACAGGCATCAGAGACAGCGGAACAAATATTGTGTGAATGAAAGGATTAGATAGACTTAGATTCTCACTGGGTGACATATCACTCATTATGGTCTCAGGTCTGTTGATGTCTATTAGCAAAGTAGATATTGTGGACAAACTATAAGCCGGAAGGGGCACAATAGATCCAATTGGGTCGCAGTGTCCGCAAAAGTGACCTGTCAGAGATAATAATAATAATATCTGGAAGGAACAATAGGCTATATAAATTTCAAAAATTCCAATTGGGTCGTGACACGACCATACAAAATACAAATTTTTTTATATCTTTAAAATAAAACAGAAAATGTCTCTAAATTTGGCTAAAATAGAATCATAGTCGATACAAATTAAATCAAGTAGGCGGAATTTGACAAGTGAGTGTGATACTTCCCATACAAGGCAAATATTGATTTCAGTATATGTTGAGAATGGTTACAGCTAAAGTTTAATCTGATTTAATTCACATCAATCAAAAACTGAGAGGAATCGGACAAGTAGGCGTAATACCTCCAATACAAACTAAATATTTATTTAATTATTCTTGAGAACAGTTAAAGCTAACGTTTCAGTATTTGTTCTAAGTGACTTCATGGAAAATACAAAAAATTAGTCAAAAGGTGGGAGGAATTAGACAAGTGGGCGTGATATCTCCAATAGAAAGTAAATATTGATTTTAAAATATCTTAAGAACGGTTAAAGCGTGAGTTTTAGAATTTGGACTGATTGACTTCACGGTCAATGCAAATCATTAATCAAACACTGAGAGGAATTGAACAAGTGGGTTTGGTACTTCACATACAAACCAAATATTGAATTCTGTATATCTTGAGAACGGTTAAAGCAAAACTTTCTGAACGATATTTTATCCCATCAAGAAGCAGTGCAAAATTTTTGTTTTTTTTTTTTTTTTTTTTTTTTTTTTGATACATTATTCTGAAAATAACAAAAGTAGCGTCACTCTTAGCACAATAACTCACAAACTAATTAATAGAATATCGTGAAATTTTTACGGTTTTCTTTTGAAGGTTAGCACTAATTGAAAGAGAGGTGAATAAAATAAAACTAGTGCTATCTATGTGTTAGGCCAGGGACTTTTCAGCACATATGTTATATTTTCATTGGTATTTTTAAGTTTAGTTTAAATAGAATTTACAAGTTATCTTCAGTATGTGCTTACGAATTCAAGTCGCCAAACTTCTTCCGATTGCAAACTCCATAACACCTATTTCAAATAGCTTGGCAAATTTTAGGCAGAATGCGATTGTTAGCATATGTCTGATAAATTCGATTTCTAGCACTTGTCCTGAAACAGTGCTCTTCAACGCTTGCGCGTCCATTAGCTCTCCTTTTCAGTGCATCATATCGCGCCGATATTTTTCCATATTGCTGGAAGGTTGCTAGGCGTGGCCAGTAACCCTGAGAACTACCGCCCGATAGCTGTATGTTCTGCACTCTCTTAAGTTATGGAGAGCATGATTAGCACCTTGTGACCTGCTCTTGGAAATGTGGAACAGGTCCATTCTTAGTTTTGGCGAGAACAAGGTTGTGGCTCTGGATATCTCTAAGGTATTTGATAGAGTCTGGCATGAAGCTCTCATTTCGAAACTTACGGCATCCGAAGAAATCAGGATAAACTTAGTGGTACCGCCAGGCTCTTTTCTTTCTCCTACGCTATTTCTATTCTTTCTTAATGACTTTGTTCTTCTGAATTCCAATCCTATCTACTCTTTTGCGGATGGTAGCAATATTTGTCATTCCTATTCTTTTGATCGTAGGCCAAGCCTCTTGGAGATTGGGGCGAAAAGACGGAATATGAACGATACACTCACAAGCGACCTGGTGAAAATCTCCGAGTGGGGTCGTGTGAACACTATAGACTTTAATGCACGGAAGACCCAATGTTGTTTTCTGGCACGCAGACGTGGTGGTGTGTTAGCATCTGTGTCTATGGGTAATGTTGATGTTGAGGAATCAGATGCTCTTGATGTTCTAAGCATGAGAACCATTGTGATGTTCCTTGGAACGACCACATATTTCGAGTGTCGAAAGAAGCATTTAAGTTCCTCGGTTCTTAATATTTAAAAGATTTATATCTGAGCGTGTGTTTCAATGTTCTATAGGTACTATAATGGAATGTGTTCTGACGAAATTAAGGAATTTAATTCCTAATAATTATATATTCTTAAGTAGTACCCGTATTTTTCGTAGAGCTCATCCCTTTGTAGTTGATTGTTCAGTAAATATCAGGACGCATTATAGAGCGAATTCGTTTTTTGACCGCATTGTTCATTTGTGGAATAGTCTTCCTGCGAAAGTTTTTCCTGCCACTTACTACATAAATAAATTTAAATCAAACGTCCATAAACACTACTCTCTCTATCTTCCTTCCCACAACCTAAATTTCTAGTACCTGTATAAGTAGTGGTAATCTCCTGAGTGAGTGCTGGACACAAATGAAAAAAAGCAGGCTTTAAATTTTAAAATAAAACTTGTTTTTAATTATATTTGTTGGTATTTTTTTATTGTTTATTGATTATTCTTAATTTACAAGGTTTTAATTTGCAAAATTTTTTAAAATAAATAGAAAAAAAAACTTAATAATAATTAGTATTTTTGTTAACTATTAATATGATAAATATAGAAATTTTTGTCACATTTTATTTTAAATATTATGCCAAAAATACAAAATGTATGTTTTCTTCCTTTAAATATCTGCTGCAGGTTTATATCAATAACCATAGAATATTGACTAAATGTAATAGAAATTTAATTCGAACAAAATAATTTTTCATTAGAGCTTTAGGTTCTTTGCTCTTACTATCCATTCTAGTCAGTATTCTATGCTTATAATCATTAGCTTGTAACATTTTTATTATTTATTTTTCATCACTTTTCAAATGTTTATTTAAGATTATTATTTTTTAATCAAGTTTAATAACATTATATGTAAAGATATTTAATTTTTAATTATTTATTTTTATTTTAAAAAATAAAGCTTTAAGCTTTTCTTTATTTTGAGTTAATTTTTGATGTTAAACAATAAAAAAATTATATTATTATTTGTTTTTGCTTTTATAGATTAAATGTATGATAATAATGACTTCCATTAATGTTAACATTTTCGACTAAAGTTTTATTTCACACGAGTTGTATATAGACACTACCCTACTACTACTACTGACGCTCGCTCTTCTGTTCATTGTTTTTTAATCATCATTCGTCTGTGTATTATGTGCTCATGAGCTTTATAGGAAGACAATAAAAGTATGGACAGGGTGTTGAGTTGCCTTTTTTATTTTTAATTTGTGGCATAATGTTGATGATGAGCATGCTGTTGATATTGTTGTGCTTGTTGCTGCTGTAGTTGTTGTTGCTGATGTTGATAGTATTGAAGCTGTTGCTGATGTTGTTGCTGTTGCTGCTGTTGCTGTTGATTATTCGGTATTAAATTTAAATCATGCAAAGCTCGAGCTATTGGCAATGGACGTTGTGGCCAAGTATTGGGTTGCAAAAGTAATTGACCGTTGGCCAAATGGCGTTGTAATGAACCAATTGCTGGATATATTGATTGCTCTATAAATTCGGCAATGGTATACTGAAAGGTAAGAAGAAAAAAGAAAATTGAAAGTAATTAAAATAATTTTAAGTTTATTATTCAATACGAAAGTAAAATAAATTCTAGGTTTTGTTAAGGATTAACATTCAGATTCCGTTTTTTTTTTTTGTTTGTTAAAATATTTTTGACAAAGTTTATCTTTACAACAACACAGTAATGTTTTTTCGACTTTTGAAAGATAAAAAATAATATTAACAAAATTACCACAGAATTAAAATTGTTCCTCATAAAATAATGTCTCGTCATCATTAATTTACTTTTATTTTATGTTCTTACAGTTATATTGTTTTCTGTTTTCGTTTATTTTGACTTTTTTTTTTTGTTTTGCTTACCTCATCATATATTTCGTATAATAATTCATTAGCCTGCCTGGCCATACCCTGTAGTTCGCTTATGTAAATGGGTGTTTTGTGTGTCAATTCATGTACTCTGATGGTTGAGGTGAAATTGTGTCGTACATTGTAATCGGACATCCAGGCACTTTTATCCTGTACCTGTTGCAAATACATTTCGATTTCGTTCAACATGTCGTATAAACGCAAAGAGAATTTATAAAATTGATGACCCAAATATATGCATGTTGAAAATAATTGATTATGATGTGAGTTCGGTTGCAATTCCAGCCAAGGGTGGCCAGAACGACGTTTGTCCAATTGATAGACACATTGCAACACTTTGAGTAAATCATTTTCTTTGGGATTTGTATTAAAATAACCTTTAGAAACTGTTGACAGGGATACCATTAGACTGGGTATGCCAGTTGGTAAGAGTTCACAGAGTATAGCAAAATGATCGTAACGTTGCCAGCCAGTAAGAGCTAAGCCTTGAAAACCTTTTGAGAAACGTGCACCCTCTTTCGCTATAACGGCTAGCCAGCGTATATTATTCTCTAAATGTCGTTGTATCGGCGGTATCATAAGACTTTCACCGAATGCTCCCTTAAATGCTGAGGCAGCCCACGCAGTAGGGAATACTCTGGTGTATCTTTCCCATAACATGGGCGGTATAAAACGATAAATATCATTGATATATACCCAAATCATGGGCTCTACATAGCTGCCAATTTGTGAATGCTGCATTTCACTTAAAGTCATGCCTCTTAACATATCATCCCATATAATGACTTTCAGTTGGGGCCATTTCATACGTATAAAATGAGCTATGGTAGTCACATGATTTAGAAACAGTTCACCTTTAGTTTTTTGTCTACACTGGGTACATTCACCCATACGATAGACTTCATCACAACCAATATGTATGTGGGACATTTTCAACGGTATTTTTTCTATATTAGGCTGTTGCAATTGTAAATGAAAATCGATAACTTGTGTTAGTATAGCATCGATAAAGTTCATTGATTGTTTCTGGCTAGGACATATGGATTGTGGGCTATCGGGCAACTCACGCATATGGGCATATTCTTGTAATTTAAGAGCGTATTCCATATGACCAAAAGTTTGTACTAAAGGTATGATGTTAAAGCCATGTACGGCACAAGCTTCTAAGAAGTCCTGAAATGAGAAAACGGGTTTATTTATTTTATGGATTAGAAAATATGTTTTAAAACATAACTTACACTAAGCTCTTGCCGATTGTAAGCATTTCTTGCTGATAAAGTTGAAATGTTACCCTCAAAAGGAAACATATCCTCATATTCGATTAGTAGACCCGTAGCACCTAAAGTTTTAAGCACTGGCAGTAAAGTTGTCAAAAAAGAAAGCTAAAAACAATTCCATTTTTTATTTTCATGTTAACTTTTTTTATATACATAGTCGATAGCAATAATACCTTGGGCGGTGCACCTTTCAAATCTAAATGTACCAAACGCTCATTAGGTGCTCGGGCTCCATCTGGCCCGATGCCAGCCACTATGGGTACACCCATACGTTGCAGTTCATGCTCATATTGGGTTTGTTTTTCGGCCGACGACAACATTTGTGCTTCGTTTTCCATTTGACTCTGTAAATCGTCCATAGCTGAGTTACGAGACTTTTGTTGATTTTCCAAAATTCTTAAGCGTTCCTCTTCGAATAGATAACTTTCACCAACTATGGGTAATTTTTTTCGTCGTGCCACCAACGATAATGTTTGAGCTGAAGCTTCTTCAATCACTACTGAAGGTGGATTCTTGGTAGGCTTTACAAAACGTGTTAAGCCGGAATTGGCTAAACTGTTGGGATGAAGTTGTATGTTCGCAACCTTTTTTTGTGTGGACTGATCTTGACTTTGTTGAAACCTTAAGATGCGATTGGCTTGAGAAATAAGCTTTTGCAAAACATAAATGTGTTTGTAAGAGTCTCGGGGCGCAGTAACTTCCTCACTGGGTATATTCTGTGTATATGAAAAAGAGTTTGACTTCATTTGCAAATCAACATTTTTTGAAATTTTCCTAAGCACTTACAATAAATGTTTGTGAAAATGTTTGTTTTGTATCTAAATAAGCCCAAGTCCAAAGACCAAAGAGTATAAGAGAGGAGAATAGCAGTAAAAGCGATATTTTACGACGCCAAATCAATATGAAAAGGTTTGTGTGCATCTGAAAAAAGTAAAAAAAAAAAAATTAACCCCGATAAATTGTAGGGTTCTAAGTATCATTTATACAATAAACTAAAGATTTTTTTTTATACATTGTGGTATAGGGTATTATTTCGTAGAATTTAACAGAGATATCTTAGTTGTTCGTTTTGTTACTTTTTAAAATAATTTTACTTTTAAATTGACTTTAATAGGAAATATCATTTCCATTTAAATATATGCCCATCATTTTAATGTTAATTTTCATTTTCCTCGTTTCTTGTAATATTTTAAAAAATAATTGCTTTTCAAAAATGTTCGCTATCAATTATAAAATTAATTGCTTTTGTATCTTAATATTAAATTAATGTATCAATTGATTTTTAAAAATCTTTGCGAATTTCTTTTTTTTTCTTTTTTTATATGAACAACGTACTTGTACAGTGAATCGAATTGATGAATTCAAAAAAAACAGTAAGTTTTCACTGCATCGTTAAGAACGGAGTAAAAAAGGAGAACCCTGTTGCACGTTGAAGCTCTGCTGAACGTAAGTCCGCTGCATATGGTATAGCAGTTGAAAACAAAGTCATAGAGACTATGATTAGGATAATGGAAGATAAATTAAATACAATTACTTTTCAAGAGGCATCGTACCTAATAAGTCAAATCGTTGACAACGCCTTCCTTAAATGTCTCCTGGATAGGACAAGGATATGAGTGATATGAGAGATGGAGCATCCTGGGGGCTACCTATTATTTTAGAGGACCATTATGTAGTGCACGGATGGAACAGGAACGGGGAAAACTTGCAAGCTTTTTGCAAGCGCAGGTTTGAGCCATCGAAAGATATGCACAAATCAACTTGGACAGGAAGTACAGGAGGCAGGACATACACTTTCTAATAGTCAGGTCACCAAGTATTGGGTGTCCAAAATTGAAGTATCATTTTAATTTTGCTTGTAATTTTATTCTAAATTTTAATTTGCAGATTCCAAATACATTCCAGTTAGTTAATATGGAACGTTACACGAAGGAACAACGTGTTTTTATAATTAAAACATTTTTTGAAAATAGCAAAAGTTTTGAAGACGTAATTAGAAAATTTAGAACGAAATTCGGTAGAGAAACTATTCCAACAAATCGTGCTATTAACGTGAATTTATCAACGTTCAACCGAGAATGTAGCAGCCGGAAGAAGAAGTGTTAAAGAATATCCATATTCGTCATCGTTCGCAGCAATTAAACATCAAACGATCCACATTATTCAACATTTTGCATCGTGATCTCCATTTAAAAACTTATAAGATTCAGCTGACCCAAGAAATAAAACCAGCTGACCACGAATTGCGTCGGCAATTTGTTTCTTGGGCCATAGAAAAACAAGAATAAAATGAGAATTTTTTTAACAAATTAATTTTCACCTACGAACCTCATTTCCAGCTCAAAGGCTACGTCAACAAACAGAATTGCCGCCTTTAGGTGAAGAGAATCCAAGAGCTATCTTAGAGCAATCATTACATCCACAAAAAATTATGGATGTGTGTGTGGTTTGTGGTCTGGAGGAATCGTCGGACCATATTTTTTTGAAAACTAAAATGGATATGCGATTACGGTCAATGGAAATCGCAACATGGAGATGGTCCGTAGCTTTTTGTAACGAAAAATTGATGATTTAGACGTAGAGAATATGTGGTTTCAACAGGAGAGTGCCACTTGTCACACCACAAGAAAAACAATTGATTTTTTGAAAGAAAAGTTCGATAATCGCATTATTTCTCGTAGAGGAGGAGCAAATTTTTGAAATCGAAAGTGTACAGCAATAATTCCACAACAGTTCAAGAGCTTAAAACCAGTCTTATTGAGCAGATATTAGCCATTGACAACAGTTTATTAAAAAACGTAATTGATAATTTTGGTAAAAGAGTGGGAGCCCGCCGATCCACTAGGGGGGACATAATTAAATTAAAATAACCGACAAAATTTTTCATTTTTAACCAGAACCTATTTGTAATATGCTGAAAAAAAAAATAATTTTAATATCTGAAGTCTTTTTCTATTAAAATTAAAATGATACCTCAATTTTAGACACCCTTTACTTGGCTCCTATGAAGTTAAATCTAATTTATTGTGGAACTGTCTGGCTAAATTGTACCAACTGTGTAGAGATAATACCGTCAGCTTCTGCCGACACAAAGGTTATATCGAATTCAGGGGACTAAACAGTCAAAAAGGGAACTTCCATGCCACTAAGGGAGCCAGAACTTTTCTGTGGAATGTGAAGAAGGTTTTGGAAAGGTTTGCTTAGAGAGAGAGGGGATAACTAGAAACATACGCCTTTTTCTCTGTGATCAATAGATTAAATTAAAAAAATAATACATTCTCCTGACTTTGTTGAATAAAAAATATTGATATGAGTATGCGCCTTGTGTCCCACTGTATTACTAACATCTTTCATTGCTATTAATATGGTTATACAATTAATTAGTTGGCCAGTATAATGACAAGGATGAAAATGGAAGAGAATAATAATACTTCACATTCAATTGAAATCAATTGGCGACGAGTGAGAAAGTGAGACAATCAATTAATTATGCAATAATTGAAAAAATGTGATACATTGCTTAAATGTGTTTTTTCGAAATTAAATTGATTCTGTCAATAATGGAATTGTGAGAGATAATACTTTTTGTCTTTATTTTGCTTTTGATCAGATCTGATCAAATCAAATCGAAAAAAGATCAAAAAAGAATATTTTCGTTTTACAATCAGTGGAGATATAGAATAAGTGGGGCGAATAAAGATAAAATTGTTTCTTAGAACTTATTTAACGACTAGCCATCGTTGTCAACTTTTAGCACTATTTTTAATGCTTTTTTACAATTATGACGACGTGAAATATTTTCGAATTAGTACTTAGTGCTTTTTTTCTGGTTTTAGTACTTTTTTTCTTATTGGTGGCACCAAGTCATTTATTTTACAAGAACGTAACAACACAGTAAAAAAGTTTAAACTCTACAAACGAATTAAAAATGTTTATACGAGTGTTTGTGCTTTTGTTATACGAAATGTGTGAAGATTTATTGCTTAATTTCTTTAGTAAACGTATGTCAGCAAAGGATCAGCGAAAAGACAAAACTTCTTCCAAATTTTAGTGCCTAATCTAAAGACTTGCACTTACCTAATCGTTCTGTCTGCCTCTATTAGTAGACAATTCAGCTTGCCTTACATGTCGTTAAGAGACAAGTGTCCTTGGAGATCTCAAGATTCTCAAGTCTTGTTTTAAATTTTAGGTTGTTTTGACCCTTGGCGCCTTTGTAACACACATTCAAAGGCAATGTTGAGTGGGAAGTTGACAAAGTTTAGTTTAACGCCAGCATAATAGGGACTGTACATTAATTGTGTATAGCGCATCAATAATGTCGATGATGTTCCTATGACTTCTCGGTGTCAAAAGCCTTTTCGATATGTATAAAATATATATGAATTAGTGAACGCCACACTCAGCGGTCTGCTATGCTTATTTGTTACGAAACAATATGCAAATGTACGTATTTTTTAAGCTTAAAAATAGTTAATTTTGCATATCTTGCGAACGGTAATAGCAGAAGTTTTTGAATTTCGTCTAAGTGACTTTAATACCAATACGAAGTATCACTCAAAAAGTATCCGGTATTCGATAGCACCTCCCATTTTTGTATCAAATACCTATTTAAATTCAATAGGTACAAATTAAACAAAAATATATCGATTTAGTTATTGTTATGTTCGAATTATTATTAAAAAGAACCGCAAATGTAAATAAAAACAGCTAAATACAGGGTGGGCAAATTTAAGGTTAGGAAGTAAATTGGCTGTCTAATGATAAAATGCCAAGAATTGAGCTGTCAATCTTTGACACTTATTTAGTAAAGAATTGGGAAATTTTAATTATGGAACGCTGCACTCTTGAACAAAGAATTTTAATTGGGAAAATTTAACATCAAAATGGTGAAAATATTATACTGTATTACTTCATAAAATTCGAACAGCTTTTCCTCGTAATCAGGCTTCTTCTGAGACCGCTGTACGTAATTTAATCGTTAAATTCAAGTCTCACGGTACTGTTGCTGACAATAGGTCAAAACTATATGCTCGTAGTAGCCGAAGTGATGTAAACATAACCGCTGTACAGCAAAGTCGTCGACGTTCGCAACATTTTGGCATCACCAGAGGAACTTTGCGCAATATTTTGCATAAAGATCTTCATCTTCACGCTTATGAAGTTCAACTCGTTCAAGAATTGAAGCCAGCCGCCCATTGTTCGAGTTGAACGTTTGAGAATTGATCGTTTAAAAAACTGAACGAAAACAACGCATTTTTCAAAAAAATCATTATTAATTAGGCGGTTATGTAAACAAACAAAATTGTTGCAAACAGTCCTCGAAAATCCATTACATCCAAAGAAAGTGACCGTATGGGCATCACCAGAGGAACTTTGCTCAACATTTTGCATAAAGATCTCCATCTTCACGCTTATGAAGTTCAACTCGTTCAAGAATTGAAGCCAGCCGCCCATTGTTCGAGTTGAACGTTTGAAAATTGATCGTTTAAAAAACTGAACGAAAACAACGCATTTTTCAACAAAATCATTATTAATTAGGTGGTTATGTAAACAAACAAAATTGTTGCAAACAGTCCTCGAAAAACCATTACATCCAAAGAAAGTGACCGTATGGTGCGGTTTGTAGTTAGGCGGCATCATCGGCACGTATTTTTTTCGAAAATGAGCAATGAAACGCCGTCACCGTGAATTCTCTGCACTACCAAACCATAATAAACAATTTTTTGTGGCCAAAATTGGCTAATATTGACATCAGAGACCTTTGGTTGCAATTCAGTTATTGCATGAGAAATTTCTCGGTCGCGTAATTTCTCGATTTGGCGTTGTCAATTGGCCGCCTCGTTCTTGTGATTAATTTCTCTGGGACCGGGCTTACGTGAACAAACCACAAACAACAGACACTCTGAAAGATGAAATTCGGCGCTGCATTGACGAGATAAGCGAAGCTTTGTTGCAAAATTTTCCAAAAAGACGGACGTATGCCGACGTGCTAGAGGTGGACGTTTCATATTTCATTATTAATTCCCATATTTCTATATTATATTTGTATGAATAAAACTGAATTTGTCAAAAAATGTGTTTTTAAACCAATTTACTTCCTAACCTCAAATTTGCCCACCCTTTATTAAAAAAATTAAATATTAATAAAATTAAAAACAACAAATTTTAAATCTATTGCCTTTTTAAAAAAGTTACGAGTTTTTTCTCGACTTCAGTGCTTTTGTAAATTTAAAAGTTGACAACGCTGGTTAGAGTGCAGACATAGAGTGCAAACGGTCCAGGCTTGACACCACCAGAGGAAATGACGAGAAAATTTTAATTGCGGTTTCGAGTGTTTAATAAAAAAGACTTCAAAGTGCCTTCAGGCAAATCCATCTAAAGAAGTCTCCCTGACATTTCAGCCTACGTCTGGCGATGATGACAAACACCAGATGAATGATCAGGAGTAAGCGGCCTCTACTGGGAAAAAATTACAATACTAAGTAAGGATCACCACCACCACAACTTAGCAAGGACTTTCATCACTACACACTATCATTTGGAGGTGAGTTGCAGGGGATTAATCATGTGCTTAACTGGAAAATCAATTTGATTACCGAAACTGAAACAAAGTAATGGATGCTTTGTGGAAGCCAATATTCTCTAAGGGGAGAAAAAAATTTAGCGACATATATATTAACCAAAAGTTTGGAAAATGATAAAAATACTTTTTTATATAAATAATATTTAAAACTAAAATATTTAAAAAAATAAATGAATAATAAAAGCATTCATATACATATCTAATAAACATTCGCACTCTCAAAGGAATTGTTAACATAATAGACGTTCATTCGCTTGATTATGTGCAGGAGATTTGCTTTTTTTATTTTCTGAAGAATTTATGGAATTTTTATAAAGTAAAAATGAGTAAAATAACTCGGTAATATTGTAATAATGACGTTGATAATAAAGTTTCAACGATAATATTATTTATTCACTGTTCGTATCTTCAACCAGGCATTCATTTTTATTCATCCATTTTTATTAAAAAAAAATAAAAGCACAGCACCTACACATAATTTCATTTATTTTCCTTATTTTTTTTTAAATTTATTTGGCATTTATCCAAAAGAGAAAAAAATGAAATTTAAATAAAATTTTAACAATGTAGACAAAAGTTATCAGTTAAGATACAATAGGGGTATTCACGTTTATTAAAATAAAAATTGATTCTTAAATTGAAATAGAAAAAAATATTCAAAGTTATCCAATTGTCGGATGTTTAGGGAAGCATAAGCTTAGCAAACTAAGAAAGAAGAAGTTATAGATCTTTTAAGCAAAAACGTTTCACATTTATTTGAAATTAGTGTACTGAATCAAGTATAAGAGGCACTGAGGATTAGTACATCGAAGGTATTGTCCACTATTTTTATGAAGCTACCTCCTAATATTTGGGCGATGACAATAGCAGCACTAGCGGGTTTGGATATAAAGGCCCACTAACTCACGGAGGTTGTGACTCTACAGATATACATGGATTTTGGAGCTGGTCAGTTGTATTATTTATTTATTTATTTATTTATTTAATTATTAAAAAATAATTACAAGTTAAAGGTTAATATTTAAAGAGCAATGACAACATAGATCTACAGCTCAGAGTAGTATGATAATATAAAAGTATAATAATATGATGGTCAGTTGTAATCATGACATTGACTGTATGATAATTACTTTGATCTAAGTTTCATTGCCAATATATCAGGTAGTTTAAAATTGGAGATATGCTGGGATTTTGAAATTGGTTAGTTGTAGTCATGACATTGACTATAGCATACCAAAACCCTACTTTAATCCGAGTTTCATCAACGATATATTAGATAAATCACAATTGAATGAAAAAAGGGGAAAGGCTTGCCAGATGGCTTTGATTACGTAAGATTTAAAAAAATTTTACAGCTTGTCCAGAATCAAGAAAACATATGGTTTTTCAAGATTTTTTAAAACATATTTTTTTAAAGTTAATTGTTGACAGTCGAGATCACAATAAATCGTTTTACAAGGTTATAAAAGCTCATAACGAACAATACCGTCTCAATCCCACCAGAGGAAAGGTGTCTTTGCAACCGTCTACTAAGTTTCACCTGGCTTTGTTCATGATCTTTTGACATTATTGTCGTACGTGATCTAACTTTCATCGCCAGTAATCATTCGGACCTATCAGACCAGCTATAGTGTTGCCTGATGCAATTAATATTATCAGAGATATTACATTTTAGAGCCATCTACAGACAATTTGTAACCGATATTTTACGAACACCAACATTTTTGTCTGTCAAGATTTTTTCTCCCTACTTGGGGAGTCGAAGAGATATGCAAATACTGCTCTGTACATAAACCTGCTTTGCTGGAATTTGGGCGGCGCGCCTTAGTAGCGGACATTAATATCCTTAATAACATTAATTGGATGATCCTATAGAAGTATGTTGTGCGCACTGAATTTCTTAACGATGACCGATAACGTAACACCGTTTTCTTGCTGGTTTCGTCCATGATACGGCAACGACCAACAAACCCCCTATAGCTTTTCTCCCCAAAAAATACACTGTTTTGTAGGATGTCAGTTGTAAGATATGAATATCCCTAATAAAATTTTTGTTACAATCGCATTTTCACGTAAACGAACCTTCATTTACTTTTTTTATTATTTTCGATGTATTTATACTGATTCTCTAGAAGAAGATGCACAGGAGCAGAAACTGGAACATGACTGCTGCTGTACAATGCGAATAAATATTTAGTCAGGAGTGCAGAAATATAACATCAGTATACAACAGTAATAACAACATGCTCATGCACTCATTTTATACAAATTTGCTGTTGTGCATTTCATTATAATGCATAATATATATACGAGTACACAACAGATACAGGGTGTTACAGTATATTATTATAATCACATAAAATATTTCTTTCTCAGTAATTAACAAATCAATTTAGAGGTTTTCGCTCCATTTGTAGTTTTTAAAAAATTTCAACAATTATGGCCATACAAGTCGTAATGTTAGTCCGTAATTAGTAGGGAGATCGAACGGTTATTATTCGACCGGCTTTTTTGGTTTTGTCGAATACGGCATTTTTAAAATGTCCATTTTTCGAATACCGAATAAACCGGTTATTTTAACACGAATAATCGGTTAATTTAAACATATATAATTTTAAGATGTTTTTATAGTTTTTAGTGCAAATATCCTCCCGTTAAAGTATTTTTCTAAATTTAATACTATTTCTATACTGTATGTGAGATCCTTGAACGTCGCACAAATAACGTGGAGACCATGCACAATAACTTTTTTTCATTTCCTGAAAATAAATATTAATTTTTTATATATGGAGAATGATGATCAACTATACTCATTGAAAGGGACCTACAAACGCCAGCTCCGAACGGCAGATGTTATAATTAGTAAAGTTTTGCAAACGTAAATAATCAAAACCAGCCGCAAGCAATGTTGTGAGGTGATACCGCTGTTGCAAATAGTCAGATGATGTGGCCTGTAATTGAACTAATAACTTCCTGGTTGGTAGGCGGGTGTCTTACCTAACGTACCACAGTGGCCACACGCTAATAAATACATGATGCATTTCTACACATGTCCTCTGAAGTGTGAAAATATTTGGAAATTGATGGAAAGGCGAAATCTAAATAGTATATTGACTGTCCTTTAAAATAATAAACTGAAAAAGCTCTTTGACACCAGAAGTTCTTAACCACCTTAAATATGTTTATGTGATCGGCGCTATTGTGCAGCAAGGAAAACTTGATTCTATACCAAGTAGTCTGTAGGCGCTGGCAAGTAGAACTCTTACAAAACACGCTGTAAGAAATGAAGCACTGGATGAAATATTAGAACGTTGCGGTGTCGAGGAAGAAATGTCCGAACGTTGTTCTAGCAGTCGTACTTGCTAGAAACCATGACTTGAGACAAAATTTTTCAATTTTATTTGCTAATGCAACTTGAATTGAGATTTTTTTAATAACAGAACCGGTTAAGCGGTTATTTGATAAGTTTATAACCAAAAACCGGTTTTTTAATTGCAATTTTTCGAATTATTCGAAAACCGGTTTTTGAAAAAAGTCTAATAATCGAGCACCCTAGTAATTAGTCAATTAAACGTTCTTAGAAAAAATATCTTCTTTAATAATAATTCGTAACAATAGTTCATCGATTTGCAATTTCAGGAGATTTATTTAGGACTACTTAGAACCGCAATTAATAACCTGCATTTTCGATTTTCTTCGTGCAAACTATACTGGTTGTTAGTATAGGGGTTTAGCCAAATTTCCTGCGCTCCAGCTCCAGTTCCAGTTATTCAATACCAACTTATTTGGTAGACCTGCGTATAAGCCAAAAAAAAAAATTTTTTTTGTAACACCCTGTATATATTTTATTTATTTATTGTTATTTTACTGAATGATGTATACACGAAAAAAAAAACAAACTTTGTATTTAACTTTCATTGAGAACAACGATTGTTAAAGTTAAAAAATTGTGGTAAATATGTATTTCAATTCAAACTTACTGCAAGAGTTAATACCACTTAAAAAGTGCAATCCACATTAAATATTTAATTATATTCGTTGGAATGTAAATACAAAAAAAATACAGAAAAAATAAAATTGCTTAAACCGTAAAAAACAAATTTCAAGGATATATTTTCTAGTCAAACTATTACTAATATACATATGTTTCATCTACTAGAACCACTCATTTTAGCAACTTTAAGAGCTTTTTGTCAAGTTTGTATATTTTTAGCATTTAACCATAGTTACCAATAGCAATTTTTAAACAAAAAATCAAAAAAAAGAATATACTCGAATCATGATTTAGAATTTCTTATACTCATACGCAGGGTATTATATATCACTTGCTTTAAAATAGCAAGAGCACAAAAATTTTAGCTTTGCTTTACTTAAGTAACTGTGTTGCTGAATGCTTACTGGATAGTAAATAACTTCCTTAATATTACTGAGTGTATATTATCTGTTTAAGCAGTCAGCAAAGCAATCATTAAGCAATAAGTTGTTATTTACTTTATTTTGCTTTTGCTTGAGTGTATACTTACTATTCATTGATTACGTGCTGTTGCTTGAATTTCATGATTGTTTGTCGTTTTATGGAGAAAAAATCGGTTAAATTGGTTTTCACTTATTTCAATTCTAACTTTTTGATTTCTAAATCACGTTATTGGTGACAGAGTCGCAGAATACGAACACATGGTAGCAAACAGTTGAGTAAAAATAAAGTCAAAAATGACTTATTGCTTACAGCAAAAACAATTTTTGATAAAATGGTTGCTTTGCTGACTAAGCAAGTTAATTACTATTTTACTTTTCTGCTTTTGCTTTTTACTTTTGCTTATCATCAATTTAAGGTTTCAGTAAGGATTCAGCAACACAGTTATATAGTTTGAAGCTGAAAATTAAAGCAAAGAATACATTTTATTTTTTTGCTGTGCAATTTATTTTAAGTTTAGCTATGCGATTACAAATGCATTGAAATAATGGTTCCGGTTTTGATTTATTTTCCACGAATCATCCATTACTTTGTTTCAGTTTCAGTAATCAAGTTGATTTTTCAAGCTAAGTAGATGATTAATCCACTGTAGCCCCCTCCCTTCATATCGATTGTGTAATGATGGTGAATACATTTGCTAATTGGTGGTTATTTTTACTTTAGCATTGTAATATGTTCCCAGTACATGGAGTTTTTTCCTGATCACTCGTCTGATGTTTGTCATCATCACTAGAGGTAAGCTGGGAAGGTGGTGCCATCAGTCTTGAATGTTCTCGTATTTAGTACAACGTTCTATTCATATACGTTAATTTCAAAAATGTAAAATCGTGTTACCTAAAGATTGAACTGACAACACCGCCCCATACGAAACAGGTAGCAATGTTAATAACACAAACAACAGGGTGATTCTGCATTGACAATTCAATATAATAAATGCCATAATAAAGTTTACAGCTAATTCTACTACTGTACTAATTTAGTGTATCTTTTCTTAGGAATTATTTATTTTCGTAACAATATTTTTAAGCAATTATTGAGAAAACAAAATTTTTAAAGCTTTTTGAACAAAAAATATTAAAAATGTTTTTTAGAATTTATTTCATCAGCATTACAAAATTGGAAAATATCCCTACATTTGGCAACTTCTACTTCTGGAACACTGTCTGTAGAAGGTTGAAGTCCCTTTATTAAATACTCGCAGTTAAATTTTTTGAAATTTTAGAGTGGCTGACATACGAGGGCGGATTAATATTGAAGCTTTTTTTAAAAACCACTCATTTCTCAACATAGTCTCCTTATAGCTCAATACACTTAGTAAGACGATTTTCCAACTTTTTTATACCATCTGAATAATACGATTTTGGGAACTTCTCAAAATACGTATTAGTTTCGGTAATCACTTCTTCGTTTGAGATGAATCCTTTTCCTGCGAGCCATTTTTTCAAGTTTGGAAACAGGAAAAAGACACAGGGGCTAAATGTAGACTATAAGGTGGATGATCAACCAATTCGAAGTGGATTTCTCGTAGTTTTAGCATCGTATCTAATGCTGTGTGAACCGGTGCGTTGTCTTGAAGAAAGAGCACTTTTTTCTTGTTTAAATTTGGTCGTTTTTCCTTGATTGAATCAACCAATTAATCAAATAATGCGCGATAGTGCTCTCCTGTGATTGTGGATCCCTTTTCAAGATAATCGATGAGTAATATTCCGTGTGCATTCCAAAATACAGTGGCCATAACCTTGCCAGCCGGTTTCGCTGTCTTCGCCTTCTTCGGAGCACTTCCACCAGCTTCCACCCATTGCTTCGATTGATCAGCAGTTTCACGTTTCCACGTTTCATCAGCAGTTATTAATCTACGTCAAAAATCAGCAGGATTATACTTTATCATGTCCAAACACCGCTGTGAAGTGATTTTTCGAACTCGTTTTTGTTAAACACTGAGCAAACGCGGTACCCATCTTGCCGTTAGCCTTTTCATATGCAAATGTTCATGTAAATGTTGAACACACTTTCATGTGATATGTTTACCATATCAGCAATCTCACGTATTTTGACCCGACGATCATTCATAACGATATCGAGGATTTTCTTTATATTTTCTTCAGTAACCACCTCTTTTGGCTTTCCTGTTGATGGTATTGTTGCAGTGCTTGTTCGGCCCCGTTTAAATTCAGCAATCCAATATTTTACCATATAATCTGACGGAGCAGATTCGCCCTAATGTTTAACAAGCTTTTCTTTTGTCTCTTTCGCCGTTTTGCCTTTCAAATAATAGTGTTTAATCACTACACGAAATTCACTTTTTTCCATTTTCCAAGAAACACAAAAGTTGCTTACTTCAAACGACTGCAACAAATAAACTAATCGATGAATTTGGCTGAAATTTCAACAGCTGACGTTTGACAGATCGTAATTTCTAAGAAAGAAAAAGTTTTTGTGTTTGTGCTGCCATCTAGCGCTAGGTAGCTTTAATATCAATCCGCCCTCGTACCATAAAATAAGTTGGTATACGGTTAGTATGAGTAATATTTACTAAATAATGGGTATACGTTAGATTTTATATATTTGCATATCTATTGAAGGACAGTGTTGTCAACTTTAAAATTTCAAAAAGCACTAAAGTCGAGAAAAAACGCGTATATTTTCAAAAAAAGCACTACATATCAATATTTTTTTTTAGTTTTACTATATTATATATATTAGTTAATGTTATGTTTGAACTATTAAAAAGAACAGAAAATTGATTTATCAAGCGAACAGCAGCAAGTGCATTAAAAGTTATACTTATGCTAGACAATTGCTAGATATTTATTATGTTAGTAATGACTTGATGCCACCAAAAAGGAGGAAAGCACTACAATTCGAAAATAAAAAGCACTAAGCACTCACTCAAAAATTTTTCGCGTCGAAAAAAATAAAAAGCACTAAAAACTGTGCTATAAGTACTGGGTTGACGACGCTGTTGGGGTCTAATCATAGCTTTCGATAACGAATCGGTTTTTTCGATCGAGTGTTTTTAGTTTGAGACCATTAACATACAGACCATACGTTGATACGTTAACCTGTTTTTTCAATATTCTATGTGTGTGCTTGTCTGTTTATGTAAATGAGTTTTATTTTCTTTAAAAAAAATAAACTCTATCGCTCTCCTCTCTCTCTCTCTCTATCTTTCTCTCTCTCTATTCACTGGTTTTTTTGAATACCTGAGTTAATTTTTTTGTCTCTTAAGGATCATTTTAAAAATGTAAACAAATTGTTACAGTTGAGTTACACACATACACACACATCTCACACATTGGTATGTTGATACTGTTAAATGAAAAAAAAACGAAAACATTTTCTCTTGTAAGTACTCGTATGTGTTTACTTAAGGAAAGCATGTCAATGATTGTTTGTTGTTGTTTTTGATAAACTTACTAAAATAAAGAATAACATTTAAAGACAAACAAAAAAAAAACGCACATATACACACTTATATATACGACTTGAGTATGCACTTTGTACTGCAATGTGAGCAAAAAAAACTAAAATATATTTATTTATTTATTATTGTATTTTTTATTTCTTTACACTCTCTCTCTCTCTCTCTCTCTTTTGCTGTTGTTTTTAAGCAAAAAGTCTACTTAAAATGACCTCAATGGTTTCTATATACTCATACAAATACTTAAAGAAACTATAAATTGCATACACACACATGAATAAAGATGCAATATATGAGAACATAAACATACACTAACATACGTAAATAAACATGTTGCGCATTCAACTTAATGGTTGTTTAAGATTTCATTGTGTGTATGAATCATACCATAAAAATGGTAAATTGTGATGCACATCAGTTTATAGATTTAGAGCAAGTGATTGTATTTAAATCATTTAAATTGTTTTAAATTTGCTTTAAGAATTTCTTCATTTTAAAAATTATTCTTTAATAATATTTTATTTTTTTTATATACATAAAGGGTCGCCAAATAATTTTTTTTTTTGAAAATGCTATAAAAAAAAAACTACTGAATATTTTCTCAAATTTCTTTTTTTATTTGAAAGTACAATCCTTCCGGTTAATAATGGAAAATAATTTCATTCAAATGGCTGCCTCGGGTGGCCATGCAGTAGCCTACACGATCGGTCCAATTTTTAAGCACATTATCGATTGTGTGCAGCTGTATTTCACCAATGGCTTCACGAATATTGTCCTTTAAAGCGTCAATTGTCTCTGGCTTGTTGGCGTAACACTTATCTTTGACGGCACCCCACAAATAATAGTCCCACGGTGTCAAATCGCAGCTCCGAGGTGGCCAAACGACAGCAGCTCTGCCGCTGATAATGCGATCTTCAAAAACAGGGCGCAAAACACCGAGTGTAGCTTGGGCTGTGTGGCACGTAGCGCCGTCTTGTTGAAACCAAATCTTGCTAATATCCTCCTCTTTAATTTTCGTTCAACATGGCCTGATAACGATCGCCATTGACTGTAACGGCCACTCCTTGCTCATTTTCGAAGAAAAACGGTCCAAAATCCGCACCAAACAGTGACTCGTCTTGGGTGTATCGGCTTTTCAATGTATGCGTGCGGGTTTTCTGTGCCCCACAATTTGCGACAATTTTGCTTGTTTACATACCCGCCAAGATCAAAATGAGCTTCATCTGAAAAGATGTTTTTTTTGGCAAAATCGGCATCTTCTGTAAGTCGATCGCAGGTCCAGATTCCCAGCGTTGTACAAGCGTATACACAACCATATTCGTTCAGCGGAAGAATAAAACTAATTATCTGTCAAATCAGACATGAGCTAAGTGTTACCATTCACGAAATAAGCACTAGTTGAAAAAAAACGTTGGATGGCGGACCCTTTATATAAAATACAAAACATACTTTTAACAATTAAAAAAATAATTGTTTTCATATTTATTTATCAAATACAACATATTATTTGCTAAACTCTCTCTCAATTATAATATCGTTTTACTATATTATTCAATGTCAACCATCATCAATCTCACTACCACCTCCATTTTGCCTTCCTTGGCCACAAACACTGCATTATTTGAAAGCATTCATGCGTTCGCAAATTTATATATACAAATACTCGTATATGTATGTGTTTAAAAAAAATATATATATTTTTTGGTTGTTCCTTTTATGAAGCTGGCAGTTTTAAATAGACTCATAAACAACAACGTTAATGTTGTTATGGGCAACATTCAATTATAATTTTTCTTTTTTCCATTCTCTCTCTCTCTCTCTCTCTCTCTTCTCTTTTTTATTTCGTTTGAAATATTTATGTTTTTTGTTAAAGTGTATGTATGTATATGTGTGTGTTTGTTTGTTTGTTTGTTTAAATGGTGAAATCAAATACCACATCATTTTTAAACAAAATATTTGTACACATCACCTGATTTGCACTCAATGAATAAATAAAGAAATGAATGGTTGAATGAAAAAATGCTCGACCATCTGAATGGTTACCAGTGCTTGGCTGGCTGACGGTTTGGTTGCTGTTCAATGATCGATGTGAGAGAGTTGACCAATATTTTGTCTATAAAATGGTAAAAAAATATGTTGCAAAAAATCAACAAAATAATTTATTTGAGTAGCTACGAGGGTTGTTTGGCATATCTAATAATTTGACATTTAGCTTTAACATTTCCTTAAATGACCCCAATGTTACCGGTCAATACACCCGTTAGTACTTTAAGTTCGCTTTTTACTGAGCAATAGTAACTTTTCGAATCTACCAGGAGTTAGTGAAACAAATCTTTCCGTTTGTCTCAGCCCAGAGACTTTCTCTCATAGATTAACTCTACTCTGAGGTATCCCACTGGGATATTGAAGAATGATTCAGTCTCAATGAAGACCCGTCAAGCTCCTCCCCTTGTTGAGCCATAAGCTCTTTCCTATTCAGCGTAACAGTCATGTGTAACATTGTTAGACGTCCAGTTTTTTTTTTTTTTTTTTTTTTTTTTTTTTTAAGAGGTATGAAGCAGTTGAAAGCTCCACCCACTAACATCATCCCGATGTTCGACGAAGAACACCCCCGAACCAACGTTTAGGTATTATGTCAAGAGAGGGTCCAGAGCGCTAAGCTCAAACGTCACGTTTGCTACAGTTCAGTTGTCCTTGTACGATTATCTCACTGAATGACTGGTTGCCGATGTTGCCGTCGTTCTCTCCTGATTATGCCGAGTCTGCGAAAAACTTGTTCGGTTATTAGCTAACCGGCATTCCACATTGTATGTGCTTATCGACATCTCGCCAATCAAATTTTCAAAGGTTGATCCGCAGCCAAAAACGAAAGTTACACAAAAGTTACATGTACAGCGGGCTGTTTGAACACACAGGACTATATGTCAGCCTAAAACTGATCTGTTACAGATAAAAATTCTGATCGTTGTTCGGTCTTGTAATCTACACTTCGACATAGAGTATAAGAGCATATGTATGTGTTGCACCTTGCAAGCTATAAAGTCGGATAAGCTCTTTCGCGTAAATATTTTTCGGTATCTTTTCGCATATTACAGCAATTGCCTCCTCGGATACTCTCCTGCATGGGCATGAGACTCTTATCGCACCTGTGCTATCTGCTTTATATGGTGGATTTTCGCGTATGCCTCAATCGGGTGTGTTTAGAGTCAGACAGTCAATAACAACCGCTGGCTTTACCTCAGAGGATGACAAAGCCTTCTAAACTGCCTAAATGTCTGATATCATAACTGAAATTGACGGACACAAGTGCAGATGGTCTGGAAAATCGAAGTGCCTATTGTAAAATCACAGCAGCGTCAGTATTTCACCTCAAAACTATTTTAAACTATCGGTGAACCAAACGCCATAAGGCTCCATGCCAGGTCCACTACTTATCACAATTTATATTAATGATTTAATTGAAAATTTCTCGTTAAATAGATGCATTTGCGTACTGATAACGTACAAGTTCACTTAAGCACAAACAAAAATTATATAAGCGATTGTGCGTATAAACTTAAGAAATACCTTGAACGGGTACATAATTAAACATATGCAAGTAATCATTAGCGTACTGATGATGTACAAGTTTATAGGGTGGGCCATTTTAAAGTTTAAATTTAAAAATGCCAGGTTTGAAATTTGGCCAAATTTATTTTTTTATTGTGAAGTACAATTGTTTCGGTTTGAATTGAGATATTATTTCATTCATATGGCCGCCGGGGCTGGCCTCACAGCAACTCATTCGATCGGACCAATTTGCGAGAACTTTTTCGAGTGTATGGGGTCGTATCTCGGCAATGACATCACGAATGCTGGTCTCCAAATGCTCAATTGTCTCTGTTTGTCGGCATAACACTTTTCTTTAACGTCGCCTTACAGAAAATAGCCCAACGATGTAAAATCGTAGCTTCTTGGCGGCCAACTGACATTACCACTTTGGCTATTAAACGGGCATCAAACGTTTGAAGCAATAAATCGATTGTGACATGTGTGGCAAGTTGCACCATTTTGTTGAAACCAAACATTGTTCACATCAATACCATGAAGAGCGGGTAAAAAAAATCGGTTATCATTGTGCGATAGGTGTCTCCATTGACAGTAATGGTAGCGCCGTCCACATTTTTTCATTTTTAAAATAATATGTGCCAATGATGCCTCCGTTCCACAAGCCGCGCCAAACAGTCACTCGTAATGGGTGCATTGGCTTCTGTAAGACCACGTTTGGGTTTTCTGAGCCCCTAATACGGCAATTTTGCTAATTAACATACCCACCAAGATGGTGGTCGGACCGGGTCTACGGGCGTGCGGCCATCTTTAGGTATTTGGAAACAATCCCTGATGGGATAGATTACAGCACATCCAAACCCATCCTGGATAGAACGTTTTCCTTGTGCATCTCACCAGAGCTGGTAATTAGACCCGGTTCTATTAAGGTATACACGGATAGATCAAAATCCTCAGAAGGGGTTTGAGGCGGTATATTTATTCCTGTATACGGAGTGAGATAATCTTTGGAACTGTCGGACCACTGCAGTATCTTACAGGCGGAGGTTTCGGCGATAAAGAAGGCAGTGGACTGGTTGATGTACTACAAGGTATATTATTGTGATATCCGAATCTGTACGGACAGTTAGGCTGCTACTCGACATCGACTCTGATGTGTGTGAATGCCGGGCATCTCTGAATGAGATGGAGAGACATTTAGACCTGGAGATTATCTGGGTAAGGGTCACTCGGACACCCGGGGGAACTGTGTGGCAGACGAACTTACCAGGGTTGGCTCTCTTCTCAAAAATGAGGAGATTGATCACTTGGTGGGGATACCGCTCTCCTCTTGCAGACTTATGGTCATGCGGTATATATTGGGCAGGGCACAGCTACAAATCTACAATCAGCAAATCTGGTATGATCGGGCTCGCTCGTGGCTGTGATTACTGGACACTGGGTGGCTGGTGCGCACGCTAGGAGATTGGGCCTGCCATTCAATGACTACTGTAAGGATATTAGCACAGCTTTCCATGGCAGTCCCTTTCTGGATGCCTTGTCGGATCTGGCTGATATGAATATCAGCAAGATCTCTTCTTCTCTGCAAGTGTCTGGTTAGTTCGGTTCGAACCGGGATGCGAACATGTAGGTTTTTCTTTTCTGGATTACTGATATGGGTATTACAGTGGGATACAAGTGGGCTGGACCGTTGTCCGGCTACCACCAGATACAAACTTAACAAATACCTTATACGGGTACAGAACTAAGCATATGCAAGTGGTCTTTGTATAGCACTGTTGCCAACTCAAAGTTATGAACCTCTAAAAAACACAAGATACAAATTGTTCAATTCAAATTGTTAACAAATATCTACAGTAGTTCTATGATATATGTATGTCATCATATAAAAGAGCTTGGACTTTGTTGTATACAATATTATAGAAATACAAAAATAGTAATTGAATACTTTTATACACTAAATTACAAGCGGGCAGAGAGCTTCTTAATTAATATGCTGGTTTGTAAGAGTATGCGTATGTGTGCATGTATGTGCATGCGTCTGCTATAAATAATGTTTCCTTTACTTTTTTTTATTAATCTAAAAATATTTTTTCAAATATATATTAAAATACATACATACATACATACATATATATGTATAATGAATAAAATAGATAAACATCCTTGTAAGACATCATTACATTAAATATACTCTACATTACAGTGTATTTTATGAATAGAAAATAAAATCGATTCTTTTTCTTCTACTACGGCTTTAGCCCTTCTTGCCTAGTTACTCTCGTTAACATAAAATTAATGTAAGATTTTGTACAAGGCTTTCAAAATCATCATTTCCTTTTCAATTTTCATTTAATAACAAAACAAAAAATGTCTTTCAAAAAACATAAAAAATAAAATTTCAATCTGTCCTTATTAAAGTAAAAAATTTTTCAGTTATATTTACTTAACAACAAATACAACTAAAATATACTAGTGCTCAAGCTTTCAAACATAGAGAGACTTATGTACTCGTACGTACGTGTTTACGTATGAAAACATGTACTCACTTGTAACTGTCTATTACAAAGATTTCAAAAGAGAGCAAAAAGACAAAAATAAATAAATAAAAAAATAAACATACACGCTAGTATTGGTTAAAAAAAATCTCACATAAATAAAATACTGTGTGAATAGTGATGGTACTGGTACATGGTTCATTAAAAAAACAAATATAATAACCCAAATAGAAATTTAAAGTAAGATTTTTATACTCATCTATCGTACTTAACCATATGTAGGTGAGCGAGCACTCGTTTGTATTGTTCTTTTTTTTATTGTCTTTAATGCTCTCTCACCTATTAAAAGCAAACATACAACGATTTTATTTGTTTGATTTCTCCCACAATACCAAATTGAGTATAACGAGTACACACCACCATAAGTAAGGTATATGACGGAAGTAACTGTTCAAACAACAACAAAATAAATGCTAACCGCACAAAAAAAAATTTTAAAATAAAGAACAACAACGAAAACAAAATAAGACCATAAAAAGCTAAAACCAAAGTAATACAACAAGCATGCTTAGACATGTTCATTTTACTAAGCCGATATAAAAACACACAGGTGGTGATGGTTAGGGATCTGTCGGTTAAGTTGCGGTTTGTTTAAATAATTTAAAGGAATTTTTGTCTTTTAAATCTTATCAAATAATTAGTTAAAAAACAGCAATCCTCATACCGAGATGGATAAAAAAATATAATAAAATATAATAAAAAAATAATAGTAAAAAATAATAAAATAAGTAGAAATTTTTAAAGATATAAAGACCTTTTATGAGCTAGGCAACACAGTAAAAAAAACTATTAAATCTAAGTTTCTTTGTAATAACATTTGAGACAGCAGTCAGCCTATGACCTTTGAAAAACATTTATGAAAATCGCATACGATTCTGTGCCAACTTCTTCATTTCCTGTAGATTCCAGTCGAGTATGATTCTGCAGACTTTATGATGCGGTTTTCTGAGATTATGGCCCATCCAATCCCATTAGCGATTAGCGCAAATCTTGCACCTAAGAAGCAGATTGGCATTTCTGATGACATTTGGCCAGAAAATCTTTAAAATGCGACAAAGGCCAAATAGCATCTATAGTTAACCATACCCAACCCCGCATTCATGCAGCAACACAGAAATCACATTTGACAGAAATATTCGTAATTTCTTTTCCGTTAAGAGAGCCTTTGACAACCAGATTTTTCCATTTGAAATTCTCAGCTATCAAACCATAGCTATAAATGAGACATACTCCCATGCAGCTGAAAAAAACACTGTATTTGATATCAATTTAAAAAAATTTATGAAAAATATGAAAAATTTACGTTTCAAATTTGTTTTAAATTTTATGAATATGGGTGTTCATTTATAAAACAGATTATGGATCCGATGTAGTTTGCTCCGGATCAGGTGCCACGATATCTGTACTGGCAAATTTTTTGGTCAATATCCTTAAATTTATTAGCCGATCTTTCGACTAATGATATGACCTCGGGAACTGGCTACAGGAAACGTAAGGTGTGCACCAGAGAGCAGAATAAATGTATTTGCATTTGTTAAGTATTAATGTATTCGTTGCTTTTGCCATGCACTCTTTCAACAACGATCTCTTTTGATATTGTTGTTTTTGTTTATTGCCTACTGAATATTCTTTCTTTATAATGCTGGTTCGCGTAAACCAACGAACATACATAAACATAATATGTTTTACAACAACAAAATAAATACTCTAATACTTTTCAAAAGCATTTTGCTTTTCATTCAATAGGAATGCTTAATTCATTCATACCATTCGTTAGGTATTCATTGCTTTTTATGAGTGGTAGATAACTTTAAAAAAACACATGCAATACAATGCATGGATTTCGTTACATTCACTCTTCACAACAATGTAATAATTTTTTGTGAATACTATGGCCCATATTCATAGTCAAAAATAAAGTAAGAGAAAAAAAGAGAGAGAACAATAACCGACTTTTTTTTAGACAACTTAAGGTATAATTTTGGCACTAGAGCCAACTCGAATTATAAAACCAGCTGAGCCTGTTTAAATTATTTAAAAAAATAAAATTAAAATTAAAAATTTGTGGAAAATGTTTCGATGAAAAGAGATTTTGCTATTAGTGATTATTGTGAAAGGGATTTCGGTGGTAGGAAGCCTAAAATATTTAAAAGAAGGGGTTAAGCCTTTTATTTTAAATTATGATGATGATTTCTTTTTGTTATGTTCATACCTAACGTATAGCTACACATATTATCCTCCACGAATTATTTTTATTTTCTATTATAGAAATATCAGAAATACATATTATTCCAACTTCTACAGAATATAGTTTTTGATGTTATCGTTTGCAACCGTTACCAGAGGAATAAGATGGGAACTTAAACAACACTTAGGACTATAGAATTTGGCGATATTTGTCTTTGGCCTCGTTACATGTTTTCTAAAGATAAATCTCTGGAGAGTGAAGTTGCACAGACAGTAATAAAATAAGATAATTAATTCGCTGCAATACCCTTAACAGCATAAAATTCAAGTTAGAAAAGTTTAGTTATTTATTTTGATTTGGCAGCATTCTAACAAGAACTGTTAGCTGTGGTGACGATATAATGTTTTGGATGTTCAAGAACAGTAAATCTTTCGGTATTTTATGACCTGTGTGTACTGACTGCTGTCTTGAAATGGACTAAGATAAACATATTAAACTGCTGCGTAAAATAAGCCCTCCTGTATGGTTGTAGGTTCTGGAACATAAGAATAATAAATATAATATAACGCAAAGCTAAAGCCAAGGATATGTCGGTCAAATATCTGAACAGCTGCCAGATATGACGATTTATTATCTATTTGACAATAATGGTCACAAAAAAAGACAGAAAAGTAACTGTTGATAGGAATATTGCCTTATACATTTTTTAGACAGTTGTGATATTTATTTGCGTTTGAAACACTTTAAAGAAATAATTATATTTCGAAAATACAGTTTGATTTTAATAAAAAAAAAAAATACGAATTACCAGTTCAGAAAAATCATTGATCAAAAAACATTGACAGTCAGGTATACAAATGTTTCAAAAGGCAGAGCGAGCAGGGGCCATTGTAGGTTTAAAAAATTAAAAACACTTGTTCAGAGTTCCTTTTTTTAAATATTTTATTTAAAAAATTCTATATAAACAGTCAGCAAATTGTAGTCGGCACCCCTTTAAAGCCAGTTCGACTTAAAGTATACTTTATTTTCAACTACGAATATGAAAAAGATAGTAAATGGATAGTATGGATATGGACCAATATATTTAAAGCAATGAAATAATGCACTCAGACCGTTCTCTGGTGTGGACAAACACCGACTCTAAATATAAAAAGATAATCAAAGATAAAGAGTTCCTTTATTGTGTGGATGGGCACGACAATAAACAGTATTATCGTATGGGACGATCATCTTTTTTGCTGCTCATAACATACTCACACATTAACTCATAAGTTAGGGTCGACAGATGGGCTTGATTTCGCTTCATTTACAAGAATTTTTACAACTTGTCAAGAATCAAGAAAAACTACTCTTTATCAAGATTTAAAAAAAATGTTTTTTTGTAAATTTTGTAGATAAACTTAATTAGGAAATAAATACACTTAAAAGACTTTACGTTATTAGTTTACTAAAATGTTTAATAGCATTTCATACAGCTTTGTCTAAGGAATATTAAAAAAAAAACATTTTTTTAATTTAAATAAGTCGTACTCATTCTCATGGCTTAGTTTATTCATCAGAAAATACTTATAATACCCATAAGTGGTTCGAATGATTCAACTCATTCGAGTAGTACTCATCAAGTATGCAAAATATGATAGTAGCAAGCAATAGTAGAAGATATCTAAACATAAAAGCAAATTTCCTTGTTTTTAAATAAAAACACCTTTACCTAGAAACATCATTATCAATTTTCATAGACCAAGATCCCAGGAGATTAAGAAAAATTTCCCGCCTTTTCGGGAAACGCAAAATTCCAAAAAAAAAGTCTAATACTACCTCATAATGAGTATTAGAATGTTGGTATTCGAATCATATTAATTTTGCATCGTCTATATACAATGAGCTAAGAAGAGTATGAATCAATAGTGTTAAAAATGTTGATAAGTATGAGTATGATAGTACTTCAAGCTTTAGAGTATGAATGCGTATGAGTAGCCATTGCAATAAGTATGAATGCGTATGAGTTCACAACGTTCTTTGAACCTAATTTAGAAACTTCTACTATTGCCGTTCTCAAGATATAGTATACACAAATTGTTTTTACTTTATATGGGAGGTAACACGCCCTTTTGTCACATTCCACCCATTTTTTACTGATGATTTACACTAACTATGAAGTCATTCAGACCAAATACTAAAACTTTAGCTTTAACCGTTTAACTTTAACCGTTTTCAAGATCTAATGAAATCAATTTTGCTACAAAACTCAGGTTGGGGACCCCTGTCGTTTATTACATTGCTAAAAAGAATAAACAAAAGCGCGAAAACAACTTTACGTGCTGTTTACAAATGACCCAATCGACAACAACAAACATCAGCAGAAATAAAGTAAACTCAAATAAAACGGCAGAAAAGAAAACAAGTAACAGAGAATAAAAAACAACAAGAGCTGAAAAAAAGTAAGAGAAAGAAATGTAATCTACCTGAAATATCGAAAGATTCGAGAACTTTCGAAGTGCTATTTATCCAGCCATATAAAAAGCACATCGATGCGACGAGCAATCAGTTTATTTCGTGTAAACTCAGCGAACAAATTTATGTTTAAACTCAACGTGAAGAGAACTTATTGATTTGAATCGGTGTATAAAGAGTTTATAAGGAGGGAGTCGTGAAGTAAGAAATCAGTTTAGTTGGAGCTAACTCAGTAAAGAGAGTTAAGTGTGACTAACCTCTGGCTAAAAGGGTTGTGATCGAACCTAAGCTGTAACAACGAACGGGTTGAAAGATCTTTAGGAAGAAAGATCTGTCCAGTAATCAATGCTTTTTACAGAATTGTAAACAGAAATTATGAATCATGATTCAAGTATAATCACTCTTTTAGTATTCTTTACTATTCTCTGGCATGTATTTCAACGCAGTCAATTGAATCAGATTTAAACCTCTGAAAGAATTTCTTCAACTCCTCTAGCAAAACCAAAGCTTTTCTGATATTCTGATTTCTTTCTAATATTTCTTGCTTTCAACAAATTCCCATTAAAATTTTTTTGATATCTATAAATTCCTATATAAACATTTTACTAAATGAGTTCTTTATTGAAAAAAAAATTTTTTTTAATCTCTCATTGTTTTTTAAAATACTTTATTTTTATTTTTTATAAAGTTTTCCAAAAATAAAATATCTTTTCCAAGAATTTTTCCAGCAAATTTATCGTTTTCTCTAATTTATTAATTAAATAAAAGCATTTATAGACAATTTGTTGATTCCAATAAGTATTTTTTAGGAAAGAATTTTGTTGTAGGTTTTTCAAAACCAAAACTGATTTTAAAATTAAAAAATTGTTTAACTATTGTATGCAATAAATTAATTATCGGAAACGTAAAACTTTCAAAGGGATATTTATCATAAAGACACGAGAAGTTATTTCAAAACAATTTGTTAAAAAACAAATAAAAATTTTTTAGAAACTAAAAAATAAAATTCTATAAAAATTGTTTAATGTTTTTAAAAATATTTAGATGCTCATTTTGTCCTAATTAAGAATTCTTAAACTTTTAAATTTATTTTTATTTTTATTTTTTTTCTTAACTCTTGAAATTCACATACTTCTCACAAACACATTTACTACCACCCTACCACCAGCTTCCGTTGCCATTTGCTGCAACTATAAGTTTTTGGTCACATATTGGCTGAAACATGTCGGTTTGAAATGGAAATCCGCATAATAGTTGCACATTCTCAATATCCCCAATGGTATAGAGTGGCGAACATTAGCAAACACATACAAATGCATAACAGCATACAGAGTCATACACGTTTCGTTTTAAAAACCTTCTATTTCACTGGTTTCTCACACTCTCTGACAACACTCTTTTTTTCTCCACTTCTTGTTTTTGAGCTACACATCATACTGAGTACGTGTATGTAATTGTAATCACACTTTTATGCACAGGCACAGGCTACATCAAACGCACAAACACCAGCATACAAATGAGAACATGAAAATGAATTCATACAAATACAAGATGACAGTGTGTTAATGAAAAAGTAAACGAATTAAATGGAAAAATTACAACAATGAAATGAATGAATTCTTAGAAATTTAATTAAAAATTTAACCAATTTCGTCAAATTTATGCCAATTTCTAAATACATGTTTAGAAGAGTGAAGCGCATTCCATTTAAGACTTTTTAAGGCAAACAAACCAAATTGTAGCCTAGAGTAGCTTTATTAGGCAAAACTTCCATCCACTTCTTTTCAAGTAGTTAAATGGCCCCACATAACTGCTAAATAATGAAAAGCTCTGGACTTACGTTTGGCTGCCCATCTTTTTTTATGCGGAAGCTAATTTTCTTAATGGGTACATAAGGGTTGCCAAAGAGAAAACTGCATTTGTAGTAGCAAAAGTAGTAAATTTTTACAATGCAAACAAATAATTTTAATACGCAAAGCGACATGGATACATGTGCTTTCATCAACAACTATCACACAACTGAATGAAATTGTTGTTTATTTCTTATTATCTGTTGAATATTTTTGTTTTCGTTCGTATATATAGGATATATGTAACACATGGGCTAAAAAGTACCGGGCCTAACACATAAATGGCACTAGTTTTATTACATTCACCTATTTCAGTCAGCGCTAACCTTCAAAAGACAGCTTTTCCACGGATTTCTGAACTTTAAGTCTCATTTTATTCATAACCTTAATATTATTCCCTAATTATTTAGTAAGTAGTACAGTTCCTATATAAAATAGTGCGCAAAGACGCATCTAAACTTGAAAAATTAAAAAAACATTTAGTTGCTTGCAAAATACACCCAGATTCTAAAAGACAACTTAAATGACATATATATCATTTAAAAGGTATGTTTCTCTTTTTTCCAAATCTGAAAATAAACTTAAAATCGTGTAATAATACTCAGCTAAGTTATTAGCTTATAAGTGTATGAAGATCCAAAAAACCGGTTTTTTACTCGTAACTCGAGATTTTGGAGGTGTTTTGAAAATTCCAAAAACAGATCTTTGTTCTACTCAATAGTGCCTATCAGAAAAGTAGTAACATTTCCCAGGTATTTCAACTTCGTTGATTTTTGTCGCACCGTGCTATTACCTCTGTGCAAAAGATACGCCATATTTAACCTCTTGAGAACTCGAGTACACATATGTGTCCATAAAATTATCTTTATTTATTACAAATAACGACAGTATTTGGAATCTGCTAGACTTGTATTTCTTGCGTAGGGTCTATGGTTTCTCAAGCTATCGGCAAATGGCATTGTCGCCATTTTTTTTTTTTTTTTAAATTAGAGATTTTTTTTTTCAATAAGACCACGAGTGTTTTAATAATGTCCTAAAGGAAACGATATACACAAAAATAAACTGTTATCTTAATCGCTTCATGTTCAGGCTTCAAGAGGGTAACCTTGTAGTGCTATGATCACCTAATAAATTTATCGATTTGAAGGCATTTGGTAAGTTCACATTCTAATTTATATTTCTTATTAAGGCCTATTTATTTCGTTATAAACATTCAACAATTTTTAAGATCTTTTTCAATATTTTTTTCTATAAATCACTGTAGGTTTAGTAAAAAAAAATCAGTGTCACTCTTGCACACATACACACATACCTTTTCCGATCTATTTCCGTTTTATTAAACACAAAAAAGTCTTTAAATAAAATCTATGTTTGGGTGTTTTTGTTTCATGCATATGTTTTAATTTTCATATACATACGTACAGTCGGTGGAAAAAATAATAGAAACACATTTCTTTTTAACTAATTTCATAAAACATTTTTATTTTGTTACAGACTTTCTGAGAAATTCATATGTTGTTTTATAGTTTATTAAGGTTCTAAAAAACAGCAACAAATATTTACAAAAACCTAGTTTAAGCCCAAAAATGTTATTCAAGTTCAAAATTAACGTTGGAAAAAAATAGGAACAAAGTTAAAAAAATTTTTTTTTTAAGGACTTCAACTGTTAAAAAATAACTTAAACTTATGGAGAATCAAATCAAATCAAATCAAATTATATACCAGCAAATTACAATGACGTGAAAAAAGCCGAGATATCCAATATATTTTGTTGTGCGTTTCTCTTATTTTTGCTACCACTGTATACGAAAATTAAACTTCCACATATTTAATATCGTAAGTACATACATATACACATATTGTATAAGAACTTTGTAAAAGAGCAAGAGAATTAAACAAATTGTATAATAATAAACAGTATGAGTCGTTTAATTAAACAACAACAACAACAAGACATTAATAAAGTAATTTGCTAAATTTATACTCCCACCTCTGTAGGATATTTGAGTAAAATTGCAAAATTATTAAATAACCGTGCAATCGAAGTTTACAAAAAAAAAGAAAAACAATATTAATTCAATAACAACAACAAACAAAAATGCTGTTATAGAAGAAGTTGTATTACAATACAAAACTTTAGATTATTTGAAGTTCTTTTCTTTTTGAAATAAAATTAAAAGTTTCAAATTGAAATTATGTAAATAACTTTTTAGAAAGTAAAGTGACGACAACTACAATACAAAACTACAAACGCTAGTAAAACTCATGTAAAAGAGTATTACAATAAAAATACTTGTGATGTTCTTTTATTCACTCTCTCTCTCAGTCTCTCTCTCTGTCTCTCAATGTATTTTGTATTTTATTTAGCTGTGTTATGTGTATGTGTATGTTTTTTTATGAGTCTCAACTTTTATATTGTTTGCAATGATCTATTGAGAAGAAAAGCCACATTTTTAGCAAAAAAAAAAATGGAGATGGTAAGAAGAAAAAGAAATTAAAAAGAGGAAAAAACTATAAATAGACCAAAAAATGTTTAAGGACACCTATAATTTTAAGAGTTTTCGATGAGAAATCACCAACTCTTGTTGTTATTATTTCGTTAGTTTGCAAAAGAGTGTGTGGAAAACAGTGTTTAAAAAGCAGTGTTGCCATAAAGTCGCATGTTTTCTATTGTAAACCGGTTTACGATTTTTTCATAATCTTAATTTTTGTGTAATAAACTTTGCTTTTTATGGTCTTCACACACTGACTGCCACTTTAATTTTAAGCTCTCCGTCACCTTATGCTTATTTTTAACTTTATTTTATTTGAATAAAAGAACCGGTTAAACAGTTATTTGAATAATAATTAACAGAAAATTATTTTTTTTTAATGAAAACCGGTTTTTGGAAAAAGTCGAATAATCAATCTCTCTATAAGACATATAAAGTCACTAAAATTTTATAAACTCATTGTTTCATACAAACTATGAAGTTCAATTGCCTCATGATATAAAAATTGCGTTATTCCATATAAGTGTTTCTGAAACGTATCTCAAATCTAAGGGCCTTTTTTACGACTTATAAGACATTTTAAGTAAAATAGAAAAAATGTTATATTTTAAAGAAAGCTATACATTTTAATTTCAAATTTAGCTACCAGGGAAACCAAATATATAAAGGGTCCGCCAAATATATTTATTTTTTTTTTCGAAAATGCTATAAAAAAATAAACTACTGAATATTTTCACAAATTTCTTTATTTATTTGAAAGTACAATCCTTCCGGTTAATAATGGAAAATAATTTCATTCAAATGGCTGCCTCGGCTGGCCATGCCTACACGATCGGTTCAATTTTTAAGCAAATTATCGATTGTGTGCAGCTGTATTTCACCAATGGCTTCACGAATATTGTCGCTTAAAGCGTCAATTGTCTCAGGCTTGTTGGCGTAACACTTATCTTTGACGGCACCCCACAAATAATAGTCCAACGGTATCAAATCGCAACTCCGAGGTGCCCAAACGACATCAGCTCTGCGGCTAATAATGCGATCTTCAAAAACAGGGTGCAAAACATCGAGTGTAGCTTCAGCTGTGTGGCACGTAGCGCCGTCCTGTTGAAACCAAAGGTTGCTAATATCCTCCTCTTCAATTTTTGTGAACAAAAATTCGTTCAACATGGCCCAATAACGATCGCCATTGACTGTAACGGCCATTCCTTGCTCATTTTCGAAGAAAAATGGCCCAATTATGCCTCTGGACCAAAATCCGCACCAAACAGTGACTCGTCCTGGGTGTATCGGCTCTTCAATGTATGCGTGCGGGTTTTCTGTGCCCCAAATGCGACAATTTTGCTTGTTTACATACCCACCAAGATCAAACTGAGCTTCATCTGAAAAGATGATTATTTTGGCAAAATCGGCATCTTCTGTAAGTCGATCGCAGGCCCAGATTCTCAGCCGGAAGGATAAAACTAATTATCTGTCAAATCAGACATGAGCTAAGTGTTACCATTCACGAAATAAACACTAGTTTAAAAAAAACGTTAGATGGTGGACCCTTTACAATTGCATGTTTTTTTTCTCATGCATCCAATCAAGTCGAATGTAAAATATTTATCGGTTTCATGATTTTTTATGAATTTTGGCAAACATTTTTCAGTGCATATTTTTGCACATTTTGGGCATAATAGCATATTTTGACATATTTCCATTGTAATAGCATGTTTTCGGCATTTTTTTGTATTTAAAAAGCATTTTAAACCTTTTTAGTGCATATTTTGAATTTTTCTGCTCTAAAATATTTTTGCAACGAAAAAAAATGTTTGTTTATATTCTGCAGGAACGATACTGTGAATGGCGAGCGTTTTAGTGCGCTGATTAGAATTTTTTTTCCCAAAAAAAGGAACTGGACTTGGCTGATAGGTGGTTTTAACAAGACGGTGCCTCATGCTACACAGCACGCGAAGCAATGGCCCAATTGAGAAGCAAGTTCGGTGAACAGTTTATTCCATGTTTGGAGTCTAGGTCCTGCGCTTTAATGCCTTTAGAATATAGGGACAAGCCCACAATGGGTGACGCATTGGAAGCCAATGGAACCAGCGTATGAATCATTTGAGGCGTAGCCGCAATCAACATTTACATGAAATCATCTTTAAACATTGAATTATATATCGACTTATTTTTGTAAGGGTTTTTTAATCAAATCCGAAAGCCCTTATAAAATTACCTGATATAACTCGTATTAAGTGGTCATTACATACCGTCCTAAAAAAATTACAAAAGTCGAAATATTCGGTCAAAAGTTACTTTTGTATTTAAAAATTATAAATACGATATTCACTTCGTATTCACGTATTCACATTCTCGTATTTCTATTCTATTCAAATGTTCATTAGTGTCCAGTTAAAAGGCCAGTAATTCAACTCAAGCTATTCCTACATAGAATTTTACAGGACTTACATCTTTTCCTATTATAGTAGCCTAGCAAAAGCTAAGACATTCTCAAACCCGTTTGACTTAAGAAGAGCATGCATCTCTTGTTATTCTATCTGTCATTAAACAGGCTTTTTCAAACCCATCTTCTTACTTTACAGAATGGTTCTGGCTCCATTAGTCTCATGGAATCTCATAAATGAATTTGACCAGAAGATCATAGAGGACAATTTATTCGTTTGAGGCGAACATTAGCCAAAAAGTTTTCATCTTGGCAATGTTTGGCAACTCGTTTTAAGATCAGTTAAAAATTATTTGGGAAATAATTGTTAAGAAGTTTTGTTTCGCCTTATAGTCTAGACTTTGCCTTTACCGATTGCCACAGGGCATCCGAAAATCGCTCGATTCGTTCATTATCATAAAAATTATCAACTTTTTTCTTCTGCATGGAATTCATCCATATGTTGTGTGAAAAATGGAAAAGTATAAATAAATCTCTATTGTATCATTGTTATAAAACGCCGTAAACGCTCTAAATTTGCCAGATCTGCATTTTTAAATTATTTATTATAAAATTACCGTAAAATTTCAAATTATATTCCAATTGTTACGAGTAGAATGATATGGACCTTAAGCTACTTGCATTTTAACAGACCAGACTAAAGTCTTTGATGGGATCCAACCGCTGGTAAATTAGCACCAAACTCCCTGGCACTGGTTATTTAAGTTATGCATGTAATAGTAGCTATGCTTAGTTAACTTGATTAATTAGTTTTCTTTTCAAATTCATTAATTCATATATTTTTTATATGCATTACCCGTTAAATATATATTTTTTTTATTTGCTTAATAATACACATTTCAATATGTATGTAAGTTTGTACGTCGTATGTACATGTATAAAACTACGTGTGTAGATATTACTGAATTTATACTCTACCTTGGCATTGTTATTGTTTTTATTATTTTCTTTTTATTCAATCATATCCTCGTTATGTTAATGCCAACATTAGCATTGTTATTGAAAAATTTTTATAAATTTATACGAGCACATATTATATACATGTGTGTGTATGTGCTTCTTGTTTACATAAAACTATTCTCTTATTCATTAGTATGCAATGCAAATAATATAAAAGAGCACGACTGGAAGGTACGAGTATTAAAGAATAAAAATAGAGAAATAGTGCAAACAGTGCAAACAGTGCACACATGCCATATGCAACAATAATAACATCAGCAATCAAAACAAGAAGAAGAAAAAAGAACTCAACTAACACACTCACATTTACAAATGCGATTTATTTATGAATATAACTGTTATACTTAAACTGTCAACAGGCAATAATATTTTGTTGGAGAATAAAAACAGAACAACTTGAAAAAAACCAACATTAGACAACGAAGAAAGAATACCTTTTTTATTAGGAGAGTAACAGTTCTTTGGAAGAAATATTGTACAATAAAAAAATTAAGGAATTGAATTAAGAATTGATTTAAAAAAAATAAAAAATTTTCTTTCAAGAATATAATTACATATTATGTCTCTATGCTGCAATTTCACACATTTTTTCGCCGACAAAAGGGGCACCAAGCGGCTAAACCTAATTTAAGTATGTTGATTTCAGTGGTGCTAACCGTTTTTTAGGTTAGCTCTCGTTTTCGAGATATACCGTTATTTTGAGAATGGAGAAGGATATAATATGCGCAGTCGGTTTTAAAATACATATTATTGTGAAAACAAACAATGCTGAAAGAAGATACAGAAACCTCAGTGTATTTAAAACTGTATTGCGTGATTCTAGTGTATTGGTTTTTGTCAAGGCTGTCAATGTGCCAAGCGTTTTAAAAAGGTTAAAGGTAACAATACTAACTTGATCAAAAAGTTTCTGGAATAACCTCCGTGTGAGGGACCTATCGATCCGATTTTTTTCTTTTTTTTTTTCTTTTTGTTTGTTGAGTTGGTTCATCTGTTGTTGATATTCACGCTAAAGTACATCTATTTCTATGTGTGTTGTCGATTTTTTACAATGTTGACCGTGTTGAGGTCGCAAAAGACATGATTTGCGAGTCTGAATCCAATCTCACATTTATCAAAAGGATCATTACTGGAGGCGAGACGTGGGTTAAATGAGTACGTCACGCAATCCAGACATCAGGCAAGTGAATGGTGTTCACCAAAAGAGCCGAGACCAATTTCAGTCAAAAAAGAATGCAATGCTCACGGTTTGCATGGATTGCAGCGGTGTAGTGCATCATGAAATTTTGCCAGAAGATCAGACATACATTTGCGTGAAGCAATTCGCCGAAAGAGACCAGAATTGTAATAGAATACTTCTTGATCTTGCATCATTATAACGCACCGTCGCACAGTGCCATCATTATTCAAAATTTTTTGAAGAAAAATGCACCAAATACCATCCAACAGCCACCGAATTCACCTGATTGGGCTTCCTGTCACTTCTTTTTGTTCAATTGGCTTAAAAAACCATTACGGGGAACGCGTTTCAAAAGCCGAAAGAAAATAATGGAAAAATCGCATGAAGCACTGATGGACATACCGAAAACCGAATATAAAAAATGCAAATGTTATGACGCTAAGATTTAGCGGGAATATCAACAACAAAAAGAAACTCAAATCGGAACAATGGGACTGTCACACGGTGGTTATTCTGCAAACTTTTTCATCAAAGTAGAATGTATACATTTTTTTTAGCAAAATAAAAGTGGGATCGCATTATTACGTATTATAAGTACGTAGTATGAGTGATATTTCTGCTTCACAAATAAAATATCACTCATACGTACGTATAGAATCTAGTTCTGTCTGTATACTGGGTCTTCAATAAAATGCCTCCTATATTTAAATATAAACGAAAGGCCTATCACTGCCATATTGTGTGTACAAATGTTTGCCTCGGCTTCGCTGTGTGGCGCGTATCCATAATGTCAAATTTTGTGTTACTTTGGCAGACAAACAAAGCTGAATTTAACCGATGGCATAAGGTTTTTTGGAGTTTAGAGCCGCTATGGCCTATGAGGAGACCATGCTCTCAAACTGCTCGTGCAGAGTTTTCAATATGGTATGAGTTGTTTGGCAAGTAATGCCGTTCAAAATAAAATGGCCAAAAGAATAGTTCTCACCGACCTATGACACTCTCTATTGACGGTGGTGGCCTAGCCAATGTCATGGTTAAAGAAATATGTGTGGATGACGCTAAAAGTACAAAATTTGACCCCCTTGGACATCATGTGGATTAGGGCCATTTCAAGTTCGACAATTTTTTGTCATCCAGAAAAGATCCCCTTCGCTGATGATTGTTTTTGATGAAAATTTTGGTCTGTTTCCAGGATTTACATACATTTAGTAAACAAAACTTGTTGTCGATGGTCGTTTTCTTTCAGCTCCAGAGTAATTTGAATTTTGGATGGGTTAAGATCAGGGTTAGCAATCCACTGAGTAACCCATTTAAATACACACGGAAAAAATAAGTATAATTAACGTATTTGGCATAAAAATAAATTCAGTCCTTTTTTAGCTCAAAAAATATAATGAATTAACAAATTTATCGAAATAAAAATGTGTAAAATCACTGCTCAAATCTTTTGCCAAATTTTTGAATTCTGCTTCAGAAAAACTTCTCGTATTTCTTAAGGCGATCCAACTTTGAAGCCGATTTTATATTTTTTGAATAGAAAACATTCAGTAAAATGCTAAAAGAATTTGTATCCGTCGAAATAATGATCACCTAAAGATCAACTATATAGTAGTCAGAGAGACCAATGTTCGGATAATTTTTTGTTTCTATTTTAAAGACAACACTCAAGGGATGACCCCTACTCATGCACAGCATTGTGTGGTTACTAGGAAAATATGTTGTGGGAAGGAGAGTAGAGAGAGAGAGAGAGTAGTGTTTATGGACGTTTGATTTGAACTCACATATATCGTAAGTGACAGAAAGAAAGAATTACTACGTGAAAATATATGATTATGCGGAATCAATTCATTTATTTCGTTAGAACATATTCCGTTATAGTACCGATAGAACAATGAAACACACGTGACATTGCGACGATGCTAAGGAATCGATAGAGTTGGCTGCCCTACCGTTATTAATAAGCATCTTCACCCTCTCCTGTACGCGGTCGAGGAGCCCCAAAATAGACTTTGAAGCACAGGCCCATAAATGAGGGTTGTATTCCATTTTGAGTCGGATATAAGTTTTGTAAATATTGAGAAGGTCAGATGGAGTGAAGTATTTCTCACACCGTCTTAAAAAACCAAAGCACTTGAATGCTTCTTTCGACAGTTGAATAATGTAATCGTTCACATGGACATCACAATGAATCCCCATGCCTAGATCATCAAGAGCATCTGATGTCTAAATACCTACATTATCCATCCGGGTTTCGTTTGGTTTTTTAATAGGTTTTTTTTTGGGTTTTAGAACTGCTTCAAAATTTCGTTAAGATCGACAATATTTCCTGTTTGTTAATACAATTACGTTGTTTTACTATATATATTGTAATCTTGCACTCGTGGTGGGAGCTATGAGCTGCTAAAACTCGGTGATTTGAGCCACGCATTATGAGAAAAACGGCCGGAATATAAAGACAGTCATGATTAAACTATTCTTTTGCATGACAATGCTTGGTCGCAAACCTAAAAAATTATTAGAAACGATCAAATGCCGCTTCCGCTGTATTTTCCGAACGTTGCTTCGTCTGAATTTTGGCTGTTGCGACGGATACAATATACCCATACCGCTTTATACGGCCTTTTTTATGCGGCATTGCGCTATAATGGCCTGTTTGTATTAACAAAAAGTATAAGAGAAGCAAACGTAACACATGTTCAACTCGTTTTACGGCATTTCTATTTGTGGCCAACATTTCCAGAACCTATCTAGACCGTATATAAAGAGGTATGAGTTTGTCTTCAAGCATGTCACCAATTCACTTCCTTTGAAGAAATATAAAATCGGCTTTTAAAATTCGAGCGGTAAAAAGATGTAAGCAGTGATTTGATGAATTATTATTTTGACAAATTTGCTAATTCATTTTCTTCTTTGAGCTAAAAAAAAAACTGAGCGAATTAATCCATAGACGCAATACGTAAATTATAAAGGGTCCGCCATCTAACGTTTTCTTTTCAACTAGTGCTTATTTCGTGAATGGTAACACTTAGCTCATGTCTGATTTGACAGATAATTAGTTTTATCCTTCCGCTGAACGAATATGGTTGTGTAAACGCTTGAACAACGCTGGGAAATATTGCGCCATTACTTTGAAAATCATGGTAATGTTGCAGAATGAAAAAAAGAAAAAAATCATGTTTTCAGATGAAGCTCATTTTGATCTTGGCGGGTATGTAAACAAGCAAAATTGTCGCATTTGGGGCACAGAAAACCCGCACGCATACATTGAAAACTGTTTGGTGCGGATTTTGGTCCAGAGGCATAATTGGGCCATTTGTCTTCGAAAATGAGCAAGGAGTGGCCGTTACAGTCATTGGCGATCGTTATCGGGCCATGTTGGACGAATTTTTGTTCACAAAAATTGAAGAGGAGGATGTTAGCAATATTTGGTTTCAACAGGACGGCGCTACGTGCCACACAGCCGAAGCTATACGCGATGTTTTGCGTTCTGTTTTTGAAGATCGCATTATCAGCCGCAGAGCTGATGTCGTTTGGCCACCTCGGAGCTGCGATTTGACACCGTTGGACTATTATTTGTGGGGTGCCGTCAAAGATATTTGTTACGCCAACAAGCCTGAGACAATTGACGCTTTAAAGGACAACATTCGTGAAGCCATTGGTGAAATACAGCTGCACACAATCGATAATGTGCTTAAAATTGGACCGATCGTGTAGGCTACTGCATGGCCAGCCGAGGCAGCCATTTGAATGAAATTATTTTCAATTATTAACCGGAAGGTTTGTACTTTCAAATAAAAAAAGAAATTTGAGAAAATATTCAGTAGTTTTTTTTATAGCATTTTCAACAAAAAAAATTATTTGGCGGACCCTTTACTTTAAACTATGAAAACCTTTAAATTAAAAAACCCACCCGAGTTTTACGTAGTGGGTTGCCAACCCTGCCACCAAGTCGTTCGTAAGTGTGCCATTTATATTACGCCTTTGCGTCCCAATCTCCACGATTCAAATAATGGAACTGAATAAGGAAGCAGTTATAAAAACTAATAAAACGCAAAAAAACTTACCAAAAAACCCAATAAAACCTAGTGGGTTGAGTTTTTTTTTAACACCCGGGTTTTTGCCAACCCTGGCACTCACAGTTATCTGTATGCTCTCACGGACAGCGACGATATTTTCGGCAGATCATTTTTTAATAAACCAGTGCAACCAAATTTATCCACCACCCTGAGCATAGTACAATGGGCGATGCTAGCGGAGAGCTTCCCAAGTTGAACACCCATTTTGATAAAATATACTTATGCATACTTATATTCAAAATGATTTGGCAAAATAAACTGAATAAATGTTAGCAAATCCGAGACATGCAACTTTAACAATATGACCGTTATAAACTGTCAAAGCTCGAAAGTCCCTGTTGCTGCTAAACACGTTACAAACTGCACGGCTGTTATGATTTTTATTTCAATACAATAAGTAGTTACAAATCAATTTTTTTGTTTTGCTATACTTCAAGCAACCACCGCCATATCCGTCCCTGCTCTTCGACTTCTTTTTTTCATTTTTAATCGTTTTAATTTTACCAGAAAAAAATTGTTTTTTTTTTACTTACTTTTAAAATATTTAAAAATTGTCAATGTTGCACAAAAAATGTTTTACAAATTTGTTTTACAAATTAATGGCAATTTTTGCTGAACAATAAAATTCGATTTGTTACAACAACAAAAACAAACAAAAAACAAGATTATGTTGTCGTTGCAACGGAAAAAAATATTTTCTTTTGCATTGATTTCAATTTTACATGAAAACAATAGATTGTAAACGAAATGAAGGGTGGGGAGAACCATATACACAAACAAATATTTAAACCATAAACTATGAGGAATTTAAAATAAAATTTTTATCGAAAATATGTGCAAATGAATAATGGAAATTAAAATTAAAAAAAAAAAAATATTTTAATTCAAAAACTTTTTCATAGTTTTGAGATTTTTTGTTTTGAGATTAAGTAAAAAACATTGCAAGGGACTAAGCAGGGAATTATGGTAAAAATTCCTCCGCCTGCAAGAAAAAAATGTCTCTGTAATGTGGCAACTCGAATAATCGGAATTTCATTTCGACTACATAACCTTGTACCCATGACTCATAAACCAGTTACAATACAAACTATTCTGACACACACACTAAGATAACAATGGCTCTTATGGATTTTTTCAGGGAACTATCGGCTACAACACCAACCGCAACGTGAATGAGACCTTAACAACTAAATATATGTTGCGATCACTTTGATAAGACTTCTAATATACGGCCAATGCAGAATGTACAGGGTTAGGCGATTAAAGTTTTACTTATTCAAACGACCAATGGAATAAATAACAATATTATGGATCTTTAAGGATTCTTCTTCTTGAAATTCCGCCTTTGATTCTTCTCGTTTTTTGCCTACTTAATACTTTAATTGTTGTGGGCCGCTTTAGTCCATTTAATACAAATAATACACAAGTTTACAAAAGTTTACATACGTTTTGTTAATTTCAGTTTTCTTTATAATATGGACATATAAAGGGTCCGCCAAATAATTTTTTTTTTTTTTGCTATAAAAAAAACAACTGAATATTTTCTCAAATTTCTGTTTTTATTTGAAAGTACAATCCTTCCGGTTAATAATGGAAAATAATTTCATTCAAATGGCTGCCTCGGCTGGCGGCCATGCAGTAGCCTACACGGTCGGTCCAATTTTTAAGCACATTATCGATTGTCTGCAGCTGTGTTTCACCGCTGGCTTCACGAATATTGCCCTTTAAAGCGTCAATTGTCTCTGGCTTGTTGGCGTAACACTTGTCTTTGACGGCACCCTACAAATAATAGTCCAACGGTGTCAAATCGCAGCTCCGAAGTGGCCAATCGACATCAGATCTGCGGCTGATAATGCGATCTTTAAAAACAGGGCGTAAAACATCGAGTGCAGCTTCGGCTGTGTGGCACGTAGTGCCGTCCTGTTGATACCAAATGTTGCTAATATTCTCCTCTTCAATTTTTGTGAACAAAAATTTGTTCAACATGGGCCGATAACGATCGCCATTGACTGTAACGGCCACTCCTTGCTCATTTTCGAAGAAAAACGGCCCAATTATGCCTCTGGACCAAAATCCGCACCAAAAAGTGACACGTCTTGGGTGTATCGGCTTTTCATTGTATTCTCGCGGGTTTTCTGTGCCCCAAATGCGACAATTTTGCTTGTTTACATACTCGCCAAGATCAAAATGAGCTTCATCTGAAGCTTCTGCAAGTCGATCGCAGGCCCAGATTCCCAGCGTTGTTCAAGCGTATACACAACCATATTCGTTCAGCGGAAGGATAAAACTAATTATCTGTCAAATCAGACATGAACTAAGTGTTACCATTCACGAAATAAGCACTAGTTGAAAAAAAAACGTTAGATGGCGGACCCTTTAAAAAAGCGTTTGGAATACGCCTAAAAGTACCACAATGTATACAAAAATGATGCAACATTTTGGGAACGTGTAATATTCACCGACGAAAAGTTCGGCTTTAACCAGAGAATATTAACCCAACCGTAAAATATGGAGGCGGTTCTGTCATTGTCTGGGGATGTATGGCTGCAAATGGAGTTGCCAAGCTGAGGTTTATTGACGGCTCTATGGATAAGACCATGTATGTAGAGATTTTAAAGGATAGCTTCTGCCCAGCTATCTGAAAGAATAGCTATCTGTATTGCTATAAGATAATGATCTAAAGCATTCTTCAAAGCTGGTAAGAGCTGCTAAACGATGTTAAAAACAAACTGGAACACCCTCCAAAATCTCCCGATCCAAATGTTATACAGCATTTATGGGTTGTTTTGAGGCGTAATCTTAGAAAATATTATATCACGTCAGTTTCAGCTCTGAAGGGTTTAGTGGAGAAGTGAGAAAAGATTACCCCGAGCCAACAACAAAATTAACCTTATCCATGTCGTTCCGATTAGCAGACGTTACCTAAAGGAGGTCACGCAAAATATTAATTTAGGTCGTATGTAAGCTTTTTTAAATTTACCAAAAAATAAAACTTAAATTTTTATGTAATTTTTTTTACTTATTTATAAAGTGAAAATATTAAAAAAAAATTTTTTTTCTAATTAATATGAACAAATACAAAATATTGCAGCATTTTTTTTTAATATTTTTTATAAAAAATAATTTTTTTTTTTTTTTTTTTTTTTTTTTTGGGGGGGGGGGGGTTAAACTTTTGTAAGACTGTGTACATAGACTACTCTAAGTTTATCTTATTGCAATGAATATAACGGCAATATTCGACGATCTTTGCCTGCTGACTCACGCACATTGCGACATGCAGAGACACAATATTTAACCATTACTTATGGTAAAAAAAAAAAAAATCACATCAAAAGGGAAAATTTGCGAAGAAAATGGAGATGGTTTGGTCACACTCTGTGTAAACCAGCTCATATTTGAAAAAGACAGGTGCAAAAAGAAGCTGCTTCTCATAGATTTACTGGAAGCCAGATAAAATTATTAGCTTTGATGCCCTGTGGATTGTTAAAACAATTATTAATAGTAATATAACATTAGACTAAAAAAAATAAATTTAATTTTTTTTAAACAACCAAATTTGTGTTTATTTTAATTTTCAGGGTTTCTAATTAATTTGACAAAAATAAAGTTTTTATTGCCAAAAGCACTATTTTTTTAAATTAAAATAATTCACCTGAAAATGTAATACCCTTTACACAATATTTTCCTTTTTATACACACACACACATATCAATGATCTCTCTTGTTGAACTCCTAACAATTTGTTTCATGTTTCATTATTGTTTACTATATGTGAGTAATTGTCAGTATTTGCTCGTTTTTTCAAATACTCTTTGCCCTTTTCTCTCAATCTCACTCTCTCATAAACATTCTCTACAGTATTCAATGTTTGTACTTTCATACGGATTTATTTACATTTTCTTTGTTGTTATTGTCTATTTATATAAAGAGCTAAAACAAATACAATTACCATTAAATAGAGGAATTTAAATTGTTAAAAAAAATAATCATTTATTGTAAATCAGTAAAAACACTTGTAAAGTCAATATTTGTTAAATGATAAATAAAAACATTTTTTATCGATTCAATGGCTTAAATCAAATAACACAAGTTATGCTTTCCCGAATTCCGTTAGTTTTTCTCTCTCTCTCAATGAAAGTGCATGTGACGTGACGTAAGAATAGACCTTTTTGTTTGCTTGTAAAGCAAAAAAGTAATTTTTATACTAAAAATGAAAAAAAGTAAAAATTTTATGAAAAAAGTAAAAAACATAAAAAATTAAAAAAACCTTGGTATTCGATCGGTTGGCGCATTTCAGAGAATATCAATTTATATATATACGAGTAGATACGTATACAGACAGCTTTTATCCGGCGCGCTTTGTGTAATACCCTCTCGCCCAGTTACTGACTTATGAAGTGTATTGTTCACGACGTTGTTTGAAACTATTTAATTTTAAAATACTATTGTCATTCTCAAGATATAGAAAAATTAATATTTACTTTATATGGAAGGTACCACGCTCACTTGTCCAATTCCGCCCATTGTTGGCCTGATGAGTTATACTGACTATAAAGTCATTCAGACCAAATTCAGAAGCTTTTGCTTTAACCATTAACATGATATACAGAAATTAACATTTAGTTTGTGGGAGGTACCACGCTCTTAACTTGTCTTAACTTTACTGATGATTTTTATTGATGATTTTGTTATTTAGACAAAATACTGAAACTTTAGCTTTAACCGTTTTCAAGATACAAAGAAATCAGTATATAGTTTGTATGGGGGTACCACACCCACTTGTCCAATTCTCCCCACTTTTTGTGTGTTGATATGCATTGACTACGAAGTCATTTAGACCAATTTCAGAAGCTTTTGCTTCAACCGTCCTCAAGATATACTAAATGAGAGGTACCACGCCAACTTGTCTAATTCCGCCCACTTTTTGACTGTTGATTCGCATTGGTCAAAAGTAAACAAATCTTGCTGTTCCTATCTTGAAAAAATAGACAAATAAATATACGCTTTGTATGAACTTGGTACCGCGCAGTTGGAATTTTTGAAATTTAGCCGTCATTTAGACATTTAGCCGTCTATAGACTTCAAACACTCATATATACATACATACATTGGTTTTTATTTATAAAAATTATATAATTTTTAACCTTTTTCCTTATATTTTTCTACTTTTATCATTTTATCATGTTTTTTTTAAGGATTTTTAGTATAATAAATTACTATTTTCCTTTAAAAACAAAACTGTCTATGTTTACGTCACGCACACTTTCATTAACCAAAAGAGAAAAACTAACGAAACTCGGGAAAGCGTAATCTCTATTATTTGATTCATGATTCAATGGTAATTTTTTAATAGTGAAATATTTTTAAAACGATAAACTGCATTTAAAAATAAAGATGAATTTTAATTGTACTCTCTTTCTCTTTCTTTCTATCTCTGAATGTTTTATGATAATTATAATAGTTTTTTACTGTTAAAATTATTTATTATTAAATAATTTATTATGTTTTAAACCATAATAAATTAATAATTAATACAAAAAAACACTCACACGCAAGGTTATCAATTATTTATATAATCATTATTTAATAATAAAAATAAATATTTTAAATGCAAATATTTATGAAAAAACAGTATCTGTATACCTATGACACAAATAAAAAAAAAACTGCTATTTCACCGACAAATATGTGCAAAAGCTTATGTAGCCCTGCTTCAAGGTGTAGTATTAAAACAAATATAAACTGATTTTTTTTTTGCGTGCTGCTGTGGTATGGTAGGTAAGACACCCGCCTACTAACCAGAAGGTCCTCGGTTCAATACCAGGCCAGACCATCTGAATAAAGAGAAAAAAATTTTTCAACAGGGGGTATCACCTCATAACATTAGCTAGTAACTGATTATGAGTATTACTACTATTGAAAACTTCTCTAATGCATTTGCCCTTCGGAGCCGGCGTTAAACTGTAGGTCCCCTTCAATGAGTCTAAAAATAGAATGGCGTGCAGCTCATTGACTAAGAGAAGTCCCTATGTTCCTTCATGGAGTGTTATAGGAATTAATAAATATAATATATAAACTGATTTTATGCAAATAAAATAGATAACGAAGTGTGTTTATGTGTACAAACATAATATGCGTAGGCTAGCTTCAACGATTGTGCGAATACACACAATCAAATGTATATAACCATAATGTACTTAACAAACTTATCGTTAAGTTTCGTTCAGTTTCATTTGCTTAAGTTTTGAGCGAACACAATCGCACTTTACGCACGTAAACAGCTGTATTTGTGTTATATACAAAACAATAACAAAAGAAGCACGTTGTGCAATTGATGCTCTTGCTTTTATTCGTCACTGAAATAGCGACGACATGCGTATCGGGTGTATGCAGATTTATTTAATTTTTATTTAAGCTCTGTTATTTTTCTAACAATGCTTAAATTTTTAGATAACATATTAAAATTTTTATATTTTTAATTAAAAAATAAATTCATCCAGATACTAATAATGGTAATTATCCATTCCATCGAACTCTCAGATATCAATTTACATGTTTTCAGTAACACAACTATTCAAAAGGTACATTATAGCCACCAAAAAGTTGATTATATATTTGACAGACTTTTCATTGAGTTATTGACAATAGCTTAAGTAAGCAAAAGTATATTATGTTTGGGCCTTTAGTCTGATCTAACAAACTTTCAAACATATGATATCATAACAAATAATCTACTCATTCAAAGTCGTATTTTTACTGATCTACCAAACATTTACTCTGGTTGATTCTGGAATTGCCAACATTGTTTTATTGAAGGCACAATAGATAAAAATATGTATAGGGTCCGCCATCTAACGTTTTTTTTTCAACTAGTGCTTATTTCGTGAATGGTAACACTTAGCTCATGTCTGATTTGACAGATAATTAGTTTAATCCTTCCGTTGAACGAATATGGTTGTGTATACGCTTGAACAACGCTGGGATTCTAGGCCTGCATCGACTTACAGAAGATGCCGATTTTGCCAAAAAAATCATCTTTTCAGATGAAGCTCATTTTGATCTTGGCGGGTATGTAAACAAGCAAAATTGTCGCATTTGGGGCACAGAAAACCCGCACGAATACATTGAAAAGCCGATACACCCAATACGAGTCACTGTTTGGTGCGGATTTTGGTCCAGAGGCATAATTGGGCCATTTTTCTTCGAAAATGAGCAAGGAGTGGCCGTTACAGTCAATGGCGATCGTTATCGGGCCATGTTGAACGAATTTTTCTTCACAAAAATTGAAGAGGAGGATATTAGCAACATTTGGTTTCAACAGGACGGCACTACGTGCCACACAGCCGAAGCTCCACTCGATGTTTTGCGCCCTGCTTTTGAAGATCGCATTATTAGCCGCAGAGCTGATGTCATTTGGCCACCTCGGAGCGCAATCTGACACCGTTGGACTATTATTTGTGGGGTGCCGTCAAAGATAAGTGTTACGCCAACAAGCCAGAGACAATTGACGCTTTAAAGGACAATATTCCTGAAGCCATTAGTGAAATACAGCTGCACACAATCGATAATGTGCTTAAAAAGTGGACCGATCATGTAGGCTAATGCATGGCCAGCCGAGGCAGCCATTTGAATGAAATTATTTTCCGTTATTAGCCGGAAGGATTGTACTTTCAAATATAGCATTTATAGCATTTTCAAAAAAAAAATTATTTGGCGGACCCTATATTTAAACATATTCAAATATAATTTGTTGAATAGTTTCAATGCTTCGGGGATATGCGATCGTTTTCGGTGTTATTAAGATTATGACCCGAAAACGGTCAAGGATTTTGCAGTCATGGTTCATATGAAACTGACCAAGCCTCACGAATGCTCCCCCAAATTCACTCTCTTTAAACGTGTTAGAATATTTGTGAGCAATTTGGACTTGGAAATACCAAAGGAGTAGATTGTAAATCAGAATGATTTAAAAACCGCACTGGTCGAAGAGTGGAGCAAGACTCAACCAGAAACTACTCAAAAACTTGTTGCATCGACGGAAAATCGTCTTAAAGATGTAATTAAGCAAAACGAAAGTCACTCTAAATACTAAACCATGTTCCAACCAAGTTTTTTCTAAGACTGCTTACAATATACGGAATAAACTGTGAGTTCAATTTTTCATATATTTTAAGTTTTCTTTAAATTACTTTAACAAATCTTTAAAAACGTGAACATAACATAATTTTAATTTAAATAAAGAAGCATTTTTAGAAAAATTGTGCGTTTAAATCCTTTTAACATCATCCTTAGTATTGATGCTGTAAGCGTTCAAAGTAACAATATATTTTGAATGCAAACGATATAAGCTGTGAGCCACTGTACATACACTTAACCTATTGTTAATATTTGGTAAATTATATTTTTCCCAGGAGTTCGCTACTTACGAGAGGGCTAAAGTTTCACCCTAAAAAAGTTTATATTCTTTCGGCAAATACAGAAAAAAATGTATTGTCACTCCGAAACAAACGAGGAGATGCGTTTAAAAATTGTTAACACAGCTATAATACACTTAAATAAAAGTTAGCAGCACTGTTTAAATTGTTATTTATATCGTATAAGTAACATACACACTATGCACAACAAATTAATCATAATCGATGAATTCTTTAATATATAAATTAAATTTTATATTCTTTTAAATATTTCATTAATTAAAAATCAATTTTTTTTAAATTTAAATAAATGCATATTCGCTTTTTCATTTAGTTCGTCTTTGTTACTCTCAAATCGATCTAAATTAGATGCTTTACGAGTATTCATCATATAATCTCTCTTTATTCTCTTTTGTTTGTGTAACATTCAAGTTTTTTATCTCTCTCAGCCTTTCTCATTATTTTACTTTGCTTTTTTCTTTCACTTTATGCACTTTAATTGACTTTAACTATTAACACAATAGGATTTCAATGCATAAAACCGCATAATAGAAAACAACAACAACAACAACAACACAAGAATAGACAAAAAGAAAAATGTCGCATTATTTTACGCGTTTCTCTTCTATTTTCTATGGCAATTTATAATGCCATCAGTTTTTATTTCTATTTTTTTTTTTTTTTTTTTTTTCTTAAAAACAAATGCAAAATCTATTAAAGGAAGAGTAAAAAATAAAAACAAAACCTGACACAGACTCTAATGAGATTTTGCGAAAAGAAAAGAACAAAAAAGTTTTTATTCATCTTTTCTTCTTTCAATGAAATGACACTTTATTAAAATGCCATACATTTAAAAACTTTTTTTCCTTGCTTTTCTCTTTGTGCTACTCTTATTATTGTTTTTTTATTTTTGCAATTTTTTATTTGGAATTTAATACTGTACCGTATCTTTGTTTCTCTTTTTTTCTTATTATGTCCTACGCTGTTTAAATTTTGTAAACAAAGCAAAAAACAACTACTACTTAAAGGGGGTGATACATTGGCAAACATTTGTTTGCAAACATCGCAAATAGCCAAACGCATACATGGATAACTTACTTTTCCTTGAATGCGATTGGCTATTTGCGATGTTTGCAAACAAATGTTTGCCAATGTATCACCCCCTCTATAATGCTGTTGCTTCTATCGCAGGCATGTTATCAATAAAAATAACAAATACAGATATGGTACAAAACATATGTCAAAACACGAATAATAAGAAGGAACCACTACAATTATGTATATTTTATGGAGTAAGAAATCCTGCATAAAGAGGAGTTATTGAAAAGAATGTAATCATTAAAGTTTTAAGTTCAAATAATAACAAAAAATAAAGAAGCCTATACAGTAACTCAAAAAGAATATTCTAACAAAGTGAATCCCACAAGCCATTGCTTTGGCCCCTAGTCGCGGACGTTCTTCTAGACAAACTACACGAGTATGGCTATGATGCTAAAGGATAAGCAGATGACCTAGCTGTCATAGTTGTTGGCAATTAGGATACTGTGTTGTCGAATATCTGCAGCGTTCACGTAATCTTATACAAGTATGGTACAATGCGGGTTCTGCATGATGTGATGCAGGGGGGTTGTCTGTCAACCCAAATAAAATAACAATTGTGTCGTTCACTAAGAGATCGAAATTGAGCCTGTGGCCTATTTCACTTAATGAAAGGGAAATTGGTTGATCGAGAGATGTGAAACACTTATGGGTTACCCTCGACTTGAGACTCAATTGGAATTTATATTGTTAGACCTATCGTTTCTAATGCATAAATTGCATGTTGGCCCAAGGCTGTGCATTTACAAATGAATGAATCTTCAGAGGCAGGCCTGTGTGGTCATAGCGGAAACTTGACCGCTTAATCCACTGCATGCATATTTTCATTGTGAAATCTGCAGATTTTGGGGCTCTTAGGTTGTTAAAGCGAACCACAGGAGTCACATGACGTATCCCATACCTTGAGCTACTGATGGGTAGACGTGACGTGTGCACCGGGGGTTTAAACTTCGGTCGCAGCTTCGATGTCGTTATACATAATTGTGGGTAGTGGGGCCGTGGGAACGCAACTGTTTACAGTGATGATATACAAATAGATCTAAAATGGATAATGGAGTAGGCGCTGGATTTTTTTAGGCCAAATACCAAAGTCTGAGAATCCATGTCCCTGTATTTTCCAGGCGGAGATCCAGGCAATTTCCATTTGTGTACGGATTAATATAGAGAATCAGAGCCGGTACTGATGACATTTTCTTTAGAGTATATAGAATTGAGACTAGTGCGCGAGCGCTCTACAAATATCTACACCCTTGCATTTGAGAAACAAGGTTATACTTTGTTGGGTTCATAAACAAAATGGGGTTATGAGAAACGAGACAAACTAGCAAGTTGGGGTTCAGCCACTGGTCTTGTGGGATCAGAACCTATAGTATTGGACATTTCATTTTGGGCACAATGCCCTAGTACGAGGCAGGAAAAGCGGCTGATGAGACCATTTATGGAGCCTAAATTATTGGGCCTAAATTAGTTTGTCGACTACCTATTGGGGATATTGTGGTCTTCACACGAAAAGTTGAAAATTAAAAACACAACAATGTTCTTAAGAGCATAGGATATGATATAGAAGTATCGAGTGGGCCATCTATCGATTTAAGTTTGAAACAGCGGTTATTTCGAATCTGGCAATACTTATGTCACTCTATTATGTCATAAAATTCAGTATATTATCCCCACTGAATTAAAGGAATCGATTTAAGCTTGAGCAACTTTGGGATTTATTGGAAATTTATTTCCACGACAAGGACAAAAACAAAATTCATTTTCATCTTGATGGGAACGTTAATAGGCAAAATTGTCGTATTTAAGCCTCAGAAAACCTTGGCTTGTGCAGCCAAGGCATAATTGGAACTTATTTTTTTTAAATCAGGAAGGTGCAACCATTACGGTCAATAAAGATACCTATCGCACGATGATAACCGATTTTTTTGTGCCCTTCGTGGTATTGATGTGAACGATGTTTGGTTTCAACAGAGTGGTGCAACTTGTCACACATCTAATGCCACAATCGATTTGTTGCCTCAAACTTATGATGGCAGTCTAGTTAAACGAAATGCTGATGTCATTTGGCCGCCTAGAAGCGGCGATTTAATACCGTTGGACTATTTTCTGTGGGTAACCGTTAAACATTAGTGTTATGCCGACAAACTAGAGACAATTGAGCATTTGAAGGCCAACTTGCGTGATGCCATTGCCGAGATCCGACCCCATACACTCGAAAAAGTTCTCTAAAATTGGTCCTATAGAATGTGGAACTGTAAAGCCAGCCGCGGCAGCCATATGAATGTAATAATATTTTATTTCTAATAAATAAATTTGGCAAAATTTCAAACCGTTTTTGTTTTATTGCACTTTTAATTTTAATCTTTTAGATGGTCCACCCTATAGAAAAATAGAGATTTAAATGAGTAAAAATAATATAAATTTTGATTTGAAATGAAAAGGATTTATAAATTCTATTAATTCACTCTTTAATATCGCTGTGTTAATGCTAACAACACAATCATAAAAAATTTAATTCAGAGTCTCTTATACCAATAATTTCTCTCATTGTATTACACCATTCACATAGAAACGTACAAAAACACAAATACGCTACATCTATATTACCCACTTAATAATTTCAAAGAGACAACAAATATTACTGCAAAGGGAGCGAATTTCTTTGTAACTTCAGTTTTTAATTTTTTGTTGTCTTTAATGTTTTTGTTTTTGTTTTCTAAATAAAGAAAATAATATAATGAATGTATTCAACACTATTCATTTAGCAGGAAAACAAAAGAAGTGAGGACAAAAAATACCATAGGTAAACAACAACAATGAATATTGTTTTATTTGTAGGTGTTATTGTTGGCATGCTATAGCAGCCATTGCACTATACCACCTAACGTAGTGTGTGTTTGTCACTATCAGGCATTGTTTATTAAACAACAATTGTTGCTCTATCAAAAGAAATCAAAATAAAGAGCAGAAGAAACACTCACATACACACATATATCGACATAATGGCAGCATATGTAATTCGGAAAGTACGTGTAAGTATGTATGTATATAAGAGAGAAGCTGTAAACGTTGTTTTAGAGATTATTCAATGCCATATGAAAAAGTTGGAAAAAAAATTTACTTTTAACAAATGAAGAAAGAGAATGCATGTGAACGAAAAGACAAGGAAATTGTGGTCATATCAAAAAAATAAAAAATAAATAAATAAATACATATAAAAAAATATTAAAAAAATACAAAACCAAAAAATTATTATGAAAATTTTTAAAGAAAAGCAAAAAAATTATTAAAATAAGAAAAAGATATAAAACTGATAGATGTTGAAACAAATTTAAAGGTCATAATATGAAGTTTGTTAGCCATGTGGCTGCAGTAAATAATTACTGAAATTTTTCCGAAAAAAATTTGATAAAAATTGTGTGGTTCAGTTAGTAGATTACGTTAGGTAACGTCACTCGCCATCAGTGAGTTCACTTTACCCATTTTGTTCCCATTTAAAAAACAGACTTATTAAAGAGGTCGAAAATCCAGACATGGGAGTCCCAAAGATCCCCATCTATGCCTGAAAATCCAGTTCATGAGTCCCTCGCGTAAGCCAATCGGTAACTCTATCATTATCCTCATAACGACCAGCCACTAATGCAGGACACTGCGATCCATGGGATCTATTGTGCCCCTTCTGGTCTATAGTTTGTTCAGCAGTTTTTTCGCCTTCCTATTTAACACCAGCAGATCTAAAACTATAATGATGGGTATGTCACCCAGTGAGACCCTATGTTTACCTAAACATCTCCACCTAAATCTATCAATAATCCCACATTCACACAATATGTGTTCCACTGTTTCTGATGCCTGTGAGCACAGTCAACAAAATGCTCATCTGTGACTGCCATTTTCAGATGCGCTCTTAGTCTACAATGCTCCTAAGAAATTCGTTAGAACTTTCAATTCCAGTCTGCCATACTTGAGAACCTCAGAGCGACTCCCAAATTGCCTCCCTAAAATGGCCAAGACTCCTCTGAGTGTTCCGGTTTTATAAGCATTTGGTAATTTCTTAATCCTGGATTAAATTGTAGATGATATTAAGTGGTGCTGCATAGCAAGTTTCCGGACCGATATAGTGAATCGGTACCTCTAAAAAGTTGATCAAATTCGACCATGACACATCCCTGAGACAGTCCAGATCATGGGAGTGACATTCAGCTGAGTGCCTTAGTCCGAGGTTTCATAGAACGGGCCAGTCGCTTAAATAGAAAAGAACTTATATTTTTAGCACTATTCCTAGAACTCATTTTTTTGTGGTGTTTTTTAAGATTTTAGACGTACTCTCAACAATATTACCCAAAAACGTAAGCGAAATCTGGCCACATTCATATTATATTCGTTGCCATAGCTTCAACATTTTCCACGAAGTCCAATTATGTTTTTCCAGGCATTTTTGTACTATTGTCCAATTCTCCATTGGATTGGAATAAGGGCTTTACGGTGATCACTAATTTACTTAAAATTTCTGTTGGAACAAACATTTTTTGACAATTTTTGCGGTCTAGCTTGGATAACCATATCACATAAAGATGACTTTTTATTTTGGGTGAGGCTTAATGACTCCAAAAAATTTTCCTTGACGCCAAAACATGTTACTTTTATTTTTATATTAAATATTCATAACGTAACTGTCACTTTAAAGTACTCTTAAAGTAGATAGCTTCCTGCTTTAAAACTTTTAAAGTTAACGTAGGTTTAACAAAGGGATTTTAAGCTAATAAACGTTTTTGCATACAACTTTAAGGAATTTTGCTTAACAAAGGTTTAACAAGTTTTGTTAAATTTTTTTGCATATGACAGTTTGTCTTTAAATCGTCTCTTAACGCCAATACGCGTCATTCCTAGCTTTTTGAATGAATCTTGCTGCTTGAGTGGCTACCAATGATTTTGCAAACTATTCTTAAGTAATGTTTCGGGTTTCGTAACAAAAGACTCAAACCTAACCTAACTTTTAACCGTAACCATAGTCGAAACAACCAAAATTCAATTGAACAGTTATGGCATTATTGTATACCACCATAAATCGATATGACATTACATTAAATCAAGTCTAATTTGAGCTCAAATTAGTAGAAATTACAGAAATTCAAACATCAATTAGGCATTCAAGCGATTAACACACAATCCATGGACAGGAGTTTATAAACTTAAAATTATTCATACGAATCATATGTACATACATACATATCTATACATATCTATAGGATCCGCCATCTAACGTTTTTTTTTTCAACTAGTGCTGATTTCGTGAATGGTAACACTTAGCTCATGTCTGATTTGACAGATAATTAGTTTTATCCTTCCGCTGAACGAATATGGTTGTGTATACGCTTCGCTAAGTGGGCCCGCGATCGACTTACAGAAGATGCCGATTTTGCTAAAAATATCACCTTTTCAGATGAAGCTCATTTTGATCTTGGCAGGTATGTAAACAAGCAAAATTTTCGCATTTGGGACACAGAAAACCCCCACGCATACATTGAAAAGCCGATACACCCAAGACGAGTCATTGTTTGGTGCGGACTTTGGTCCATTTTCTTCGAAAATGAGCAAGGAGTGACCGTTACAGTCAATGGCAATCGTTATTGGACCATGTTGAACGAATTTTTGTTAACAAAAATTAAAGAGGAGGATATTAGCAACATTTGATTTCAACAGGACGGCGCTACGTGCCACATAACCGAAGCTACACTCGATGTTTTGCGCCCTGTTTTTGAAGATCGCATTATCAGCCGCAGAGCTGACGTCGTTTGGCCACCTCGGAGCTGCGACATGACACCGTTGGACTATTATTTGTGGGGTGCCGTTAAAGATAAGTGTTACGCCAACAAGCCTGAGACAATTGACGCTTTAAAGGACAATATTCGTGAATCCATTGGTGAAATACAGCTGCACACAATCGATAATGTACTAAAAAATTATACCGATCGTGTAGGCTACTGCATGGCCAGCCGAGGCAGCCATTTGAATGAAATTGTTTTCCATTATTAACCTGAAGGATTGTACTTTCAAATAAAAAAAGAAATTTGAGAAAATATTCAGTAGTTTTGTTTATAGCATTTAAAAAAAAAATATTTGGCGGACCCTTTAGTATGTAAACTTAAGGTGAAGGGAAAAAACTTCCCTTCTATGTATGTACATATGTACATACCATTTTTATTCCACCGCATGGTTTTTTGTACAAAGTTGTTTAATTTGTGACTTAATTATGTTAATTCCTTCAAATATAAAATATCTTAGTTTTTTCCTTCACCTCGAGTTTATATGCCGATAAAAATCGTTGATCGAGAAAATCCTGAAAACATCAAAACACAAATTCTTTATAAAAATTCACTTTAAGCCATTAAGAAATAAGAGTAAATAATTCATTTCTACAAAAACAAAAGAAGAATGTAAGGAAGGAATATATTTTGTGTATGTACGAGTACATGTGTATGTACATGTATTTGTACGTTTTTGTAAATTGTTTTGTGTTCTCTCTATGTCATAATTCTGAGCTGTTCTTTGAATGGCTGCAAGTATAATGTTTTATTACACCACTAATGAAGTGATGAAATATGTCACTCTCTTTTTTCTACCAAATAAATATCACACACACACACCCATAGCCACACACTCGCCATGATTTCTATAAGGCAGCTAACAAACAAAATAAACTTGTCTGCAGGGGAATAAACGAGAAAAATAACGACAAGAAAAACCAAAAATGAAATATAAAAGAAAACAAAATACTACGTGACACTAGTTTGTTACACTCATACATATGCAAATGCTTACAATGAATGATTTATGTAAAAGAATATAAAGGTTTTGGTGTAATCATAACAGACATTGTTGCTGTACGTTTTTATTTCTTTTTTTTTGTGGTTACGATTATTATAACATGATGTGACATGTTCATTTTCATGCCATTTCTTTTAAAATGACATATTTTTTACATACAAATAAATTTGACATTAATTTTTGAAATGAATAATGATGAGAAAATATTTTGTTTTAGTTTAGAAAAAATATTATAAATTATTTATTTTTTATTATTTTTTTTTTATTTAATCTTTTCTTTTTTATTGAAATTGTAAAGCAAACAACAGCCGTTATATTTCAAGTTAATTATTTTTCAAACATTCTCAACCATAATAAATCTCAGTCAAATGCATTTTATCCATTATTAAACAAACGCACTCGAAGTAAAACTTACGCACACATACAGATATTAGCTTTTCTATTAAGCTTACTTCTCTTGCTCTCCCTTTCTGTAGCTGTTGTTAAATGCATGAGTGCATAAGCAACACTAACAAAAGAACAATTGAAAACAAAATGAAACCATAAATGGTGGTTATATATTTTTTTTGTTTCTTTTTGCTCCAATTTAAAAGCACAATGGGTAGTTGATGTAGAAAAAGTGCACAAAAAAAACGAATAATTAAAAATAAAAACTAAGTAGGTTTAAAAAAGGTATTTTTTTAAAGAACATAAAAGAAAGAACTGTTAACTGACTTTAATAAATATCTTCAAAAATATAGCTCTTGCCATAGTGTTTTTCACTTTACAGCTGAAGTGCAATTACAACGTTCTTTTTTTCATTTTTTTTTACTACAGGGTTTTGGCTACAATATGAGAAAATTAATCCTTTAAACGTATAATTTCAACAAAATAAATTTTACCCACCATGGCACACAAGAAATATGAGTGGGTGTGTTATGTTTGTGTACGAATGGTTGGCAAAATGTTAAGAGTACGGCGAGTGGTAATAAATCTTAATGCATCTTCACCTACAATTAAATTCAAAAAGGAAAAAAAAACAAGAGCCAGCAAATGTTTACAGACAGTAAAACGGCCATTAAAAGGTCAAAACGAAAAGAAATTACATTTGAATTGAAACAAATCTCTTTTAGTTTTCTAAAGAGAAAAACAGATCATTACTAAGAGCCTTTAAATTTTTGAACAGCATAACCATTATAACGAGTGACTACTGTTTTTCACATGTTGTTCCAGTTAAAGTACAACTTTAAATCGACCATATGGTTTAAAACGAATGAATTTTCCTAATAAACTGTGTAAAGAGTTGGTAAAATAGGGAGAGAAAAAAAGAAGAGAACCCCTAAAGTATGCTAAGGTACTTTTTTACATTTTATTTGAAAAGCAATCTACAAGTACAAGCCAATGTATATATGTATGTGTATGAACTTAAGAATCATTTTTCTCTCTTCATAGCACTTATCCCTCCCTCAATCTCTCTCGTTCTCGTTTTTCTATTTAAGTGAATGGAACAAGTAAATTTCATTTACAAGCAGTTATTTAGCTTTAAACAGCAGTATTGTTGTTTGCATTTAATTTTTTAATTTTATTAAATTTGTTTATAAACATTTTTAGCAAAATATGCGTTGGATTAGAAACACTCACTTAAAACACAGCAGACACGCTTAGATAACAAACACTCCACCAGAGTGTTAAAAAGCAGTATTATTCGCTGACTGTCAAAGCGAAGTCAGGCCTTTACCAATCACCAAAAAATCTAAATTGAAGCCTTTACATATACATTTGCGCCCTCTAGAAGTATAGCTGATTAACCCCTAGAAACTAACCATTACCTATTTTAGCCCCATGAACTTCCAAATCTCCCAGAGCTTAAACTAGTTTTACACTAGAGTGACATCTAATTAATTTCACAAAAATTTTTTTTGTAATTGTATGTAATTGGTGTCGTATAAGTGATATTTTTTCAAAATTCTACATATCACCATACCCTCAGTGGAATTTTCGGCAACTACAGCAAAGAAAAATGTTTTCAAAATTAGGTACTTTCACTTTATTGGGAATAAAATATGTATTTACCAATCGACTTTCATGAATTATGGTTTATTTTATTTCTATTGTATGCAGCTTATGAAATAAATAGTGGAACTGGTGAATATTTGCTGCTTTCTATTTTTTGTGAATTTTTAAAAATCAAAAATGTCATAATTTTTCCAAAAATATAGGGTCCGCCATCTAACGTTTTTTTTCAACTAGTGCTTATTTCGTGAATGGTAACACTTAGCTCATGTGTGATTTGACAGATAATTAGTTTTGTCCTACCGCTGAATGAATATGATTGTGTATACGCTTGAACAACGCTGGGAATCTCGGCCTGCGATCGACTTACAGAAGATGCCGATTTTGCCAAAAAAAAATCATCTTTTCAGATGAAGCTCATTTTGATCTTGGCGGGTATGCAAACAAGCAAAATTGTCGCATTTGGGGCACAGAAAACCCGCACACATACATTGAAAAGCCGATATACAAAAGACGAGTCACTGTTTGGTGCGGATTTTGGTCCAGAGGCATAATTGGGCCATTTTTCTTCAAAAATGAGCAAGGAGTGACCGTTGCAGTCAATGGCGATCGTTATCGAGCCATGTTGAACGAATTTTTGTTCACAAAAATTGAAGTGGAGGATATTAGCAACATTTGGTTTCAACAGGACGGCGCTACGTGCCACACAGCCGAAGCTACACTCGATGTTTTGCTCCCTGTTTTTGAAGATCGCATTATCTGCCGCAGAACTGATGTCATTTGGCCACCTCGGAGCTGCAATTTCACACCGTTGGACTATCTTTTGTGGGGTGCCGTCAAAGATAAGTGTTACGCCGACAAGCCAGAGACAATTGACACTTTAAAGGACAATATTCGTGAAGCCATTGGTGAAATACAGCTGCACACAATCGATAATGTGTTTAAAAATTGAACCGATCGTGTAGGCTACTGCGTGGCCAGCCGAGGCAGCCATTTGAATAAAATTATTTTCCATTATTAACCGGAAGGATTGTACTTAAAAAAATAAAAAAATAAAAAAATAAAAAATTGAGAAAATATTCAGTAGTTTTTTTATAGTATTTTCAAAAAAAAAATTATTTGGCGGACCCTTTATAAGAAAATTTTTAATTTGTTTCTCAATATCTCCAATAACATTGGTTATATTAAAAAATGATTTTTTTTAATCTTTTAACATATGGCTTAACAGAATCGAATAAATCATTTCAGAGTTATCATAAGATGTATAAAGCAGCCTCCTCAAAAATCTGATTTCACTGTGATACCCATATGAGTAATCCAGAAAGGAATAACCTACATGTACGCATCCCGGTTCGAACCGAACCAACCAAAAGCCTGCATAAAAGAAGAGATCCTGCTGAAATTCATATCAGCCAGATCCGACAAGGCTTCCAGAAACGGACTGCCAAGGAAAGCAGTCCTAATATCCGAAAGACTTGAACACTGGCACAAGAAATGCTCGACAATCTCCTCCTCTTGCTCATCCTGACAACCCCTACAGTAGTAGTCATTGAACGGCAGCCACTCAGTGGCCAGTAACCACAGCCACAAGAATTCGTAGCCTATGTCACGGTGTCCCCATAATAGACTCCGAGCGAGCCCGATCATACAGGGGCCAGATTTAACTTGATACATAGCACGTGGGTTTTTGGAAAAAAAATTCTAAAAAAAAACTTATCCATACAATCTGAAATGCTTATGATTTTTGAAGTTAGGCGACCATACATACATACGAGTAGTTCCCGTGACAACCCAAGAGGGACAAGGGGGACTTTTCTCAATCAATGAGCTGCACCCGTTTCTATTTTTAGACTCCTTGAAAGGGTCCTACAATTTAACGCCGGCTCCGAACGGCATTTGCATTAGTTAGAGAAGTTTTTCATAGCGTAAGTACTCATAGCCAGTCGCTAGCAGTGCTATGAGGTGGTAGCGCTGTTGAAAATTATCTGTGGCCTGGTCTGGTCTGGTATTGAACCGAGGATCTTTTTGTTGGTAGGCGTGTGTCTTACCTACCATACCACAACGGCACAGGCCACCATAGCGCATCAAAAAAATATAGTGGTTATCCATGGTCAGAAAATTTCTTTCCATTTGTTGCATAGTGTTGTTCAAGGCTACATAAACGATATATATATCATTTAAAAGGTATGTTTCTCTTCTCTTCAAATTCGAAAAGAAACTTAAAATCAGATAATATTCAGCTAAATTATTAGCTTATAAGTGCATGAAGGTCCGAAAAACCGGATTTTTTACCCGTAACGCGAGATTTTGGAGGTGTTTTCAAAATTACAAAAACAGTTAATTTTTCTAGTCGACAGCGCGTATCAGAAAAGTAGTATCATTTCCTAGGTATTTTTTTTTGTCGCACCGTGTAATCGAACTTTTTTGGCTAATCTGGGCGGTCTTTACTTCCTTATCAAAAACGCCACATCGGTGGATTAGAGCCGTAGTAGAATCTACTCTATTTTACACTACTCACGCTGGGTGGACGGTATGCAAGTATCAGTGTCACTGTAAACTGTTAGACAGGATGCGCAGCCAAGCAGCTATCCTAAATCACCAGTGCACTCTGCTTCACTCCAACGAAGGCCTTGTTTGATATATTAACTGGCTTCCCACGAACCTTCTATTGGGACAGAGGGCTAAGTTGGTGGCAGTGTAGTCAACTCTGGGTCCAATCTGGGCATGGCAAACCATGGACGCGTTCGGGTCGATTACATGCAAGTTTGACTTTGAGATCACAACTAGAGATTTCTGGTCTAACAGAACAGAGTTTCCTAGAAATGACCTTGAGATCTATGCTAATGGCTCCAAAATGTTGGATAAAGTAGGCTGTGGTATATATGATATGTAAATGGACGGTTCTGACATAAGCCGCCTGACCACTGCAGTGTATTTCAGGCAAAGGTTATGGCTGTACTGAAGGTCGTACAGTGCTTGTGAAGTATCAGAATTTTCCCTGAAAACCTTCTGATTTACGCGGACAGCCAGGCTCCAGATAAGTTCTTATGGGCGTCATCACGATGTCTATTCTCTGCAATGAATGCCACAGGGTTCTCTTGAAAATGCCAGATCATTCAAGGAGTTAGTGTTATCGTCGATAATTGCGATGCTGACGAATTGGATAAGGCAGATACAATGCTCGTAATTTTCGAACTGAAACCGGTCTTTGTATAAGAAGGGCTTATTGTCGTTGGCAGCTTCATGGCGCCGTGGACTGACCGCGATAAGAAGAGAACTAACTGTCTTATTTGCTTAAATCACATGAACAACTCTCGCCCTATTGCGGTTTTTAGGGGCCTAGACTAGACATTCCCTTGCATTACTTCTGCAGGAGCTGTAGTCCCAAAGAGGAGAAGGAGACTATCTGCCATTTCATGTATTAGTGCACAGTCTTTGCTTTGAAACAATGGAGGTTCCTGACCTTTTACTTATTGTAATCTTTGACTGAACTCTCCAGTATAAGGGCTTGCCGCAATTGTGTTATTGATTTTGGAGTCAAAACGTTTTCCAATTTAGACTGTTTGATACCCAAATTAACTCTTCAATGAGCCAAATTCTGGTCAAAGTGTGGCCTTACTCTTAAAGGAGGGTACGCCACCCAACTTTACCCATATAAGTTATTGAAAACACAAGCCATGTGCAAAAGTTACGCCATCTAGTGAGAACTTTGCATTTGTAAGTTATAAAGCCAATACTTATAACTTCTACTAATGAACGAAAGTCATACCTCTTTATACGACCTTTCATTATGGAATACCTTCACTTTACGGCAAAATTTACCTCCTTATACGGGTACAAAACCGGTTATTAACCTTTTTTTAGAAAAAATTAAAGGCAAGCAAAAGAAAATCGTTCACCTAACTAGGCCGTATAAAGAGGTATGAGTGTATTACCATAAAAGGAGTGTAATACGTGTTGTTTTCGATGGCAGTCAAACCCAACACGATCTCCGAACTAGCATTTGTTACAATTGGACCAGCTCTAGTATACAAACCAGTTCCTGAATGTTCTTTGGGTTTTTGAAAAGACAGCAGTTAGAACAAGGGACCATATCCATTTATATATATACATATATATATTGGCTCCAAGCTGGTTCCAGGCTGAAACAGAAGGCCACAACAAAGTTTTTTCATTCTAACCTGTTCTGCGCCAAAAGTTTTACTTCAGCCCAGATCTTTCCAATAGAGTTCACTTTTTTACCAATCTGCCTTCTCCAGGTGTTGGCAGATCTACCTATTCTTCAACTGCCTTGGTGGTTCCACTCAATTGCCGGCTTAGCTATATTCTCGTTCACTCTTTTCAAAACGTGGCCAACTCAGCTCCCTTTTCTTCTGGCTGTTTCAATGTGGATTGGCGGTTCCCCCGCGCGTTCCCACAGGTCACTCTTCGAGATTACGTTTGGTCAGAATATTCTTAATATCCTCCGTGAACATTGGTTGATAAATACTTGCAGAGACATAGCTGAGGTGTTGCATGACTCGACTCGAAAAGGCCAAGTTTGGTTCTTATATGAATCTGTGTTGATTTCGGCACTTATTCAATGATCTTCTGTGGAGCCCATTTGCCTCGTAGTGCTGGCCAGATAGCGTTATGGTGGAGAGTGTCAAGGGCGTGGCGCCATTCCATAGATTGTTCTACCACTATGCGTAGATTGTTAACATGATCAATATAAGAGCTTTGAGATCTGAAACCAGCCTGTTCAGATGCGAGAGCAAACGACAGTCTGGAATAAATGATGTGAGCAATAACCTTATTTATCATCGGAAGTAAAGTTTTTCCCCTCCAATTTCCATACACAGTAAAGTCCCCTTCATTTGGCATTTAATAAATTAATTAATAATTCTTTAATGCAATTTTTATTTATATATGTGATTTTAAAAGCTAACAAACAAATTTTTTGTAAAATTTTTACACAAACAATAAAACTTTTGTAAATCTTTAACAACGAGAATAAATTTTATAATAAAAATTAAAAAGGCGCACATTTTTTGCTTTAACTATCTATGAAATATATTTTAGTAGTAAAAAATATAAACAGAACAGCAACACTAGTTTTTAGTGTATTTTGTTGTTGTATAATTCCACAAGAATATAATTGAAACCTTATCACAACTACTTATACAGGCTCGATATACCATTTTATACATCCTTCTCTTTATTACTCTCTACGTTACCCACCAAGAGAACTTCTTTTTTTTACTTTATGATCAGAACCTTTAATTTTATTATTCACATTATATGCGCTTGTACTAGTGTATATAGTATACTATCAATCACCGAAACAGAGAGAGAGAGAGAGAGAGAGAAAGAGCAAACGAAAATACCGACAAATTTAATATATTTTTAAATGGAATTTTCATTTTACACACTGACAACAACAGCAGAGAGAGAGCTTTTTTAACCTGTCTGTCGTCTTTACTTTTTTACTTTTCATTTGAAACCAACAACAGAAACAAGCAATTTTACAAAGAAAATTTATATTTGAAAATTTCAAAAATTAAAATTAAAAAAGTTTTTTCCTCTACTTTTTTTCTCTTCCTAGTGTTTTTGTTTTCCATATGCTTTTGGCATTTAAAATTAATCATTGTTTATTTTGCTTAGCATAAGTATTTATTTACACTTTTTATTGCTGCCTTCGCTGTTGTTATTGGATTAAGTGATAATAAAGAGTAACAGTAACACCAACAACAACAAAATTAAATAAGACATTTGAATGCAATTAAGAGCAGATGTTGTATTGCTAAGGAGCAACACATTTTGTTTCTTACTGAGAAAATAAAAAAACAGTTATTGTGTGAAGTGTAAATAAGTTACAGAGCTGGATAATATGAATTTAATGAAGTACAAGTAACATAGGAGTGTATTTTGTTTTAATTGAATTGTTTTTTTTTTAGTTTCAAATGATTATTTTTTCATATATTTTATTAAAAATTCTTTAAATATTTGTTATTGAATTTTTCCTATTACATATTTATTTTTTCTCAATATATACAGACATAAAATTCCACTTGAATAAGCCTTAAAGCAGGCGTAACGAAGTTATGAAAAATTTCTTAAAAAAAAAAAATTAAACTACAAAATTTGCAATAAAAAAACCCAGTAAAGCGGAAGCATAAATTGTGGCAAACGGAAGGAAAGAATACAATCTTACTCAATTAAAATTCAAATGCTTAAATTGGCAAGTGCCAATATTTAAATATTTTCATTTTCAAGCAAAAAAAAACAAAAAACAAAAATCTGAAAGTGATAAATATTTATAGATTCAAAAAATATCTAAAAAAAATTGTTTATTGAAACGTGATAAAGAAAATATTTTTGAAGAAACTTTACTGATTTCAATAAATATCTTTAAAAAAAAGTTTTCTAATTTATGAAAACATAATGAGCTTCTAGCAAATATCTAAAATCTTCAGTAAAGTTTTAGTTTGTTCGTTAGACCTAATACGAGTACATAGGAAACAAATTTTATATAAACCAGACTTCAAATGTTAAATATGATATTATTTATTAATATTCTAGCGATTATGAAAATTGACTGTGAAAAATCGAATTTAAAAGATAAGAAATGTTAGTGGTGCTTATGTAATAAAAAAAATGGGCAAAAATGGCAAAAACTCATGGAAAGTAGCAAAATGTAGTGCATTTTGAAAAGACGCACAAAATGATTTTGGACGTTAAAATAGTTGCAAAATGCAACTTTAACGGTAACGCTGCTCCCACTGGGTACAAGTAGTTTTGGTAATATCACAGATTTTCTCTCTTTTCTTACGCTCTTTAAACAACCTCTAATGCTTAACCTATAAAGGAATTTAAGAGTATAAAACTTTAACTCTTATGTTGACAAATTGTATCACAAGATAAATATATTATAAAACACCATTTAAAGTATTAAGACCATAAGTGTGTATGTGTGTGTGTATGTGTGTGTGTGTATCTGGCAATCAGCCCATTTAAGGCTTAGTCTTATGAGGAGAGTATGTACTTGTACAATATTTGAGTGTATGTAGATTTTATATTTTGCCTTGTTACTGTCTTTTCAATGAGATATTATGCCAGATTTTATTTATTTCTTTATAGTTATGTATGTGTTTGTCTAAATGTATGAGTACATGATGATTGTTTGCATACGTTTGTTTGTTGCTGTTATTGTTGTTTTTCTATCACACTTAATTTTAATGAAAGCAACACTGCATGATTTGTCGCCTCAAGGACTACTGGCTGATGTAACAACAACAGCAATAGCAAATGTAACAAAAACAAATCTGGCGACAATTTTCTTTTGGGCATTATAATAAAAGATAAACAAACACACATACATACTTCAATGTACACACATCTCACAAATAAACTTAAATATAAAAAAGAGAAACAATAATAAATGCAAACACAAGAATATCATCCAAAGAGCCGTAATTTTATGTTATACTCGTAAAAGTAAACAGATTGACAATTGGAAACTAAGAATAGAGCTTAGAGAGAGAGAGAGAGAGAGAGAGAGAGCATAAAATATTAGGTGTTGATATAAATAAAACAAACAAATATCAACCGACATAAAAAGCAAAACAACAACAACATTTTATATAAAGGGTCCGCCAAATATTTTTTTTTTTTTTTTTTTGGAAATGCTATAAAAAAAACTACTGAATATTTTCTAACATTTCTTTTTTTATTTGAAAGTACAATCCTTCCGGTTAATAATGGAAAATAATTTCATTCAAATGGCTGCCCCGGCTAGCCATGCAGTCGCTTACATGATCGGTCTAATTTTTAAGCACATTATCGATTGTGTGCAGCTGTATTTCACCAATGGCTTCACGAATATTGTCCTTTAAAGCGTCAATTGGCTCTGGCTTGTTGGCGTAGCACCTATCTTAGCATTTTCAAAAAAAAAAATATTTGGCGGACCCTTTATTTCAATTTCGTTCTTTTTTGTCACTGTGTTATTGATTAATACACCATTGACACGAGTTCCAGCATCGATATCCAAATAGATATTAAATAATAATGGTGACAAAAGGCTCTGCAGCCGTACTTCATACTTAATATCGATATTTGTCGTTAGATGATCTTCAACACAAACTTTAGCAGTTTGATACCAATACAATTTGGCTATAAAGCGTTGATCCTTATTACATATTTGAGTTTGGTTTGGTGTATGTTTTTTCAAAGTCAGTAAAGCATAAGAACACAAAGTTTTTCTATAACGCCACGTATCGCATAGAGAACTTCCCTTATACCAACACTTTTACGAAAATCAAATTGCTAATGAGCAATATGTTATTCCAATTTGTTATATATTATTTCATGTATAATTCATAAAAACAGTTTCAAGATAAGATTCATTACGCTAATAGTTCTGAAATTACTGCATGTTTTAGGCGATTTTGATTTTGGTATCGTAATAAATGATGATTGCAGCCATTGTGATGGAATTTTACCAGTACATATCAGATATTTTATTTAGTTAAGTTTTTGACGCTGCTTTCGCCAATAAGTCTTATAGTACTTCCGCTACTACGGCATCTGAACCAGGCGCTTTACTATTTTTTGATCTTTCCATAGCTTTTTACATCATCTTTAGAAACAGATTTTATATAGGTACTCTATTTAATACCTAATCTTTTTTGTTCTTTACGATAAATAAAATAAATAAAATTTTAATAAATAATTAACTTAAATATCACAAAGAAATGAAATAATTTAAGAGAATCGTTGTGTAAATTAATGATCTTCACAGATTCCTTACTTGCTTTTTCTATATTACAGGCATACAACACACCATAGCCTACTTATACATTTGCATATGCACGTGCATATATAAAATATTTTTAATGTATGTAGGCAGGCAAGCAGGCAGGCCTATATAAATAAAACAAGATGTTTTTCATTTTCCTACCATCCTCTCTCACTCACTGTTTTCTCCCATATTCATACTCATATTATTAAAGGTATTTATGGATGCACGATATATCACAGAAATTGACACATTTAAAGACAACACACAACTATCAGTTGTTAATACTTATGTGCGTACGAGTATACTTATGTGTGTATGTACAAATGTCCATGCTTCTGTTAAAGCAAGGGAGAAAAAGAGAGAGAGCGAAAGAGAGATATATATAGAGAGAGAGATAGAGAGGCCAAAGGAAAAGAGCTTATGCTGTTTATGTTCTTCTGCTTATTATTTTTATCGTCTCTTCACATATGATTATGCCACATGCATAAACAAATGCAAAATTAAGAAAATATGAAAAAAAAATAAATCATAATATCATTACATTAAATATCATTATCCTTTAAAACCACAAACAACTAAGAACTTCATTATTATCTTCATTATTTTTATCATACCACATACAGTGGTGGACATGATTTTAACACATTACCTACATACGAGTATGTGTACTTTTTGGAACCAATATATTTTTTTACATATTTATTATTTTATTTATTTCTGCATCCTAAGTTATCACTCGTGGACCAAGGTTATCGTTGCAATAGCTTACTTTAGTTTTATTCGTTTCAATTTGTTTATTTTGTGTTAAAATAGATTAAACCTTAAAAAATGACTGGACAGTAATTTGGCACAAATTAAGACACAATTATTTTCAGCAAAAAAAAACTACTTATTTATTTTATTTGAAACTAAGTACTTAGTAGGTTGGGGCGTGGTCTAGTGGTTAGAGCGCTGGCATACAACACAAGCGGCCAGAGTTCGAACCCCGGCAGAGGACATGACGAAAAAAATTTAATTGCGGCTTCGAGTGTTTAAAAAACAACAAATCCATCTAAAGAAGCCCGCCCCCCTGACCATCCAGCTATAGTCAGACGTATGATCAGAAGAAAACGCCACCTACTGGGAAAAAAAATTACAATGTTAAGTAAGGATCACCACCAATACCACTTAGAACTGGAGAAAAAGTGAAGATCCCTGAATGTCTTCCAGGCTGAGATTATGGCCATTGCTATATGTATGTACATCAACCTAGACACTGAAATCAAGGGTAACTAACTGGTCAAATATTGCTACGATATGTTGCAAAAATTTTCGCTTGAAAATAAGGTCTAGTTGTTTTGGGTACCGGGACAATATAGATGGTAATAAAATAGCGGATGCATTGACCAGAAATTGTTCCATGACAACCCTATATCGGAACACTGTTCGGAACCTTGATGTGCAGCACTACCTGCTACCATCCTCAATGTAATCATGGATAGGGAAATTACCCAATGGGACTTCGCCACTCTAGAGTGAGTCTCTGTCCGCAATTTTGGCATCGCTATGTGATTCTCAAGTATGTCAGGCAAGATTTGAAACTCCTTACGAAGTTTCTTACGATACACTTTAGACTAAGAGGACATCTAAGAGGACGGCTGTGACATTGTGGCTGTTTGTAGACTGTGCTCACAGGCATCAGAGACAGCGGACACATATTGTGTGAATGTGGGGTGCTTAATAGGTTTAGATGGAGGTGTTTAGGTAGACATAAGGTATCACTGGGTGACATAGGCACCATTATGGTTTCAGATCTGCTGGTGTTCAGTAGGAAGGCAGAGGATCTGATGAACAAGCTATAGGCGGGAAGGGGCACAATAGATCCTGCAATAGATCCTGGCCGGTATGATAATAGTGATGATAATGAAATGCGTAGTAAACCATCTTATTGTAGCAGTTTAACAGGGAAGCAATGACGATGAACGATGATTCCCCTCCAGCTTATTTGATGAATAACTTCACGCTATGCCTGTGTGCTACATACATATACCTATGGTTTTATGTTTTCTAAAGAGTCAGCCATCTAACGTTTTTTTTTCAACTAGTGCTTATTTCGTGAATGGTAACACTTAGCTCATGTCTGATTTGACAGATAATTAGTTTTATCCTTCCGCTGAACGAATATGGTTGTGTATACGCTTGAACAACGCTGGGAATCTGGGCCTGCGATCGACTTACAGAAGATGCCGATTTTGCCAAAAAAAATCATCTTTTCACATGAAGCTCATTTTGATCGGGTATGTAAACAAGCAAAATTGTCGCATTTGGGGCACAGAAAATTCGCACGCATACATTGAAAAGCCGATAAACCCAAGACGAGTCACTGTTTGGTGCGGATTTTGGTCCAGAGGCATAATTGGGCCATTTTTCTTCGAAAATGAGCAAGGAGTGGCCGTTACAGTCAATGGCGATCGTTATCGGGCCATGTTGAACGAATTTTTGTTCACAAAAATTGAAGAGGAGGATATTAACAACATTTGGTTTCAACAGAACGGCGCTACGTGCCACACAGCCGAAGCTACACTCGATGTTTTGCGCCCTGTTATTGAAGATTGCATTATCAGCCGCAGGGCTGATGTCGTTTGGCCACCTTGAAGTTGCGATTTGACACCGTTGGACTACTATTTGTGAGGTGCCGTCAAAGATAAGTGTTACGCCAACAAGCCAGAGACAATTGACGCTTTAAAGGACAATATTCGTGAAGCCATTGGTGAAATACAGCTGCACACAATCGATAATGTGCTTAAAAATTAGACCGATTGTGTAGGCTACTGCATGGCCAGACGAGGCAGCCATTTGAATGAAATTATTTTCCATTATTAACCGGAAGGATTGTACTTTCAAATAAAAAAAGAAATTTGAGAAAATATTCAGTAGCTTTCTTTATGGAATTTTCAAAAAAAAAAAAATTATTTGGCGGACTCTTATATTAATACTTTTGAAATTAAAAATTCACAAAATGTAGCGATTTAAGATTTTAAACAAAAAAATAGTGGAGGATATCAAAATTTGTAAAACTGTGCTAAATTACTGTCCAGTGCAGATTACATACTTCTTTTTTTAATAAATTAAACTTAAAAATAAAAACCATAGACAACACTTGTAGGTAAACGCTGTAGTCGATTTTAATGCCTGAAATGTGCTTATCTAATGTCCACCACTGTACATATGATGTTTGACAAACTTGCTTAAAACCACTCATGTTTGTGTATATGTGTGGGTGTGTGCCTGTTTGTTGCTCCTCTTAAATTGTTTGTTCTCTTGCTCGTGTTCATCTGCTTAAGTATGCAAACGAGAGCCACTTACGCTATACACACATACGCTCACACTTAAAATGTGTGCTTATATTTATGCCGAAACTGAACTGAACAGATTTTTAAAATATTAAATTGTTGAAATTGCACTGAAACTCGTTAGTTAAGAGTAAATATTACAAATTATGTAAGCGTAAGCAAAAAACTAAGTTCAATTAAAAGAAAATTTTTATTATAATTAATTAATGTAAGTATGTAAGTGTGTATGTGTAAATAAGGAATTTAATTAATAACATAAATTAAAAATATAAACTATTATAGCCGGCATTTAAATGAAAGAAAGTGAAATTCGTTTATTCTATTAAAAATAATAATACTCGTATTTGTACAATATATAACGCAATTCATTGCTTTATAGCTCTATTCTGAGTAAGAACGTACTCATTATGATGATTTCTCGTCTCGTAAGCACCGGTGTGATAAGGAAGATGGGTGGTCTTCATATGCGTATATTAACAACATTACGGATACGACAATTATTACGAAGTGATACAAAGAATTTCTTGAGGTTGAGTGTGCATTTGGGTTTATATTTGACTTTAACTTCATTTCACAGACACTCAAACCTGCACAAAAATTAATAAATAAATGGGAGCTGCGATTTCTATAGTATATCTTCAATAAATTTCAATTATGATTCTATGCTATAAGTTTGATCAAATTCATATTTATTAATAGGAAGTTATTTAAATGGTAATATCGGCAATAGCAATACATTTTTCAGCCTTAAATCTTATATTTAAAAAACAGTGCCACAGTGTTTGTTACAAAACTTCTCCGCAACGGCTTGACCGACCGATTCTTACAAAACTTTTTGTGTATATTCAGTAGATCTGAGTGTCTGAACGCAAACTATTTTCATACGAAACTTCCAACTGGGTGGTGCCACGCTTAGAAGAAGTAAATATTTATTTGTTTATATCTTCGAAATGATAATAGCAAGAGTCTCTAAATTTGGTTCAGATAGCTTCATAGTCAATGCAAATTATCAGTCTAACAGACTCCATTACATTCAGAAAAAGACATCGTTTGTTGCGATTTACACGTTGGCCATCATTAGGCTTATTTCTTTAAAACTGAAGCCGGAACTAGCATACGGCCAATGGAGATCGTTATCGTACCATTATCAATAATTTTTTGTTTGAAAACAAGGATAATATTAATCCTACCGAGCTGTGTTTCCAATGTGATGGCATTATGTGCATACCTCGTCAGTAATTATCGACTTAAAATCTAAAATTGGCGATAGGTTGATTTCGAGAAATTAATCTATTAATTGGCCTCCAAGGTCGTTATTTCCTGAGGGCGGCCATGAGAACTCACTAATTTTGAAACGTTTTTTCTTTCTGAGTGTTAGTAAGAACTTTATACTCGTTTTGCTCCCGGGCCGATTTAAATAAAAGAGATATTGTGCACATCTGCACAATTCCATATATATCTTTTCAAAATCGGTACAGTAGAACTGGCGTAAAAGCGGTACAAAGAAATGTGTTAGCCTATTAATTAACAGGTCCGCCATCTAACGTATTTTTTTTTTCAACTAATGCTGATTTCGTGAATGGTAACACTTAGCTCATGTCTGATTTAACAGATAATTAGTTTTAACCTTCCGCTGAACGAATATAATTGTGTATACGCTTGAACAACGCTGGGAATCTGGACCTGCGATCGACTTACAGAAGATGCCGATTTTGCCAAAAAAATCATCTTTTCACATGAAGCTCATTTTGATCTTGGCGGGTATGTAAACAAGCAAAATTATCGCATTAGGGCACAGAAAACCCGCATGCATACATTGAAAAACCGATACACCCAGGACGAGTCACTGTTTATTTCGGATTTTGGTCCAGTGGCATAATTGGGCCATTTTTCTTCGAAATTGAGCAAGGAGTGGCCGTTACAGTCAATGGCGATCGTTATTGAGCCATGTTGAACGAATTTTTGTTGACAAAAATTGAAGAGGAGATATTAGCAACATTTGGTTTCAACAGAACGGCGCTACGTGCCACACAGCCGAAGCTACACTCAATGTTTTGCGCCCTGTTTCTGAAGATCGCATTATCAGCCGCAGAACTAATGTCGTTTGGCCACGGAGCTGCGAATTGACACCGTTGGACTATTATATGTGTGGTGCCGTCAAATATAAGTGTTACGCCAACAAGCCAGAGACAATTGACGCTTTAAAGGACAATATTCGTGAAGCCATTGGTGAAATACAGCTGCACACAATCGATAATGTGCTTAAAAATTGGACCGATCGTGTAGGCTACTGCATGGCCAGCCGAGGCAGCCATTTGAATGAAATTATTTTCCATTATTAACCGGAAGGATTGTACTTTCAAATAAAAAAAGAAATTTAAGAAAATATTCAGTAGTTTTTTACAGCATTGTCAAAAAGAAATTTATTTGGAGGACCCTTTATATAGATTACCCTTTTAAAGAGTCTTGTTTCTTTCACAAAATTACACTGGTCTACAAAAAAAAAAAAAAGTTCTCGCCTTTAAAACTATATGAAAAAAGGCACCTGCCTTTATGGGTTATTTTAATGTATAATTTATCTTCCAGGAATTTTTTATAACTTTTTGGAAATAAAAAAAAAAAATTTTCCGCTAATTTTGCAAGAAAATTTTTTTCCCTAATTTTGGTCAAAGTTAAGTACCTGCAATTAATTTTAAATAAAATCAGCAATGGCCAACCGATTTTCATGATTTATAGCTTATCTTATTCTCAACATCTTAAGCTTTAATTTAAGTAAGATTCGCATTCTGAAAAAAATTTTATGACTTTTTGAAAAAAAAAAATTGCTATAATTTTGCGCGAATAAAAATTTTTTTCGCAACTAAGTTACGAATAACTACGAAGCTGTCGAAAATACAAAAAAATTTTATAGGAAATTTTGTTCCTAAACATTTGGTGGTAAATGCATTAAAATCGGTCAAGTCGTTTTCAAGCTATGATGAAATATATTGACATAACTACCATATTTTGGGAGAAAAATTTGCCACGCCCATAAAAATAAAATTGAGCCCGATGGAAAAAAAACTGAAAACGGATTTGAATTCGGTGCATCAAAATCATTATTTTTTTACTGTAGACCAGACCAGTGTTATTTGAAAAAATATATTTCATTTTATACTGTGCTTATTAGCTAATGAATGCTATATTTTAAAATACTACTACTACTTAAAAGCATTTAAAACACACATGTATGCTGGGAGAATGTCTTGTGGTATGTGTGTTTGCATAATTTGTTATTTCATGGGCTCTTATACACATAGTACCTCAGTATTTCTCTAAAATTGTCAGTGTTGCTAAGTTTTAATGATATAAACGCACAGACCTCCTACTCAAAAGACACTAAAAAGCGCTAACTTATAATTTATGTATCTATTAGTAATCAAAACGCGCCATAAAAAAGCGTTAAACTATAATATTTAAAAACAGAAAATACACTTAAGTTCTAAAAAGAGATAATCTATTAAAATTTCTATTTTTAAAAAGATTTTTGGAATAAATTTGATTTAAAAAATAATTTTAAAAAGACTTTAAAACAAAACAACTTAAAAACTTTCTCCATTTTTGGTTTAGGTGTGTGTAACATATAGAACATAGATATCAGAGATGGTGTTAGACAAGGTTATGTTCTGCTGTTTAACGTTGTCCTCCATTGTGGGTTGAAACACGGCATATCTCCTGGCTCACAGATGTGCAAGGAAAGCTGTATTCTTAACAGGCAGAAGCATACAGAGTGGGAAAATTATGGGAATCAACGCTAATACCACATCGATTTTTCGAATTGAAACAGAAGTTTGGGTATTTTTGCCATTTCGGCAGCATCCTGACGACGTCCGGTGGTTCTAGTGCTGACATTGAAAACAGATTAAGTCTAGGCAGTCAATCTTATGGCCGACTAAATGATACATATCTCTCCAACAGCACATCTTTAACTCGTGTGTGAAATCCATTATTATACGGTTTTGAGTTATGATATGCAATTGATATCAATTCCATTCTTTTTCTTCTTAAGTCCTTCAGCGCCAAGTTGAACATACGGTCTCAACAAACATTCGCAATATTCTTCGCAGGGTATCACTGGAAGCGCCGCCATCTGAAGAGATTACACTATCAAGGTAGGTCAAAAACTCGACATTTTCTGTTATGGTATATCGTTACCGACTTTAAAAGTTTTCGTCAGGGTCGAGAGAATTTATGTTCAGACCTTAGTCTTCCCGGAGTTAATCGTTAATCCAATTGTACACAATTCGGTAATGTACACGGCTACATGAGTCCTGATTATAATAGACATACACATGTCATCGGCATATGCAAGATCTTCCAGGTGATGTTGGAAGTTCGATAGGATTCCACGGTTTTAACTATTATCCACGTTAGGTCATCATTCAGAACTATCAGGAGCAATAAGGGCGATTTCAATTCCATTCAGGCATTTATAAATTGCAGTCTAACTTATAGTTTCCGCCAAATATTTTTTTTTTTTTTTTTGAAAATTCCATAAAAAAAACTACTGAATATTTTCTCAAATTTCTTTTTTTATTTGAAAGTACAATCCTTTCGTTTAATAATGGAAAATAATTTCATTCAAATGGTTGCCTCGGCTGGCCATGCAGCAGCCTACACGATCGGTCCAATTTTTAAGCACATTATCGATTATGTGCAGCTGTATTTCACCAATGGCTTCTCGAATATTGTCCTTTAAAGAGTCAATTTTCTCTGGCTTGTTGGCGTAACACTTATCTTTGACGGCACCCCACAAATAATAGTCCAACGGTGTCAAATCGTAGCTCCGAGGTGGCCAAACGACATCAACTCTGCGGCTGATAATGCGATCTTCAAAAACATGGCGCAAAACATCGAGTGTAGCTTCAGCTGTGTGGCACGTAGCGCCGTCCTGTTGAGACCAAATGTTGCTAATATCCTCCTCTTCAATTTTTGTGAACAAAAATTCGTTCAACATGGCCCGATAACGATCGCCATTGACTTTAACGGCCACTCCTTGCTCATTTTCGAGGAAAAATGGCCCAATTATGCCTCTGAACCAAAATCCGAACCAAACAGTGACCTGTCCTGGGTGTATCGGCTTTTCAATGTATGCGTGCGGGTTTTCTGTGCCCCAAATGCGACAATTTTGCTTGTTTACATACCCGCCAAGATCAAAATGAGCTTCATCTGAAAAGATGATTTTTTTGGCAAAATCGGCATCTTCTGTACGTCGATCGCAAGCCCACTTAGCGAAGCGTATACACAACCATATTCATTCAGCGGTAGGATAAAACTAATTATCTGTCAAATCAGACATGAGCTAAGTGTTACCATTCACGAAATAAGCACTAGTTGAAAAAAAAACGTTAGATGGAGGAACCTTTACGAATTAATGAGTTTATTGAATTTAATTACATTATATTTCTTGAAAAGAATGCAAATAGAAAAGCGCTAACCTAGCGCGTTTTTTATAAAAAGCTCTAAAGAGAAAAATGCGAGTTTTCAATAGTTGAAACGCGCTAAATATGGCGCGAAAGGCGCTAAATTGGCAACACTGAAAATTGTTTGGTTTAACAAAGAGAATAAGAAACACACACTGCAGATATGTACGAGTATACTCGTCAGGGGTGTCAGATGATTTTGATTAAAAATCGCATATTTGAAATAAAAAATCGGCATCATCGGCACTTCAAGATAAAAAATCAGCAAAATATCGGCAAATTCAAATTTCCCATTTTAAGGACGATAATCATTATTTTATTAATAAAAACTAACTAAACAGAACATTAACTTATGTTTATAATATGTAGGCCAATATAAAAATAAAACAAAAAACATAAAATAAACGTTATACAAAGAAACTGCATTTTATTGTTACTACAATGGTCACATTTCTTTCTATTCGAGAGGAAAATTCAAAGTAAAGTGCAGAGAAACTGAGTACCGCTAATAACAGCAAATTTTATCAAGATAACGACCACAAACACATGTCATATGTCACAAAGATTTCGTTGATCCGTTGTCATTCCAAATGTTAAGAAATATCCGCGTGGAAACCAGGACCTTATGTTATTGAAAAATTGTGGAATAAATTGGCCCATCAAAAAAAAAAAAAAAATTTAGATCCTTGTCCAGCTTCAAGCAGGGTTGGCAAAAACCTGGGTTTAAAACAAACAAAAAAAACCAGCCCATCAGGTAATTCTTCAATATCTTTTTATTTGTTAGTACAATTACTATGTTTTATTATTTATAATGAATTTTGCAATCTAGACAAAACATACAGGGCGTTATGTACTATGAGCTGCTAAAACCACGATATACACTGCAATTACTTCGTTTGAGCTGTAAATTATGAAATAAAATGACCGGAATATAAGGGCAAACATGATAAAGTTATTATCTTGTGTGACAATGCTGGGTATCACGTCGCAAAAGTTGCCAAAACAAAAATTGAAACGATCAAATGCGATATCTTGTCGCGCCCTCCTTATTCTCCGTACATTGCTTCTTCTTCTATTTGCTGTTTCGACGTATACAACATGATTTGGCAGGCCACCGTTTTACTTTTTTCGAAGAAATTGTAAATTGGTTTCAAAATTGGAGCGCCACAAAAGACGAGGAGTTTGTTTCGAGACGAGATTCGAATATTACCAGGGAGAAGAGGTGAAGAGAAGTAATTAGTTAAAATGAACAATATTTTGATTTACTTGTTAAGTCGTTATCTTTTCAAATAAAATAATTTTTTTGAGTTAAAACAAAGAACCGAATTAATTTGTACTCCTAATAGATAAATTACACGGTGCGACAAAAAAAATGGCAGAAAAACGATCTGTTTTTGAAATTTTCAAAACACCTCCTTCGATCTTCAGGCACTTACAAGCTCATACATTAGCATTTATAGCATATATAGTATATGTTAACTGAATATTACCCGATTTTAAGTTTCCTTTCGGATTTGAAAAGAAGAGAAATAGACCTTTTAAATGATATAAATGTCGTTTAAGTAGCCTTGAAGAATTTTGGTGTATTTCTCAAGCAAACAGATTTTTCATCTAATTTTTTCCACATTTTTCAAGTTTATATGCGTTTTGGCGAAAATTATATTAAGTTATGAATAAAACAAGACTTACGATTAAGAAATAAGGATATAGTTTAAGGATACAGCTGACTTAGTAACAGTTGTCTCTTTTAAATATAGCAAATATTTAAATATTCTCAAAAATTGTATATGTTAATGGATTGATCAAAATCCTCGGAATGGGTTGGGGGCGGCATCTTTATTGCTGTATACAGGGTGAGGGAATCATTTAAACTGCCGGACCACTGCAGTGTCTTACAGGCGGAGGTCCCGGCGATAAAGAAGGCAGCGGACTGGTTGATGTACTACGGGGTATATGACAGTGATATCCGGATTTGTCGGACAGTCAGGCTGCGATCAGGGCGCTCTCCGGTATCTGCTCGACATCGCGATTGGTGTATGAATGCCGGGTATCTCTCAACGAGATGGCGAAACATCCAGACCTGGAGATTATCTGGGTAAGGGGTCACTCGGACACCCGGGGGAACTGTTTGACGGACGGACTTGCGAGGGCTGGCTCTCTTCTCAGAAATGAGGAGATTGACCACTCAGTTGGGATGCCACTCTCCTCTTGCAGACTTATGGTCATGCGGTACATATTGGGTAGGGCACAGCTACGGTGGGATGATGAACCCACGTGCTCTGTATCGAGGCAAATCTGGCCCCTATATGATCGGGCTAGCTCGGAGTCTATTATAGGGGTGCCGCTACTTAGGCTGCGAACTCTTGTGGCTGTGATTACTGGGCACTGGGTGGCTGGTGCACACGCTAGGAGATTTTGTCTGCTGTTCAATGACTACTGTAGGGGTTGTCAGGATGAGTAGTAAGAGGAGACTATCAAGCACTTCCTATGCCAGTGCCCAAGTCTTTCGGACATTAGGACTGCTTTCCTTGGCAGTCCGTTTCTGGGTGGCTTCTCGGATCGGGCCGGTGTGAATATCGGCAAGATCTCTTTTTTTGTACATGCGTCTGGTTGGTTCGGATCGCACCGGGACGCGGACATATTGGTTGTCCATTTTCTGGATTACTACTGATTGGTATCACAGTGGACGTGTCTGGCTATCCGTCGTAACTAACTAACTAACTAACTAACCAAAACAAATAAAGTTGCCGTGCATTTATATTTCCTCGAAAAATCGGCATTTTTGGAGCAAAAATCGGCAAATCGGCATTTAGATAATTTTATGCCAAAAAATCGGCAAAATGCCTATAAATTGGCAAATACGGCAGGACTGATACTTGTATACTCAGCACACATACAAAGAAGAAAAGAGTCTAACATCAACAAGAGAAGTGTATGAAAAGGAGAACAATACAAACAAAAGAGTTTAAAAGTTCAGGTTCTTTTTCCCATTATTCTAAACCTCAAAAATCATGTATGCTTGGTTTTGTGGGTTGGTAATGATGATGATGATGATGATGATGATGATGATGATGATGGTGGTGGTGATAATATGTCATTAATTAAATATTTAAATTTCATGCATTTTATAGTGTTTTTTGTTGCCTTTTTTAATTTTTGTTGTATTTTATAGTTCATTGTCATTATTGTTTAAATAAATATTATTGCTGTTGTCGTTTTTAATTTATAAACGTAAGCTCTTTTTTATTATTATTATTATTGCTGCTTAGACACTAAAACATATTAATAATTTTACTTCATTTAACAAAGATTTTAACAGAGAAGGAAAGAGAGAGAGAGAGAGAGAGTGTGAGAGAGAGAGAAAACTAGAGAAAGAGTAAAATAAAATAAAGAGTGCAGTTGGGATATTAAGATTCGTGTTTATTACAGTTCTTTAAAAACGACAACAATGCTGTTAATAATGAGTTGAAAAGTAATTTATTAGAGTTTCCTTTCAGGAAAATTTAATTAAAATTAATTATATTTTAAATGAATTACATTATTTTACTAGAAATTTATATAAAAAATTAGTATAAATGTTGATAAAAATTGAAATAAAAATTTAATTTTCTTAGCTTTTGCACACCTTGGCGTATGATTGATTGTTTGTAGTGACAGTGGTTTTTCTACGAAAATATTGCTCATACATCGTGTGTAACCGATAAACCAGGGATGGAAGAGTTGGTACAATTGTACTTTTTTAGCACTATTTGCAAGCCAAAAGTACAATAGTACTCCAATTACTAATTTAACACTATTTCACAACTTGCCCTATTTCATTTTTTTTCTCCTTCACTCCTCTAGGAAGCATATTGGCTTTCCACAAAGCATCTATTGCTTTGTTTCAGTTTCTTTAATCAATTTGATATTCAAGCTAAGTAGATGATTAATCCGCTGTAGCTTCCTACATATGATTTTTTTTTTTTTAGTGGTGAAGATCCTTGCTAATTGGTGGTGATCTTTACTTTAGCATTGTAATTTTTTTCCCAGAAGGTGGCGTGTTTTTCCTGATTATTCGTCTGATGTTTGTCATCATCGGCAGAGGTATGCGAGAAGGATGAGGGGGGCTTTTTTCTTTATTTTTCTTTTTTTTATATGGAGTTGTCTAGAGGGAAGTTGAAGCCCTTTTTTATTATTAAACAATCGAAACCACAATTAAATTTTGTTTTCGCCATGTCCTCTGCAGGAGCTCTAACCTGGTTCATTTGTGTTGTTATGCGTGCGCTCTAATCATTACACCACGCTACCTCTTATTTTATTACTTTTCAAGAATGTTTTTTTTAAGAATTATATTTCATCATTAACCCATTTTTTGCGTTCCTTTCATTTTCATATGACAACTTTTAGTTAAACATTCATTGTGAATTGTTTGACAAATTTTATTCAATCTTCTGTTGTTTCGAAAAGAACTTGTCTCGTTGTATCCTAACTAGATTATTATTAAGTCTTTAAAAAACGATAACATATCGCATACTAAATTATAAACGGTCACAATTAAAAATTCACATATGTTCAGGAGCGCGAAAAATTCTTTTTAAAAACATGGTTTAATATAATACAGACATAAAGAAGATAGTGAAGCAAATGAAATTTCCATGGTTGTTAGAGATTTGAACTGCGAACTGATTTACGAAAAAAAAAGAAACGACTTTGATAAATTCTGAGTGGTGGCTGTTTATGATTTAGAATGCAATATAGAGCATGTGGTAAGGTAGGTAAGGCACCTGGTCTTCGGTTCAACACTAGGCCAGACCATGTGAAAAATGAAAGTGAAAAAAATAGAATCGGGTGCAGCTCATTTACTGAGATTATTATTCTTCAAAACCAGAAAGCACCGCGACCAAACAAGGGGCAAATTTGCCACTCAGTTCGCTAGATAATTCGCCATTTAATTACCCTCACGACTCTCATGCCGAAAAACCCCGCCCAATGTAACGGCCTTAGAGTTTCCTAACGTGTTGAGAAAGTTTAGACACTGGGATACCATTTTTAAGGCGATTAAGGTTGATAGAAAGACTTTAAGAGCCGCTTGGTTCTCCCGGAGTATACAGATCTGAGTTGCTCTCATACTCCTATGGAGATCTTTCCTTCAGGCGGCATCATATATTTGCGCCAGGAAAATTGATGGGTAGACACAGCATCTGAAGCACATTTTACGCTAGATGCGTATTCTGGATATATTCTTTCTACAGAAGCATAAGTATCTCTAAAAGTATCCCCGACCTTGAACAATACAATTGGATAGAAGTGACTTGTGCACCCGGAGTTTAAGCTTCCTTCGACATTTTAACGTTCTTATACATGATCGTGGGGCATGGGATCTTGGGCGCCTAGAGTTGACCCCAACTGTTTTCAGTGGTATACGAATGGATCTAAAACGGATAATGGTGTGGGCGCAGGACTTCTTTGGCCCAATATCGAAATATGGAAATTTATAAGTATGTGGCCCAGTGTTTTCCAGGCATAGATCCAGGCTATTGCTATCTGTGAACGGATCAACATAGAGCGTGGAATCAGGGGCACTTTTATAAAAAGATATACCGATAGTCAGGCGGCATTGGGGTTCCTTTCTTCGGAATATATAGACTCGAATATGTACGAATAATATACGAATGTTTGAATCCTGGCATTCTTCTGTTCCTGGACACAGAGATATAACGATAGGCAGGTGTGTGCCACTAGACTTGTGTTGACCCAAATCAGGGGAAGGATCAATGAGTGGGAGAATGGACTTCGCTCCCCGTTCTAAGAACGGAATTTTGAGAACTCTTATTAGGTTCTTTAAGGCAATATCACCTTTTCAAACTCAATATGATAGCTGGCACGGAGTGCCGTCTGTATAAACTCTTCAACTTCAATATGGTACGAAGTGTCGCCTGTTTAGGGAGGAGGGGAAGACAACGCGATTGCTTATGAAGCCATTTATTTGGCCTGAAGAGCTAAATCGGTTACACATTGTGGATATTGTGTTGTTCATACAAAAGGTTAAGGGTATTCATCTGAAAACTGTTCCGAACCAAACGGACACTTATCTGCCCTTGAACTGTGATGGAGGAGGATTGAAAAGGCTTGTGCATTAATGGGTCTTGTCCACGTCCATGAGAAGCATCAATGAGTGGGAACATGGACTTCACTCCTCGTTTTGTTAAGTATGTACCAGCTCTTCCTCAATATGGTACCAGGCGAAGAGGAAGATGAGGAGACAACGGAGCATATTCTTATTCGTAGGCGAACGTTTATTAAACCATTTATCGGACCTGAACAGGTTCGTCGGCTACCAGTTGAGGATATTGTGTTGTTCATATGGAAGATTAAGCGTATTCTTCTGTAGACTGCTCCGAACCGAGCGGACAGTTATCCGCCCATGGATTATGATGGAAGATTGAATGGGCTTTTTTCTGGGTAATTACCACTCATTACAACTTATACATTAATGGGTCTGGTCCACGGCCAGGGGAAGCATCAACGAGTAGGAACAGGGACTTCGCTCATCGTTTTAGGAAAGGAATTATAAGGAAACTTATTGGGTTTTTAACGGGCCACCACTATCTGAAGTATCAGCTCATCAATCTCACTGTGGTACCTGGCACGGAGTGCCATCTGTGCAGGGAGTAGGATGGGGATACAACGGAGCATATTCTTATTCATAGGCAAACGTTTATTAAATCATTTATTGGACCTAAGCAGGTTCGAAGGCTACCCATTGTGGATATTTGTTGTTCATGTGGAAGATTAAGTATATTCTTCTATAGACTGCTCCGAACCGAGCGGACAGGCATCCGCACATGGATTATGATGGGGGGTTGAATGGGCTTTTTTCTGGGTGATTACCACTCATTACAACTTATGCATTAATGGGTCTGGTCCGCGGCCAGGGAAGCATCAACGAGTAGGAACAGGGACTTCGCTCAGCGTTTTAGGAAAGGAATTATGAGGAAACTTATTGGGTTTTTAACGGGCCACCACTATCTAAAGTATCAGCTCGTCAATCTCAATGTGGTACCTGGCACGGGAGGAGGATGGGGATACAACGGAGCATATTCTCATTCGTAGGCGAACGTTTATGAATAGATTTATTGCACCTAAACAGGTTCGTCGGCTATTGGGTATATTGCGTTGTTCATACAGAAGGTTAAGGGTATTCTTCAGAAAACTGTTCCGGACCGGGCGATTAACTATGATGGAGGATAAAATGGGCTTTCTTCTGGGTGATTATCACTCATTACAACTTCAGCATTAATGAACACGTTCATCAGCTACCCATTAGGGATATTGTATTGATCATACGGAAAGTTAAGGGTATTCTTCTTAAAACTGTTACGGACCGAGCGGACAGTCATCCGCCCAATGACTATGATGGAGAATTAAATGGACTATGATGAAGGATTAAATAGGCTTTCTTCTGAGCGATTACCACTTATATCACGGAGTGTTTGGCACAATAGATCTTTTAAGGTCGCAGTGCTTTCTCTTACGTAATAAAAATAATAATAATGCGGTTCAGAAGAAGACGATAAATTTGAATTATTAATGCATACAGATTGTTGTCAAAGTCATTAACAACTTTAAAAATGATTGGCAATTCAGGCATTTGAGGGCGAGAGGCGTTTTTTTTTCACGTCCAAAATGCTACTTGAACGTCACAAGAAGAAGTTCATTTTGCATCGAATTACTAGCAAGAAAAAATTTATTTTTGATTCGTTCTTGACATCATCGAAGGAGCATGGAATCTATATGTTGCCAGAAAGTTGGGCAACGGTCATAGCTAACGATGTTCAAATACCTTATTTTGTAACGATATTCGCCTTAAATCCCACATTTTCAAGTTATTATTGGGTGTATGATTCAAAGTTTCTGTCGATTATAAGAAAATTTACATTAAAAATATTTTGTTCTTTTTTATTGTTTTTAAAAAAGTTTGATTATTAAAACGATATCCCATATATGTTTCTATCTTTCTCAGTTACCATTGTTTTTTTTTTTAATGTTTATAATCTGATGTTTTTATGACTTTTAAACTGCAAAAGTTATTACATTTTATGATTCAACAATTATTCTACTGCTGCTCCTGCTCTTGCTCTCGATATTTCTTTTGCTTGAAACTACTGCCTGTCTTCCATTTTATTGAGGTCTTTAGAGCCAATAAATCAAAACGGCCTTAAACGTCAAGTGCATAAAATTGAGGATATACGAAAACTATTTTTTGTTAAAGAAAAAGGCAGAGACAGAGAAAGAAAGAGGGAGAGGGAGAAACTTGAACAAAAATAAGAACAAGTCAATAATAAATATTTAATGAAATTTTGTATTTTTTGCTCGTACGTTAATATTACAATAATATTTTGAAACACAAAGAAATGCAAGAAAAGTCTGGAGACAAAATTATTAAAAATTAAAGACATCAAGATGATCGATATCCTTAAATGACTGCATTATATGAAACTCACTTTTGTTTATTTTAAAGCAGTGTTGCCACCAAAGGCGTTATAGTTTGCACACAACCGGCATTAAAATTACACATATGTATGAAGGAAAATTACACACATAATTTCGATTCTTCAAATATTATATAGATAATGGTTGCTGTTTAATCGTTGGAATTTTGAAAATTAAGCAGAGTAGAAAGAGTGCTCAACTTGAATTGGTTCGTAAAGAACGATTCTTCTCGAGAGACTAATTTTAAAAGAATTTAAAATAAGGCTCGTGAGAAGAATCAAAAACGAAAGTATTTAAAAATACCTCCTTGATCAAAAAGTTCCCGGAATAACCCGCGTGTGGCGGTCCTATCGTTCCGATTTTTTTTTTTTTTTTTTTTTTTTTTTTTTTTTTTTTTTGTTAAGCTTGACATTTGCAAAAGAATACATCTATCTATGGGGCTATTTATAGGGCTATTTTATGTCACTGGTTCCCTATACCGATCCGGAATCTTACTGTGCAGCACCATCCTCAATCTAATCAAGGGAAATTGGGAAATTGCTAGATGCAGTTCGCAATTTGGCTGTTGCTCTGGGGTTCTCGTCGGATGTTAGACCTTAAAACTACTGATGGAATTTCTAAAGTGCTATTGTGGGCACCTTAAGAAAATAGCAGACAATGATGTGGATATTTGTAGACTGTACTTGCAGGCATCAAAGACAGCGGAACACATATTGTGTGAATGTGGGGTTCTTGATAGGTTTAGATGGAAATGTTTAGGGAGACCTAGGATCTCATTGGGAAACATATCAACCATTATGGTTTCAGATCTGCTTAACAAACTATAGACCGCAAATAAAGGGTCACAGTGTCCTGCAATAGTCTCGTCAGAATGATGATACTGATATGATAAGTCATTGATTTATGCTGACAACCAGCTCAAAGCATTAAAAGCCAATATTCGAGCCAACATTGATGCCATACGGCCAGATTTATTGGAAAAAGTAACAATATTTCTCAGTGGTGTTATCATTTTAAGTTCTTATATACAGTGGTCGAAGCATTTATAGGGATACACTAGCAAATTAATTTTCTTTCCGTCAGACCATAGCACGTTTGTTGAGAAGAGATATTTTTTATTTAATAAACCATCAAAAACATACTTTAAATTTTATGACAAATTATTGCAAAAAAAAAGGAAGTGTCCCTATAATTTCTTCCACCACTGTATATACGCTAACAGGCACAGTTGTAAGATATGAAGACTTATCATCAATATGACGGATTTTTGTCCTCAAAAAACATTTTTTAAATGTTATGGATAAAAGAAATATTAGAGGCCATATATACAAATGGTCACATGAGCCCTATCCGTCTTTTTAGAAAGTTGCGTTATTTATTTGCGTTTGAACCATTTTAATAAAATAGGAATTCTTTAAATTAATTTAAGGCGTTAAAATTGTTGCGAAATACTAATACAGAAAAATCCTTGATAAAACGAGAATATTGGCATTCAGACATGCTAATTTGTCAAATGACTCCTATCCTGTATTAAATAAACATCCAACTGTGTTCACACTGGTCACCCTATTTTTAAGTAGAATTCTGTTTAGATTTTAAGTAAGATTTTCATTAATTACAACCATGAATTAGATATATAATATTAAAGAAGACATTTATTGTTATTATTGTAATATAAACCCGCAACCCGAAAGGTACGTTTTACCTGCCCCCAAAAAATATTATAGAAAAAACTAAAGCTTTTTACTTTTTAATTCTTTAAATCTCGAGTAAATATTTTATTCTTAATTTTACCCATTCACCCCCACTAACTGAAATAAATTATAATACGAGTACTTAAGAATTATACATAATATCATACGAGTATATTTGTCTACTTTAAAAAAGTTCCTTGAAAAAGCGCCCAAAAAAATAACATACAAATAAAAGTTACATTTAAAAACTATTTAAAAACATTTAAGTTTATGAAAAAGGCCAAAAATTAACACACACAATAGTCCCATCACACTTTAACACCACATTTAAAAGCAATTTGTTCCCATGTACACACCATGTGAAATTTTAAAACCAACAACAACAGCAACAACAACAACATAAGGAAAGGAAAATAGTCTATGAATTTCAACATTTAATTGCATACATTCATCATGTGCTTCTTCTTTCTCTTTTTCTACTCTATTTTTTTTTTTTTTTTTGCCTGCCTAACTTTGCCACTGTTGCTTGTCATTTTTATTTATTTTGAAAATTTCGATTTTTTTTTTTTTTTGCTTTGTGTTCAAAGCAAAAGAGTCAGCAAATCCAGTAATAAAAATAAGCACAAATCCATAGAGACCAATATAAATAAGAAGAAGAAAACGGGAGAAAAATAGCAAAATGACCTTTAAAGAATACAAATGAATGAATGTTACAAATGCCCGAATAGATGGATGACTGACAGTAAAGTAGAGGGAAAAGAAAATTGTTACAAACAATTATTTTCATTTTCATTATATTTTCCTCATATTGTACAAATAAAGATATAAGAAAATATGCTCTACAAATAAGTATAAACAGGCTCTATTTTCAACAAACAAACATACACATAAGCACAAATGGAAAAGAAACTTTTCTTTTTCAAAATTTCAACAATTTTTATAACTTTTTCAACCATACCGAGATTTTTTGTACACAAAGAATCAAACAAAATTAGTGAGTAAGAGAGAGAGAGAGAGACAGTGAGAGAGGAAGACGAAAGACTTTGGCTTTTATTATTTGCTTTAAAAATTGCAATATGTTTTTTTTGAAGCCTTGTATCAGGGCTACCAACATTAGAGTAGTCTTTCTGTCTATGCTTACTTCAGCAGCGGCAATGCGTGTGTTTAGGATTTTACATTTATACACACACACACTAACGAATCATCGAATTGTCAGTTTATAGAGTAGAAAAATTACATTTAAATTCTTTAAAATAAAATTACAAGTATACTCATACCGATGGTAAAACAAAAATAGAGACATGAGATTAAATCTCATGAGACAAAAGATTAAATATCTTAGACTTGTTTAGTCGAATTTGAATTAAGACTTCGCAAAACCGCTGGAGGTGACACAGGTGGGATTCAGTGGACTTGAAGGGCTTATGTGGATCTTTGGTCAAATGAGGCAGTGGCAAGACCATAAGGATCCCATGGGGAAGTGAGTAGGTTGAGTAGCAATAGTAGTAGATGAGTAGTTTAGAAGAATAGTGCAGATTTGGACGGGACACTCTGACATGAGAGCTTAGCTACAAGTCTGTGGCTTGGAACTAAAAAGTCCAATATCAATACTTTACAGTTTTGAGTTAATCTCTGCATTAGGTTTCTTTTCCTATTTTTTTTTTTTTATTTTTTATTCCAATAGTTCCTTTTTATATGCCGCACTTTTGATACGATGTGGCACCTGACATGAATCTCCTTTATGACATTCATTGGAGGATTCTAAGAAAATATATTGTGACGACTGCTTTTTTGCTGAATACTACCTTGATCGAAAAGTTACCGGAATAACCGCCGTGTGGCGGTCTCATCGTACCGATTTCAGTTTTGTTACGTTGGTACATCCGTAGTTGATATTCCCGCTAAATCTTAGCGTCATAACTTGACATTTGCAAAAGCTACGTAGCCAAGAGTACATCTATCTCTGTGTGTTGGCGATTTTTTACAATTTTTGAAATTGATTTAAATTTGTTAAGGTCGCAAAAACATGATTTGCGAGGCAGAATCCGATCCTGCATTCATCAAATTATCATTACTGGAGACGAGACGTGAATTTGTGAGTCGACACGTAATCCAGGCATCAAGCAAGTAAATGGCGTTCACCGAATGAACCACGTCGTTTTCAGTCAAAAAAGAAGGCGTTTTAGTTCTTTTAAATGCCTCAAAATAAAATAAACACCAGTTTGTTGTTGTTTTACAGTTTTTATTTCCTCACTTTATCTTTATACAGCTTATCTTTCCACTTAATATTTGTTTAGACAACACTTTTATTTACCCCTAGACTTTACTTTATGACTGCATAACGATATATACCCAACTGCCGGAAATGTCTCAAACGCTCCCATATCCTCTGTTTGATATCCGTTAGTTTTAAATATGTAAGATTGTGTTACCCAAAGTTGGTCGAATTACAGTACGGCAATACCAGAGTAACACATTATCAACCTTGACACAAACCAATAGACAAAAATCCCACAATGCAGTCCCAAAGCTAAGTCCATAACAATATATTTTTTTAGAAAAGTATATAAGTTTTCTTAAATTTTGAATTTATTTTTGAGATATACAATTTTCAGTTAAAAAATTAAATATAAAAATATAACTAAAGTAAGTAAAAATAAAACCGGAAACTATAAAAAAGTTATCACTTTTGCCCTAAAAAACTTAAACAGTTGGGCATCCTTTCAAAAATATGAATAGAAGACAATAAAAGTATTACAAAATTGTCGCCTTCCTTCGCCTTCCCTTAGTATATCATCTTTCTATAAATGCCTATAGGGTTAATATGTGAGTGTGTGTGCGAGTATGCCAGTATGCCAGTATGTTTATAAGTGTGCTATCTTTAGGGAAGAACAAAAACAATGGTGAAAGAATCTGACACTGTCGATTCCTATGCAAGTAAAAAGAATTCTACAATATTTAACCCAAAATATAAAACATTTACATACACTCAAACACATATACACACACACACACACATAAACTATGCTCTACTCGTATAATAGAGAAAACACTTGAGGCAATAATAAAAAATAAGTGTTTTGTAGCCTCGCAGGAGAACAAAAAGCAAAAAAAAAGTATATACATAAATATAAAATGAAAGAAGAATGAAATGAGAAGATGACAACAACAATAACTACAATATTATGTTAATAAATATTTCAAAAAATAAAATAACTACAAGAGCAAAATTAAGGTATTTATTACTGCTATGTGTATGTAGTATATGTATATGTGGTGTAAAATATGAAATTTTTTGTTTATCTTCTTTATTTTTTAAGGGAAATTTTTTAATTAATTGAAAAAGTTACCTTGACGCTAAAAAACCACACACACATACACATTTAACATCGTGGTCGCTATTAACAGCAAAAAAAAAATAAAAACAGCAAAACGAAACTAATTATAGAGCTTTTCGAACAAAAATAAACCAGAAACAAAAATGCAAGTAATTAAATTTCCGCTCACATAAATTTACAAGAATAACAAAAACAGTGGAAGGTAATTTTTTACAGTTATGAAAAAAATATAAATTAAACCAAAAATAAACAAACAAAACAGAAATACAAAACACGCACACATACAAATATGTACTCTTTTTAGCTAAATCTTTAATGAAAAAACAACAAAACCAATAATAATGAAATAAAATAATGGTAAGACAGATAAGACTGTTGGCACAGCAACAAATACTTGTTTACGTTTAGATCGCAAGTCGAAAGAGCAAAAATTAAAATAAAAAGAGCCTAATATTTACAGGGAGCCTAGTAGTGAGTAGAATTTACTCGTATCAACTCATTGTTATTACCTTATAACGGTAGATCTTAACAGTGATACGAGTAAATGAGAATAAAATTTAAAGAGAAACAATATTTGTGCTTGTGACGATTTTTTTTAAACAAACACACACAAACACAAATATTAAAGTACCATACTGATATGTGATGTGTGATCTAGCAGCCCCTTAGGAGGAAGAATTGTACATATACGATATAATAACGGACGATTACCATTTCATAAGCTCTGTAAACGATAAATAAAAATTAAAATAAACAAAAAAATTTTAAATCAGTGTATGGGAAATTAAATAAAATAAGCAGTACTGACAACTTTCTAAGTTTAGTACACACTTGTATCAGTTAATCAAAGCTTTTTCGGTAATATTTAAGAAATTAAAACCAAACTTTATTAATAGTTTTTGTTAACGCACATCTGAAATATTAATTTTCACGACTATGGTCCATAAATCGAGCTGATACTGGCCGATGGCATGTGTAGTATTAACTTTAAGTCTGCTGTGGTTTCTGACTTACTTGCATAGACCTGCATCTTAAGCAAACCTCACAAAAAATAGTCTAAATGAATCAAATCGCACGAATGTGACAACAAGTTCACATCATTTCAACGTGAAATGACCATCTATTAAATCGCTCGTACAAAATTTTTAATATGACATGAGCTGTGTAATACGTAGCGACATCCTGACGAAATCACATGTCATTGGTAGCCATATCAAGCAATTCAAGCCAAAAGAAGTTGGTAGTCATCGATCTATAGGGCACACCGTTGAAAGTGATGACCTATCTAACATAGTACTCAAAAAATTTGAAGCGTTTATATCGCCAGCCCCAAACCCACACTAAAATGCGACTTTTTTGCGAATCTTATCTTTGAATCTATCTTTGAATCTTACATAGATTAGTATCATACAAAACTGTTTATTAACGCACCCATTCATCCTGAAATGAGCTTATGATTTCATTATTATGGAAATATTTGTATTTAGACTTATTCGTATTTTCAGGGTTAATACAACCAGCTTTTTGAACGCTGGCGAACAATTTGTTTTTTGAAACATTAAGATACTCTTGCATGTACTATAACTTACAGTTTTTAAAATTTTACAGTAAGAATTATATTTTATTTATATTTTCTAGTTCCGTCAGAGGGTTTCATTAAACTTTTTGGGGTCCATCATTGTAGTAGAGCTTTATTTTAGTCTCACCGGAAACATGCCATGCTAGTAATCAATCAAGCAAATCTGAATCTCTTTTTAATATTTTGCACCAATGAGCGTGGTTTTTTTCCCAGCCACTCATAGTACATTGTTTTTATTAGTTTGCTTCAAATTCCCTGCGCCAATTATTTTTTTGCCAGCCTAGTGGCTTTATAACTCTATTTTTTATATTTTTCACGGGATACAATCCTGTACACGGCCCTGAAAATAAATCAAGGAATTTTATAGCTTGTTTGCTTAAAACAATGCATATACCACAATCCTTTGTTCCCAGAATGTTTCATTTAAATATGGAGTCACTTGTTGCACGTTATCGACGTTATCGTTACGATAGCATTTATAAAAAACCTAAAAATTTTTCATAAAAAACCCATATTCTAGGAAATTCCAAAAATTTCGTATTTTTGAAAACATTTATTTTATAGCAAAGAAATCAGGTAAAGATCTTTTTTGTTATTAGCATTGTAAGAAATCGTAAAGTCTATTTCCTTCCTGATTTTCTAATTCATCGGGCAGCTCAACACTCCTCACAAACATTGCCAGCTTCGTCAGCATAAAGTTTTGTCAATAATATTTAAGATTCTGCCCATCATCAGAGTCATCCTAATGAAACTAAAAAATTCATTACATTCCTCTTGCTGTTAAACACTTTTATCATTTCATAATTGACTAAATGTACAAAAAAAGTTAATAACGGGCTGAAATACAACGCAAAAGTTAAGAAAATTGCAACAAAAAATATTGTAGGAGATACCCCGTTAATGCGCCATGTTGTATATGTATATATATAACAGATAAATTAGAGTCGCAAGATATCGTCTGAATAAAATGTTTACAATTTTTTTGTTAAACTATTGAACTGGCAAAAATTCAGTGAATTATCTTAAGTTTTCCTAAGAAAAAAAGCTAGGCACTTATTTTTCATAAAATAAATATCAAAAAAATCAGCAGGCTTGATCGAACGAAATAAACACAAAAAATTTTCGCTTCAGCGAAATTAGTAAAAAAAAAAACTAATCTAAAGGCATAGAATTTCATTTTAAATTACTTGGTTAAAAATTGAATATCAGTAGATATGACGAAGGTGCTCGCAAATAGTCATATTGTATATAAACAACAAATGCATGAAAGGGTTAAGAACTTGTTGAAATTCTCAAATGAAAATAAGATTTTAACTTTTTTTCTACTGTGAAAACATTTAGTTTACAAACGGTATGTATGTACAGTGGTAAATAACCAGGGATGGCTTTAATTATATGACATACAGTGGTGATGTTCGGTGTGATTCGGTGTATCATTAATTCGCGCAACTATGACTAGACTATGCTTTTTGTTTAAAGAGTTTGTTAACAAACAAAATTGTAGCATATGAGGTGAACCAATCCACAGCTTATCGTACAGACTCTATCATATCCAGAAAAATGTATTGTATGTTGCGGTTTATCTCAAATGTCATAAACGTCAAAAAGTGAGCCCAAATTAGCAGTTTGTGTTATAATTAAACCTTTTGTAATTTCTATAGGGACACTCTCTATAAGTTTGATTTAGTTTTGTAATTTAAAAGATTTTGTTTTGAATAAAAAATTTATTTTTTCATATTAAATAACTTCTTTTCAATATGGGCATACTTACCTTATTTTTATACCGTACAGGCAAATTTATTTGTAAATATTTCATTTAATTAAATTCTTAATATTATATCATTAACTTTAACACTTAAACTAAAACACTAAAACTTTATTTTAATAAATAACTTCTCTAATTATTGTATATTATCATTATTTATAAACGAATAAGCACGTTTAACAAATTTTAGCAACACTGGTTGCCAATAATAATAAGTTAAACAAGAAACCATTAAACAAAATGAACGAAAACCAACGAAAGAAGAGCAACAGCAAATTAACAAAAGGGCAAGAGCAAAACAAATATAATATAACGGCTTTTTAAGCAAAAACACAAAGGCGCTTAATTACCATTAAGTGTTTATTTCCCTTGACTTCACAAAGCCGATTGTAATTGTTGTTGTTGCTGCTGTTGCTGTTCTGTAGCTGTAACTTTTGCTACAAACAATTTAAATTTAAATATCCGTCTCCCTGATGTCAATGTAGTACGAGTAGCTGTTTCTCTTCTTCTACTTCAACACAATTTCAAATAAGGATGGCAACAACAACAACAACAATAAAAACCAAAACATCATTAAGCACCAACACAGAAAAACTAAATAGAAAAGAAAAAACAAAAGCAAACGAAACACAAAACAAATTTACAAATAAACGCGCGCAATTTAAATAAAACGAACAAAAACAACGCACATAAACACACTTGCACTTCTTCTTTTCATATTCATTCAAATAACGGATCATATTTTTTTTTTGGTTAAAGTATGGCCGACAAGCAAATCTATGATAGGCACATATACATATCCATACTACGTACGCTTTCATACGCATACGAAACACTTAAACAAAATTTAACAGAGCAATAACAACTTTGTTGCTCTTGTTGAGTGTTGTCATACACTCATACCCGCACACACGCACATACATATAAGCACACTCTCAGGAAATACAAAATATAAATGAAAACCAAAAAACTTTTCAATTTACCGTTACAATTCTATTTTATTTATTTGCTCGTTTTTATTTTTAAACTTTTTGGATATACGGCGCGACACAGCATCCTCTGTCAGAATAACGAAAAAGTGACTGAATTGGTGGGTTTTATGAACGACCATTTAAAGGATAAATAAACGGATCGAAGTAGAAAACAGCAAAAGTCGTATGTCGTAAGGTTAGGAGAAGCGACATGTTTGTTCAAACTTGCTTACATTAGGGAGTCTCACAGTTTAGTTGAAAATATTTTAACAGAAAAATCAATCAAAATTAACTTTTTAAATTTAATTTTTAAAATTAGTTAAAATTAAATTTTTGAATGATTTTTGAGGCTGACTGACATTTTAACTTATTTAGAAATCATAAAGGCTATTCAAGCATAAAAGGCCGTATGTATGTATGTCCAATGCTTTGGAACTCCGTGGTGAACCGACCTCATGGATTCGGCGCTGTACGTGCTATTGAAGTGAATCCGGTTTGGGAATGAACTAAAGTGGCAATAGTGGAAATGCAATAAACGACCATCATCATTGCAACTCGCTGAACTAAAATACTAAGTGTTATACGTGGAATCATAGCCGAGAGTAAGGAATGACAAAATCACTTTGTGACTTTTGTTCCTGTTAAAGGATTTTTAGATTAAGGAGGGGCTTTTTTTTCTTATTTTATTTTATACTAGCAAAACCCGGCGTGCTTCGCTACCCTTATCATAGTTCTTTATATATTCCAAAATTAATATTTGCTTGGTATAGAGAGCACCACTCCCTCTGACCCTATCCGTCCTAAGTTTTTTTCACTAAATCAATTTCATAGGAAAGTTATTGGGACAAAACTTTAGGGCTCTCGCTAGAACAATTCTGAAGATATTCTACAATTAATGTTTGCTTTCTATGAGGTTAATTTTCCCCCTAATCCTATCCCGCCTAGATTTTTAAAATTTTTTTATTTTGGAAGGGGTAGGGATAAAATTTTATCGCAATAAGTGCAATAGTATTCCAAAATTAATATTTGCTTTATAAGGGGTGTACCTCTCTACTGATTATATCTGCTCTACATTCATTCCAGCAAATTAGTTTCCTAGAAAAATGATTGGAAAATTTGAAGACTATCGCTATAATCTTTTAGATATAATAACTAAAATTTGCTTTGTATGGAGTATACCTCTCTCCCTGATCATATCCGCCCTACATTTTTTCCAATAAATCAGTTTCATACAAAAGTCATTTGGGCAAAGTTTTGTAACTCTGACTGTTAATAGTTCTTGAGATATTCCATTATTAATGTTTGGTTTGTATGGGGGGGTACCCCTCCTCTTGACCATATCGAAAAAAGAATTTAGCCTATGTCTCCCTCCAGGCATACAGGATGATACAGTGAAAATTTCAAGAAAATCTGTTCTGCCGTTTCTACTTATTAAACAGGATATATGTAAATAAAGTCAGAGCTTTTTTTCGTTACAAGTAATGACCTCCTGTGGGCATACTTTTGGCATTCGATAACGACAATTTACTTAGAAATTTCGTTTGATATCGACTTTCCTGCCTTAGCGAAAGCCTTATATTCGAATAAAAATAAACGCGTTCAAGACAGCAATGAGATTTAGAAAGTCAGCTTGACTACTTAGTAATCAATCTCAATGCAGTGAACTTTTATAATCACGAGTACGCTATCTGCGGCATATTTCCCATTTAGGGCACTATTATCAGAATTACCGCTGTAAACAGGCCAAAGGCAGATATGATGGTGTTTTCTTTAAAAACTAAAAAACAATTTAATCTTTTAGCTTTTCATAAAGCTAAGAAATACGTTTAAGATAGATCTGCGGATTGTATTAGATTAGATTAAATTAGAGATCATTGTGAAAGCAATTAAGTTTAATGAGCAAAGTTAAGCCACTGAACTATGTTTTCATTAGGATGGCATGGATGCTCAAACGCATAAAACCACTAGATCGATTACTTAGACCTCGGATAAGACTTTATAGTTCTATTTCGGGCCATATTAAAATTCTTGTTTTTGCTAAGCAAATAAATTAAACATGTGTAGAAGATCGACTTACTATTAATCTAATTCAATTTAGATCTAAATGTTTAATTAGACGTGAGTTAACATAACGCCATAAGGGCTACAACAACTGTGCGAATACATTCAATCAAATATGTATAACTATAAAGGGCCAATACACACAATCAACTGCGTGTAACTATAATGTACTTAACAAATTTCAAATTCCGTGCAGTTTCATTTGTATACATTTTGAGCGAAGCTGATCGCATTGTACATACGAAAACAGCTGTTTGTGTGTTATATGCAAAACAATAGCAAAGGAAACATGTTGTGCAATGGATGCTCTTGCTTTTAATCGTCGCTGAACATGCGTAGCTGTTGCATGTAGCTTTTTTTGTTTTTAATTTTTATTTAAACTGTATTATGTTTCTGATAATATTATGTTTCTGCACCAAAAAGTGCAGCAGGGCTAAAAGACTTTTTGTCAAATTTTATTTGTTTACGTTTATAGCGAAGTTGATCGCACTGTAAGTACGTAAACAGCTGTTTATGAGTTATATGCAAAACAATAATAAAAGAAACACGTTTTTACTATTTTTTATTTATATTTTTTTAAATTTAATTAATAAATAAAACCTAATTCGTTTATAGTAAAATGTTTTTAATTGAAAGATATTGAAACAACATTTCGGGAAAAAAATTGCTGTGTTTAGAACAGTTTTGGTTTAATTTCGAAAAGTACATTTTAGTCGGCGAAAAGTTTATTAAGTATTTGACAGCTTAAGTAAGCAAAAGTATATTATAGTTGGCCTGCAACGCAACCGGCCAACCTTATGGGCATTAATGTATTCGATTAGTGGTAACATATCATAACGCCATAGCAGACCAGTTTGATTTTGATTGCCTTGGCTATGGTTACGGTTATGACGTTATGTTAAGTCATGTCTAAATGTGTCTTCAATCATTTTGCCGTTAATCAGTTTCTATATTCCAAATAAGTTACTAATCAACTCCAATGCAGTGCCAGTTCATATTCATTACTTCTTTCGTTTTCCAAAGATAGAAACCTCTGGTGTTTGTATAACCTTTTAAAATAACTTTTGAAATCTTCAGACAGGAACAAAGGTCAATATCAAAAGTTATACACACCGTTGCATGCCTAACGGACTACTCATTCTTAGCCTATATGCTGTGGCTCATTCGTATGGCCTTGAACGAACCATTTGCACTGATGATACCGAAAAAATTAAATCTTTAAATGGTTCACCCTTTCATCCAACCTATTAGTTTACAAAATTTTTGTTTGTATTTCAACATGTCGGAGGCTGATGGTGGAAAATCGGATTAAATTTGTATTTCACATTTTTCTTAACTTTTCGTGTGGTGTTTCTTTTGCGTTTCCAAGAATTTTAGTCGATTGCAGAAACTCTTTTAAAAATGAACACAAAAACCAAATAAATAAATTTTTTTTTTTTTTTTTTTTTGTGTTAAAAGTGTTGCTTCGCTTTAAAATAAATACGAATATTACGTGTTCAGCCATCGTGTGTATTTAAGAAGAAGACCAGCAAGGTTTGCCAGTTTGTTTGACATGTTAGAACTCAACTCCTCTATTTGTTTAGATTAAAGCTAATTGAATGAACTCAAAAAACCACCAGGAAAGAAACCATGCCGTTTAATTAGGAAAACTCATGTGTAGCTGGTCGAAATTGGTTTTATTTTGACAGGAGCAGAACTCAACTTTCAATAGGATTATAAACACAAGTGTTGCATGTTCCAAAACAACGATAAACTAAAGAGGGTGTTGCATGTTGATTATTGGGCTGACCAAGAGGAAAACAAATGGAAAGAGAAACAACAGCAAAGTGTAAATGATTTTCAAACATCTGCCAGTAAAGTGTACGAGTAAAGTGTAGTCTTCGTATGAATTGGGTGTAAGTATAAGGAGACAGGGGAACTTCTTGTTAAGGGATTATATTTTTGAAATCTAAACTTGCTAAACACGCTGATACAATTTGTGAAATTTTCAGTTTGTGTTTGTTGTTTTCTTTGCAATGTAATTTCCTTTCTAAATCCATAAGACTTTTATGAATGAAACTGTAACACATGTGCCTTTTTAAAGACCACAATTATATGTATTTATGCATGTACATACGTTTATGTTGTAATTTATGCCACAAAATGTAGTGTCAACTTTGAAAGATGACACATAAATTAGTCTGCTTGGAATAGAAAATGAGAAAAGCGTTTGAAATTGAAATATACTTACATATGAGTATGTAGGTAGTTAAAAAGGATACATAAAAGAACTTGAAACGTTTCACATATCCTAGGCCATATGCAAAAAAAATTAACAAAACTTGTTAAACCTTTGTTAAGCTAAATTCCTTAATGTTTGTTAAACCTACGTTAACTTTAAAAATTTTAGAGTAGAAAGCTGCAGACTTTAAGAGTACTTTAAGGTGACATTTATGTGTGTGACATTAAGAATATTTAACATAAAAATAAAAATAGTATGTTTTGGTGGCAAGGAAAATTTTTTGGAGGCATAAAACCTTACCCAAAAAAAAAAAAATTGTCAAACAATGGCTGTTGCAACAGAAATTTTAGGTAAATTAGTGATAACCGTAAAGCCATATTATTTATATTAATTCCCATGACATTCCATGAAGGAACATGGGGACTTCTCTCAGTCTATGAACTGCACCCGATTCTATTTTTAAGCTCATTGAAAGGAACCTACTGTTTAACGCCGGCTCCGAACGGCAAATGCATTTAGAGAAGGTTTCAATAGTATTTATACTCATAACCAGTTACTAGCTAATGTTATGAGGTGATACCGCTGTCGAAAAACTTTTTTTTTCTTTTTTTTAAGATGGTCTGTCCTGGTATTGAACCGAAGACCTTCTGGTTGGTAGGCGGGTGTCTTACCTACCATACCACAGCGGCACACGTAAAGCCATAATTCCAATCCAATGTATAATTTTTGGAATAATATAACTGGACTTCGTTGCAGCTATGGCAACGAATATGACATGAATGGGACCAGATTTTTCTTACATTTTTGGGTAATAATGTAGAGTACGTCTAACTCCTTTAAAAACATCACAAAAAAAGGAGTTCTAAGAATAGTGTTAAAAAATATAAGATTCTTTTATACCATGCCTTTCTCCAATTCTAGTGTTTGAATATCATCTTTTGATAATGGTTTTTTGAAAGGACTTGACAATGAATAAATGTGTGAAGCTTTGTTTTACTTGATTGAGTATTTAAGTTTTTGTAGGAACTTTTCTGTTCAATTTCAACTTTTCAGTGGCTCATAGCTTATTTTATCCAGTACATTTTTTCTCTTTAAATCTCAAAACAAGCAAAGCTAACAGTGATATAATAAAAAATTTGGCATCACTGAAAAGGGAAGTCGTTCTTGTTTAACAAAAGAAAAAGGTTTATTAACAAATACATATCTTAACAATTTAAAACTAAAAAAAAAAAATCCTTTTTTTACGAAATATTACATAATCAAAAAATTAATATATATATGTACGAGGTCGGATTGATATTGAAGCTACCTAAGTAGGAAAAAAACATTTTTTTTCAAAAACCATTCATTTCTCAACATAGTCTCCTTTTAGCTCAATACACTTAGTAAGACGATTTTCCAACTTTTTTATACTATCGGAATAATACGATTTTGGGAACTCCTCAAAATACGCATTAGTTTCGGTAATCACTTCTTCGTTTGAGATGAATTTTTTTCCTGCGAGCCATTTTTTCAAGTTTGGAAACAGGAAAAAGTCACTAGGGGCTAAATCTTGACTATAAGGTAGATGATCAACCAATTCGCAGTGGATTTCTCGTAGTTTTAGCATCATATATAATGCTGGGTGAACCGTTGCGTTGTCTTGAAGAAAGAGCACTTTTTTCTTGTTTGAATGTGGTCGTTTTTCCTTGATTACATCAACCAATTGATCCAATAATGCACGATACTACTCTCCTGTGATTGTGGATCCCTTTTCAAGATAATCGATGAGCAATGTTCCGTGTGCATCCCAAAATACAGTGGCCATAACCTTGCCAGCCGATTTCGCTGTCTTCGCCTTCTTCGGAGCACTTCCACCAGCTTCCACCCATTGCTTCGATTGATTTTTGGTTTCAGGTGTATAGTGGTGAACCCACGTTTCATCAACAGTTATTAATATACGCCAAAAATCAGCAGGATTATGCTTTATCATGTCCAAACACCGCTGTGAAGTGATATGTCGAACTCGTTTTTGTTCAACACTGAGCAAACGCGATACCCATCTTGCCGATAGCTTTTTCATACGCAAATGTTCATGCAAACTGTTGAACACACGTTCATATGATATGTTTACCATTTCAGCAATCTCACGGATTTGACCCGGTGATCATCCATAACGATATTGAGGATTTTCTTGATATTTTCTTCAGTAACCACCTCTTTTGGCCTTCCTATTGATGGTATTGTTGCAGTGCTTGTTCGGCCCCGTTTAAATTCAGCAATCCAATATTTTACCATATAATCTGACGAAGCGGATTCGCCGTAATGTTATCAAGCTTTCCTTTTGTCTCTTTCACCGTTTTGCCTTTCAAATAATAATGTTTAATCACTATACGAAATTCACTTTTTTCCATTTTCCAAGAAACACAAAAGTTGCTTACTTCAAACGACTACAACAAATAAACTAATCGATGAATTTGGCTAAAATTTTAACAGCTGACGTTTGACAGATCGTAATTTCTAAGAAAGAAAAAGTTATTGTGTTTGTGCTGCCATCTAGCGCTAGGTAGCTTCAATTTCAATCCGCCCTCGTATGTAACAAATTAGAAAAAAATGTTTTATTTTTAAAATGTTTATTAACCCTTTAATTTAAATTTGTAACTTAAGATATTCGAATAAAAGTAATTTCTTATAACTATTGTTTTTCCTTACATTTTAATGACTGAAGTACATAGGGATTTTTGTAGGAAATATCTTTTTAACGTGTGGGGAAAAATATGATTTTTTTTAGTATGTGTAGGTATTTAAACAAAAAATTCTGGCAACACTGAATGTACGAAAGTAAATTTCGATAAGTATCAAGTTGCCTGAATACCACATTCGATTGCTATCGTATCGAAATTGTATGCTTATTGTGAGTGAATTGACCTCTGTGGTCTTTGGGTGTGGTAGTTCGGTACCGCCTTTTGTACCTACCTATGTTGAGTCAATTTATATATAAACTATCAACGTTAATTGGAATTTATAATTTTATAAATTAATTGAAACATTGTATTAAATAGAGTATGGATTAAAAATTATTTATTCTGATTTATTTGTATTCATCGAAATCAGAAAACATTTATAGTTTTTTTTTTTTTTAGTTTAAGTTTATATTTTAATACTTATCCTAAAAATATAATATCAACTGTGTTTTGTATTAAAAATAATAAAACATGCATTTTTCACAACTTTTATTGAATTCGCTATTAATAAAATATATTTTATTTGTTTACGATGGCTATTTTACTATCGAACAATCGATCGTAGACGCCTTATCGAATGCCCTAATCCCAAAATAAATTTATACCATCAAAGTTACTCGATATCGAAAGGACAACCAATAAAGTTTACTCCATCTAGCGAACGATGAATTGCACCAAAATTGACAAAACTTATGTTTAAAAGTTTACAAAAAAAGTTTCAGTCCCGAAACCGATTGTTCTGACACAGTTTTTACCGAAGAGTTGCACGCATATAGCCATTCGTTAACAATATTATTCGTATTAAAAGCTGAAACTTGTTAATGAACATAAAAACCTTAATTTTTCGTACTAGAGTACCATGTTATTAACGGACGAAAGCTAATTTAATGTTTTCCGCTCAGGTGGACCGACATATTATGTATGTCTAGAGAAAGCCGAATGAAGAATTAAGATCTTGCAATCTTTGGCCTGCAATAAAACATGGTGCTGAAACTGTAATGTTTTGTTGCTGTATGTCTGCAGCGGGCCCTGATTACATGGTTTTTATTGATGGAATAATGAACCAGATAAAGTACATAACCATTTTAAAAAAAATTAGCGGTTAGTGTACAAAAGTTGGGCATTTCGGAAAATTTTAAATTTTACCAAGATAACAATGGGAAGCACAAAGTGCATAGTAATAGAATGTGGTTATTTTTTAACTGCCCCCCTGTTATGGAAATGGCTCCACAGTCTTCTGATATCAGCATTATAGAAATTAGTGGGCATATCTTTAAAAGAAATAATGAAAATCTATGTCGATATACAACACCACTGAGTTAAAAATCGCTCTTAGACAGGATTGGGAACGAATTAAGCCTTTTTATTACAAAAACTTAGTGGAATCTGTTCCAATGGCTAGAGGATATTCTTAAACCGCTCACATAATACTAAATTAAAAACCAAATCCATTTAACCTTAAAAATTTGTAAATGTCCGATTTTTTTTAGGTAGAGATTTTTTGCAATACATTACATACATTTATACATTTTTATAATCAGTCCCATGTAAATAAATAAAATACTTATTAATTTTGTTAGTTTAATGGAAAAATATTGTTTCTTTTGATAGAAAATGCATAAAATTTAGTTGTCTGGTTATTAAGTTGGGCGAATAAACGTGTAATCAGCAAACATTTTCATTATCCAATTAGTTATCTTCTGCCTATTTGATTCTAAAATTCACTTATTTTTCTTTACATTCTACAACTTTTAACACGAATTCTTTACAATATACTCGCTTTTCGGTTATAATAACGTTATATTCGTTTCACTATCGCCATAATGTAAAATCAATATCCAATTCAACTAGCTGAGCTAAATTCGTTCTTAAAAACAACAATTTAATCCATCTCTTCAAAGGCAATATTTAGCATTAAGCATTATATGGCTTTATCCACGGTTAATATTCCGTAAAATAAGAAAGGATACATGTAGTAGGCAGTCGACTTTACTGAAATTTAGTGCAACGATTTTTTCTTATAATTTTCGTTAGAATATATAGCGAAAAATATCTTTATTATTTTACTGCCTCTATAATTTTGTGCACGACTGTATAATCCTGCACTAAAAATAAAACAACAACTATAGGCAGAAGACAAGCATTAGAGTAGAAAACGTAAAAACATTTCAGAAAAAAACTTCATATCTATATATTTTAATAAATGTAAATTAAAATGAAAATTTAAATCAATATTAAACTATGTAAATGCAGCATGTTTACTAAGTTAGCATAAATAAAAATTGCGTTGCCAACGTTCAAATACAACACAACACCACTTTTGATAATAATTCCTAAGTGAGATAGAAAGAAACAACCACTGAATACAATTCGAATTATTCTTTAAAATAACGGTTTTATATTGGAAAAACTGTTATAAAATTCCCACATATAGGTAACTCTGGCATCAAAAAATTAACAAAAACAACAAGACGAAAAATGAACTGCAAAACCAAATGGAAAAATACATGTAAACAAAATTAAGCCAAGAACAACAACAAAATAAGTGGAAAAGAAAAAACTTTTATAATAAACATAAAAGTTGATATTTATTTTTAAAGATATTTATCAAGACTTACCAGATTTTTAATTATGTTTGAATGAAACAATTTCTATTTTCCTTTTATTTCATGACTATACAACAAAATACTCACAAACTTCAATTATTACACAAATGCAACACTGACATACTACTGATGGCCTGCAAAAAAAATATTCTGTACGAAAATGAAAATATTTTCAAAGAAAAAATATTTCACTAATTATTTCGTTTTTTCTTTCCACTCCTTTTCGTTTTGTTGTTGTTGTTCTAGTGTATATGAAAACAAAGTTAAAGCTACACTGCAGTACACAAAATATACACATAGCCACATACAAATAGACAAGACTAAAAAAATGCCGGGAGTCAAGAAAACATTTTACTGTGAAATTCCATTCATTAGAAAGAGATGGCCATAAAGTCTATTTCCAAATAACCTGTTTATAACCATAGCAAACGCAAGCAACAGAAATCAATATATTAACCCAAGTTATGGAAGTTAGATAAGAAAGCAAAACAAAAATTCATATGAAAAATGATGCCAGATGTAAATTACAATTTTTAAAGAGATTTTCTTTGTAAAGTAATAGGAGTCATGATCATGATGCTATATAATTATGAAAACTTCAATTATCATGGTTTTTCAAAAACTGTATTGTTGCATTTTTGTCATATCTATATTAAGCTCGTAAAACAGCCGTATTAAAAAAAATATAAATAAAATTGTATTTAATGCAAACTAACGCAAAAACTAGTAAAAAGAATAATAAATATAATTGCTTGAACAAATAATATACTAAAAAATGTACATAAAATGATCATTTGATTTGTATGTAGGGTAATTAAATTAATTTTACAATAATATTCAATTTGATAATATTTATTGATTTAATATATTTCATACAAGAACATGGCGGCAAATAAAATTCTTACTCTGGCAACACATAAGCATTACGAAAAACCAAACATAAGGCAAATATAAAAATAAAAACCCCAATTGGAACATACAAGACACAAAGACATAATTTAATGATATATAAAAATATACACGTTATTATTAATGCAATAACAAAACAATCAATACGTAGTTGTAAATTAGAAATACTAATATTTTTAATAGCTTAATTTCAGAGCAAAATGTATTCACTTTTTTCCAATTGGCCCTAATGGTGAACATTCGAGTACGTGCAAGTGAGACAACTATATTGTCTGTCATATGTAAATTACAATTTGTCAAAATAACACGAAAAAAAGGTAAAACAAATCTCTTTTCTAAAGAGCTACTACGTGTGCGTGTGTGTGTGCATGTGTACACATATCGGTGTATTCTCAACTTGGCATGTGTGTATGTATGTGCAGTTTTTTAGTGTTGTCCTCCATACGCCATTTAACGCGAGACGCACTTGTAGCGAAAAAAGTACCGATAAAAGAAGTTTTCTCGAATAGAAGGGAAAATTTATACAATTATTTTTGATGTATAAAAATAAATGTTGCAAGTAATTTGACAGTAAAAAAATCGTGTTTAATTAAAAAAATATTAATATTGTCTAGGAAATAATAGCGAGATGTACAATGGAAATGTGTAAAAATGCAAAAGTATCGTTTAAAATGTATCGATGAAAATTTCATATTGAAGCAAAAAATTATTAATGTGATTTGTCTTCGTCGCCTTTATCATCTTCGTCGTTGTCTTCTTCGTCGTCATCATAATCGTAGTCAACGTAGTAGTAGAAGTGGACAAGTTAGAGAAGAAGAGAAAAATAATAAAATAGTAATAAAGCATAGCAGGGAAAATCATCGAATACACCGAATACTACCACAGAAGCAAATCTACAACAATATAACGAAAAAATCAACTCTGTTGTTTTGTCGTGATTGCGTTTGTAGTTTATTAAAAGCAGCAGTGTTAAAAAGAACTGAAACAACAACAACATCAATAGGAATGATAAAAACAAAGAAGAATTGTTTTTGTACAGTGTAAAGTGGGGTAAAGAGTGTTTATAAGTGAGTGACAGAGAGAGAAAGAGTGTAAGCATTTTTTAAGTTAAACAGAATATTAGAAAAAGAGCGACAACAAACAAATCATATGAAATAAAATAAGAAAAAAAGGCAAATCTAATAAAAAAAGCAAAAATAAAAGAAGTGTGTGTGGTTTTTTTTGTGAGAAAATTAAGAAAAGAAAAAAGAAAATTACCAAAAAGGGGGAGGGAAACACAAAAAGAAAAGCAGCACTACCACCAACTACATAATAATAATAACAATAATAATATTGAAAACTAATATGCAAAAGCAGCATCGCATAAGAGAATGTGTTACAGATATAAATATAATAAAATAAAGTGAAATATTAAAAGTAAAATATTAAAATTAGAAGAAGTAATAATAATTGAAAGAAAAAAATTTACAGATTCATTATACAACTAAATAAACACTAAAGCACAAAACTTCAAACTAGAAAAAAATAAAATAAAACGCGCCTTTTATAAATTCAACTGACGTCTTGTTTTTATCTCCCACACTGTACACAACCAGAGCAAAGTAAAACACTTGGAAATCTTCGGGAGTAATTAAAACAAAACAAGAAGAAAAAGTAGAGAAAAATAAAAAGAAATTGATTTTAATTGGTTGGTAATATTGTTTTTATACTGTTAATTTTTAATCATTATTATTTCGATTGTGGCTGTGATTTGTGCAATTCTTGTTAAAGAGCAAAAAAGGAAAATTAAAATAATTTTAAAATATTTCTGTTGTTTAAGCCACGCACCAACAACAAAAATTGTCGAATTCAACTGCAGCATTCAATTCAAGTAAAACCAAAACATATTCGCGAAATAAACATCATTCTTTATATATTTATTTTACCGTAAAAACATATATCCAAGGTTTGTAAACATTATTTTATCAAATCAATAATCATTAGTTTTATTATTATTGCTACCATACACACAATTTTGTTTGTGCTCTCTTTTTGCCCATTAACAGCCAGTAATATTTTTGTTGTTGGGTTTTTAATTTTTCTTTTATTTTGAGTTGCCACCTGTTAATATTTTTTGTTGTTTTAATTATTATTAAAAATTGTTAAACGTGTCTGAATACCTTTAGGAAACAGAAGAACCATAGATGGTCCTCATTTCATTCAACTATCAATGCTTATTTTTAAAAATAATTGAAAATCTTTATTTGTTTTGATTTTCTCTTCTAATATAATGATTTATAAAAAAATATCAATTATGATGATTAATTGGTTAATTTTTTTTGCAATTATTTTTGTTTTTTTATTTTACAGATTAAAATTTTTATCAACCGGCGTTTTAGCAAGAATCTTTACAAAAAGGTCAGTCATATTTGTCAACTCCAATATGGTGCTGACATTTCTTTTGCTAATGTTAACCTCTGTTCAGACAATTGTCAGATCTTATAACATTGTTAGATTTGGAAATTTACTGAAAAAGGCTAGACAATGCAGTTCACACGGTTTTTTAGCAAATTTGGCGATCCCATTATGCATATGTTTTTTCTGACAATGATGTTGTTGTCAAATGTTTAAAATTCGAGCATCTGATAATGCTTTCTCTGACACGGTTGTAAGACATTTTCTGTACATTTTTCTGACAATATTGTTAGATCTGACAACCGACTAAACAGCTTTCGATTGGTTAATGTCATAAAATTATTTTATTAACCCTCATATAACTGATAAGGCCAGGGGTGACCTAATGTGTTATGACACACTGTCTTTTTCCCCTAGGAGTTGATAAATATATTTAGTTCACCTGCTCTGTAAAGTTCAAATAAATATATTGTTGTTAGCGGCTTCGCTCTTTAATCTGTAATATTGTGATTTTAAATTGGAATTTTTTCATTTTTTTTAAATTTTTTTTATGAGATTTGTACATATACCCGGTACCCCATCATACAAAATATGTGGTAAGCTGTGCCATGACATATGAATAGGTATGGATATAAATTCTGTGTCTTTAGCATAATCTCAGACATTCAAAACTGGCACCAACAGCAAATATTTCTTTTGCACAGGTACCTAGATCCCTTAATGAAATGTCATTATTCCAAGAGGCGAATCAGTTAGGCTCATTTCCACGCTTGTGTACTTTGGTAACGCAAGGATTTTTGGGATGTGAGATATAAAGTCTAAGACCTCATTGCTGGAATAGTTTTCTATCACACATTCTTGACAAATTTTGACTATTGTCTTGGGTTGCTTTCGTTCTAAAACGTTCATCGAAGTGGCATTACCCATTTCGCGTGTGGTTAGCTAAAATGTCTCTATAAACAAAATGGTTTTTATTGTTTGTATTTCAAAAAAAGGTCCAACTCTAGCCGCTGAATAGCCGCGTCCACGCATTCACATTTACCCTTCTAATCTTTATTGTGTCTTACAATAACGCTAATGAAATTGTTTTCTCTTTGATCTTCGAACTTGGCACATTGTACCTGAATTTTACATGTTCAATTTAGCGTAGCGTCAAATGCGTAATTTTGCATAAATCTGTACAGATATAAAGTATAAGATTTCGAATACTTTATCAGGAAAAGTTGCTTAAGTTTCGAAAAATACTGTGTATGACAGCAAAAAATTTTAAGAAGATCAAACTGAACTTACATGTTAAACCTGCTTCGACGAATAAATAACTGCAAACACAAATTTACAGCTTTGTGTAATTTTTTCTTATTTAAACTGAATGTAAATTTTACCTTGATCAAGAGCAAAACATTACAGAATGTTATAATCAGCCAAGTTCAGCAAGATGATTGATACCCTATACAAATAGGTACCAAGTAATACGTTTTTCTAATACCTTTTTAAACTTGATTGCATTTTAACGCAATTCTTGGACTCTCAAAGTATATCAGCTAAACATTTATACAATTCGTAATGCTTTACCCATCTATTGTTTATATTTGTATAAGATTTAAACTTAGTAAACTTATTACTAAAGTTTTATTGGAGAACAAATCATAAAATGGAGATTTTATAGCTAAATTTGAAGACAATTTTTATAATTAAGAAATAAAAATAGTGAACACGCTGAATGCTAACGGTGTTTGTATTGTTAAAGAAAACAGTATTGACAATTAAAATAAAGTAAAAATTTTCAAAAATTTAACACATTGTAAAAGAAATCAATAAAATTTACAAAAGTTAAAGGTCGTTCCTATTTTAATGGCCATATTATACCTATGTTTATTTAGACTTATATAGATTTAATTATTATGTATAATTATATAAATAAGATAATTAATTTGCAATACCCATAAGATTTTCTATGCAGAAGCTAATTAATTGTCATCAATTTAAAAACAATTTAAATTACTTTTCATTTGAAAATTATTGGCTACCTCCATAAGAATATTGACATTGTTTAATGTTTGTTTAAATTTTGTTAGAGTTAAAAACTGGTAAAACTTTTTTATAATAGCAATTTTCGCCTGAATTACACGGAGCTTCCACTTGCTCTTGTATACTAGCACACAATTTAAAAAATTTAAACAAATGATTATTAATTTCACATCCAATCAGGCGTTTCTATTTTTTGATTTTTTATGAAGACATTTTAGACATAGAACGTGTAACTGTAGGGTTAGATCTATGTTAGTAAATTTAATATTTCAAACGGGAAATTGCCTGTTACTTATATCAAATAGTATAACTAGCTTTATTCGTAGTATCAATATGTATACCGCATATGTACTGTGAGCGTCAAAATAAAGTAAACACCATATAATCTCCTAAATAAAGTTTTATTAAATATTCTTTAATGATATAGTTTTCACCTTATTTGAAGTGAATTCATTTTTTAAGTTCTTTAGTTTTTCAGTTTTTTGTTAATGAATTCTATTTTGCTTTAGTTATTAATCAATTATGTAACATATTTTTTAAACTCTATCATTTAAGCATATTTAATAAAACTTTTTTTACAAGATTATATGGTGTTTATTTTATTTTGCCGCTCATAGTATGTATATTGCTGCACAAGAGAGCCTACGAGCCGTAGCGTGTTTGGCTTTGATCAACATAGCATAACATACATTTTTAGCCAAATCTTAAATATCTTTTATTTGTATACCTATTAATATAGTACTATATTCCATTACACCCTGACTTAGAATTTCTCACCCCCAGACAATGACCCCAAAAAATATTCCACAATGTTTTAAGTCAATCGATACAATTATTTATTAATGCCACATTACTACACAAAATATCAACTTGCTTTCACCATATTTGTAATAAAGCTAGAAATTCTTTCCGATTATTTGCACCCTATAACTAATTATTTCTACTGTTTTTTTTTTATAAAAAATGTTTTATTTACAAGTCTTGGCAACTCTAAATGTTTTATTCTGCTCTCTTTACCTCTTCTCACAAAAAATATTAAATAAGTAGTGCTAATCTCTCGCTTAAAAATAGGCGTTTATATATTGCAAAATTTAAAAACAGCGAGTAAAACGAAAAATTTAAAATTAAACTAACGTCGATTTTTCTTATACAAAAGTAAACGGATTTTCATTACTGCTCACTGTCCTCATATAAGAACACTTGTTTAACTGATGGCAACTCTAAAATAAGCGTTTGCTATTTTAATACAAGAACATATCGAGCCATAACCGCCAAAAAGACGTAAGCGCCATGAATATCGATTTTCGTTTTTTGTTAAAAATCGATAGTATTCGACCATTCCCACCAGCATACAAAATTTTGTAGCTCTAAAATGTACCTTTGTGATTTTACAGCAAAAACAAAAGAGTCTTATGTACTACTCTAGAACAAAAAATATTGAAAAAAACCCTCCTGGAAAATTTGTTTTTTGTCGCTTACGTCTTTGATGGTTATGGCTCGATATACCTTCTTTAAATGACGGTAAGGGCTAATACACTATCAAGCAGATTGAAACAGCATTGTAGTAGCATTGGTGAAATTTGTATGTATGTGTCAAACCAACAATGCTGGAAGCAAAATCAGGACATAGATTTTTCTTATGCTTTAAACAGCTGATTGACGAATGTATGGCGTTGCTTGATCAATTTTCATTTTTTCATTTCACCAATACTACTACAATGCTGTTTCCATCTATTTGACAATATATATCGCTCTTTAAAAACAACGTAGTAGAGCGTACAATGTGCCATATCAACTGCGTTTTTGTTTTTAGTATACTTAATTACATATTACAATTCGGTGTACTTTTCTGATTTCAGATTTAGTATTTTTTGTACTAAAGGGCCTTAAATAAAAAAGAACAAATTATTTATTGTACGAATAGTACATAAATAATTTTAAAATGATATAGTAAAAGAAACAATGTTTTTTATTATTATTTTTGGTCATAACGCCCATTGCAAAAAATAAAATTAGATTTCTATTAGCAGTTTTTTTTTGGGTGTTAATGGCTTAGTGTATTTAAGTGCTTTATGTATTGTTTTCAACTCTATTTAAAATCGCTACATTGTCAATACAGCTCGCACTGTACATTTTTGGCAATTCTCTCATTGCACCATTATTCTCATCCTCAAATTCATTTTCCTATTGAATTTTTTCGCTTTTTTTCATATATTTTCAGTTTGCGAAACACACAACAAACACTATCGAAAAAAGCAAAAAACGTCACATAACCAAAAAGGGGGAAATTGGTGTGAGCGAAAAAGAGTAAACGAATCGACACCACAAAAACAGCAGCAACAACAACGGCAGTAAGAAAAAAATATAGCAACAAAAATATACACACATTAAAAACGAACGAGGTGGTTGTTCAACAAAAGCAGCAGCGGCAGCACCAGCGAATACGAAGAAGAACAAGCAGCATTACCATACAGCCTAAAGCAGCAACAAAGGTAGTAATAAAAAAACTACACATAAAAAATAACCAAGCAAAGAAACGGTAAAACGAAGAAGCAGCAGATACAAGAAGACAAATATGAACTAAATTTGTTTTTTTATTTCTGAACGAAAATTCACACAAAAAGAAAAGTAACTAAAGCGAAGAAGAGAGCAAACGAAAGAGAGAGAACGAGAGTTGAAAAAAATAACGAAACGAACGTATAATGAAATATAAAATCATTTTTATTTGTAAAAAAACATAAAGCAAAAGTAAATTTTTCGATGGTACGCAAATTTTAACACAAAAATTTTTAAAATTGAAAGAAAATAATTATAATAAATTAGAAAAGTGAATAGAAATTGTTCGAAAAACATTATCGTGAAAAACAAACTAATAAAATATTTCATGAAAATTGAAAAGTTAATAGAAAATTTGTTGGTAAAAAGTTGTTAAAAAAAAATTCCTAAAAATGCTGGATGTTACAGAAACCAGGAGAACGGCTGCGTGAGCAGACATCACTCTCTCATTCTCCTCGGATTCACACACATACACACATCTCCCCCATTATAAGAAAAAAATAAAAATATACGTGTGCTTAAATGTGTATGAGTTTCTGTGTGTGTTTGCCAGTGGACGGTGGAGCGCACCAAAAAAGAATAAGCGGCCAACAAAATCAAGATTATCTCTCTCTTAAAATTTTCGTTTCTACTACATTTGTTGAAAGTATTAAGAAAGGAAAAACATAGATAAGGAAAAAATAAGAAAACGTATTAGAAGAAAAATAAAAACTCCAACAACAATAATTATTGCTGGAGTTGAAAAAACGAGCAAGTGAGCGCCAATTAATAGCAAAAGAAACAAAAAAATAAAATAAAGAAATCTTAACAAGTACAACAAACAACAACAAATAGAAATAAATTAACATCAGCTGAGAAGAGGAGGACTCTTTAAAAGAAGAAATCCCATCACATAGAGACTCCTAAACTTAAAATACAACCAACTTAAGTAAATATAGTTAAGAAAACACACAAGAACAGCAACAACAACACATCCATATTGACATCACATTTTTCGTATTGAAATAAACCAAAAAAAAAAAAAAAACTAATAAATAAAATGTATGGAAAATCGAAAACCTCGTCGGTGCCTTCAGATGCCCAGGCCCGTGAAAAATTGGCTCTGTACGTGTACGAATACCTGCTGCATGTGGGAGCTCAAAAAGCTGCACAAACTTTCCTCTCCGAAATCAGATGGGAGAAAAATATAACGTTGGGTGAGCCACCAGGCTTCCTGCACACATGGTGGTGTGTATTTTGGGATCTGTATTGCGCTGCACCAGAAAGACGTGACCAATGCGATCACTCATCAGAGGCTAAGGCCTTTCACGATTATGGTTTTGTAAGTTCAGGCTATGGAGTCAACGGCATTGGCCCTGGTGGTCCACACAGTGCCGGTGGGCCAACGCCAAGTCCTTTAGGACAAATGCCACCTGGCGGCGATGGGCCAATGGGACCAGGAGGTCCGATGGGAGCTAATTTCTTCCCTAGTTCAACAATGAGACCTTCTCCACCAACACATGCGTCGAGTCCGCAACCTCCACCATCACAAATGATGCCAGGTCAACCACCGTTTATGGGTGGACCACGTTATCCAGGCGGTCCACGGCCCGGCGTGCGTATGCAAGGCATGGGCAATGAATTTAATGGTCCGCCCGGCCAGCCCATGATGCCGAATAGTATGGATCCAACGCGACCGGGTGGCATGGGTCCAATGAATCCTCGCATGAATCCGCCTAGGGGACCGGGTGGCATGGGACCTATGGGATATGGTGGGCCAGGAGGAATGAGAGGTCCTGCGCCCGGACCAGGTGGTATGCCGCCCATGGGTATGGGCGCCGGTGGTAGGCCACCACAATGGCAACCCAATGCCACGGCACCAATGAATGCGTATTCTTCATCATCACCAGGCAATTACGGACCCGGGCCCGGCTCAAATGGTCCACCGGGACCTGGTACGCCTATTATGCCCTCGCCACAAGACAACTCGCAAGCGGGCCCTGGTGGTCCGGGCGACAACATGTACTCGTTAATGAAACCAGAATTTCCCATGGGTGGTGGACCGGACGGTGGCGGTGGTGGACCAGGCGGAATGGGTCCGATGGGTGGCGGCCCTAACTCAATGGGTCCTGTACTTAACGGTGGTGCCGGTGACGGCACTGGTCTTGATGGTATGAAAAACTCACCAGCCAACGGAGGACCCGGTACACCCCGCGAAGATTCAGGTAGTGGAATGGGTGACTACAATCTGGGCGGTTTTGGTGGCCCTGGTGAAAATGATCAAACGGAATCAGCGGCTATACTAAAGATCAAAGAAAGTATGCACGAAGAAGCGAAAAGATTTGAAAAAGATTCAGAACATCCTGACTATTTTATGCAATAACCGCCCGGACAAAAGATACCACCACCATCTAGATTATTAACAACAACACCAACAACGCCACAATCACCGCCACCAACAGCAACTGGCGTAGTAACAGCTACAACAACAAACAATAATAACCCACTTATCAATTCCGGCACCATCAATAATAACTATTCCATTTCTACCAACTCTTCCTCGGTCTCATCGTTTAGTAATTTCCAACAACAGCAGCAACAACAGCAACATAACAATGCCACATGTGCAACCATAACAAATGATGATGAAATGAAGAATGCAACAGCGGCAATAGCCGCATTGCAGGCCGCCAACATGATAAATCCAACATCAGCTGAAGCAACAGCATCGGCAGCTGCTGCTGTAGCAGCAACGTCAGCGGCCTCAAATCTGACTACGGCCATGCTACAGCATTTATGGTCAACAATGGCAGCGGCCACAGCAGCAAACTCCTCTAAACAACCAGAAAAATTCTTTAATACTTAAGAAGAAAAACAATAATCTTTTAGTCTACTCGTACATAACTATTCTAAATCATCTTGTAAAACACAATCTCCAAGAGAAACCAATCAATCAATCAATCAATCAGTCAATCCAAAACAACTACAAGAACAACTCTCCAACCAGCCAGCCAATCATAATTATGATGTTATATTAAAATATATAATAATGATAATGATGATGATGAAAATGATGTTGAAGATACCCTGATGAAATCTCTTCTCAAAATGCATTGGAATACAAGAAAAGAAGCAAAAAAAGATATATATATATATGAAATTAAGCAACAAAAATAATAATTCAAAATATTACTGGTAAATGGCATTAAAAAAAATACACAAACAAGTACATTAAACAAAAAACAAAAATTAAAGAAAAAAGTTAAATATTTTTTTTTATTATTATTATTATTATAATTATTATTTCTATTATTATTAAAATTTTTATTTTGTAAACTAATTATTATTATTATTATTACTTTTTTATTTTTGAGAAAAAAAAATGAAACAAAATTTGATGAAATGATAAGAAAATAAACCACAACAACAACAATTATTATATTATATAAAATGAAAAAATAAGCCTAAAATTATATATATTAAAAAATTTTATAAAAACAAAAAATACAAAAAAATTAATAAATTATTAAAAAAATATATATAAAAAAACTATCACATCAATTCCGTAAAAAAAAATATTTTCGAATAAACAAAATTAAAACCACAGGCCATAGGACTTGACAGATGATGATAAGAAATAGGGGCAAAAAGGTAATGAACTTCAATGGGAAATCATAATGAAATCCTATTAAGTAGGAAAGCTTTATAAAAATTTAACAATTTTATGTTCGTCTTCACTTGAATTTTGTATAAAATAAAAATAGATCGGTCTTACAAAAACGACGTTTATCTTATGAAAATTATGTCAAATCAAAAATTTCGGGTTATAAAACCAAAATGTTATATAATTTTAGAATCTAAAACTTTGTTCAGTTTTGATTGTCTAATAAGTTGAGATAGACTGAGTGAAAAAATTTTAACCGATTTTTTAAGTCTGTTTTCGATAAAACACAAATTTAATTAATTTTAAATTTAATTCTAGAGAACGGAATATTCAAATATGATTTCCAAAAAGCTGAGCCATGTACATTTCTTTCGACCTACAATAATTCATAGTTAAAATACGAATTAAGCCCATTAGTGTAAAATTGATCTTACCTTGATCAATTTCCTAGTTGTGAATAGAAACGTATTGAATGCACAAACTTTTTTAAACGATTTTTTATGCATATAGTCACGAAGTAATACGGATTTTTTTTTTGTTTTTTTGTTTTTTTGTTTTTTTTTTTATATAAACTTGAATATAAAATGCAGAATACGAGAAGGACGGTGATAATTATTTTGCATAAAAATGGTGAGTAGTTGCAAGTTTTCACACTTTGTAATTTATAAAAGTGAATATATTAATCGTTTATGTTTACATCCGTTCGAAAGTCATTGTCGTATTTCGGATTTTTGTAACAGATTAAAGAAAAATTTTATTTGTTGCCTTTAATCGAGAACTAAAAATTTCAAAATACGACAATGATAAAAGTCGTTGGTTTTCAAATTACAAAACATCACACAAAACCTACAAACATCAGTTTACAAAACTAAATATCCTAATTTATATACTCTAATACATATATAATTTGCTAAAGAGTATACTTACTGGATATACTACGAACAACGTATTTCAAAAAATATGTAAATTTTACATAAATTTAAGTCGTCTTATAATATTTAATAAACATTCAATACGATCTTTAGATTGATTGAAGTTTGTTACGTATTAACAGGCAGTAGTAGCTTTTTGTAATATATACATACATACATATGTATATACTTTAATAGTTTCTAATTTTTCTTATAATTTCTTTTCTAATTGGAATACTAAAATAAATTTCCTATCTTAGGTTTACTTGATCTTGAAAATATGTTGTATTGCGATTTTTTATGCAATTATTACTTTAAGTTTTATTCATAGAAAAGTTAAAAAATAGCGATATATTCAGCATTATTACGGTTCTCGAAGGTCGTAGTCGAATTCTACTGTTTTGTAATAGGTTAAAGACCACAGACAAATTTTTTCTTTGATCTCTTACAAAACTCTCGAAATCAACTACGTATTCTAGAACCATAATAAGGCTGATTGTAAACTTAAATAATTAAAAAATAATTTTTATTTGCTTCGAAATTTATCATATATTACAAAAAAAAAAAACAAACGCTTTGATATCAAATAACCTCCGCACTACGTTGTACGAATAATCCAGAAAATACTTGATTCGAAGTCGTTATAATTTTAAATAATTACCATAAATAAGGAAAAACAAGTTTAGATAATCAGCTTTACTACAATTCTCGCAGTCGTAGTCGAATTCGAGAGTTTTGTAATAAGTAAATTAAAGACAACATACAAATTTCTTCTTTAATCTCTTACGACTACGACTTCGAGAACCGTAATAAGGCTGAATGACCCATATCTTGGTTGGCCTTTCGTAGAAGTGTTTCGACATTTTTGTTCCAGATTAAAGAAAAAAAAAATCAAAATTTGTATTTAATCTATTACAACAATTTTTTTTGGCTTCTGTACTGATGATTACTGGTTATGTTCTGTAAACCCAAACCTATTGATACTTCAAATTGCTATAATTTTCAAATCTTACAAGAATTTCTTTTTATTAATTAGCTTAATTACCTTTATCAAAACTTTAATTTGATTCATGTTTATCATGGTTGTAGTCGTTTGTCAACATTTTTGTAATAGATTAAAGAAAATTTTGCATGTTTTCCTTAACCCAGGACGAAAATATCAAAGTACGTCAACTACGTTAAGAGCCATTGTCGCAATTACGTTTTGCTTGCCTTTGAAAATGTACTCGATTTCAATTTCGCTTGCTTTTGGCTTAGAGAACATACCGGTATAACAAAAAAATACGATTTGTTTAATTAAATCTACTTTCGTAATATTTCTTCCTATCTTTAGTCCTTGTTCGAATGCTTAATAATTTTTTCACAATAACAAACGGACCATTATCCAAAACTGAAAAAGAAACAAAAAAAGAAACTCAAAACATCTTTATAAATTTTATATTAAAAATAGTGTACAGTTTCGTAAATCGAAGGTAGTTATTAAATAAATGTTTACTAACACATACATTAAATTTGTATTATAAAAAATATATATTATATAGAATATTAAATTAAATAATAAATCTGTCGTGTTAAAAAATTTATTAAAAAAAAAAACTTCAAAACACACTCACTAAAAATTTGTAAAAAAAAAGAAAATTATCTAAAATTAACATAAAAGAATTATTTCTTAAAATTTAGGTACTTATTAATTAAAATTTAAAAGAAAATCTACTTAAAAGCAAACAAATTAAATGAAAAACTTTATATATATAAAAAATTACTTTCTTGGCTTTCATATTTCATAAGATTTATATATTATAAATAGTAAAAAAAAACAAATATAAATAAAACAAGAAAAAACTTCATTTATAAGAATAAAGATAGAAAATTAAAAAAAGTTTTTTTTCTTCTTTTTTTTGTAATATAATTATTGAAAACGTGTTGTAATAAATTCTTTTCAAATGTATAAATTGATATTAAATATATAGATTTTTTTTATTTATTTAATTACAACTTTACTGTTCGGTATTCGTATTTAAGAGTGTAAAAAATGTTGGCATATGCAAACTACATTTTATTTTTTATGAATAACAATGTCACTGTAATACTATTCTTAATCTGTATAGATTTTAAATTGTGTATATAGTATATACAGACGTATCATTACGTTAATTAAGAAAGGACGCAACTAACATTCTAAAAAATGTGCAGGAGTTAAAACAAATTTAACTAAATCTGAAACTTAGGTAATAGAAAAGAAAATTAAATTAAATTTGTTTATTGTTGTTTATTTGAAACTGCATTAAAACTTACTTCATTTATTATTAACTTATTACTTTCAAATTTAATTAAGTTTGTTTTACCTCCTGCACATTTTGTTAATTTTATAAAATGCTATTTCGCTCTTTCTAAATTAACGTAACGATATACATAACTATTTTTTTTCGTAATTAATATACAGTTTGTAAAAAAGTCCTTTCAAAGCAAAAAAAAGTTATTTTCATTTTAGAATATGTTTTCATTCACTTGTTGCACGTTTGTCCAATATTGTATTGCTTAACACTATGTGACGTCTTTTACATACGATAACATTAATAAAAAACCTAAACTTTTTACATAAAAGACCCAAATTTCAAGAAATTCAAATATTTTCTTTATTTTGAAAACAATTTTATTTACATCAAAAAATCAGGTAAAAATCTTTTTTGTTGTTAGCGTAGTAATGTATGGGTCCATTTTAAAAGTTATGATATCTCAAAATCTCTAAGAGGGATGTGTAAAAAAAAAAACGTTAAGAATTTGTTGTTGGAATACTCAAATGAAAATAACTTTAATTTTTTTTCTGCTTTGAAATGACTTTTTACAAACTGTATATGTATGTACATGCATAGATATATTAGATCATAACAAATTTGTAAAATTCTTTAGCTTATTTTGTTTCATAGTAAGAATTTTGTATAAAAATGGCTTTTGATTTGAACATATAAAAATTCTTATTAAACGTTTTATGCGTTATTACGCTTTTCTTCTATTACATAAACTAATAAAACTCTCAAAAATTAATAATTATTATGTAGTCCATACATTAAATGAAGTAACAAAAATAAATTATCTTTTTTTCACTTTATCTGCATACATCTCTGAAATACTATAAGCTATCTATTTTCCGAAATCTGTTAGAATCCTACTAATAGCTATGAAGATATTACATATTTGAATATTTGTAAGTTGAGATTAAAACATGTAGAACATTTATGACGCCCTATGACTTTTCTCATTTTTTAATTCAACATTTCAATGTGGATTCTTAAATTTGTATGCATTAATAGTGCATCGTTTAATTTATGTTGTAAAAGTTTGCCAGCGTGATGCAGCGCTGTGATACATTTACGAAAGGCCCATGATACAACAGATGTCATGTTTGAATAGATCATGGCGTTTTCTTTTCTGAAAAGAAAGAAATTTGCATTTTGTTGCCATATCTTTTTTTGTGTTCCTTTAAAAAAAATTAATACAATGAAATGGTGCTGTGTTTATGTCTTTAAAAATTTTTGATATTTCTTAATTTTTGTCAGAAAAAAAACGTCATCCTTAAGCATTGACTAAGTTTATGTGTGTCAAATTTCTGTAAGTACTCGAAAGTTTGTTGATCTGAGCTTTTCGAACATAGCAGCAAGTGTATTAAAAATTATACTTATGCTAGAAACTTGTTAGGTTTTTAGTATTAATTTGGCCGATGTGTAACAGAATTCATTTTCAATTCTAAAAAAATGACAAGATTGAGATGAATTTTACAACAACCCTCAATAAGTTTACTTTTTAATTAAATAAATATGCTTTCAAAGTTTCTAATTCATTAAAAAGCCGCATATATCGGAGAAAATATATGGAAGCAAGTTCAAAAGGCCACTACTATTCATTCTCTGAAAGATTCATAGTTTCATTCATAAACAAATCATTCTAATACACCTATATTTCTAACGAAATACTTAGGTTGTACACTATAAGCTGTTTATCGGGTTATGTGTTTATATAACTGAATTTACTTTAAAAGTTCATTCTTAACTTGATTGACTAGTCGTAATTGTTTTCCGATATACATATGCATATACGCATATACGACCAATTACAATTTGCATGAAATGTGGTTCCGGCGATATGGCATTTAGATTTTCCTATATATTTCCATACATACATATATCAATAAAATGCCATCCATTTTCCATATTATGATTTTTAATTGAAAAGTTATCAAACCAATGTACAGTGGCATTCGGTAATGTTGTTCTTTGTATATCTTGAGAACGGTTAGAATAGAAGGTTCTAAATTTGTTCTAAATGACTTATTAGATAATAAAAAGCATCAATTAAAAATGGGCGGAATCGGATAAGTGGACATGGTTCCTCCATACAAAGTCGATATTGATATTTGTATATCTTGAGCATGTTTAGAGTTTAAATTTCTAAATAATTTGGCGGTCAATTTAAATCATCAGTTTTAAGAAAATATGGATTTTTGCATGTGCGGAGAACGGTAACAGTTAAAATTTCGTTATCTATCCACATCAGTCAAAAAGCAAGTACAGGCAGACACCCAGCAACACGGGAGGGGTTACTCTAGTTATAACAAATATATTAACTAAATTTTGCTTGTGTTCTTGAATTTATGACAAAAATGTTGAAATACGACAACGAATACAGCAACCATGATAAGAGCCATTATATAACTGATTTTTTAAGCTTGACAAATACAGGACTAATACCGCCAAACTTATTAAACAGTTTGACTCGAGTCGAAAAAGAATATTTTTATTTTTAATATTTAGGGCATATGTGTAGGTGGAATAAAAATATTTTTTTTATAATTATTAATTTTTAATGTTGATTTTTAACAACTGCTGTTGCGTCTATAAATAACCTAAAGTAATCGGCAATGTTTTGATTTATTGTTTTAGAATTTTACACAATATTTTAAATTTTAAAAGGTCAAATGATTACAAAACAGCTGCTGTCTGTATATTATAGAAGAATTTCAAATTTTTTTTTAATTATGTGTAAGGGGGATGGATATTTAAATTTACAATTTTTCAAACGACTGTATTCACTAAATTTAATTAAATTACTAAAACTTTTGGTGGTTTCATTTTTGAATTAATTTTTGCACAGAGTTTAAAGCAGCTTGTTAAGTCGCCACTAAATGATTTACAGCTGCTACTATTAGTTATGACTATTCGCGCTCTTTTTCCTTTCAAACAAGTTCCTTTTTATACCTATTTATACATATAAACTTACGAATTTTAATTCTAATATTAAACTTTTAAAAACTTACATTTTAAATATAAAAAGTCCTATAATTATAAAAAAATATATTTTTTGGATTACTAAGAGGTTTGTAAATCAAAATATAGGCAATATTTGTTTGATATATATAGCAAACCTTTTATAAATCAAAGATATTTTTTTTATAATTTTATGTCTGTTAACCTATTTTCTTTCCTATAGTCCAAAGTTTAAACTCCCTTTAAGAAGAATCTTTGAAACGATTTAATTTATTAATTTAAAACAAATATTTTAGCAGTTTTTTATATAAGCACCCTTATTATGGTTCTCGAGTCAAAATCGTTTTTCGAGAAACAGTTCGCTTGTTTTCTTTAATCTATAACAAAAATGTCTAAAAACAACTTTGACTCGAGAACCAAACTAAAGGTGATTAATAAAATTATGTTTTAATAATCCATCTGATGGTTCTCGAGTTGAAGTTGGTTTTCGACATTTTTGTTCTAGAGAAAACCAGCAAATTAAAAAAAGATGACCAAAAACGATTTTAAGAACCATCATAAGGGTGAATATAAATAGCCAGTATGAAATTAATTATAATATATACCAGCTTTTATGTTTAAAAATTTAATAAATTTCTTTAATAGAAGAATGTTTTAGACAAATATAAAAAATTTAATTCTTTAAAATTATAGTATTTAAATTCTTATGTAATATCTATCGAAATCTGTTTTACGCAATTAAGCATAAAATTATTTCATAATTTATTTGAATAATGTCGTTATATCTCAAAAACCCAAAAATTTTACAAGTTTTTTTTTATATTTATAAACTTTTAAATTCCAAATGCAAAACAAACAGTTATAGCTTTTGATTCGTATTATAACACAAAAAAGCAATTACCATGTCTTTAATAGTGTTTTCATATCTCAAAACCCAATATTTTTCAAAGTCTAATTTGTTTTTAAGCTTTGACACTGTTGCCTTCGAACATATCTTTTTTATTTTGTTATTTTATATTACTTTTATCAGTTAAATAGTATAGTAGCTCATACAACATTTATTACACAATCCAGGTCCCTGCTATATCAACTCACAGGATTGAGTTCCTTTGGGAACTCCAAAAGAGGGCATTTGTTCTCTCACACAAAAAAAAATAATAATAATAACTGAGTGTTCAAATATCCAACTTGATGTAGCTGTAAGAGACTACGCAAAAGATCCTTTGGAATTCTATGGCCTCTTGAAATCAATTGTAATCTATTAAATTAATCGATTACTATCACAAGCTTAAAAAATTCTGTGGCAAACAATATCATCTCTCAATATCATGTATATCTTATATCTATTCGATAACATTGTAAATTTCAATCAAATTTATGAAAATAAAAAAAAATATTGTTAATAATATGGGTGTTCAAGTTTCGATTTCCCGCAGAGTACAATCGTAGTCTGTTAGTAATCGTTAATATTACTATGTTTACTTATAAGGTTCAAAAATTTGTTAACGTAAAATTTCTTAATTGCAAGCAAAACCTGTTTAAAAGAGTACATAAAGTACAGCTTGCCTTTATAGTAGTCTAGCGGTATGGTAAAGGATTTAAAGTTTTGTTTTATACACTATATTGAGATGACTAGGATCTTATCTTATTAAGACAACTAGTTACTAGCTAAAGTTAAACTATAGAGTTTTTGTTTCTTATTAATTCATACTGGCTATTTATAATGAAAATTTTTTTCTAAAGTATGCTTAAAATTAATTAAAAAATATATCATTTAAATTATTATAAAAACTTATAAAAATAATTGTACAAAGGGTTTAATTACAGCATATAAATAAATATTTTTTAAATATATAAAAATATAAATAAATACAAAAACTACTTGAATATAAATATTAAATATACCTAAAAAAATAATATAAATTTATATTTTTTTTTTGTATTTATAAAGAAAATATATATGTATATATATATAAATATATATATATATATATAATATATGTGTATATATATGTGTATATATATATATATATATATATATATATATATATATTATTAAAATATATTTTTTAAAATTAAAAAAAACAAATTTTGTATAAGGGTTAAATATTTTTTATGTTTAGTAAGTATTTTTAACTGTTTTATTAGTTTGTATTTAGCAAAAAAAAATAAATAATTTATTTTTTATTTGATTTACATAATTATATGGTTTTATAAATATTTTCTTTATTATATAAAACATTATTTCAATATTGAATCAAAAACAAACAAAAATATATAAACGTAAATATTAATATTATTTAAATTAATAAAAAACTTTATATATAAAATAATTACTGTAATAAAAATGAAAGTAATGGGAATTTTGCTAAAAGTAATTTATTATTTAAAAAATAATAAATAAAATAAAAAAAGCATTATTATGAAAAACTAAAAAAAAAATTGAAAAACATTTTTTTAAAACAGAAAAAAAATCAACTTGAATAGTTATTAAGTAAGAAATAAAATATAAATATACATACATATACATATATATATAAATAAAAAATGGCATAAAGAATTAATTATAATTATTAATTTAAAACAAAATATAAAAAAATGTTTAAATAAGTATTTTAGTGTTAATTATACAAATAAAATAAATGAAAAAAAAATTAAAAAACATAAAACCACTTTCACATAGGTATACACACACACAGACAAAAATTCAAAATAAAATAAAAAACAACCATAACCATTACACAATAATTAAGTAACACACGTAAATAAAATTGCATATAAAATAAAACAACAAATAAATGAATAAACAGTATCATAATCATTATGATGTTGATGATGATAATTATTATTATTTTTTACAATTACGTACACACACACATAGAGAAAATCTATATACAAATTAACATCCATATACTTTATACATACATATACACACACAAACAATTATTTAATAAAAACAAAACAACAACACAATGATGCTGATGATAACAATGATAATGATGATGAATAAAATTGAGTATGATCCATACAGAAAATAAGCAACAGCAACAAAACAAAAAGAAAAAAAGCAAGAAAAAAAGAATGAATAAAGGTTTAAAACAACAATATTTGTAAAAAGTAAAAAATGGTGTTTTATTTACAAAAAAAAAAGACGTATAAGAGGGTGCTGAGCGGGTGAAGCGGAAATAGTAGCATTGCTACTGTTTGTTAAGATAGCCTAGACATCAGAGTGGCTATGAGATCTACCTCAACGGCGGGTAAAGAGGTTGTTATGCATGCAATTGCCATTCACAGGAGACATACATACTACCTTGATCGACAAGTTTTCGGAATAACTCCCGTGCGGCGGTTCCATCGTTCCCATTTGAGTTTTTTTTTTTATTAGTTAGGTTGGGACATCCCGCTAAATCTTAGCCTCATAGCTTGACATTTGCTAAAGCTACGTAGTTAAGAATGAGCGCTCAAGTCGCGGCCAAAGCAGCCTAGAGACCCTGGCTCTATGACGGAATGGGTCCTCAATTTAAGTAGGGCAAGGACTGGGATATGGGCAGCAGGCTTCCCTATTTTCTGCCGAGTTTGCGGCGATACAGGGAAGCCGGAGACTGTGGAACATATCCTCTGTCACTGCCCGGCTTTTTATGGGCGCAGGCTCAGGTAGCTGGACCAAGTTCTTTTTTTTAATGGCCTGGGTGATATTATGTCGGCTAGGATATGTGACCTGTCAGGTCTTAGCTGGCTCCTTAGGTGATCCCCGGTTCTTTTTGAGCATCCGTGTTCTTTCTGTATACTCTTTTCTGATCTTTTTTCTATCACTTTCTACCTTCTTTTGCTCCCTCTGTCCTTCCTCTCTCTTTTCCTTCCACTCTTTTTATTTCCACAATGGGCCGCTATGGTTTCTGGGTGGGATACCTCGGTACCAAATTTCTTACCTTCCTAGGTTATTTAATTCATAATATTAACGAAACTGGCTGCTGAGGCCTTCGTCCTTTCTTAAAAAATTATTGACTTATTTAAATATTATTTATTTAAATTTTTTCAATTTTCTTAGTAATTTTATAGATACAGTCACACAGATTATATTACGTACCCCTTAAATATATTTTGATTTTAAACATACTTAAATTTTTTGCCTGCCGTCAAAATCGAATAAGTTCAATTTGACCTCATAACTCAATATCATATTGTCACATAAACTTGGCTTTTTGTACATATACTGCAGTGCAAAGTCCAGTAGCTTTTTTTTATTGAGTGTACTCATTAAAGGTTTCTTTCTTGGTTCTTTACTATGGACTCGGCTTTTTTCTCAAAACACTACAAACAGTTTCCGAATGCATATTATTATTGTGGTAATTTCGCAATGTATTACGATTTTGCAAAGTTGTTGTTTTAGGTGTTTTATCCACAATACTTTTTATATATTTTAGGCGAACGACCAGTTTTGGGCTTGCTTGCTAAAGATTTCGACTCAGAAATGTTTTTAAGAACTGTTTGTACTGTGAATTTGGCACTATCAACAAATTTTGCAATTGCATTTAATAAATTCCTAGCTTTTCTTAAATTTATTATTTGCCCTCGAATTTAAATACAACTATCCTTCCATTTTCGACTTATTTTCGGTTAAAATAGTATATTTTTTTTACCGGTGCTGTTAAACGTTTATTGATAAGCTGTCTGAACAAATTATTAATTTTTTTATTCTGTGGTTTAGAAGTAATTGCTGTTTCTATAGCGGTAATTTTAGATGCAAAAATGAAGGTATAGAACAGAACTAGTCCTTTCTTAACAATATTACCATTCTCCGCAACAATCGCGAATGCATTTAAGTTTAATTTTTTATTAAAAATGATACCCAATATTTTCAATTCGGCAACATTTTCGAATTGATAGTCGTTAATTTTAAAAGTTGGACATATGCATTTGTGTTTGCGGTAGACAAGTAGGTGCTTGGATTTCTGCTTTGAAATCTTTGCGCTTGAAATAGTACTCCGGTTGTTCAAATCTTCTACCAATTCATCAAGATATCGTTGTGTGTCATTAAGTCCCGGAACACACGATGAAAGTTTTCCTGCAGAAAGTCTGATTTTGTTGATGAGAGGGGATAAACGAATGTAATGGCGTACACTCTTTCATTTACTCTGAAATTCTCTTTTGATATGAAATTCGTAATGTCATACAACAACAATGTTGTTTGAAAATCTTAAATTTCATTGAAAATTTATAGCAAATGCAAGTTTAAAAGAGAATTGAAGAAAAATTTGGCATACAGGCAATGGGAATAATGTTTATGTCTGGACATAATTTTATTAATTCTCCCAAAAACTGTTAGTGATAAAACCACTGACAAAGTTGAACCCTGTGGTAATCATACATGACGATTATTACTGACAGTGAAAGTTCTATTGGTGAGAAAGGATTTAACATATTGATATATATTTTTACCTATCCTTCATTCCTATCGAACGCCTTCCTAAAATCTATACTAAATACGGCACAGTAATTGCGAGTATAAATTATCTTGGCTGTATTATATTCTATATGCGTTGAAGCATCGTTAGTACTGGCATTTTTTTAAACTGTGATATATTAAATTTTGCAACCGATATATTAAAATTTGTAGTATTTTACTTTTTTACATAATTGAATAATGACAAATGATTGTGCCTGTGGTCGGATTTGTATACTGCGGTCTATTTTCGAATCTTTTCGTGTCTAATTTTAAACTAGGGGACCTCAAAATAAGAGAGTCTCTTTAATACTTGAAATTAAAAACCACATGTTACGAAAACATATTTACCGATTTACTGAAGTATTTCGAAAAAATGGATGCAAATATGTCCCTTAATATCAATTTTTTACATTCGTATTGAAATTTTTTCCACAAACAAGGATTTCGAACGGTTTTACTGAGATTTAATATTCTTTTAAAGAATTTTTGGGACCAGCACAGAATAATTGACTATTATTGGAGTAGCTAAGAAAAACAAATAAAAATTTATATAAAAAATGGACTAAAAAAATAAATACTAATCTTACTTTTTTCATTCTTTATAAATTTCTCAAAAGTTTGACGTTCTACATTTTTTCACTATTTTTCCCAATGTTAAACAGCCTAAATTAAAAGCCCCATGCATGTTTCAAACTGTGAAAAAAAAACCTTGTAAAACTTAACCACATTTTATGAAATCATTTACTTTTATGTCAACATTTCTTAAAAAAGATTTAAAAATAAATATAGGGTGGGCAAATTTGAGGTTAGGAAATAAATTGGTTTAAAAACACTTTTTTCACAAATTCAAATTTCATTCTTCAGAGTGTCATTTTTTGTGGTTTGTTCACGTAAACCTGATATTTCAAATGGTCCAGAGAAAATAATCCAGCGGCGTTATTTCACAAGAACGTGGCGGCCAAATGTCATCGCCAAATCGCTCATTTTCGAAAATATACGGGCCGATGATGCCTCCTAACCACAAACCGCAACATACGGTCACTTTATTTGGATGTAATGGTTTTTCGAGGACAGTTTGTGGATTTTGTGAGCCCCATATGCGACAATTTTGTTTGTTGACATAGCCAGCTAATTAAAAATGGGCCTCATCACTAAAGACAATTTTGTTGGAAAATGTGGTTAAAAATTTTGTGAAAAGAGCGGACATCTGTCGAAGTGCTAGAGTTAGACATTTGCTCGACATTATTTACCATTATCATCAATCAATTCCCATATTTCTTTTTTATATTGGTGTGAATAAAACTGAATTTGTCAGAAAAAATGTGTTTTAAGTCAATTTACTTCATAACCTCAAATTTGCCCACCCTTTAATTGCACGAAGATTTTTAGAATTTTTACTAATTAAATTTTGAAAAATAAATAATCGTCCCTATTCTGTATTCAGAGTGGAATCAATCCGTGCGGAATTATAAAATTACTCGTAAACATATTTATAAACAAATTTTTATTTCATAATTTATAACCATTTTTGTGCAAAGACTTGTGTAAATAATAGGGAGATCGATTATTCGACTTTTGTCAAAAACCGGTTTTTGAATAATTCGAAAAGTAGCACTTTTTAAAAACCCGGTTTTTGGTTACTAATAATTGAAATAACCGGTTAACCGGTTCTTTTATTTTAGTAAAATCGTTCTTAATTCTTGAAGCGCAGAGCTCGACCATGTCTTTTTAAAAATAAGCAGCAGTTAACTATGCCAAAACGGTGCGCATAGGCCATAAAAACAAACTTTATTACACAAAGTACTGCACGTTGCTTAAGAGTAGAACAGCTTTTCAAGGAGCTAATTTCGTTTCTGTTGTATTACTTGGTAGTGAATGGAGTTAAAAATTTGTTATTATAGTTATACTTTAGGTGCCTAAGATAAGAAAAATTAAACGTTTTACTTTGAATAAATCTATTAGTAATATACGAATCCTTAATTTGCCTTGACAAGAAAATTTGCTTAGATTTCGAGCAGCACTGTACGTAAATTTATGCACCACGTATTTATTTAATAGTGTGTGTGTCACTGTGGTATATTGGGTAAGAACCCACCTTCCAACCAAGAAGTCGCCGGTTCAATCCCAGGCCACACAGTCTGACAATTTTCAACTGCGATATCACCTCACAACATTATTAGCCACAGGTTATGTGTATTTACGCTGTGAAAAGCGTCACTTACTAATATATCTGCCGTTCGGAGTTTGTGGGTTTGTGGGCTTTCAGTGAGTCTTTTTGATTATTCTCCATACATAAAAATCAATATTTATTTACACAAGATGAGAAAAGGTTACTGTTGCTGAAGAGTGCATATGTTTTTCGATCTATCTTGGTTTCCACGTTCTTTGTGAGACGTTCACGGTTGTCATACATATATACAAAAATAATTAAATTAATACAAATAGTTAAACGATGAGCATATTTGCAATAAAAAAATATACAAACGTATAAAAATTATACTTATTTAAATTAACCGGTTATTCGTGTTAAATCAACCGGCTTATTCGGTATTCGAAAAATTAAAATTTTGTAATTCGACAAAACTAAAAAACTGGTTAAATAAGAAAAATAAATAAAAAAAAACATTTCTTATTATGGATTACAATCAGTGTTTTAACAGTTCAGGGAAGTTTTATTAAAAAAAAATTGATTCAATTTGATTCCACTAACATTTTCCCACACGAAATAAAACGAAAAAAATTATACGAAAAAAATTATACGGAAATACAGAACAGCTAAGAAATACGGAATATTCCCATTCCGAATAAAATCTTTCTGATTCGGAATACATGACGACACGGAATAAAAAATAAAAATTTCTATAACACAAATTAAGTTTTTTTATCAAATATTAGCCAAATATCTTAACCCAAAATAAACCACAGCTACCATATGGTAACGAAAGATATGCCGTAACATTTACACGATTAAAACCTTTTGCTATTCTGAATTTAATTAGCGAAGTTAGCGCATATCAAACTAAGGTGATGTCAAAAAACGTTAAAAATACCATGTTTACGATATAGCACGTCAGTGAGTGTACGAATTTCAAATTACTTTTTCAATCAATTTTAATTAAAACTACACTAATTGGTAGTTAATTAAATTAATTTTTCATTTAATTTCATGATCGCTCGTTTTTCTCGTTTTTCACAAAAGTGTAATAATATATTGAGAAATGTACTCCACTTTCGTGCTCAGCAGGACGAAGTATACATGTAAACATCTTTTCAATAAAGTATAAGAAAATAAATTGTTCTGGGCATTACCATTCTTAGTTCTTGTTTTAAATGTGAAAAAGTAACCATTAAAATTATTTCTTCCTTCAATAACACGCATGTTTAGCTCCCGAAAATATATCTTTGTTATAAATTTGATGTCATCCCCCCTCCACATTATACACATTGAAACAACAACAACAACAATAAATCTGTAGCCTTCTCAGGGCTATACAACAATTGGTCATACAAATGTCATGGTTTGCAGGGATTGAATGTCAATAAAATGAATGTTTTGGGCTGTTGTTATACTTCTATTTTAAAAATTTATAAGTGATTTCGTTTCTATTTTGGTCAAGAATTCCAAAAACAAAAAAAAGGAAATAAAGAATAAAAACGAAAACTACCCTTAATAGGCGCAACAACACTAAGAATAAAAAAATGTGTAAAAATAGCGGTACAGATTAATAAAGCTATTTAAGAGAAACAAGAAATTTTAAAAGAACAAAAGTATTATTATTACATTATTTTAAATTTCTTGGCTTATAAAAAGTGCTTAAAATAATACAAATTTGAACTCGATAAAATCGAATTTAATTAAAATTTATACAAATGATATAAAACAAGTATTAACTAAAGCCTAAAGGCGTTAACTAAATGAAATAGAAAAAAAATCAATAAAATTATTCTATTGCCACCATTCATTCATAAGCTTATCATGCTTTGAGTAAGATTTTCTTTAATTATCTTTTAATAATTATTTAAACTCCCACAAGTTTAAAAACAAAATTCAAATTCATTTTTTTACAATTAAGGTTAAATATGAAATTAATTCAAAATCAACTTTAAATACAACATAGACCATGAAGTATCATAGTAAATTACGTGGTATACAAGTCAATGAAACCATTATAGAAAAAGAAGAGCCAGATGAAGAGGATGAGGAAGAAGCAGCAGCGGTAATATCACCGGCAAATGTTAATGAACCTTATTTGAAACGCAACACACCCATACTATTTTCCACCAATCGAGGTCTACATTTAAGAATTGCCTCGAATAACCCCATAGAAGTACAAACATTGGCTTCAACATCATCTAAAGCTAAAAGTACATCATCATCGTCTGTAATAAACTCCACCTATAATATAGCATTTTGTGATTTAGAACGTTGGGTAAGTATATTTTGTTTTTAATAAAATTGTTAATATATTGTCGCTCACATGTAGAAAGGCCCTAACTCGTTTTTTTTCGACATTGAGTTTTTTACAAATTAGTTGTATAAAAAGTCCTAACTTATTGCAAAAAATTCTTCTTGCAAAAAGCACTAAAGGCTCAATTAGACGTGACTTAACCTAATGTCATAACCATAACCATAGTCGAGACAACCAAAATCAAATTGGTCGGTTATTGCGTTATGGTATATCACCACTAATCGAAGACATTGTTGCCCGTAACCTCTTAAGACCTGAACATGAAGCGATTATGATAACAGTTTATTTTTTTATATATCGTTTCCTTTCGTTTCTTTAATTCTAAAAATAAATGGCGATAAGTTTGGTAGAAATGCCATCTGTTGATGGTTTTAGAAACTCTAAAGTATATATCAAGAAATACAATTCCAGCAGCTACCCAATAATGTCGCTACGTGTGATAAATACCGACAACTTAAAGTACACATATGTGTACCCTGGGTCTCAAGAGTATAAGGTTGGTTGGTTGTGTTGCAAATATGGCGTTATGTTAAATCACGTCTAATTGAACCTTAAGTAAACATATGTATGATAAGGAGAATGTAATCTAAACACCAAATTCGTGTTTGATTTTCATTAAAACCTTCATTTAAAAAGAAGTTCCATTTTGATAATTACCGTTTCTATTATGCTTTTATTTTCTCCTATAAAATTGAAATTACACGGTGCGACAAAAAACAACGAAGTTGAAATACATAGGAAATTATACAATTCTTCTGATAGGCGCTGTCGAGTATACCAAGGATCTGTTTTTGGTATTTTCAAAACACTTCCAAAATCTCGAGTTACAGGTAAAAACCGGTCTTTCGGTTATAAGCTAATAACTTAGCTGAATATTACACGTTGTTAAGTTTATTTTCGGATTTGGAAAGAAGATATACAGTGGCGACAGTTTAAATAGCCCATTTAGACGTTGAACAAATTGTGCTTATAAATTACTTTATTTATGTTTATTGGACCAGGTTTCCTTACACTTTTATATTCTCCTAAATCATTAGTCCTTATATAGAGTATAAAAACCGTAAAACATTTAAGAATAATTTTATTGGTTAACTATTATTAATTTATATGAGTTTTTCATAGACAATTTAAATAGCACGATTAGTTTTTTTTAATATTTATTTAAAAGTTTACCAAAAATCAATAGCATTCTAATTATTTTTCGACTTATCGACTTCAATACTTTGTTGGGAAACGTTTTTTTTTATAATTGCTATTAATCTTCGGGGTATGGATGATATTAGAGTATGATTCTTTCCAATTGAAATTAAAATCCCTGCCGTCTGCATTTCTTCCCATAGCTGGTCCAGATTTGCAGCATTTTTCGATTCATGTGATTATGAACATTGTGCCAGAAATTTTCTATAAGACTCAAGTCTAGCGATTAGGTCGGATATGATGCCACATTAATTTCTTTTGTTCTTAACATTTTCCAACAGATTTGGTTCGTTTCCCGAACAGGTTTCCACTCTAGAGACATTTCTTCTTCTACGAAACGCAGGATTTTATTTAATATGATTTCTTTGTAAGCCTCTTGATTCATGTAATTGGACCCACTCTATATCAAGAGAATCCTTCCCAAACCATTATACTTACACTTCAATGCTTAACCAATCCTATTATATGCCTTCTGTTGAACTCCTGATTACGATTTGAGCGAATATAGGGTCTACCATCGAAGCCAAAGCGTTTAAACTTAAATTCATCTGTAAACAGTACATCATTTTAATAATTTCGTGTTTATTTCCAAAGTTTTCTATCGAAATTAAGACGAATTTTTCTACTTTTTATTCTAATTTTTATTCTATGCCTTGCAACAAGCCAAAACAGGATATTTCCATGCAGTCTGGTTTTAATGGTGCTTTTGAACAACTTTACTCCAAGATTTTGTTCAATTTACTAGCACGTCCACTTAAAAAAATTCTTACGACACATTCGAACAATCGTGTTATCAGTTCTCTGGGAGGTTTTTTGACGTCTCTTTTGAATTTCATTGTCTACTGATTTGGTGGAATTATCGTACTAAAGATCATTATTCACTTTTTTTCATAAACACTAGCTTATGGGCAATTTCTGCTATAGAAAATATGTCTTTTCGGTAAACAAGGAGAAATTTCCTTAAGTCTTAATTGGAGAGATTCTTCGACAAATTTCTACATAGAATGTATTTTATCTTTTTACAAAAACATTCTTAGAGTTGTAAATTTATTAATTGCCTTTCCCTTTTTAATTCAAATTTTAGTTAATTTACGGACGTAAAATACATACAATTATGGAATTTTTTCCGCGGGCTATTTAAAAATTTCACTAACTAAATGTAACTGATCTGAACCTTTTAGATATCTTAAACCTTTGTTTAGTTTTAGGACTTTTTGTTTTGTTAAATTAAAATAAACACCAAAACAATAAAATGTCTGTTTATAGAATTTAAATTTAAAGAAAAATAAAAGAAATTTACAAAATTGTGTGGTTTTTAAAAACGGGCTATTTAAATTGTCGCCACTATAAATATTGTTTAAGTAGCCTTGAAGAACCTGGGTGTATTTCTCAAAAAACACATTTTTCAAGTTTAGATGCGTTTTTGCCCATTATTTTATATAGGGACCATACTATTGATGAATTAATTAAGGAATTATATTAAGTTCAGTATTATAAGAGTTCTAAAGCTTTTTCGTAATGCAACTCATAAAAAAATCATACAATTTTCAGCTAACTGCTATTTTTTTATTACAACATTTTGTATTTTTTTAAATGTTTAAAATTTCGTAATAAAAGTATGTTTTTTAAATTTAATAACTCCTTCAATTTCCAACGGATTTTTAAACCACAGGTGCATGAAGGTCCGAAAACCCAGTTTTATACCCGTAATTTGAGATTTTGAAGGTGTTTCGAAAATTATAAAAACAGATACTTGTTTACTCGACAGCGCCGATCAGAAAAAAGTATAACTTGCCAGGTATATTTTTTTTGGCACATTGTTATTTGAGTAAAAGCCTTTATACATGAGAGCAACGACATGTATTTCTTTAATACAAAAAAATCATTTTTTTATTTTTAAGAGCAAAAGTCGCGCTAATACTATAAGTTTGGAAGATACCTTTACTTTACCAAACCCCGCTGTAGTGCTTTCATCGGCTGCCTCAGGATCTTTGGCCTCAACGAGCCTACGTATATTTCCACAAAGATCGAACACGTCAGTACGTTTTAATGGCTATGCACGATTTGATGTGGATTAAGTTATAAAATGTTAATGTACAATACTAACACATAGAATATCTTCCAAAATATTATATTGTTATTGAATATTAAGGTGTGAGTGAAAACTTAGTCCCACATGTAATATAAATATTTATTCTTAAGTATAACAAACACAATATACAAATATTATCATATCATACATATACATACTTATGTAAATAGTTAAAAATTAAAAGGTTTTATTTTATTTTTATGAAGAAAAAAATTAAAATAAAATTTAATATAAGAGTTTTTCTAAAACCTTAACTATTATCCATTTTGAGGTACATCATCACATACATACTTTCAAATACATATGTAGGATTATTCTGCTTTACAAAAATTTAGGAAATGCGGCATTTGATTCATTTGCTGCACAAAATTCTATTTGGCATACCGCAAACAACATCGGTCGAACGTAATCATTTCAATAATTTCTTTTTTAAGACTTCTGGTATATTGTGGTGTTGCTTGGACTGACTTAAATATTTACTTGATGGAATTAATTACTGTAGAAAAAGTTTTCTAGTATTGCCTTCTTCGTATTGCTGATTATTATGGTCATGTATTTTGGCAGTATACTTCAGCTTTACTTCTGATGAAATTGTTCTCACCAGGTGTACAGCATTAACATTTTATAATGAATATTCAATTTATCAGATAATTGTTTTTCTATTCATTTTATTTAAGAAATACCGACTTTTTACGATTTAATGCGGATGCATGTTCCGTTTGGTGTCATGGTTGATGTCAGAACAGAAAAGTAAATTATATCGTAAAGCCTAAAATGATATGCCTTAGAAGGCTTTTTAAATTAACAGTTCAATTACACATAAAATTTGTTTTATGACACAAATTCGTTCAACAAGAAATTGCACAAACTCAAATTCGAATAAAGTAATATACTATCTATATAATTAAAATCATTTTGTTGCGGGATTGAAAATCGCATAAAAAACAACAAAACATTTATTTTATATTTTCCATTCATTCGGAATAATTTGTTATCAAATTTTTAATATAATTTTTTAATTTCTATAATAATTCCTGGTAAAATTCTATTTTATCCCATTCGCACGTAATAAGAACCAAAAATACATAAATTTGAATAAAAATAATTCACCTAAAAATCAAATACATCTATATTTTTTATGAATGTTATTAAATACCTTTTATTTATTTTTTTAAAAACTTAATTTAAGCTGAACTACTATTTAAAGAGGCCATTAAAAATTCCATTTTGTTGAGAAAACTTTTACCTTCAATTTTATCGAAACGCACCTAAAGAGAAAAATATAAAAATTATTTTTGCTATTATAACAAAAATTAACATATTTTTACCTCCTTAAAATGGCCACCTAAATTTTCCCAAAATTTCTCTGGTACCAATGGATTAGGAAAGAAATCTTGTCTAGGACTTCTAGCTATATATACTTTAACTTCCATTTGTGACTGTGTACAACGTATTTGGACGGCTATCATACGATCACTATTCGGTGAAGCCAGTAGACAAGAACTAGCGTTACCCAATGGTTCGACTTTACCGATACCTAAATGATTACTATTCGATAACACTTGCCAGGCCATACAACGCGCTAAATTAAGAAGACATGATATTTGATGAGAATTTATCTGGCATAGGATAAGATCTCGTAATTCTTGTGGTTCATAGGAAAGATGCATAACACGGCCATCTCGACAAATGGCCTTAAGGGATCTTTCGCGTACATGTATGACAAGGGACGTACGATTTATGGTGTCATAACTGGAATATAAAAAATAATAAATAATTGTTGGCAATTCCTCATAGCTTTGTTTTACTTGCAAATTTTCAATTTAATTCATCTTACCCATGTGTGACAATATTTATTTTAACACAAGACATTGTGGGACTGGTCATTGCATTCCAATGTGATACAATTTGAGGATCTTTTACATCCCTTGCTAGAGTATCCAGCACATATTGTGTACGTTTGCGCATAAAAATATGTTGGGCTTGTGCTATTATTTGCTCTAGTATAGTTTGATATTTAGTCATTTCCACAAGACTTTGCCTATCGGCAGCCATTGGACCGGCAAGCATACGTTTCTTGCTTGGCCCCAAAGGACCACTGGCAGGATGTGGAAAAGGATGATAGGTATTCTTATGATGAACTTCACGGAGTAGCTGATGCAGCGAATGCTCTAAAACATGGTCATGATCATGATCATTAATGGGGGTGGGCTGGTTACTATCCACAGTGGTGGAGTGACATAAGGATATGATCAATTGTATGCCCGGTAAAAGTGTAGCTCTTATTTGATTTCCTATAACCACATGAGGTATAGGAGCTTGAAGTTGTATGGCTTCTCTAGCCAATTGGCTAAAAAGCTCTTTGCAAAATAAAACATTTTGAGCGTCTTCTATGGTCTTCTGCCACACTCCACCTTGTTGGGTGATATTTGGGCCATGACCCATTAAATTTACCGTAGCTGTGCATAAATCTTCTTGATCTTTTTGCGTTATAACTTTAAAGTAGGCAACTCCCTGTAGTTCAGCCGGAACTATAACTCTTAGGGCAGAGTTATTTTTTGGCGAAGGATTTGTTAAGCCATTATTAGTGCCTGTAGAACCGAGCGACGTTGAAGTACCCGCTATTTCATCATCAGCTACATCTTCGGCTTTGGTTACTTCAAATGTGCCACTCATGCCGAATTTGGAGCCTGCTGTGCGGTAGCTTAAATCACCTATAATAGCATTCGAGACCTTTTTTAAACGCCAATTTTGTCTCAAGCGTAAAAGTTCTATATGGAAGTCTGAAACATTGCGATTACGCTGTTCTGTATGAGTACTTTTTAGGCGTTCGGCTCCACTTAATAATATCTGGGCTGCTTGATTCAAGGCCTTCTTACGACTGTATACCTGAACAATGGGATTATTTTTTTCGATTTCTGTATCAGGCACCGGATCCAGAACCAAATATCGTTTGTCTCTAGCTATAGATATTACATCAGCCAGGACACAGACTTCTGTTAAGGCGTCATTTAGTTTATTACGCACCGAGTCCCAAGGCCACAAACTGGGTTGAAATTGAACATCTTTATCAACTTCATCTGCTTGAGCCTTTTCCTCTTTTTTTAAGTCCTCCAGAGATGTTTTACTAAAATCAATCTTTGCTGCACATTTCTTTAAAGTTTCCGAAAGGGTTGGAGGCCTATAATTCCAAGTAAATTTTCGATAACCAGTCTTTATTGCAGTTTCTGTAACTACTTACGGTTCGTAGATTTCAGTGCCGTCATAAGCAATTTCCTGTATTTTACTTTCACATGTTGTTTCTACCGAAACATTAACGGAATTTGTAAAATTCATAATTTTTTATATGAAAAAAAGAAATTATAACTAAAAATATTTTCTACATTCGACCGGGCCAAACAATTTAAGAAAAAACAAAATTAATGCTTCTTCTTTTTCATACAAATGTGCGAAGATGATGGATAACACAGATCCGTAAATTTGGAAAATATTTTTATATATTAAATGAAATATTTTATCACAATAAATTTGTTTGTAACAAAATAAATAATAAACATAAAAGTATATTTTAAAAGCATAAATAAATATTTTGTAAGTTGTGTAACCAATTTTTTTTTAGAAATTTCTTTAAAAAATACTAAACAACTACCATCTCTGATAACCCGCCATTTATACTACTGTGTTTCTTTCATGTAGTCTGGCATTTCTACTGTACAGCTGTTTCATTTTGTTTCAGAATGAAGTGGTTAAGCTAGATTATGTTAATTAAACGTTTTTCATATACGCTGGTAAATTATTGGAAATTTTAATTAATTTTTATACAATTAATGTGTATTATTTCACTTAATTACTATGGGAACAAAAAGAAAAAACATTGAAGATGAACTCTCACGTTTTGAAGCAGAAATATCAAAACCTGCAACAGCGGTTCCAACCACTCGCAATCTTTTTGTGCCCAACCAGGTGAGACCCATTATAGCAGCCAACACTTACAATCAAGTACAGCAAAAACTTCAACAACAACCCGCTGCCTCCGTAAATGTAGCTGCTGCTGCACCAGTCACCCCTTCATCCAGAATATCAATTCCACCACCTCCCATACCGCCACCAGCGTTTATGCCCACATTTGTACCTACACAAGCGGTAAAAACAACTACGACCGTGACCACTACACCAGTAGTATTAAGTAGCGCTCCGAAATTATATCAAAGTCGTCAATCAGTTAATGTTCCTTCAGTTCCCGTGGCTGTACCCATTGATGTGAACGCCATACAATTTGACGTAACACAAAAATTGAAAAAGTTAAAGGCTGAAAAATCTGGTCCCAATCCCATAGCAGAAGAAGCCATTAAGGCTGCCAAGGCTTCATCAGCTCTACAGTCTTTTCAGTCAACTGAAAAGAAAAAGAAAGATCGCAAAACAGTTCGCATAGCTGGTGGCCAAGTATGGGAGGATGCTTCGCTAGCCGATTGGCCAGATGATGATTTTCGCATCTTTTGTGGCGACTTGGGAAATGATGTAAACGATGAAGTGCTTACCCGAACTTTTAATAAATATCCCTCATTTCAAAGAGCTCGAGTTGTACGAGACAAGCGTACAGGCAAAAGTAAAGGTTTTGGTTTTGTCAGTTTTCGTGAACCGGCTGATTTTATAAAGGCTATGAAAGAAATGGATGGTCGTTATGTAGGCAGTCGACCAATTAAACTGCGCAAAAGTACTTGGCGTCAGCGTAGCTTAGATGTGGTTAAGAAAAAGGAACGAGAGAAACAATTGCTATTACAATCATTCAATGCTTAATTTTCTACATAAATTAAATTTCATTTTATCCACATATATATGTTGGACTTGGCTCAATTAAAATTTTATATATGCAAGAAAAATCCATTTCAGACCCCAAAATCTGGGTAAATACAAATGAGAATGTACCTCCTTTTAGAATTACGAAAAATAATATAAAATTAAATAAAATTTCATGATTTTGTACACTAAATTAATTTTTTTTTAGTTCAATAAAAGAGTAAGCTTTATACTACTGATTTTGTTAAAACTAATGTATTTACGATAATATAGATATTGGGTGGTCTAAAATGCAATTTAATGGCTATAACGAAGCACATAAGAATTAAAAGAAGCACCCTGATCTTTCTAGCTTACCTCTGGCGAAGATCACAAATATCAGGTTAATGATCAAGAGAAAACGCCACCTACAGGAAAAAAATACAATGCTAAGGATCTTCACCATCACTTAGCAAGGATATTTAGCACTGCACAAACAGTAGACTCCAATCGTTTACTTAGCTCGAACATCAACCTGATTAATGAAACTGAAACAAGCCAATACTCCACTTGAGAAGTGACGGAGTCATGTAGATCTACATTCTTGCCTGAATTTTTAGTAAGATTTCCCTCATGTACATATGTGTAGTATTATTTTTTTATACTATAAATCATGGCACTATCTCTTAGTGATCTTACGGCGTAATTTCGATTTTTGGAAGTATTTCTAAATAAGACAAGGTTCTATCCGTCCGTTAAGTTTTGCTTGTTTTTGAAAAATTAATTTCCTAAAATAATTAAAATACATGTTTTTTATAACATACATATTTATTATACAAAACAAAATTTCTATAAAATATTTTTATTTTCCCTACAGTAGTAATAAATCTTAAAAACTAAAAATATATAAATTGTTTATGTTAAATTCCATTCAATACTTTTTTATTGTTTTTCGTATAAGAGCTAAACGTTGTTTATGAGCTTCTGTAATGGCAGCACGCTTATAGGGTCTTAACTCATCAGTACCAAAACCAGGAATCCACATATTCCATTTACGTTCCAAGTGCAATTGCACATCTCGTACTTCAACTTTTGGAACTTTACGATGTTTGGCAAAGGCACAAGTAGCCTTAACAGCATCTTCAACAAAATCATCAGCTATTTGTAACAATAGCTCTTCAACATCTTCATCTAACTGAGCTGTGGTATCCACTTCTCGTACCAATTCCAAGAGACGAGGTTTTGTTAAAATCTACAGGATGATTAAATTAAGTTTCTTTTAGTAACGACAATTATATGTTTAGGTCTATAAAAAGATTTACCGGTTGATTTTCAGAACCCGTTAAAGGTTTGGCATTCGCATTTGTAGAATTGGCTGTAGAGGGCGTTGATGATGATGATGTATTGTTTGGCATAGTGGTAGAAGCTCCCGTTGCTCCTCCGCTTACATTAGCAGTTGAATTAGCGTTACTATTAGCCATGGGGCTACTTTGTGATGGTGATGCCATTATAATATCCTGTGAATCGTCACCACCAGCACCGTTACTATCGAAATTATTAAAAATATCCGACATTGTGTATTTATTTTAATGGATACAAATTACTTTTACCCAAAACCGTTTTCTTAATCTTATTTTGAGGAAGGGATATAATAAAAATATTTTTATAACAAAAGGACTTAAATCAGTGTTGTAGGAAGAGGAAACTAATAAAAACAATACATATTTAATCAAATAAATACACAAGAATAAAAATATTTATAAACTTATTTGTAATGATAGTATAAAAGGTGTTTTTGGCAAATTTTTATACAGAGTTTTAAAGAGTGAAGTTGTGGCGGTGGCGGTAGAAGGTGTTCAGGTGATACTGGTAGTGGTGGTAGTGGTATAGATATATATAAAAAATAGAAGTTATAGGACTGGATAAGTTGGAGAGTAAAGGCGTTTTTCTTAAAAAAAAAAAAAAACTTGCTGAAAAATGTTTTTATTAAAATAAAGTTTTGCAATTAACGAAAAAGCAAAAAGTATGTACAAATTTAAAAATAGGATAGGATGTGGAATTACTAATAGAACCCATTTATTAATGTAATTTATGTGTTATACCTTCTTATTCTTAAGTTTTACAAGTTTCTTTACTGTTTATTAAGTTTATTTTACAGAAATTAAATATAATATGAAATATGTTCACACTTTTCCACACACAATAATAAACTAACATAATTTCTTCTTCTTTTTAATCAATTGACATTCATATGAAATTGACGACACGAGATGAAATGTGGCGTTTTTTTTAGCATTTTAGTTCTCATTATATTCAGATTGAATACAAATATTTATTTATTTACAAGTTATTTTTTCATATGTAGAAAAAAAGACATCTGTAACGAGACCAGATGCTCTCGTATTGTAATTTATTAACAAAAATTACTAAATTTATAATATAATTAAGCTCAATTAGAATAATATATAATTTTATTATTAAAAAAATAAAGATGTCTTGAAGTTTAGGCCTAGACATTCTAAATGTTGTACTAATGCAGAGTTCTTGTAATCTTTATAAAGGTTTTCGTAGTTATCCATAGTATAATGTTTGCCCTGTCATAAAGATTAAGCAAAAATTATCTGTAAATGAGAAATGTCAAGAGACTGAATCATAAATACACATTTGACCATTCTTAGGCGAGCTAGCATTATTCATTCTGTATACTATATACATAGCTTTGGTTGAACATATGTATGCTACGTAAATTCCTATAAATTAAATTGCATAGCTTTAATCGGCATGATTACAGATCTTCCATTTTGACTAGAAGATCGCAACTAATTCTATAGCATGGGTTTTCTATATAATCGCGTATATACCGAAGTCAAGTTAAATTGATTAAATTTACAAAAATAAATAAATATTTTATATTCAAAGAAACGAATTGTTAAAAATAAATATCAAAATTTTGATAGATTTTAAAATTATAACAATTTGGATTTTTATTCGATTTCAGTTTCACTTCCATTGAAGTTGATGCTTTGCAAAATCGAATACTAGAATTATGTTACAAATCGCTTCAACCTTGATTATAGAAAGGATCTTGATTTCGACCATTTTAAAATTTTAAATAGAACCTGTGTCGATTGATTTCAAACTGCTGTGTAGGGTTATAAAGTCGACTAAATGCTTTAACACATTTAGATTCGGCGGTGCTTTTTCGCAACGTACATTAAACCATCTTTCATGCTTATCCCGTTTAACTTGCGTTGCGTTTTCACAACGTTGGCTATCTCGTTCTCTTCAGAATCGATTTTCCTTACTTATAATTAAAAGCTTAATTATATTAATAATTTCTTGGTAGATTTATCAGTCTTCGAGCTTTTCTGGAACCTTTTGATAGCGGTATTTTGCACCCAAGTTGGAAATTTTTTGGCGGTTTCAATGTTCCCTGCGTTCCTAACTTTATCTAAAAGGTCAGGTGTAGATATAAAGTTCAGTAAATGCATGTTTGTTTTTTATTTACTTTATTATAGATGACTTATTTGTATCTAAAACAATTCTTTATATACGAATGCAACTCTTATTTTTTTGTGTGTACACATGTGCATATTTTTAAATTAACGTCTAGCGAATTTCATTGCGAAATAAACTCCTACAACAAATACAATAACCATGGCCAATTTTCTCAAATTAGCACGATTTACACCCTTGATCGAACGAACAACATCACTATTAAAAAGAAAAACATTTTTACTCTCCTCTATAAAATCAGCTTTCATTTGTTCATCGAATTTGCCATAATGATTATTCAACACCGTACGCAATTTATCCTTTAAAACTGAAATCTTTTCTGTAAAATATGTAGCAGCACACCCATCGGGACAAATAGATACTTGCACTGGCATAGGACGAGTAGTCAAATCATCAGGATCTGTAGGCTTTTCATCAACCTCTGATTCTAAAGTGGCATCTTTACCACTACCTGGCCATAACTTACGGGCAATCATACGTTTCTTTTGCAGCAATTGTCCGCCCGACATTAAAGCCATATACATTTGATAGGCATAGGCGAAAAGTAATAGTTTATCGGTTTTATTAACCTGCTCTAAATGATCTAAATACTTTTTAACAGCTGGCCGAATTTCGTAATTATCTTTCCAATTTTCTCCATAGAAATATGCAAAATCCTTTTCGAATGCTGCTGTACGATGAAGTTCTTTCGGTAGTAGTTCTTCCGGTAAATGGGTTTCCAAATATTTATAGATTTCATAAAAACTTAATAAGCCATCATACCAAACAGCATCGTCAGATAAAGCTAGACAAAAAAACAATACGCAGTATTCCAAGTAACAATATATAAGAGTTATGTATAGGTGTGTATACGAAAAACTTAGAGTAATAAAATTTACAACCTACCAAAGGCAAACTTGGCATTTACCAATACATCACTTAATTTGTGAACTTCTTTAGTAGCCGCTCTCAATTCTTTGGTAAAAGTCATATCAACCTTTGCAGTTGCATTAATTTCTGTTTTTTCTTCTGTATCCATAATGCTTTAATGCATGCAATCCTTCGATACAAATATAATTTTTAATATCAACAATACGACTGTTGTTGTATATTATTTGACGTATTATTTAACACAAACGGCTAAATGTCAAAGTACTTTTGTGTACAAAGAATCAAGTCAAACAAAAAACAAAGAAAATAGGCGAAAGAAAAATAAATCCGGGGCAATTGTTATTGTATACTAGTATACAATATGACGTTCATTTAACACAACGAAATCAATTAACTTTTGTGTACAAGATAATCAAAACAAAATAGGAAGCAAGACAAAAACTTATAAATTTGTAATAGATTATACAGATGTGAAATACTGCCAGACTAAAGTTAAAAAAAACGCTGAAACTAATTTAGAAATTGCTTCTTAATCTTAAAAATCGATAGTTGATCCTAGTAGAATGAAGAGAACATTTCTCACAAGCTGATTTCCAACTTAACGATATAGGTCTCGTTGTACCCTATGAAATTTTTCTTTCAGCTAGTCTTAGTTTATGTATAAGAGGGGAGACAAGAATGGAGACGGGCACAAACTTTCGTGTATTTCAAATTATCTTTTCGTTCTTTATTCGTTTTGTCAGACAACAACAATGTTGTGAAAATCTTAACTTTCATTGAAATATAGTATTGTAAACGCAAATTCAAGTTTAAAAGAGAATTAGCGATAGTTTCAGTAAGAAAACTTTCGTAGTGTACGAGACTAGACTTTTGCATTTGTAAAATAAATTTAGTAATATTTTACACAATGGTCAATGAGAGCTCATTTAATAGAAAAGTAGAATTCATTAATCCATTGAATATACCCTTGTTACATATCATACAGAATAAACTTTGTACTACTGAGCACTAAAATTTGAACACTGGAGAATGTTGATTGAAAAAGCCGCTAAATATTCAAAATATTAAAAAAAAGAACCGAGAAAGCAGCAATACAGTCAAAACTAACAAAGATGTTACCACATCTGAAAAATTTGTTTTAGCAAAGTTAAGTTTAAGTACTACGGCAGCACATTGTTAACGAATGTATTTGTTTACATTCTATTCTGTGTAAAATAAGGTTTAAACAAATAATAAATAATTTTGTAATAATAGTAAAATACATTACTATATAAAAAAAATTATTTCATATACTTAAATGAGTCCTAACAAGCCTTTTGCGATTATAATAAAATCAACTCAAGAATGTCGTTGTTGCACAGATCCATCTTCCAAGTTTCTTGAACTGGACGCTGTTAGTAAAATTTGTGGGACGGATAAAACCTACAAAGATGTCTTATATGAAATTACTAATATTAAAGTAAATAATTTGAACCATGTAAAATCTTTCTCGTACTATTCTTTAATGTTGTTGCTCTGTTAAAGGTCTCTCAGGCACAAGAGAAATCGCTAACGCAAAAAGTTTGTCAAAAGTGTTCCAACCAGCTAAACAACTGCTATAAATTTATTGTTCAGGCTCGGATGGTTTTTGAGCAATATTTGCCTATTTTAAAAGATTCAGCAACGGAGAATGATACTAAAAATTTTGACAACATTCGGAAACCTCTTAGAGAGGTGCCCATATACTTGATGTCGGCAGGGAAAAATCCTTTGCAAGCTAGGGAAAGACCACTTACTACAAACAGCCCTTTGGCTGCTAACAAAATTAAAACCGAACCTTTAGGTCTAGAATGCACATCAAATATATGTGAATTAATGAATGTAGACAATTTACAAGTAAATGAAATAAAAGAAGAAAAGCCTGATTTTGTAGAAGAGAGCGGTGCGACGGCAAAATCCGAAGATATATCTTTATCTTCAGAATTAACTAAGGAGCAGGAACAAAAAAATTTTACAAATGATCCATCATATGAGGAAGAAAGGTATGTTTTAAATAAATGATCAGCCACTTTGTGCATCGCACCATATTTCATTTTAATGGATTATCAAGTTGATTTTTTGCTTCAAGAATTTTTTATATTGTGATCCAAATTTTCCCTTCTTTTCGAACAGAGAACACTTTGATAATTTCAACACCGATGACGACAATGAAGATGCCAAAGATCCAATTTCCGAGGATGACTTTGATAAGAGTCTTTCTAATGCACCTATAGCCATACCATGTGATATCTGCCATAAAATTTACAAGGATAAAGTAGCCTTGAGAATACACAAACACTATATCCATATGCCAGATGAAAAAAAACGACCTTGTCCACTGTGCAACTTTAAATCTAGTCGCTTATCCAATTTAAAAATGCACCTTGGAGTGGTACATGGTTCTGATAAGGTTAAAGAAATATTTAAGCCAGCTGATGCACAATTTCCCTGCTCCCTATGCCAACAGTCGTTTAGGCATAAGGATACTTTACAGAAACATATCAAAAGAATACATCAAAATCCCCAGCCTAAAGAACCTAAGCCAAAAGCCAAGGCGCCAAAGGAAAAAGAACGCTTTTTATGTACCTATTGTGGTGGTTCGTTTCGTACAAAATACAGTCTTGGTCGGCATGTTGTCATACATACTGAGGATAGGTCGTTTCACTGTGAAATATGTCAGAAAACCTTTAAACGCCCGGAGGATCTCCATATGCATCGCATCATACACAGTGATGAAAAACCGCATCAGTGTCTACAGTGTGGTAAAGCATTTAAAAGATCCGATAAACTCAAGATACACATGAGAGTTCATTAATAACTGAGACCGTATAAATGCAATGACTGTGAAAAGACATAAGTATCCAAATGTTTTAAGCACACATATGCTTATACATACAGGACAAAATCCGTTTCAATACAAAACCTATGGAGAATCGTTTTCATTAAAATCATCGTTTAATACTCATTGCCTAAGAAATGGTCATCTGTAGTAAGATAAATTTAATTATAACACATATAAGATTATGATTGATTGTAATATATTTGTTAAATAGGAATAAAATCGTTTAAAAATTAATAAGGCTACAGTTTTACTTAAAAACGAAAACACCATGTTCTTAAAAAGAAACTAAAGACATCGAAAATATATGTACATTAAAATAATAAATGTTGTGAATTATATTCGGGATCTGAGTTCTATAAGTGTCATTGAATAAATTGATATTGTATCTTATAAACAGGTGGAAAAAATTGGAAAGAAACAAAAGGATTTTTGCAATTTTTCTAGACTTTAAACGAGCGTTTGAAACATTTGATAGAGGCATACTACTGCAGAAGCTTTACAAGTACGGCATTCAAGAACTAAATGAAAATGTTTGAATCATATTTGACGAATAGGAGACAAATAACAAAAGTAAATAGTATTAAATCCAGGACAGTTAATAATGAATATGGAATACCACAGGGATCAATTTTGGGGGCATTGCTTTTTATTATATATATATAAATGATACGCCAAATGTAATAAGTCATTGTGAAATGACTTTATATGCGGATGATACACTTATATATTGAGGGTAATACAGATGAACAATATATTAGGTAAAGATATTGAAAACTTAAACAATGCGCATGAATAAACTTAAACTAAACGAGAATAAAACTAAAATAATGGATATTAAAACTAAGACCAACATTGCCTTCAAAATTAATAATGAAGAAATAGAAAAAGTAAATCTAATGAAATACTTGGGCTTTGTAATAGACAATAGTTTAAATTTAAAAGGTCATATTGACTATATTTACGATTATAAAGATAAAAATCAAAATAAATAATAAGGATAGCAAGATTTAATGAATAATATCAAGAGGTAGTTTAATTAAACCAAATTTATTTAAACCAAATTTGGAACGAATGTCAATAGTAAATCAAAAATTTAATGATTCGCATAAAAGTGCCGTTCTAACAGCAACAACAACAACAACACATCCTATGATACAATGCAGGTGTATGGCAAGTGAAAAATCGAATGATCAGCGCACAAATAAAATGTCGGTCGAAACAACGACTGAAAAGATTCAGCTCAGCATTCCAATGAGAAAGACCGAACGTCATTGTACACATAAGACATTACGATACATGGCTTGGCAACTTTTCAAAGGTCAATAAAAAAATCATAATATGGAAAATGGAGGGCATTTTGTTAATATTTGTATGGGCATAGATATGAAAATCGATTTGCCATATCTCCGGAACCACTATGCCGATTTCGTGCAAACTACACATAAACCAACTACAGACCATTCCCAACGTACCAGTACATATTTTGGTTGAAATCGGTCGACCGTTTCCCAATGTGGTGAAGCATTTAAGCTTGTTGATATATTAAAAATTCATATGAAGTTCAATCGGAATTGAGACCATATAAGTGTAGTGAATGCGAAAAGACTTAAATATCAGAGTATTTTAAGAACACACATGCATATACACACAATATAAATGACATTCGATTGCAAAACTTGTGATAAATCATTTTCCTTAAAAACGTTAAATATTCACCGTAAAAATGGACATTTTCAATGAGTTAATAATGAAGTGAAAATACAAAAAGAATAGAAAAAATTTAAAAGATATGTAATTTGTCCTATGTCATTATCTGTTAATTTGAATATAGAAGGTATTTTTGTTTAATTGACAGGAACTGAACGAGATTTTTTGGCTAAGAATCAAGCAGCAAATAATTATAAAAGAAGAGTTTTTGTAAAAACAATCAGTTTTTGTAGTTAAATTGAACAAGAGAATAAGATTCGATATTAAATATATGTAACAAGGGCACAGGCAAGAAAAAATTTTATATGACATGGGTAAAATAAATATAGAATATCAGATTTTGACATCTGAAAACTCTGAAGGAAGTGTTGGATTTCGACTCTCTTTATTTATTCCTCTCGAGAACATGGCGTATCTACAATAATGTTCCAAAATTTTCTATCATTATATAGTACTACCATTATACCATATAGGCAGTGGATATGACATAAAACCGCATTAAAATATTATTCTCATTTATTATTCCCAGCCGAAGAATGTCAAAAAACCGCTAAATTAAACGGCCAAGTCTTAAATTCATATAATACTATAATGCAACATATAACTTTATTTTATCTAATTAGAAAGACAAAAAAATTAGCATCTTCACATGAATTCTCCTTATCCATTACAGGCTTATTTTTTAATCATACTGTTAAACTACGAACCTGTAACCCACTGTATGGTAACACACAGCTGTTTGTTTGTCGTGCTATTAATCTAAAGTGATTAAAGCAAATAAAAGATAGCAGACTGTAATAAAATTACAAATCTTTTTAAATATTAGGTTTTTTTTAATAAAGCAACAAGCCCCTGAAATGAATGAAAAAGTGACAATACAGAAATGCAGGACATGTCTTAAGAATAGTACAAAAACATTTCCTCTTACAAAATCAGTGCGTGGATGCACACCAAAGACAACGTATGGGCAGCTCCTAAACGAATATGCACAATTTGAGGTAAACTCTACCATCGAATAAGTTATTTCAGAAATATATGTACATATATCTATTCTTCTGCCTACAGTATAACGCCGATTATGAACGTCATATGCCACAGAATTTATGTTTTCTATGCTGTCGCCAGTTAAGAAACACTTACGCCTTTATAAAACAGGCTAAATATTGTAATTTTAAACTTATCAGTATTATAGCTAAACAAATTGATTGTCTGCAGGAGCAGACAATAGATTTACCACAACTGCACGAGGACGATACATCGGCTTCCGTCAAAAAAGAAAATCCTGATAATTGTGCTAATTTGGATGATCAAGATACTCGAAATTCTATTGTGAATGAAGGCAATAGTAATGATGAAAATAATTTGGATACGACAGAACAAAAAATAGAATATAACTTTAGAGATAATCTGGAAAAAGATAATATTAAGTAAGACTATAATTATTATATATGGCAATACATATATTTAACCCTATAACATATATTTTTTTAAATTTATATTTAAGTTTTAACGCTAAAACAACTGAAGAAACAACTGTAGCAAGAAATAAAATTGGAAACTCATATTTTGCAGAATCTCTTCCAGATGCAAAACAATGCCACATGTGTAACGAACTTATAGCTGATAATCTTAAAAATCACATCTGTGTCCAACATGATATTACTGACACACAAATCTTTTCAGCAACAGAACAAACATTTATATGCGAAAAATGTCCCCGGAAATGTGACAATAAAAACGAGTATCTGAATCATATACAAGAAAAACATAACAGCAGCCAAGCTACAAACTTGGAGAACAGCATACGAAAACGTAATAAGGCTAATAAAATTATTAAATGTCAATCCTGTGATTATACTGCTAAAAGCTATGCGGCTTTAAACTATCATAATCGTTCCAAACATGGCACTGAAGATGATAAATTAAAGTGTAAATTTTGTTCATATACGAGTTTTAAGAATTGTAACTTGTTAGTTCATGTCAAAAATGTACATAAAGAACTGATAAAAAATCTTAAGGCTAATGCTATTAGCAATGCGGAAGAAAGGTAAACAGAGCAGCAATTCTTTTAAATGGAAGTTTAGCTAATAAAAATCACATTTTTATTACAGCCTTAACTCGAAAACTCAAAATAATTTATTTTATAATCGTACAACGAATGAGCTTCCAGTAGATGATGAAACTTCTGTAGATAATAATGAATATTCTAGCGATGATGATATACCATTGGCACATACAATGAAGAAAACAAATTTATTAACACATTCAACAGAAGTGGAGCAAGATAAAGAAGAATTTAGTGATGAAGATTTCATAAGAAATATATTAAATATTAAGAAAAGACCACGTAAAATGTTGTCAACAAAAGCTTTAGCTAGACGTTGCGAAGAATGCGGTAATATCTACAAAAACTACAAATCCTTGTGTGCCCATCAACGTAGTGTTCACATTAGTGAAGATAAGTTCAGCTTATGTCCTCATTGCGGTAAAAAGTATAAACGTAAAGGTGATCTAAGGATACATATTGAAAAGACACATGTTCCTCAAAAAGATATAAAAACTTTTAAACAGCAATCAACAACTAAAGTTAGAGAGAAACGTTTTATGTGTACAGAATGTTCATATACCTGTACAACAATAACCATTTTAAATATTCACACAAATCGTCATCATACTGGTGAAAAACCTTATAAATGTGATATATGCTTTAAATCGTTTATAATACCGTATGACTTAAAAGTTCATCGTTATTTACATACCGGTGAAAAACCATACAAATGTCCTATTTGTTTTAAAGGTTTTCGTGATAATTCCCATATGCTTAAGCACAAGCGTATACACACTAACGAAAGACCATACAAGTGTAATGATTGTGGTAAAAGTTTTACGCAATCTTATAATTTATCGGTTCATAAAAGAACACATCTTAAGGAGAAAAAATTGAATTGTTCCGTTTGTGGTAAATTTTTTGAAAATAAATCTATGCTGAATATACATCGGATAAATGAAAATCACCATGATGAAGTTGTATAAGAAATAATAAATGCGGTTAATTAATGTTTTTTTTAAGCATACAGTGTTAGCTTTTAATTTAAATAAAAACCTTATAAAAAAATTCCACTAGTCGTAAAAAGTTTGCGTACAAAACTTTGTTTCATTCAAGGCTCTATATTACTAAAAATTCGCAACAAAGTTTAAAACTTTTTGGTCCTGTAATATGTCTCAGATCCCTGTAATATATTATAAGCAAAATTTGTATTAGAAAATACTGTACATTTATTGTTAGGTATCATAATTAAAAAAGTGTACAAAATCTGTATACACGTAAAATATTAATCTATTAATCGTTGTTTTTAATTTATAGCTGTTAATTTCATTTCATTTTTAGTCAAGTTTGTGCAATTACTGTGAGAAAATTAATTACAATTTTTGAACTTAAATTTTTTTGCAATATCTGCAGTTATCCCGCCGAAAGAAAACAGATAGTTTTTCTCAGGAAGCAAAGAAATTTCTTCAGTAAAGTTGCGGAAAAAGTGAGAAAATGCACTCTTCTATTTAGAAAATAATTAATTTTTACAAAGAAAATGGAGGCTTTTTTCAAAACCCCGTTCTTGCTGTCCTTCAAATATAATTTCGACAGAAAAGATATATCGCACATATATATGCACAGAGTTGAAGTGCAGCATTATCCCAAAGTAATAGTCTCAAAAGTGGCTGAAAACATTAAATTAAAATTCAAAAGGAGTATATGTGCTAATAATGTCAGAAGTATCGTACATCGAAATGGATTTCATGCTCATATTGAACGTAAGAAGCCTTTTATATAATTAAAACGAATCAAAGAAAGTTGTTCGGCAGAGATCTGCTAAATAAACCATGTGAATTCTGTGGAGGTTTAATGGTTAGAGGTATGTGCCGGCTAACGGGGTATAATATTTGCAGGGTACTGAGTCTACTATGGACTAGAGAGCTTACCTAGACATTCTAAAGGTCAACTGGAAGCAAAATTTAATTTAGCTGGTACGTTCGTAAATGCAGTAGTTGTGCAACACTGCAACGTAATAAAAGTAAAATGTTAAAAAATGCAATACTAGGCTGCACTTACTTGCGTCAAAAGTTTTTTTTGCAGGCAAATGACAGTGCTGCCGCAAATATTTGCAAATATGGCAACAGTTCGATTTCTGTGCAATACTTCGCGGTAAGCCATTTCTTCGACAACAGTATAGTCACAGTGTGCACAGTGACAACACTAATGACAGCTCAAAAAGCGAAAATCAGCTATTTTTCTTTGTTTACGTCGATTTGCAACTCAGTTGGAGTAAAAGGAAAAGCAACATTATTTTCCAACATAAAGCAGTGCGAAAAGCACAAAATATATGTGTTTACTTTTGTTGGTGTGTCGTCACTGTATATACTATGGTTTCGTGAAATAAAAGCTAATAAACGAAAGAAAATTATGCTTTATTTGCAGAAAAATTGAAAAGTAATAAAATTTAACCGTGATTGTTACAAAGAACTTAAATAATTTATATTTGGTTGCGAGGAAGATTTCACATTTAATATACAAAAACTAATAATACGAACAAGACTGGATATGGACTTATTGTTTCAAAGTAATTTTTTATTTTAGAAATATGTCTCTTTTTAGTTTTAATTGATTTTTAGTAACCAGAAGCCTTTTAATTTTTTTCCTTATTCTTTTATTATAATTTATTGGAAATCTGTCAGATCCACCGTCTAAATACTCAATAATATTTGTTATTGTTAATTTTTAGAACATTTTATTTTTAATTGTTTGCAGAACGTTCTGAAAAGCAAATTCTGCTTAGTTATTGCGCAGTAGCAAAGTATCTGCAACAGCTGATCACGCATTAGCAAAAAACTTTGCATAACTGCCGAAGTGGTGAACAAATTTGCTGAATTTACGAATGTACCCTGTGTTTTGATAACTGAATGGAAGGAAATATCATTGGAAGTCAACACAAAACTGATTTATACCATACAAAAAAGATTGGCTGAGATTCTCCAAAGATCGGACCATCCAACTAAACACTAATTTACTGTCAATGCTTTTATAAATATCCAAAAATAAGATATTACTCTTTAAAACAATCCTACTTTTTAAAAATAATTTGTATATAATTAATTTTATTTGTTGAACTTTAATATTTGTTAAGACTATGCAACAAGATTTAGTTCAAGAATTAATTTTATTTTCATAAGAGCTGTTGTACCATTTTTTTTTTTTTTTTTTTTGTATTATGTTGTTTTGTATTTACGGAGACTTTGTGTATAAGATAACCAAAATAAAATCGGCAGCAAAACAGAAAAAAGAAAAATAAATTTGCAATAGTTTTAGCCGGTAACTGCATCGGAAGAAGGCCTATATACAACATAAAATTTTCAAGAAAAGACTGCATTATGTTATGACGTCTGAGTTGGCTGTGTTCAATTCCAGGCACTATTATGATAAGTTAGATCCACCCAAATGCAGAATTTGCAACTTTTCCTCACCGTTTCTCTATTCTGACAGTGTCAAATTTCGAAGATATACCTACCACTGGAGAAGATACTCGACTATACCACTGATATGAATCTCGGCAGAATAAAAGAAGCCTAAATGAGCATGAGATATTTGAAATTAATCCCTATAAGTTTTTTTACGACACGCGCATATGGTCTTGTTACCCGGCGCTTTACTTCCATATATTTTGTAAATTTATTTTATAAAATATATTATGAATAAAATTGCAATAGATTACAGAGATGTGAAATAATGCCATTCTAAAGTTTAAAAAAAGCTGAAACACGTTAGAATTTTTTTTTTTTTTTTGAAAATTGTTAGTTAATCTAATAGAACACGAGGATATTTTTCACAAGACGATTTGCAACTCTCCAATTAAGCATAATGTGAATAATATACGAGGGCGGATTGATATTGAAGCTACCTAAGTAGGAAAAAAACATTTTTTTTCAAATACCATTCATTTCTGAACATAGTCTCCTTTAGCTCAATACACTTAGTAAGACGATTTTCCAACTTTTTTGTACCATCTGAATAGTACGATTTTGAGAACTCCTCAAAATACGCATTAGTTTCGGTAACCACTTCTTCCTTTGAGATGAATCTTTTTCCTGCGAGCCATTTTTTCAAGTTTGAAAACAGGAAAAAGTCACTAGGGACTAAATCTGGACTATAAAGTGGATGATCAACCAGTTCGAAGTGGATTACTCGTAGTTTTAGCATCGTATCTAATGCTGTGTGAACCGCTGCGTTGTTTTGAAGAAAGAGCACTTTGTTCTTGTTTAAATGTGGTCGTTTTTCCTTGATTCCATCAACCAATTGATTCAATAATGCACGATAATACTCTCCTGTGATTGTGGATCCCTTTTCAAGATAATCGATGAGCAATATTCCGTGTGAATCCCAAAATACAGTGGCCATAACCTTGCCAGCCGATTTCGCTGTCTTCGCCTTCTTCGGAGCACTTCCACCAGCTTCATTCATTTCTTCGATTGATTTTTGGTTTCAGGTGTGTAGTGGTGGATCCACGTTTCATCAACGGTTATTAATCTACGCCAAAAATCAGTAGAATTATGCTTTATCATGTCCAAATACCGCTGTGAAGTGATCTGTCGAACTCGTTTTTGTTCAACACTGAGCAAACGCGGCTTGCTGATAGCTTTTTCATATGCAAATGTTCATGCAAAATGTTGATCACACGTTCATATGATATGTTTACCATTTCATCAATCTCACATATTTTGACCCGGCGATCATTCATAACGATATCGAGGATTTTCTTTATATTTTCTTCAGTAACCACCTCTTTTGGCCTTCCTGTTGATGGTATTGTTGCAGTGCTTGTTCGGCCCCGTTTAAATTCAGCAATATAATATTTTACCATATAGTCTGACGGTGCAGATTCACCGTAATATTTATCAAGCTTTTCTTTTGTCTCTTTCGCCGTTTTGCCTTTCAAATAATAGTGTTTAATCACTACACGAAATTCACTTTTTTCCATTTTCCAAGAAACACAAAAGTTGCTTACTTCAAACGACTACAATAAATAAACTAATGAATTTGGCTAAAATTTTGACAGCTGAGGTTTGACAGATCGTAATTTCTAAGAAAGAAAAAGTTTTTGTGTTTGTGCTGCCATCTAGCGCTAGGTAGATGGTAGAACAATGTTAATCCGCCCTCGTAGGCTCTTTCATTTCTATAATAAATTTAGTCATAGGTTCTTATCTAAGGTTAAGCCTATCCTTATCTAGTTAGTCTTACTGCCGAGGCTCTTGAATATATGATTTATCAGCAATACACCCAATATTATAAATTTCCATAAAAAATTAAAAAAAAGGAACACATTCATATTTTATAACTAAAAACTAATAAAATAATTACAACTAATCTTAAAATGAAATAACAAGATATTGGAAAGAATTAATGGAATCGACTCCTACTTTAAATTATCTATTGGGTAGTTATGTACACCAGATTCTCAATATTCAAAGTGTTCACCATCCTCTGTATTCAAAATGTAAAAAAAAAACACAATGCACCGAGAAATTAGCGATACAGTCAACAGCGAATAATTTAATCAACGACGATGTTGCCACATCAAGAAAATTTTATCTAACAAGTATTTATTGTAAGTACTACGGCAGCACGTTGATAACAAATGTTTTTGTTTACATTCTATTTGTGTAAAATAATAAAGTTTTAAATAAATAAAAATAGTTTGATTACTAGTAATATAAATTTCTATTAAAAAACAATTTTTTTTATATGATGAAATGAGTCCTAACAAGTCTTTTGCGATTATAATAAAATCAACTCAAAAATGTCGTTGTTGCACAAATCCATCTTCCAAGTTTCTTGAACTGGACGCTATTAGCAAAAATTGTGGAACAGATAAAACCTACAAAGATGTTTTATATGAAATTACTAATATTAAAGTAAATAATTTGATCCATGTAAAATCTTTCTCGTACTATTCTTTAATGTTGTTGCTTTTTTGAAGGTCTCTCAGGCTCAAGAGAAATCGTTAACGCAAAAAGTTTGTCAAAAGTGTTCCAACCAGCTAAACAACTGCTATAAATTTATTGTTCAGGCTCGGGAAGTTTTTGAGCAATATTTGTCTAATTTAAAAGATTTAGCAACAGAAAATGATACTAAAGATTTTGAGGACATTCCAGAACCTCTTATAGAAGTGCCCATAGACTTCATAACGGTAGAGAAAAGTCCTTTGCAAGCTAATGAAAGTCCAATTGCTACACACGTAAGCCCTTTGGCTGCTAATGAAATTAAAACCGAACCTTTAGGTTTAAAATGTGAATTAATGAATGTAGACAATTTACAAGTCAATGAAATAAAAGAAGAAAAGCCTGATTTTGTGGAAGAGAATGGTGCTAAGGCAAAATCCGATGATATATCTTTATCATCTCCAGAATTAACAAAGGAACAGGAACAAAAAGTTTTTACAACTGATCCATCATATGAAGAAGAAAGGTATGTTTTAAATAAATGGTCAGCCATTTTGTACATCGCACCATAGTTCATTTTAATGGATTATATAAATAGATTTTTTGGTTCAAGAATTTTTTATATTGTGTTCTAAATATTTACTTCTTTTCGAACAGAGAACACTTTGATAATTTGAACACCGACACCGATGGCGACGATGAAGATGCTGAAGATCCAATTTCTGAGGATGACTTTGATAAGGGTCTTTCTAAAGCACCTATAGCCATATCATGTGATATCTGCCATAAAATCTACAAGGATAAAGTAGCTTTGAGAACACACAAGCACTATACCCATATGCCAGATGAAAAAAAACGACCTTGTCCACTGTGCAATTTTAAATCTAGTCGCTTATCCAATTTAAAAGTACACGTTGGAGTGGTACATGGTGCTGATAAGGTTAAGGAAATATTTAAGCAGACTGATGACAATGGTGTACAATTTCCCTGTTCCATTTGCCAACAGTCGTTTAGGCGTAAGGATACTTTACAGAAGCATATCAAAAGAATACACCAAAATCCCCAGCCTAAAGAACCTAAGCCAAAAGCCAAGGCTCCAAAGGAAAAAGAACGTTTTTTATGTACCTATTGTGGTGGTTCGTTTCGTACAAAATACGGTCTTGGTCGGCATGTTGTAATACATACTGGTGAAAGACCGTTTCCTTGTGAAATATGTCAGAAAACCTTTAAACGCCCGGAGGATCTGCATATGCATCGCATCATACACAGTGATGAAAAACCGCATCAGTGCCTACAGTGTGGTAAAGCATTTAAAAGATCCGATAAACTCAAGATACACATGAGAGTTCATTCAGAACTGAGACCGTATAAATGCAACGAATGTGAAAAGACCTTTAAGTATCCAAATGTTTTAAGCACACACATGCTTATACATACGGGACAAAATCCCTTTCAATGCAAAACCTGTGGAGAATCGTTTTCATTAAGATCATCGTTTAATACTCATTGCCTAAGAAATGGTCATCTGTAGTAAGATAAATACAATTATAAGACATAAGAGATTAAGATTGATTGTAATATATTTGTAATATAGGAATAAAAAGAATTTACAAATTAATAAGGCTACAGTTTTACTGAAAAACAAAAACACTATTAAGTTTTTTTAAAAATCCAAAGGCATCGCAAATATGCATACATTAAAATATATGTGAACAATATTCGGGGCCTAAATTCTATGTTTCATTGAATGAATTGATATTGGCAACACCGCTTTCGAAATTGAAATTTTAGAATTTTCGAATTGTTATTGTCTTTAAATTGCATTTTTTCGACTACTGTTTTCTTTTGCGGTTGATAAAAATATCATATGTTTTACGTAATATAAAGTAAAAAAAGTATATTTTAATTAAAAATTTCTTTACTGAAACCTTCCAGCGAAGTTTCAAAATCACAAGAAAAGCATCTCACAGTAACCTTTTAATCACAATTTTTATTTTATATCTTGAGGTTGAGAAAATTATTCTGTATTGAGAAATTAACAACCCGTAATGGCGTTGCATTACTTTATCAGGGTAAAATTAATTCTCAATGAATGGCAACACTTAAGTAACATAAACTAAACATTTGGCACCGAGTATTTATTATATTTAATATATTACGATTTGCATTACCGAAATTAAAGAATTACTGTTACAAATCTTCATTTCAGTAAAATATGTCATCATTAATGTCATCTAGCAATGATGAATTCAATCATAAATGTCGATGTTGCCTGAACCAATCCGTAAACTTTATACAATTAGAATGCTCAATTAAAACAAGTGAAGGTAAACAGAAAACGTATAAGGAACTCCTTTATGAAATTACGAACCTTAATGTAAGTTTGTATTTCATATCATAACAAGCACATAATAACATTGTATTCAAACATTTTTTAGATACCCGTATATCAGGAGTGTTTTATGCCCCAACAACTATGCTATAAATGTGGTCAACAATTGAAAACTTCATATAAATTTATTCAACAGGCATATAAGGTATCACAACATTATCTGGAATTTGCCAATGGCCAACAACAAAATTCGCCAGATGATGTAAAAAATATTGAACCTTTAGAAGAAACACCTGTAGAATTACCAGATACTCTTTATGACACTAAATGCTCAGAAGAAATCAAAATAGAACCGTTGGCTATAGAAGAAAGTAATACGGATATTAAACAAGAAATAGAGGATAATGAATCTATAACAGCAATAAATCCTCTGAAAAGAGAAAATAAGTAACTAATTAGTCTAAGTGTATACAAGGAATTTAAATAATTTTAAGAATTTGTTTTCCAGAGATATTCTGAAAATTTTCAATACCACCAACAATTCTTCCGACGACGAAGAAATTGATGAACCAGAATCTCTTGAAGGAAATGATGATTTTCTTTCGAATGAACCCCTAGCCAGACGCTGTGATATCTGTAATAAAATATACCGCAATGAAAAATTTCTTAAAATTCATAAGCGTTATGCTCATATGTCAGAAGAAGATAAAATTCCCTGTCCTTTGTGCACTTACAAAGCCAATCGATCATGGGCATTAAGAATACATATAGGTTTAGTACATGGTCAAGACAAAGTAGAACAATATTTTAAACCTGTTCCGGAAACACAAAAAGAATATCCCTGTAGTCTTTGTTCACGTTCGTACGCCCATAGGGATAGCCTGCGTAATCATATGAAAGCCAAACATTTAATTAAACCTTTAACATCTAAAGAAGAGACGAGCAAAAAAACCAAAGAAAAGCAAAGTTTCCTTTGTACTTATTGTGGACAATCGTTCAATACAAAACGTGGCCTTGAAAGTCATAACCTAACTCACTCAGATAAGAGACCATTTTGCTGTGAAATTTGCAATAAAACTTTTAAACGTCTAAAGGGTTTACAATTACATCTTCTTATACATAGTGATGAAAAACCACATCAATGCTCCGAATGTGGTAAAGCATTTAAGCGTGTTGATAAATTAAAAATCCATATGAAAGTTCATTCAGAATTGAGACCTTATAAGTGTAGTGAATGTGATAAGGCTTTTAAATATCAGAGTGTTTTAAGAACACACATGCATATACACACGGGTCAAATGCCATTCGATTGCAAAACTTGTGGTAAGTCTTTTTCCTTAAAAACATCGTTAAATATTCACTGTTTTAAAAATGGACACTTTCAATGAGTGAAAATACAAATAATAAAAAAATGGAACAAAATTTAAAAAATAAGTTATTGAATTATTAAATATTGTTTATGTAATTTTCTGTTAATTCTAATATAGTAAGTAAATTTTTTTATGAACAAAAATTGATTGTGATTTAGAAGCAAACAATTCTCAAAAAAGAATTCTAGTCCTAGATATGCACCTAGAATACTAAAACAAACAAAAATGTTTTTATGTACAGTTACAATGCTTCAAAAGTTTTACTTCTAAATAAGACATATTCAATATTAACCATCTTATTCTTATAAAAACAATCAAAAACTCAAAATCAAAACTCAAATCAAAAACTTTAAAGATGGCGCATCTATTAGAATGTTCCAATTGTACTAGCGTTTTATTACTGTCAATATAATAAAGTGACAAATTCAAATATTCTCAGCCGAAGAATTAAAAAAAACCCCTAAAATAAACGTGCAAGGCTTATATTCATATAATACGCAATGGCATCATTAACTAATAAGTACTTAAGTTCAAATATACTGCAACATATAAATTTATTTTTTCTAATTAGAAAGTTAAAAGTAAACGACTAATTTAAGTAGTAAAAGGAGTCAAATATATTCAAAAAATTAGAAAAATATATATCATATGCATCAAATTTTTGAAACAGTAAAAAAAAATCGCTTTAAATGAATTTTCCTTTTAAAGTACAATCTTGTAATTTTTTTAATCTTACTGTTAAATTTTATTATTTAATTTTATTGCCCGTAACCCACTGTATAGCTGTTTGCTTATCGTGCTATTAATTTAAAGTGATTAAAACAAATTACAAATAGGTTCATTAGTTCGCGAGTTATTGACGTTAGAGTCAACCCCATTCTATTGCATAAGTTTTACTTGAAAATGAATTTGTCTAAATAACTAAGTAGTTAATACACATCACCAGCCAACAAATTTGGGCGGAATCGGATGAGTGGGCATGGTACCTCCCATACAGATTATATAATATTTATATTTATTTATATCTTGAGAATGGTTAGAGTTGAAATTTCTAAATTTGGTTTAAACAAATTGGCAGTCAATATAAACCATCATTTAAAAAACAATATGGAATTTTGCATGTGTAGAGAATGTTAACAGCTAAAGCTATCTTTATCTATCCGCATATTCGAAAAAGTCTAAGCAATTTTAACAAGAAAATAAGAATAAAAAGATGCGATTTTAAATATAAAAAGTTTCTGTCTCACAGAAAACCAATCGTTATGATGAAGCTTAAAATATAAAAATAAATGCCAGAAGTGACTGCTGTAACATGTGTTATATCAAGATGATTCTAACAAGAAAGGAATACTATTTGTAAAAGATTATGACATAAATTGGGAAAAAATATATTTTTAAAACTAAAAAAATGCCGAATTTTATTGGAAAATAATTATAACAAATGAAACAAATTTTATAGTAACTGTTTTTTACTAGAAACAAATTTTATTGCAATTGTTTTATTGTAAATGTTTCGTGAACTGATCAATTTATTGACAACAATAAGAACTTATTTAAGAATAATGAAATAAATTACTATATCTGTGAAAAATTCTATTTTACATGAATTATTCCTGAACCCAGGTGATCTTTCCCTGTGTAGGCAGTGGATCGTTATAAGACGTGACTTAATGTAACATCATAACTGTAAATATAGTCGAAACAAACAAAAGTATTGGTTATAGTGTTATGGTATGTCACCACTAATTGAACACATTATTGCCCATAAGGTTGGTTGCTGTTAAATCAATTCTAATTTGAGCGTAAAAGAGGAAAAACGGTCACATGCATAGTTTGTGTGCTTCAAATCAGCCTTATGATAAATACATTTTGAAAACCATGACGCACTAATACCTATTACAACTGATTTAATGTTATCCAAAAGTCAGGACATTAAACAAAAATCAGTACATTTACTGATAAAGAGAGTACGCAAGGTAAGCCTATTCGCCTGGTTCGCTAGCGTTATGTAAATCTGTAACCGTTTCCTTATCTTTTGTTCTAAAAGTAGGAGTACTACCCCTATTACAAATACATAGACTAGTTAGAAATTCAAAAACTAACTTACATCTTAGCTATGATGAGCATTCTTATCATGTTTATTCAGGTACATGCCTCTTCTTCTCATTTAGGTTAAGTTATGTTAGGTTAAAAAGACGTGCATTCACCAGGATACTGATGGATGTAACACTCCGTGATCATGTGGTTAATTTTGCTCACCCTGTCTAAAAAAGAGAAGAGGTAAAGAGGGCGAAAACAAGATTAGAGAGGGAGAAAAAGAGTGAGAGAGAGCAAGAAAGTTGATAAGGTTCTTCTTATTTGCTTCGAAAACCCTTACAAAGCGCTGCTTGATGGATCTGCCGCTTGATATTCTTTACTACAACAGAATAGCCCGTATCCGATTCCTTCATAACCACATTCCTACGTCCAGAAAAATGTGTTTTCAGGAGAATACCAAGAGATTCAGAGCTAGATTCTGCCACTATCCAATAACCCCCGCACCTGAGCCTTTCTCTGACTTCGAGCCATCGGCGAAAATCATCCACTAACCTATCAATAACTAGCCATTGCCCTAAGCCGAAAATTCCCCCGAGGGACTCCTATCGGAATATCACACCCTATCCATATAGTCAGTGAAAAGCGAACGTATCGTCCCGTGTACAATCGAAATGAGCTCCTGCAGTATGGTGGTATGATCAGATTTCCTAAAATTCTAGCCGCCAAATGTCCCACTCAGGATTTCAACGTATTTGTACATTATTAATTTATATAATAGACGTATTATATTACATTATTATATATTATAATATATAATAGACCTATCAGATCATTATATAACTGGACAACAGTCTTTACATTCTTCTTCAGATAAGAAATAGCTTAAGGTTTATCTTAGCTCACCTTTTATATGTTTCCACTTTTAATTTTACAGTTTTATCAGTAAAATGAACTACAAATTTCTTTACCTGTTATGTTATCCATGAACAGTGAGTGCAAACATGAAGAGAGAGAAAGAGAGAAAATACAAAAACTATAGTTTGTAAACAACGATATAAACAATACTGCTATAATTTTTGAAGGATATTTTATTACAAATTTATACAGAATATAAATATAAACAAAATGAGCAAACGGAGCAGACTAAAAAATAATAAATGTCGTACATGTTGGAATGGTTCAAAGGGATTACAATTGCTAACTAAAACTGCTGCAGAAGAAGAAACCAAATGTTACGGAGAGCTTTTGAAGGATTTGATACATGTAGATGTAAGTACGTGATAAGAAATCAATTAAATAAATTGTAATTATCCTTTGCCTGTAGGTAATGGACGAAACATTTGAGGATATGCCTCAAACAATATGTGCTTGTTGCATACGTAGGCTGATATCTGCCCACGCCTTCGTGCAACAAGCCATGGAAATTAATGATAAACTGTGGGATATGCTTCAAAAAGATGAAACAGAAAAACCTATGGATTGCCTGCAAGAAGCTCAAATAGATATACAAAATTGTTTAGAAATTAAAATGGAAGATGAGGAGATAGAAAATAAAACAGAAATACCAAAATTTAAAGTCGAATTGAAAACGGAAGAACTTGAGGAACCCAACAACACTGGTAATGGTAACGCAAATGAACTTAAAGTTACGTAAGTAGTAAATATTATTCTAAAATAATATTTAACATAAAACTAAACAAATGCTTAAATATAAGATGCCCTATCAAAGATGTACTCGAAACCACGTCATCACCACCTACCTCAAGCAAACTTAATGATTCCATGTCAGACTGTGAAGATGAATATGATGTTGATGATTTAGATTATGTAAAGCCCACTAACAAAACTATTGACAGTGATGAAGAATCTGCATATTCTAATGATTCGAACAGGCAGGAGGAATTGAGCAATGAGGATCATACAAAAGACAATGAAATGGATAAGAATAAATCATCGAATCGTTCTAAGAAAAAAAGAAAAGCAAAAGAATTAGATGACAACATACCCACACCATGTGATCAATGTGATAGGGTATTTCCCAATTCCCGTTTACTGAGTCGCCACAAACGACATACACATGTACCCGAAGAGCTTAAGGTTCAGTGTCCTTATTGTACAGCCAAGTTTGGTCGTCGTCATAACATGTACGCACACATGAGAACGCATCATAAGGATAAACCCATTGAAGAGCATATAACACAACAAAGAAAATTCCCCCGCCAATATGCCTGTAATCAGTGTGATGGAACTTATACTAGTAAATATTATCTATTGGCTCATATGAAACTCAAACATAATCCAGATAGTACACCCAAAAAACCAGAACGTGTTATATTACCCAAGAAACGTTTTCTATGCACACTATGTGGTTCTAAGTTCGATACACAATCCAATTTAGATGTTCATATAAGAAGACATACCGGCGAAAAACCTTATAAATGTGATCTATGCGAACGAGCGTTTTATAGACCCTGCGATGTACAAGCTCATCGACGTTCACATACCGGCGAGAAACCTTTTAAATGTACTATATGTGAAAAAGCCTTTGCCCGCTCGAATAAATTAAAGATCCACATGCGTACACATTCCAATGAGCGACCTTATAAATGTGAACAGTGTGAGAAGGCCTTTAAACATTCAAAAGATTTAAATATCCATAAACGTATACATACAGGTGAAAGGCCATATGCATGTGGTGTTTGTCATAGTACTTTTACCCAAAGTAATTCACTAAAACTGCATCAAACAAAGCAACAACATTTTGAAATAATTGATCAAGTTATGTCATGCTAAAGTAACTAGGGCATGAGTATTTTAATATTAAAATAAAATTATTTCTACTTAAAAGTATACATTAAATTTTAAATACGCTTTTAAAATTCCAAAAAAATAAAATAAATAAATATATAAAAGAAATTTATTATTTATGACAATTATTTAACTAATTATCCTAAAACCATTTACATACAACATATAGCATTGTGTTCAGCCACAGATTATCAATATGAAATAGTTATTAATTAACCGAATATGGAAAAAGTTTTCCAATTACTGCCTGCAATGACAAATTGAAATTCTTATTAGTGTAGCCATATAAAATGGTTATAAGATAGGAGGTTTCTGTTCAGGAGCTGTAAATACTTATATAATATATATTAATATAATTGCTTGTCTAGGTACGACCAATTGCTCAATGTATTAATATGCTAACACCACATCCTAATTAGCCGTCCACACCAATTTGAATCGATTTTTATTCGATCTATACCTAAAGAACCTTCACCCTTATAATATTTGGCGAGTTGTGCTCGTTTTCGATATGTTTGTAATAGATTGAAGAAAAATTTTGGTAGTTATCTTCAATCTATGACAAAAATGTCGATATAAAACAAAGATTGCGCCAACAATGATACAGGCCATTAGCGTAGATATGACCGCAATTGGCATTAACTTATTCACCCCTATTCTGTATTACAATTACGTCTTCGCATTCTGTTACGTTTCGATCGAAAATTGGTATTCAAAAAAATAAAAACTGGATCGAAAGAAAAAGGGACGTATGAAATAAAAACATAAAAATAAACAAATTGTAATAAAAACTCAAAATGTAGTGTATACGCAAAGAGGTTTAATAAGAAAACTCTCTCTTTTTGTTTAGCTTTGTTATGCAAATGTACAAGCGTAAATTTATATTTTTATAAAATTTTTTACATATTGTATATTTTCATTTTTTATTTAATAAAAATAAACAATATAATAAAAAATGTTGGCCTAATATTACATTTTGGTTTAAAAAACAGAAATCGAAAGATTCTCCGTCACAACTGTAACACTTTAGAAAAACGTAGCTAAGACCGTAATGCAGAATAGCTACAATCGAAAGAAACTTAACGGAATCGAAACCCCGAATACCAAATTTGCCAAACGGAGAAAATTTCAATTCGAATTGAAACGCAGAATAAATAAATAAATAAATCATCGGAAAAAAATATGGGTGATTAGTACTAAAATTTGCTTATTTATACTACTAAACAATAAATTAAGCACTGTTTTAGTTGCCTAGTTAAGTTTTAAAAGCTGTAGAGAATGGAAAATTAAGGTCCCAACTCTAAAAGTAAAATTCAAAAATAAACTAGCAGCTCTTATTCAAATTTCAGTGAACTATTAAATTGCATAATACTAAATATTTTGCAAAACTGAGTCATTTCCATTAAATTTTCATTGTAATTGAATTAAAAAAAAATTACTCAAGTAACACTATCTATAATCTATCTATCTATCTATCTATCTATATATATATATATATATATATATATATATATATATATATATATATATATATATAATAATATTATATATATCTATATATATATACATATATATAATATTATGTATATATATTATATTATTATATGTATATATATTATTATTAATTACGAAATTATGGAAAAGGAATCAATATATTAGCTTATCTAATGCATTTGCTTCTACGTCTGATATTTTGTAAGAATAAGTCCATTCTTGATGAAATGTACCCGACCTTACCGTTACATTGATAGTTATTTTATTTTTTTTATATTTAACTATACAGCTTTGAAACAACTAGGGTGACTTTAAAAAATAAAAATCGGTATTTTAAGCTAAAAAAATAGCCATTACTTTTACAACACTATAAGTAATTGCCAAGCATACAGTATGTATGGAGGCACAATAAATGAGGTACATGCAGGTCTACAACAATTTAACCAATAACAAGAATAACAGTCAATTTGTTTTTGTATTTTTTTTCAACCAGTTAGAATGTGTCAACGACAGCTGATAAAGTACAGGGCTGCCAGACATTTTGTTTTATTAATAAGTACAGATTTTATCTAAAAATTTTTGAATTGATTTATCAAAATACTGAGTTTTACATATATATAAAGTATCATTAGGATCTTATACCGAAGAGTGTTTTGAAATCAAGGTTAATAAATTCCAAAAGCTGAGTATATTCAAATTAGGTTTTATATATATAGCCAAGATATTTTCAACTAAGCATACTGATGTGAAGATTCTTATATGTGCACCCGATTCTATTTTTGGACTCATTGGAAGGGGCTACGAACGACAAATGCATTGGGAAAGTATTCAATACTAGTTACTAGCTAATTTTATGAGGTGATGCCGCTGTTGAAAAAACTTTTTCTTTTTTCAGATGGTCTGGCCTGGTATTGAACCGAGTCCTTCTGGTTGGTAAGCGGGTGTCTTACGGCAGTATTTATCAGAAATTTTACCGAATCTGTTCGAAAAAGCTAGAAGTTTAAAAAATTTAAAAGGTTTTGAAGTAGAAATGCATTTAAGAATTTTGAGAATTTATGCTATTTTTATAACACATTCAGAAGCTTTAACTGATTTATTTCTCATATTAAATGTTTTTGAATTAAGGAAAAAAAGAAATATAAACGAAAAATTATATACAAAGGACAAAAATCTAGAAACATATTTAATTTGTTTATATATATATATATTTTTTTTTATTAACAACAATTGGAATTATTCATTTAAAAAATTTGTTTAAATTGTTCTAAATAGAATGAGTTTTGTTTGTCGTTACATATTTGATATAGTTATTAATTAGATACGTACGTTTTATAAATGTACTGATTTCGATTTTTATAATTTTATATCTGGCAGCCCAGATTTTTATTTTATAAATGGCTGATGTAAAACTGTAAACAAAAGAAGAATAAGTAAACAAATTTTGACAGCTGGAGACTGAAACATGCAAGAGCTAAATATATTCATATGTAGACTCGCAAGTAATTTATTTAGTGTACCCTGCTGTTTACAACACAACCACAGTGTACAACACAACGCTCTAATTTAGGCTTGACGGTAAATGTAATTGTTGTTTCAAAGAGCAAATCACTTTAGACGTATATGTAAACATTTGTGAATTTATGTAAATATTAATTAAAACCACAGTGTACAATTAAAACATAAGAAAGAAATGTCTAAAGATCTACTGAATGTTAAATGTCGTACTTGCTTTAATACTACAAAAGGATTGAAATCTCTTACTACAAAAACTAGTTACAATAAATGTTATGCAGAAATTTTAGAAGAAATCACAAATATAAGCGTAAATATACTTTTAATTTATATTTAATTATAGGAGTTTTTAATTAATTTACATTACTTAATACATTTTTTCAACAAATTTAGGTAATGGACAGTAAATACGAAGAATTGCCACAATTTATTTGTGGCTATTGCTCCAAGCGTCTAAAGTCTGCCCATGCATTTGTTCAACAGGCTAAAGATGTTAACGAAAAACTATTGTCTATGCTCAACAAGGATAATTTAAAGCAAGAATTGGACTGTCTACAAGAGACACAAATCGATATAGAAAGTTGTTTAAAACTTAAACTGGAATACGATGATGAAGAAGAAGAATTAAAACATGATAATCTGGAGTTAATGCTTAAACTGGAGGCTAACACAGACAGCTTAAAAAATGATATTGTAACAAATGAATCATCATCATTGGAAACGTATGTAGATAAATTGATTTCAAATGAGCGATACAACTAATTTTAGTTTGTCTATTACATGCAATTAACATGCAATTAATTTATTATTTGTTAAAGCTTTTTAATCATTATGCCCTTGATGCAATTAATATATAGTATGTATAATTTTTTTTACAGAGTTGAAATATTAAAATGCATAAAGCAAACTGAAGTTCAATGTGATGTGGAATATTTAAAAAATCTTAAAGAAAATGATACAAACGGTATGGAAGATAAGCACATACAAATGAGTCGTCCTATTAATCATACAATGTTAGACGAAATGTAAGTTCGTATAATTGCTCGACAATTTAATTGACTTGTATGTGGTTCTATTATATAAGGATGTACCCCTAGTTCTCTTTAGGTATAGGATAAAGAATAGTTGATAAATACTATGAAATTATTTTACGCTTAATTATATTCTGATTGTTCACAAACAAATAACTTTTGAATTATATATGCATGTGTATATAAATATATATATATATATTTTTTTTTTCACAGAAAAACTAAATCGGAATCCGAATCAGATAAAGCAGATCAAAGTGATGATCATGATGAGTCGCAATCTCAAATTGATAGGCAAGAGTGTATGGAAAACACAGAAGATGTAAAAAATGCAGTTTTAAAAAAGAAGACTAAAGTAAAGAATAAAAAATTATCACAAGATATCCAAAATGCTGTCGACGTAGCTGTACCCTGTAATAAATGTAATAAAATATTTGTAAATTCAAAAGCATTACGTATACATCAAAGAATAAGTCATATACCAGAAGAAAGAAAATGTACTTGCAATCTGTGTGGCAGTAAATTTACGCGCTATTGCAATATGTATAAGCATATGCGCACTTTTCACGGGCCAGACTCGGTTACATTAATGCGTAAACCTGCCGAAGGTGATGATCTATATAAATGTGATAAATGTCCAAAGAAATATTCACTTAAGAAAAGTTTAAGTTATCATATAAAGACCAAACACATAATGTTACAAGACGTACCGGCTAACAATAACCAAAATAGTTCCAGTGAGGTAAAAACAAAGGCTGTAGACAAAGGTTCATTGTGCCCCATATGCGGTAGTTCATTTACTAGCAAAAGCATGTTAACGGTGCATATAAGGCGACATACTGGCGAAAGACCATTTAAATGTGATTTATGTGAACGTGCTTTTCTGCTTGTTACCCATCTCAATAGTCACAAACGTGTACATACTGGGGAAAAACCGTACAAGTGTCAATTATGCGCTAAAGCTTTTCGTGAATCAGATCATTTACGCCAACATATGCGCTCTCACACCGACGACAGACCATTTAAATGTTCACAATGTGAACGTAGTTTTAAATATTCACAAGATTTAAGTAAACACTTGCGCGCCAATAGGGAACGATCAGATGGTAGAGTATGTAATAACAGTTTGCCACGATGCAGTAAAATATCGCGGATAAATTATCTTAAAATGGATACAACAGAAAATGTAATGAATCAAGATGTTTCATTCTAAAACAGATATATTATGTTATTGTAATATAAATAGTAAATACACTTATTCATAAGTACTTTTATTACTTTAAGGAAAAAACTAGTTTAAATAAAGGTATTAAAGGTCATCTTACTTTAATAAAAAATTTAAAATGTGTTAAATATTTAAGTACATATTGTGATAACTTTAAAATTATTTTTTCGAAACATTTAATTTTATAAAGTAATATATATAAACGTGTTTGTTTTGTATTCTGAGCTAAATGATATTTTAAAAATATTCGAAATCAAAATCGAAAATTTTATTTCTTTTGATTTTACCGCTATTTTTGCAAGCGAAATAGAATGAACAAATTTTCGGTAATGCTATACAGAATATTATAAGATTTGGAATATATATTTTATGGTTTATAACTAAAATTGAAGTCAAGTTTGTTAAAAAATTTATAACTTTATGTTAAAAATTTTTAAATTATACAACATATGTTAGGCAAAATAAATTTTTCTTTAAATTTTGTTTATATACCTATCTATCTATACCTTTTCATACTTTATCAAACGATTTGCCGGGATATTTACAAATCCTACTAACATACATACATATATATATTGAACCTATAACAGAAAGTAGATCGAATTAGGTTAAGAATGATACAGACCTGGCATCTATGTGTACAAGTCATTAAAAACTTTCATTATGAGTAGTGGTAGCAAGTAGAGGAGTTAAAATTTGTGACGTGTAAGACGTAAAATTTCTAATATTCTTCTACTGCACTTAATATATCTAAAAGATTTCTAGATTGTATCCGTAAGTTTGTTAAAATGATAGAATGCTACAGAAAATGTCGCGAGCATTTTTTCACTCTTTTTTTTTTTGTTTAAGCATTATTGCTTGGGTAATTTTATTTTATAAATTTTTTGATTTGAATAAAGTATTTACAATTTTAGCACTTTTCTTTTCTTACTTTATACTCTTAAACATATTTGTTTTTAATTTTATAAAGTATTTAGTAACTTTTAATTTATAACTGTTTATAAACATGTTGAGTATTCACAATTGTGGTTGTTCGGTTATTCTTGACTTTTTAACGGCGGCAAAATATTGCAATTAACTTTGACAAATGTAGTATTAACCAACACAAGGTTTAAATGAGTTATAATTAAATATTAAAATTGTACAGATTATAATTATTAATTGTTTAGACTAATTACAAGATGTTGAATATTCAAAAATTTAGTAGAATTTGTCTTGTTATTTTTTTATTTTCGTATGATGGTACATAAATACTGCAACTTAATAAAATTTTGAATATACCTCTTCCAATTTAGCAGTTACTGTCGCCGTAAAAAACATCGTCAAAGATATCTATTGTGTTTTGATTTATTTTTCTCTCAAATATCTACTGACATTTTGTTTATTTTTGCTTTATTCCGCGTCTTTTGCCTGTGTTTATAATACAAAAAATCTGTGATTTATGTTAAAGTTCTAAAAAAATGTACGATATAAATCAAAAAACTATATTTGTGTTGGATCATACACAATACTTTAGTATTTCGAGCGAAGATTTTATACCATTGGATTTCCTTAAGGGTAAAAGCAGTATTTCTGATCCTCCCATACCCTCCACAACTGGCGGTTCTGGCCTGCAATTTAGCAAAAGCTTATGGACTTGTTCGGTAGAATCCTCTATAGAATATTGTCGTATTGTATGGGATTTATTTCCAAGGGGTAAATTGATTCGTTTTATAGTTAGTGATACAGCCGCTCATATTGTGAACACTTGGAAATTTACTACACAAAATATGTCACATGTCTTAAATGCCATGGCTTTGGTTGGTGTGCCTCAACGTAATACACCGCAATCTTCAGATTATTCTGTAATACATGGCCTGAGAGCGGCTATAGAAGCATTGGCAGAACCTACAGAACATCAAATAAATTTAATGCAGGCCCAAGAAGCCGGCCATACATCAAATGAAAAAATACCTAATAAAGGTCGTGTAATTTGTATAACATCCGCTCGGGATAATCCTAGCATGAAGAGCTTAGAAGATATATTTCATAATGTGCTAATACAGCAAAACACACTCGCAATGACACAGAAAAAACTGTTGCATATTGATAATTGCCATTTGGTTATTATAAATATGGTTCCTATGGGTATAGAGACTTTGGTAACAAATCGGTCTAAAATAGAAATATCACCATGCTTATCAAGTGAAATACACACTACCAATGCTCCGGATATATCAAATAAACTTACACATTTGATAATGAGTCATTATGATTTGGCCAGTACCACTGTGACTGGAATACCAATGAAGGTAAAATATAATATTTAAACAAATTTCTCATAGAATGTAGATGTTGACAGTTCCTTTATGAAATATTAAATATAATTTCGTTATTTTTAGGAAGAACAAAATGCCAATTCAAGTGCTAATTATGATGTGGAAATATTGCATGCTCGTAATGCTCATACAGCTATATGTGGCAATGAAGCATTATTGCCCACCAGTATTAAGGAAGGTGCTGAGTATGAAACTGTGACCTTAAAATGGTGTACACCTAGAGGTTGTGGTGCATCGGATATGTCAGCCTGTCCGCCTTGCTTGGCACAACATCGTGTGACACCGGTGGATGTAACATCGCGACCAAGTTCTTGCCTAATCAACTTTCTGTTAAATGGACGTTCAGTGTTACTAGAAATGCCCAGGTATAATATGATATACATTTAATTTTTTTTTAATGAAAGTTTTATATGTTTTTAGAAAAACTGGTGGCAAAACTACCAGTCATTTGTTGTCCGCCCGAGGTGGCGAAATTTTTATACACGCCTTGCAGATAACCAGATCCTGTCTAGAAGATCCTCCCTCTATATCTGAAGGCCCTGGTGGCCGTATCGCCGACTATCGTATACCCGATTTTGCAACTTTTATCAAGTCACACCTCTTGTTACCTTTAAAGTCTAAACCAAAACCGGAGGAAAATCTCTTTAAAGCCCGAGAACGTCTTTATCACCGCTCTCCCTATTTTCCTTTAACTTTAAGCACAACAATTGTCTTTAATTTACAACGCAGTGTCCATTGGCTGCCGAATTTTCTTAGAAAAATTACCAAAGAAGATATGGATAAGACGGATGAATTACAATGCCAACAGAATATTTATGAATTGTATACTGCCTCTACAAGAAGAGAATTATTGCCGTTTCCCAATTTAAGTGCAAATCGTTTAAAAGGCCATAAAAAAGTTGATCAATACAAATTACTATGTGCTGAGTTGGAAGTACTGCTTAAGGCCTATGCTACAACTCCCTATCATAAGGTTATTTTGGAAAGTATACAAAATGTAAGAGCTGCCTGTGGTGATGCTACAGTTAAAACGGAAACAGATTTAGCAAGGGATGCCACTGGAAAATCTATTATAAGAGCTACCACAGATTCTCCATTATCACCGCCACATTCTATGGACAGTAGCAGCACTAGCAGTGGCCAATTGGTAAAGGCCAGCAAACGTAGCTTCAGTAATGTCGGCCAGCGATCTCTTTTCGATATCATAGCTAGTGTTGAACGTTCTCAAACTAGTAAACGTCCCGATTTTTCTGGACGCCTATGTACACCGATTGGACAAGTAGCCAAACTATATCCAGATTTCGGCACTAAAGAAAAAGAAAGTGGTTCCTTTAATACTACACCTAATAAAGATGAAAACATAGGAATCAAATTAGAAGTTCCAGGCATACGTAATTAAGTTTTAAGACATGTTTGATGTAAAATTCCAAAAAAAAAAAAACAAAAAACAAAAAAGCTTATTAAGCATTCACTTTAAAATAATAAAATAATAATTTTCATAATTTATTGAAGAACTTTCATTTTAAAATTTAAATTAAAATTTTTTCTAATATTTGGTTTAAGAAAAAAAAAAAAAAAAATGTTACCAAACTTTTCTACACGTAAACTTGTACAAATTTCCGAAGAAGCTTTACCTCCCGTTCACGGTAATACTAATTTATAATCTGTCTTAATGATTGAAAAATCTTTTGAACCATTCATTTTTTTAGCTCCTGTCCTAATAGATAATCAGTGTTTTGTTTTAACTCAGCAAGATGTCCGAAAACTTGAAGAGTACCGTTTGTTAACACTTCATAAATTGATGCCGAATGGTGAACTGAAATCTTTAAACTCTGTGGATATTGATGGTTTGTTACAATATTTGCAACAACAAAGCCTAACAGCGTGCCAACGAAATTTATTTGATTTATGTGAATTCATAAAAAGCAATTTAAGTAAACCAACCGCCAATATTCAACAAGTACCACAACCAATGGATACTTCTTCTTGTGAAAACACTATAAAAGCATCAATTGAAGAACAATTGCAATGGGATAAATGTGTAAACACTTCAGCGCCAGTAAGTATAAAGGCAACATTTAACTAAAGCGAAAGGTTTTACAATCAAATAACGTGTATCTTTCTGAATTATTTTGAAAGCTTTAGGAAAGTGTCTTAAATCAGATATTGAGATAATAATACCAATTTTCCTTTCTCCAATCTGTGAAACTCTCAATCACTTGACCAAAAGCTCGGATAATTCGTCGAAGATAATGTGAGCTCTGTGACTTATGGTGGAAATCTCCCAAAGCGGGACAGTGCCACTATGGAGTATATCGTCTTGTCTTATTCTATAAACCAACAGCCATAATGATAGTCGTTAAAAGGACATCCATCCTCTAGCATGGCTTTCAAACTGACGTGCTCTGTGTAAAGCGCCACAAGATCACTCGTAACTTGAGAAAATCCAAAAGGTGCATATCCCTAGATTTTTCTATCGCCAGCTAACATGTACATTCATCACCCCACCTGCATTAATCGAATTAAATGAGATTAGCATCGACACAGTATCAGCATTAGCAATTTGTTCTCCGCTTGTGTCCCATATCCTCGCACATCAGGGTGACATTTGAATCGGTCACTATCAATTATTTGGATATTTTTACTAGATACTCGATGCTATTACATATGTTCGGTTGGGGCCTTGAGTACATTCTAAGCCCAAACACCCAGATATACACATCCCTACCAACGTTAATTTACCTGTTGGAACCGTGTGTAGACACATAGAGAGTACCAAATGGTCACGGAGTACACTAATCCTGGAAACCTGAAACCGATTGGAAGCGTAGCTACTAGGCTTACCGGGAGCCCTTAGATCATAGCAAAATTTAATTCGTAGCTTTTGAACTGCTCCACCGGGTCTTATAACCTCAAGTCGAACCAATTACGTTTTTGCAAACGTTGGCTCACTTGCATGGAGCTCATTTCTCTAATTCAGTTCTAAGCAAATACATCAAAGGGAAGAAAACAAGTTATAAAACATTTTATAGTCTCCTCGGATAACTTAGAGTGCGTTATGACTTAAATGATGTCTTTGTTAGTAGAGATAAACTGCGGGATGGAGGTGAATCGAACCATTATATTTAGATGTCTTCAAAAGAAAGGACCGATAGTCATATAGTCATAAATGATTGCTCCTAAACAAACCTCATCTAGTTCGCCTAGTGTTAGCGTGTGGGTCCAAATAAGAAATGTTTATTTTTGACATAAATTATTAAGATATTCCCTGCTCTATATGAATACGCTTCCTAATTGTAATTCTGTGTCGGTATGAAAGCATAACTTAAGTCGACTTAAGCTACCACACATATCTTATTAGAGAGAAAATTTTATTCGTCTTCCATGTTTCTTGTCATATATTGTACATGTATCAGTCAGTGTTGCTATGTGGGAATAGCTTAAGTCGGATTAAGCTACTCTGCCGTATGACCACAGAAATAAAATATAAACTTTTATGTTGACTTTATACTTCTAGTTTCCCATGACATATTCCTGTGGCACTTCAACAACGGAAATAAATAGCAAGAAAAAGCTTGGACATCTTGGAAACATATGTAAGTGTTGTCAAACCAATGAGATGCGTAATAAAAGCACGTGTACACAAGATTCGGTAAATGGATGTAAACAGTCTAATGAACCGTTGGGAGCACGTGAGCAATTAAAGCAGAAAAAAATAAATAATACGTTAACATATATAAATTGATTTAAAAAATAATGTTTGTTTATATGTTTTGTAATTGAACCATTAAAATTAAAAATAAAAATTGTTATAACAGTGTACTAGTATTTAAAGTTTTTATTCTTTTTTATTATTACACTTTAGCAGTTTTCTTAAGTTTTAATTTTGTTTTCTTATTATTGTTCTTTGCCTTCAATGTTTTAGCCAGTTTATTAGTTTTTTTCTTGACTATGACAGTTTGCAAGTTTTGTGCGGGAGACTTTGTTTTGTTCTTGTTAGTCAAACCGTTTGTTTTAACAAAATATCTTTTTGTAGAGTTGTTTGGTTTTACGTTCATTTTCGTTTGAACTTGCATATCGGCCTCACGCACAAACTCCGGTGAACCCAAGCGTAAATAAAAATCTTTTAAAATGAATTTAAAATCTTCTATCAGAATTTCCTTTTTAGCCTGTAAGTGTTTATTATCAGCCGTTAGAGAACAGCCATTAACTTCATTAACTTTGAAAACCTTAGCCGCAAAGGCTGTAGGATTCCAAATCACAGCGATTTCCTTGCCGCCACAGGGATTATAGAAAAAAGCTGCAAAATCCGAATAGGCTTCCTGAAAACAAAAACAATTTTTAATTTCCTTTTATTTTATAATCTGTTCGTATAACTTACTCTTAAATTTTCTACAGCTTTAGCTAAGAAATTGCTCCCTGCTAAGGGCATATTCCAGTTGGGCTTTGAAAAGCGTACAAAAGGTGAACCAAAATCAAAGGCCAAAGTATTTGAAACATTTTCGGGATTTATTTGTATTAGCAAATCATAACCTTGTGTAGGAGCCATAAACAATTTCACCGGTCTTACAAATAACAAAGATGAGGACAACAAGGATGTTTCAATAATATCCAAACATTGACGAGCTAACAAAGTAACTCGGGCCAATACATGTACATTAGGTTGATGTTCATTACTCCATATTTTGCCATAATGCTTCTGATCATACGAAGTAACTATACATAAAGGGGGGAAAGAGTCACGTTCCGAACTAAAACGTTGTTCCAAATCGGTTATATCGGATTCTGTAATTGAATATTATCAATTCTAAATTAATTGCCGTTTGTCACATTTGTGTACATACCTTCCATTGCATTATTAAAGTTTAATAAAAATAATTCCGATTTCCAATCGGTATTAGCCAACAATTGTAAAAATCGTATAAAACCCATTTGCGGTGAGTTGGTTATACACTTGGATGAAGTTTTCAGATATTGGGCAGCTATTAAAAGTTCTGTACATTCCTGTGACCAAAGACCATCATCGATAAGTTGACTATACAGCCATCTTTTGGCAATCATAACAGTGGGTCCAAAGGATGAATGATTTTGGTAAAGAGCCTTTAAAGCTCCTGTTACTTTAGGTAAAATATAATGACGTTTTTCCAAAGCTATGCTTTCAGGGCAATCAACATGTGTGGTTATACCCTTATCGGTTTTTTCCTTTTTAAGTAATCCCATCTCTTTGGGATGGGCAATTTCTAAATTAAAGCAATACCCCTGTTTCAAGACCAATACACCGTCGTAGCTGACTTGGCATACAAGGTTATGTTTAACCTTTAACAACTCAGCGATTTGTATATAAAAAGCGGTCTTAAGAGCTCTGAAGGCAGGTAATTCACTTGGCCATTTACCACTTAATCCTAAGAGAGTTGAAATTATATGATCGTGATATATTACTATTTAACTTACAACATACCTAATTGTATTACACCATATTGTATTTGATCGGCAAAAATTTGCTCTTTTATACAGCGGGCTCTAGGTAAAACGGGTACTGGTTCGCAGTATCTTAATACTGGTGATATACCTGCTATGGACACAATTTCCAAAGGCAACTCTTTTAAGCCATTCAACTTTCTAGCTAAATCATCAAATTCTCGTATCACCCGCAAAGCCATGTCTTCAGCATTTGTGTCTTGGAGTATTTTAAATTTATTTTTCGCATTAAAATTGTCGACTTTAAAGCCTTTGGTCAATTCATATAGTGCATCGAATTCGCCAGCAATATATTCAACATCTTTGTGTTCCAACTGGAAATGATGTTGTAACAAATGCAAGACAATAGAACGTGTTATTAAGCGTTTTTTGGCTAAACTATCATTAGCATTGGCCCAAACTACAGATTCTGTAATACTGCCATCTTGGAAACGTCTTAATTGTGCCTTTTCACCCCAGAATGCACGAAATTTAGCAGCCTCATCGTGTATGGATTCTGGACCTTTATCAAGTATTTCATAAGCATGTTCAGGATTCAAAACTATACCCAAATGCAAGTGTTGCAAGCTCCCAGAGGCCGTTTCATTAACATTCCAAGGTGTAGAAGGTTGCTCCAAGGGCAGCATAAAGTTGACGCGCTTTGCTAAACCTTTTTGTAAAAGACTGCAAAAAAAATGAGATATATATGTCATATATAAAACTTGTTTTTATCCCACCTGCTAATCACTTTTAATAGTTGTGGGTAAGTATAGCCTGCATAATTGTATTTATCTGCTGGTGTTACATGCATTTCTAAAATTTGTTCCACAGCATCTGTTTGATTGATTCTAAAAGCATAAGACATTTCAGAATGTTATTATCGGCCTTACTTTTTATTCGCATTTATAATCCTACTTTAAAATATGATCCATTTGCGTGTAGAGTGGTAATTTGGTCATGAATAAATATTGAAAACTATTTAATTTCATATCATTCAACATATCTACAGCCAGTTTAGCTTCCAAACATATTCTCTTGTACATATCCACACTAACATTTGAGCAAATATTATAAAAGCCGGTAGAATCTATGAACACTACACCATAGTAGGCATGAAATTGTTCTAAAGTGGGTTGATTTGGCAAAGAGGGTGTGTTATTGCACAGTGTTATACCTTTATTGTGTTCATTCCAAGCAGAAAAAGCTGAAAAAATAAGAAAATAGTGACATATAAGCATATAGCCTATTAGGAAGTTTGCACTACTTTGGAAGGCTTCTGAAAAACGTTTCTTTGGTAGATTTTCCACAACTCATCCTTTAATTTTAACGTCTTTTTTATACCTATAGATATGTATTATGTATGTCCAACACTTACCTAATTGATTCCAAACATTACGAGCCACCTGATAACTACTCATATTATGATGTATTTTACGCTGTTTAAATAAATACACTAAAAGCATGGCCAGAATATGTGCATTAAAACCGCCATAGCCCACATCAAGTTGTCGTTGTCTTAGCCAAACTTTGAGTAGAACTAAGCCTTCTTGGAAGTTTTTATGTTGATCGAAAACTTCATGTAGTAATTTCTGATTTGCATGCATAGTTAAATCAAATAAAACATTTGAATTATACGATGGTGTAGCGAAAGGCACTGTTTCATCTTCCCCCTCACCATTGGATGCAAATAGTGAAGCTCTTATATTATTATTCCAGGGTACAAAACGATTTAGTTTAAAGGACTGCTGATCTGAGGCTACAAAAATTCGTATGCTTAGTTTCTGGGCCAAATGTTTGCCAGCCTCTTCGGGAGGAGTAATTTCCAATATGGGTTTTAAGGGATTATTGTTATAGTAATTGAATTTTAAATTCTTTATGGTTAAACCGTTAATCACTTTTGATTCCAAGAACTTTTGTGTTAAATAAGTCAGATAATATGCTCTCTTCTGGTCATATTGCAAATTAAGATAATTTTCCTTTTGCCAGCAAGTAACCGGCATTATAACACCAATATCTGCCTGTAGTTTGGGACCCAAAAGCGTTTGGGTATTGCAGGCACCTATGAGAAATGGTTCTATAGTTGGTTTTATAAATTGATATTTGAAAACTTTTTGCTGTTGCACTTTTAGTGACTGCAAATTTAAAGGCACTGCTAACGACGATTTTTCAAGCCACGGCAATTTATCTATATCTTGCTTTTCGGGCATATCTTTCAAGCCTTTGACAAATGTTTTAAATTCTTCCAAGAATGTATTGATGTAGTTTAGATATTTATCTTTAACTTTAACTTCTTGTAACATTTCTTTTACTTGTAGACGAAAGATATTAGAGTGGAATAGATTACGGGTCTCTTTCAGTTCATTAATTTCCTCTAAAGTTGGTGGTTTTACTTTCTCTGGTGCAAATGGATTTGGTTTAGATTTCTTAGGTAAAGAAACATCAGGTTGAACATTAACTGCAGGCTTTCTTTTGTTAGAATCATTGGAGATCTTAACAGTAGAAGCTTGCTCCTCCTCTTTATCAGAAAAGCCATCATCACTATCATCTTCAGCGTCAGATTCCTCCTCTTCCGTTTGTTCATTAGCGATATCGCTTTCTTCACTGGTCCCATTTTCTATCATGGAATCGTAATCCTCTGTTTCTACCAGCATATCTTCTTCATCTTGTTGTTGTAACACAGCCAGTTTTTTGCCTTTAATTTGTGCAATTTGCGAGCAATTCTACAGAAATTTATTTAATTTTTGTTTTTCTTTTAATGAATTATTTAAATATTTACCTTTTTATTCACAACTTTTTTATTCTTTGCCATTACTTTATGAATTTTATAAAATTTTTAAGAATTAAAAATAAAGTAGTTCCAGCTTCTTGCACGTGCAATTAAAAATGCTCTCACACTATGAAAAAAGAAAAAAAGGTAAACACAGAGTTGTATGTGTTGAAAACAAACACAAAACATTAACTTACCCCTAACAATGGAGATGCCAGATAAACTTCAAATTGACTAAATTAATTACACATTTCAAGATATAATGAGAATATAGCATTAAAAGAGATTAATTTAGATAATTGATAAAAAAATTTAACTTTATAATATTAAATATTACATTTAAATTACTGTTTTAATATATGCTAGTAAAAATTTGGAGACGTTGGCAACACTTTTTATATTAATTGTAAATAGTATTGTTAAAAGGTATGACTTTTCATTAAGAATGCCACAATTTAAAAACTGCTTAAATTAAGATTTTCATGTTGCTGATATCTATAAAATTATAATTTGTATACTACTGTATATCATTTTAGCGATTTTTACAAATCATCTAATTTTTATGCTGACATCCCGTTGCCGTTGATACTTATGGACAATGATGTGTTATCCTAATAACGGTGTCATCGTGCCGCCGATTTCGAATCAGTCGGACGGCTTGATTCACTGTTTTGCATTGTGGTAGATAAATTTGTATTTTTTTGGTCTTTTAAGGCCAGAAAAATTATAAGAACTATCAAGATAACGACGGTAAAATAATGTAAATAAACTTCTCAAAGTGCTTTTGAGTTATAGGAATATCAAATCAAAATAGAAAATTTATTTGCCACTTCCTTGTTTTTTTCTTTACATCTTGGTCACTTTAATTTTTCTCTTTGCTGTGGTTCGATTTATAAGTTACAACAACAAAACAGTGTGTTTCGCCATTAAACCTAATAAGAATAAAAGAGACAAATTTAGTGTTGAGAATAAAGAAAAGTGTTGTACATACAGAAAAATTACTGAAAGTATATTTGTGAATTAGAAAAAAAAAAAACGAAGAAAATTCAATGGAAAAGAAGTGCAGTGAAAAAATATACAAAGAAAAATGTTATTAATGAAATGAAATTTTGAATTAAAATTGTAAATAATCTGGTGTTTTTCTGCAATTAAATATGTAATAAAGTTAATTAAAAATATAAATGTAACATTTATTAGCCTAAAGAAGATACCGGCTTTATTAAGTGGTAACTATAAATACACATATATACTTACTGTATAAAGAAAACACAATTTTAAATAATTTGGGTCTAAAAAGAGATTGTATACTAAAAATGGGAACACGTTTTAATTCGTTAAACTGGCATATTTGAAGAGAAGACATGAGTTTCTTTTAACACATTTATTCAACTAAATGCAATAGGCTTTGTTGTTTTAATTAAGTTTTTTGTTTATATTTTCATTAGATTAATAAAAATGTGTTAATCATGCGTATAGTTTAATAAGTTTTTGCAGCACTGGTTGCTAGTTTGCCGAGTGGCAACTTTGATATAAATATTATAGGATTTTAAGAGTGAGAGCTGCCAATTTTTTTTTAAGGACTGCTGAGAAAATTATCAATTATCATATCTAATATTGATATATATTAGAGAGGACTGAATAAAATTTTTTATTTATGGGAAATTCATTCAAATTTAATTTTTTGAACGGAAAAAATTACACATAGATTTTAAATCACGCATTCTTATTATTATTCATAACGTTTTTCGACAAAATTAATGCTTAAAAAACTAATTTAATGTAAAATTCACGATTGAATAACAGTTCCAACTTTAAATAAGTCTTTGTTGTTTAAAATGTGCTGAAATAGGAAATCACTTATTAAAAAGTTAAATAACTTGTCTAAGTGGTCAAAAGTTCATATCAAGCAAACGATAGCTTTATAAAGTCGCATAAAAACACCACGGCAAATATCTTAAAATTTATAATAATCAATTAAATAAAGAAACTGTATTACATATGTTAGTGCAACGAAAGTTAAAAAGTTTATTTATTTTCATTTTGAAAAATATTCTTCCCTTCAACTGTCATTGTTTAAGGCAAATCTTAATTATGGCTTTTATTTCATTTAATATACTATTAATAATGTTTACATTTGACATTTCGCTAAAAGCAAAACCTTGTTGAATAATATGTAATTAAAAATTATTGTTATTGTTTTTTTTTAATTATTAACAAAAATTGAATCCTTTAAAATAGTGGTTATGATACCAAATTTTCGTTTCATAGTTTAGATGAATTTTGTAAATTAGCAATTTCCAAATACCCCCGTAAAGATACGCTGGCAACACTTAAGTTAGTGTTGAGTAACACAAAAGAAGAAGAAAAAATACACTTTGGAAGAGAGTATGATTTTTTATGTGCAGAAGAAGAAAATAAGTGTAAAATGTAGAAAAAAAGAATAAGTGCAGAAAGAAAATAAACTACACCCCTGACGAAGTCTGACTGCCGTTTGTGTGAAAAGGAATATAACATTGTTATTAAATATATTAAAAAAAATATAAAATATATTTATTACTTAAATTTAATCTACAAAGTAAATATCAATAAAGAAATCAAAAGTATGAAGTTAGAAAAATAGTGGACAGTTACATGAAAAATGGAAAAAGTGTATTAGAGACAACGACGACGACGTTTTTTTCACTTAACAGTGGCCTAAATTTAATGTCTATATGAATTAATCTGAATATAAGACAACAACCTAAATATTGTGCTTGTTTGATTACAAGAAAAAAAGTGTTAATAAATTAACACTATAAAAATAGTTTATTTATTTGTGAATTTTTTAAGAAAAGTGTTATGATGCATTTAAAAAAAGAAAAAAATACCAAAAGCAGGCAGATTTTTGAAAATCAATGAGCAATCATACACTTTCATAAGTAATACATACATACGCACTCATATTTATGAATACATATGCATATATCTAAAAAAGAGTAGACTGCTAATTCACTACTCTCTTTTGTTCTTCCTGTCTCTTTCAATATATATACATACATACCTATAGTTATCTCTTTTACTTGTCTACTATTTATATTTAGCGGTGTTGATTTATTAAAGTCACGCCTGTCTCATTTTAAAATGTCTGCAAAATGAAATGTCAAAAAAGTGTTGAGTATATTTATTTTTTTTGCTTCTGCTCCAATTCTCAATAGTTGTCAGTTCTCTTTGGTGTAGTGGTATATCTTTGATTTAAGTGAGCGCGAAAAATAATGTTAAAAAAGAAATGAAGAAGAGTTGACAATTTTACTTGTGGGATTAGTGAGTGTATAGAAGAACATTTATTTGAGAATCTTTCAGGTGTTTTTATATATTTTAGTACATATGTATTATTTTTTTGTTTGTTTGTTTTTAATAATAAGTGCTACTTAATTTAATGTTTTATTGTTAAAAGAAAATAGTATACAATATGTTAAGTTGTTTATAATTAAGTATAGAAATAATATAACTATTTTGTTTGTCAATTTGAAACATTAATGATTTTACCCATATGTTATTTTATTTAATTTAACAGTGTTGTCAGCTTTAAAGTTATAGAAATAAGGGCTTAAGGAAAACCGTTTAATTACATACAATTCATATAAGTAATTCAAACAAAGATCGAAGTAATTCCAAGTGCAAACATGGCATAAAAATATTAAGAAAAGTTGCGTTAATCAAATGATTTGCATATGGTACGACGGCTTTCAGCAATCATTTTCTTGAGATATACAATTAAAGTTAAATTTTATACAATTGCTTTCAGTTCATGATTGAGGGTTTCAAAAAACGGTGCTGTTTACATTGTAGGAAAGTAAATGATGCTTATATGATAATTCGTAATAAATCTAAGTCTTTTCCAAGGAAAGTTAAAGTCGATAAACCAGTTTAAGCGTAAAAGGTATAGGACAGACGATGTTTTTAGCACTGCTTTTAACACTTTTATTTATAAAGTTTGATTTATCCAATTTACATACAAGATTTCTTTTCTTGGTTAACTTCCGTTTTTATGTCTTGTTTACATACATATATATTAAAATAATATTTTTTTCTTTTTCTAAATAGTCCTGATTTTCCTATACTTTCAGAGCATTTATGAATAATATTTCATGGAAGTACTTTACTCATCACACCTTTATAAAAGAAAAGGGCCCCAAGTGCAATTAAAAAAACTCCTTAAAAAAATAACTCAAAAAATTGTAAACTAAAAGTAATATTTCAAAAATTGTCTCAACATTTCAATGTCAAATGCTATTGAAACTGTCAAAAAGAAACATTTCTTTATACATTTTCAAAATGAAATATTCTTTTCACACTTATAAATAAAAATAACAATTAAAATAAAAACATTAAGCGTTAATTTAAATACAAAATATTATAAATATAATAATTATATAAAATATTCTTCATATATAAATATTAAACATAAATATAAATAATTTATAAAATATTCATGCATATTAGAAATATTAAATTAAAATATAAATACAAATTTAAACGCCTTTCTATTACATCACAAAAATATAAAAAAGAAAATAATTTATCTATTAAAAATATAAATAAATAAAATTTGCAAACCAAATTAATTGTATATTAAAAACAATAAAATATAAATTAATATAGAAAATGAGTAATAGTGTCAAACGCTAATGTAAAATAATTTAAACTAAAATTAAAACAACAAAAACATAATTTGTAAAAAACAACATTCAAAAAGCAATAAAACAGCAGTTAAAAACAACAACAACAACAATTTCAGAAATACAATTCAGGCCTAGTAATAAAAAAAAAATTGTGTTGTTACCAACTCAACAAAATAAAAATAATAATAACAATAAGAAACAAGCAAATGAACATAAAAAACGTCACAATTCACGAAATAATATAAGTAAATAATAATCATAATAATAAAATAAAAAAAAACAAATTTGCAGTAAAAATTGAATAAATACATTAAGCAAACGGCATATGATTTTACTCAATAACTATCAAAACGTTTCAAAGCTTATTTGTATATCATCTATATTTTGTTTATCAGTGTAAATAATAATATTAAGATATTTGTAAAATTTTTCAACAATTACGTGTTAAACTAACATGTTATTTAAATGATAGTGATGCTCTTTTGTTTATTTTATATCTTGTTTACGTAAAGAGAGCGTTTTATCGGTAATAGAATGTAAATTATTATTAAAAACGATAAATTCTCATATTTGTCGCTGTAGTTATCATTGTGTATATAAAAAACTACTCGTAAAACTTTTGCTAAAAAATCGCTAAAGTAGCAAACTTAACTAAGAAAAAAAAACACAAAATAATATAACAACAACAATACCAACAAATCAAACATATAACATTATCCCCAACAATAATTAAACGACCAATTGACACAAAATACTACTATAACAGTAGAGCACGGCAAGTGTAAACATATTAAATAAAAGCAAACAACAACAGAGAACATAAACAAAAGAACCAACAACAACTCAAACAGCAACAACAACAAACAACAGAAAGAATATTTAGGTGTAATGGCGTGCGTGCGTGTGTAAATAACAAATACCAGTTTACAACTACTTTTATTTGTTTTTTGTTTTTCATAAATGCATTTAACATATTTTTTTATTTCCTATATATTTTTTAACAATTTCTACAAAACAATTAATTAAAACTTAAAGGAAAACATTAAAGAGGCAACAACTAATTTTCTATAAAACGCTAATAACAATGTGTGTTTATGTTTTTTAGCAGAGTGAATTTTATTTTTATACATACATACAGTGCTACTGCTGTTGGTGATAGAGTGTAAGTGTATGAAATATTAACAGTGAAAAAGACAAGAAACGAAAACAAAACGCACATCTCAAAATTAATAACATAGCCTAAACAATATACGTCATTATCTTCTTCTAAACGTTTACAAAAAAGAACATAAACATCGTTGTCATCGTTAACGTTATTGTTTAAAATTTAGCTGTGGTCGTTGTAACCGAAATGCAACGGCGTGAACCACGACAATCAGGGTAAGTTTTTTTGTTGTTGTTTTTTCTTTTCAAATTTACACTAAACATGTATAAACTTTTATAAAATAAGAAAAAAAGAATATATGTATTGTTAATAGGTATCTTTTAATGTATACTTTTCTGAAAAAAATAGTGCCATCTGATTGATCTCTTTTGTTTTGCGTTAGGGTAACCATTGTTAATATCGAAAAATTAATCTGATGTTAAGTAAAAGTCCGTTCATTAGTTTCTAACTCGCATTTTTAATTGCAAGATGGCAACGCTGCTTTCTCAATTTAAGGTTGAATTAGACTTGTCTTAACGTAACGCCATAGCTATAAGCGTAATCATACCATAACACCATAAGAATAAATTTAACCGTAGATATCAGTTAACAGCCTGGCCCACGATGTCGAAAGAAAAATTATTAAAACGAATGGCAGTCACTCATTTTCTTTCGTAACAGCTACCCACTATCTTCCGATTTATCGTTCGCTTGCCATTGCGTTTCAAACGTAATCCAAACAAATAACTGGATTGCCAAATCTTAGTTCCACAAATAAATCGCCAATATATAACAAAAGCGCTTAAATGTAGAAATTGTACAATGTAAAATGAAACTGTGCTACCACTGGAACTTGACGGTAAAAAATGTAAACAAACTAAAATACAGAATCAAAAATCCGTATTCGTACAACCTTGAAAATTTATTGACTTGAATTTCGTTATTAAAAAAAATGTACAATTAAAACGTCCTCTTTTATTTTTTTTAAGAAATATTGCCTGTTGTTTTTCAAAATCGTATAAAATCTTATTTTTAATTATTTATTTTATTAAAAAATGGTTTTTGATTTTTCATACTGTAAATATTTATTTATTTAAGTAAACAAATGAACAAATAAATAAAATTTATTAAAATAATTTTTACTTTTATAAGATAATGGCTGCAAACTGAATCCTTTACATAAACAACACACCTAGCAACGAAACTAATTACAAGAAAAAGCACACCAGAATGCTCCAGTGAGCATTTCCTAACACAAATGACAATAAAAAAACAAGTGAGTAATTTTGACATTTGTGTTCGTACGAACATCAGAAGAGCGATATAGTGAGCCGTATTTTTGTATTGGAATGCTTACGTTATTGCTCGCATTCATTTTCTTTCCACTAGAAAATATTAGGGTGCCGCAAATCAGCTGTTTGTCGTTCAAAACGATTATGTTCGACATCTTCGGCCGGTTATGCCATAACCGTAACAGCTGATTGCTAGATAAATGAGGTTTTGAGATTTTTGTAATTTTACAGCAAACATCAACAGTTGTTTACGGTTATAGCACCACTAATCGATGAAAGTAAATGTGGTTATGGCTACGGCTTTGGAGTTACGTTAAGTAACTCTATCAACACTCCTGTGATGATGGTGAATAAAACAAAAAGAAGACTCTTGAGGTATGGTCGTCATAATCCATATATTGCGCTCTCGGTTAAATTCAGTTAAAAGTTTGAATAAAAATGAAATGCATTTTTCTTATATTTAAATTGAGCTTTATTAGACCAAATGTGCCGTTTTGATTAATAACCTTTTGTCATTTTTAGAGTAATGCCATTGTTTCATCAGAGCAAAACTTTCTAGTTTTCTAAGCGAAAAACTGTTACATTGCGTTTTGTAGGCCTCTACGGAATTTACATTTACACCATTAAGACAGTCCTCCGAAATCTCTCAGTTTTTGCCCGGTAATAAAAGCTGTGTGTGGTCTGACATTGTCATAATGGAACACATCAACTTTTCTTTTGCTCAATTCTGACCGTTTTAATTTAATTGCTCGCTTCAATCTCGATAATTGTTGACAGTAAAGATCAGGATCAACCTTTTAACCAGTTTGTAGAAGCTCATAAAGAATAATTCCCTTCCAATCCCACTAGACACACAGCGCTACCTTTCTTGGTATCAATCCTGGCTTAGCCATCGTTTGCTTCGTTCATTATATTTTTCGCACACTATTATCTTACGTGATCCCGTAATTATTCGCCTCAGAAATGTTTAAATAGTGAATTACGTTCCGTTTAAATAGTGAATCGGAATGGATATTCGGTCGGAATGTGGCACTCAAACATCGAGCTTCTTTATCTATCAAGCTTTCTTCAAATGATTGATAACCGTTTGGTAATGAATATCTAGTTCCTTTGGTAATGAATATCTAGTTCCCTAGCAACATTCACGCTGCTTATATGAAAGTCTTCGCAATTCTTTCCATGATTTCATCGACTTTTTTAGTTACTCATCGACCAGAGAAAAATGCATCTTTAACATTAAATTTATCAGATCGAGCAAATCTTTTCTGCAATAGAAAATCAAAATGTGACAGTAATGTTCTGAATCTGCACTCATTTTTAAACGTAAATAACTTTTCACAGAATAATGCGACTTTAACAAAGTGAAGATTTTTGAAATAAACAATAGTGTTGCCTGATACAATTATTATTACCAGAAATATTACATCTTAGAGCCATTTAACGACAACTTCTTCTTCTCACTTCTAATCCTATCTACTCTTTTGCGGATGACAGCAACATTTGTCACTCATATTCCTTTGATCGTAGACCGAGCCTTTTGGAGGTTGGGGTAAGAAGGATGAATATGAACGTCACACTCACAAGTGACCTGGTGAAGGTCTCTGAGTGGAGTCGTGCGAACAGGGTCGATTTTAATGCACGTAAGACTCAATGTTGTGTTTTAACACACAGGCGTGGTGGTGTGTTGTCATCTGTGTCAATGGGTAATGTGCATATTGAGGAATCAGATGCTCTTGATGTTCTGGGCATGAGAATTCACTGTGACGTTCGTTGGAATGGTCACATATTTCAAGTGTCGATAGAAGCATTCAAGTGCCTTGGTTTTTTGAGACGGTGCAAGAAATACTTCACCCCATCTGATCTTAATATTTACAAGACCTATATCCGTCCCAAAATGGAATACAACTCTCATGTATGGGCCGGTGCTTCAAAGTCTTTTTTGGAGCTTCTCGACCGCGTACTGGAGAGGGTGAAGATGCTCATCAATGACGGTAGGGTAGCCAACTCTATCGATTCATTGGAGCTCCGTCGCAATGTAGCGTGTGTTTCATTGTTCTATCGGTACTATAACGGAATGTGTTCTAACGAAATTAAGGAATTAATTCTCAAAAATCATATATTTTTACGTAGTACTAGTATTTCTCGTAGAGCGCATCCCTTTGTAGTTGATTGTTCAGTAAATCGCACAACGCATTATAGGGAGAATTCGTTCTTTGGTCGCACTGTTCGGTTGTGGAATAATCTTCCAGCGAAAGTATTTCCTGCCACCTACGACATGAGTAAATTTAAATCTAACGTCCATAAACACTACTCCCTCTGTCCTCCTTCCAATAACCTATTTTCCTAGTACCAGCACAATGCACTGCATGAGTAGGGGCCATCCCCTGGGTGCTGGTCTTATATAAAAAAAAAAAAAAAAAAAAAACATCCGAACTTAACCGGGCACCTAATATAAGAAAATGGTATATCATTTTTGGTACATTTTTAACTGAATTTAACCGAGCACCCAATACATAGATTCCCGTGCAACGTCGGGTGGCCAAAGTAAGTAGCAAATATTTGTCAATAAATATTTACAGCTGTACTAAATATTGCTGGCCAGCGCTTTTTAAAAAACATAAACCTTATTCATAACCACTGCAATAACAATGCATTTAGGTTGTGAAAAATAAAAATAAATTAAATTGTTTAGATCTTCGCGAAATATTGTCAATAATCTGACTGATTTCTATTATTTCAAAAGATTTTTCTAAATACAGCTACGTGCGACTAATTAAGGACAGTAGTATTTAATATTTACGAGTAAATCGTCATGTTAAAGGTAATGTTTATTACCTAAACCGCTAAAATTTGACACCGTTTAGTTAATCCAACTCTGTTCATTTAAAATTTTGTATGGCTACACTATGTTGACCGTTTTTTTTCTTTAAGGTGTTTTTTATAATTTGTGAAATAAATTAATCGTTCACTAGATTAAGGACAGTGTAAAATTTTTCAACATTTTCAAATTTAAGTACTTTTAAAAGTTTAGATTCAATTAACTTTTATTACACGGAGTGTTTTTCAGTATTTTAAAAGCTCTTAATACTTGGTTAACATGGGTGAAGGCAAATCTTGTGTTGTTAGTATTTGAAAGATTATTGCACAAATGCATCAGGATGGAAGCACTTATTGGGAAATCGCAACAGCCCTAAAAGTTTCTAAAATAATGGTTTTCCAAGCGGTGCAATATTAGACATAGTAAAACGTCTATTGCGAGAAGCTGGACTTTTTGAAAGAATTTACCGAAAGAAGCCATTTTTGTCTGAGCGTAACCGAAAGAATAGTCTAGAGTTCGCAAAAAAGTACCGCCATTGGACAGATGTGGAATGGAAAAGAGTATTATTTACAGACGTAACAAAAAAGAAGAGTCTCTCCCGATGGAAAACTATATGTTCGCCTGCCAAAGTTTAAAGAATTTGATCGAAAGCACCCGGGCCAGTTTAAAGCATGGAGGAGGTTCTATCATGTTTTGGGGTGCTACGTCATCACGTGGCGTTGTGCCGCTTCAGAAAATTGAGGGAAAAATGGATAAGCTTCAATATGCAATAATTCTAAGCTATACAATCATGTCGTAGGCTGACGAGAATGGGCCAGTAAAGAGGATATTTCAACAATATAATGATCCGAAGCATACGGCTCATCACTTCAAACAATGGTTTATAAACAATTCGGTTTCTGTTCTTGACTAGCCTTTATGCAGTCATGATCTCAACCCCATTGAGAACTTAAGGCAAGTTGTAAAAACTTGATAAAAATAAGCAATTTTGATGATCTCTTTGCCGCAACAAAGAAAGCTTGGGAAGCCTTTCCAAGTAGTGTGTGTATAAATTTGGTAAACTCGATGCCACGCAGATGTCAAGCTGTCATTGGTTTAGCAACAAAATATTTTTTTTTTTTTAAATACATGTTTTTTATAAAATTTGTGTTGAGTCCTATGTGTCTGAAGATAAATTTAAATTTAACTAGCAAAGACGCAAACCAGGTTTTTTAGCTCAGCCATTTTTTACGTTAACAGAGCAATGTTAACACTTTAACAGTAACTATAAATTAAAGTAAAAGAATTTATTGCCAAAATATATATGCCTGGAATATGGAGGAATAGCACATCCTTGTTGGAATGGTGCTCCAGATCTTTCGTAGATCAGCTTTAGAGCCAAAACTTTAAAAATTGTGGAATAGCAGAAAATGTATTTAAGAAAATGAATTTTTTTAAATTAATTTTCTCTGTGGTTCATTGGTTATCTCCATTCCTTGGGAAACTCAGAGATGGCCGAAAAGCCACACTATATGTGGAGAGTGGCCCAAAGGGTCCCTAATGAAACTGTGCTAGTGGTATTCCTTAAATAATTTTGGAACTGGAGAAATTTAAATTTGGAAAATTTGTATTTTAACGCGTTTTGACTGGAGAGGATGAGTGGTTATTGTGGGAAAACTAGAGATGGCCGGAATATCACACTATATGGGGAGAGTGATCCAAGGGGACCCTAATGAAACTGTGCTAGTGGTATTCCTGAAATAATTTTGAGACTGGAGAAATTTAAATTTGAAAAATTGCATTTTGACTGGAGAGGATACGTGGTTATTGTGGGAAAACTAGAGATGGCCGGAATATACATACTTATGCACATACATACTTATGCACATTCATACAGTGTTACTGTTACTGTTGAATGTAATTTGTTGAAAAACTAAACAAGAAATAAGACAAAAGTATTAATTTTTTCTTAAAATAAAACCATCATTTATTTTTTAATAGTGAAAGTGGCAACACTGATATTAAAACATTTTCTCTTTCTCTCTCTTTCTTCATATCACTGAATTTTATGAAAATGGTACAAAATATTAGTGACTCTTGTTAACATATAGAATTAAAAATCGCTAAAATATCATAGAACAGTACTTTAGAGGTGTTCTATTACCTTAATTTCTTAAACTGGCACAAATCAAAGTATTAAATAAAAGAAAAATAAAAAATAAATCAAAATTATACGATACTACTATTGGATAATTTTTATCACTATTATTAAACGACATTTTCTGATAAACAACCAAATTATATAATAAAACAATTTAATAACAATCATATATGTGAACTAAACTTTTTTTTTCTATTTTTTGTAAATACATACTTATCAAAAGCCTTTAGTACTTCAAATAGTATTATCTGTACATACGCTGTTGTAGATGTTAAATATACTAAAAAAAAATGAAATAAAGAAATGAAAAATTGTATAATTATACACAGTGCTGGAGAAAATAATAGGTATAAAGGAAATAATAAATGCTTGTATCATAATTTAACAGAAAAACAGCTTTCTCTTAAACAAGTTCTTGTTTTTGTTTCTGTTCACAATATCTAAAAAAATGCCCTAGAGCGACTTTACTTCATTGACTAAATATCATTGTGATTCCTAGATTTTATGAACAGAGAAGGTCCTACTTGATATTCTACAAGTGGTCATAACGGTCCACCTGTGTTCCACCATGCTCAGTGCCCGTTTGTCTATTAAGCTCAACAGCCCAACCAGAGAGGCACATGGAGAACCCCCTAGTATAGGGTAACTAGATGTCTTTGATTTCGCTTCATTTAGGTGCTGAAAAAAGTTCGTTTACAAATTTAATCGAAAAACTAAACACCTTTTCTTTATATTTGAAACAAGGTTTTTGATCGATTTGTAGGTAAATAGGTACGAATGGCGCTATCGAAGTATCCCACCCAGAGACCACAGAGGCCCATTGTGGAAAGACCTTTCCTTGATAAGACAATAAAAACAAAGAAAAAAAGGAAAGAAGAGAAAAGGGAAGGACAGATTGAGGAAAAGAAGAAAAGAAGGATTAAAAAAAGAGTATGCAAAAAACAGATGCCCAAAAAGAACCGGGCATCACCTAAAGAGCCAGCCTAGACCTGACAGAAAACCCTCCTGGTCGCATATCCTAACCGACGCAATATCACCCAGGCCAGTCCCAAAAGTCCCAACCAAGCGGCGATCTCACAGACGCATCCGCCCGTTAAACGCCCTTGGCCGCACCCGCTCTTGCCAGGTCATCTGCAATCTCATTTCCCCCCACGCCAGTGTGCCCCGGAACCCAGCTCAGTTTCACACTGCAGACATCCAGGAGCGACGAGAGGGTACTCCTGCACAATGCAACCAGCCTTGAGCCGACATGGCGACCAGTCAGCGCCCTAATAGTCGCCTGTCCGTGTAAAAGATCACACCATCTCCCTCAGCAGCCGAGTCGCGAAACCACTCAGCTACTCTGAGGGCAGCAAAGATCTCAGCCTGAAAAACGCTGCACTCATCCAAGAGTCTAAAGGTGCCCCCGCACCTCTGATCGCATTCCCTGAACCTGTAGTCCGTATAAATAGCGCCGGTCACCGAATGCGCACCTCAGACCCCCCAAAATGGCAGAATGTCCATAATCCAGAACCCTGGCCAGGCCTCCTTCGATAATCCTTAAGAAGCTCCTATCAGCCTTTCTCTTCATCGCTACCTCCAGGGTGGTCAAGCCTAGGTTCGGCGCTGCCTGAGGAGTACTTTTAAAGGCACCAGATATGCCAATAGCAACACACCTGTGCACCTTATCCAGAAGCCTCCTCCGATTTTTGATCAATAACTTTTCGCAATTTTTTATTCAGTTGTTTTTTGTATGACTACGATATTTACATTTGCAACAATCTCTGCAGAGATTGAGAGAAATGATAATCTAAATGTGAAAGGTCTGGGTTATTAAAATTTTCCAGCCAAGCTCTCTTTGTTTCTGCCGGGACATCAAAGATGTGTATTGCCTGGTGTTGTCTTGATGGATCACAATACCTTTCTAGTATGACTTCTTATGGTTGCTTAATTTATACCAAAACGGGTTCCCATCTTCCTACTATGGCTACTTAATTTATAATCATAGTCAATAAAGCACAAGAAGACATCTGTTTTGACGTTGCGGCAGTTTTGAACAAGAGCCTGTATGGAAAACAAAGCTTCTCGAGTGTGCCCATAGATCGTCTGAAACAAAATTAAAAAATATGATTCTTCAGACATATTAGCCTATAGTAGAGCTGCAATACAATCGATAGTATTGATAGTTTTGTTTTTGACTGACCATCGATAGTTTTTTTTTCACTATCGATACTATTATCGAATTCTAAGAGTAAATACGGAGCTCACTAATGTAGTCAAAGTCACATTTGCAAAAACTGAACAATTTTCGCTATATATGTATAAGGATTACTCTTCCATTAAAAAATTTCCATACATCAAATTTTATGTCATACTGGAAAAAATATAGTGTCCCTATTATTTATTTCACTTAAGTTCTAATATTGTAGTCACAAGTAGCACTTAAAAGAATTCGATAGTATCGATAGTTTTTTTTGCAAACTATCGAAACTATCGAATGGGCCGACCATCGATAGTTTTGCAGCTCTAGTCTATAGTCATCAATTTTTTTTATGGTAAGCTTAATGATTTTTTAAACTCAATTTCCCAAGTTCACTAATAAAACCATTTCAAATCGAATTCCTTATTATATTCTATTCCTTTCCTCACTATGAGAGAAAAATACCAGCAGAAATCCTTTAAACCTGTTTAATTGTTCAAGTTTTAACCAGAAGAACTTTTAACAATTAATGCAACTGCTGCTTCGTGCTGCTTTCAAACACACATTCAAAAGGATATGTAGTCATTTTGTGGTAATGCCACACACAGCATTATCTTCCTTGGTGTTAATCCTGACTTTGTCACCGTCTGCTAAGCTCCACATTATTTCGCCTATGATATTTTTCACACATTGTCATTGGCCGTATTCGTTCAGACCTATAAAACAAGCTATAATGCTGAATGAAGCAATTGATATTCTGTATGTATAAAATTTTAGAGCCATCTACCGATAATTTGTAATCAAAAGTTTTTCAAACACCTAATATTTTTGACTGCCAAGATTTTTTTAAAATCCAGATTTTATTCTGTAAATGTAAAGAACTTTGTAATATTGAATCAGTCCACCCTATCCTAGTAGCTCACTCATTCACTATTATTTCGACATGATGGCGTTCCAGTTGGGCCAGTGAGCATACAGCTGAAAAGAAATTTCGATCTTTTACTTACTAAAAAATATAATAACTCCGTCTATTTTCAAAACGTAAGTCTCATTTTATTCATAATTTATTATATTTACTTTGTTAGTTCATCAATTATATGGTTCCTATATAAAATAGTGGGCAAAAAAGCATCTAAACTTGAAAAATTTGGAAAAAATTGGATGGCAAATGTGTTAGCTTGAGAAATACACCCAGAATCTTCAAGGCTATTTAAAAGACATAATTAATGTCATTTAAAAGCTCTGTTTTTCTTCTTTTTAAATCAGAAAAGAAACTTAAAATCGAGACATATTCAGCTAAGTTATTAGCTTATAAGTGCTTGAAGATCAGAAAAACCGGTTTTTTACTCATAACTCAAGGTTTCGGATATGTTTCGAAATTTTTACAAACAGATCCTTGCTCTGCTTGGCCGCGCCTAACAGAAAAATAGTACCATTTGCCAGGTATATTTTTTTTGTCACACCGTGTATCTATCCGAGCATTTTAGCATTGTCTCCAGACTTATTAAAAACAAAAACCATTTCTAGAATATACGTCATCTTTTTTTAAAAATGCACACTTTTAAGTTATACTCCCAATAAATTTAATTTCATTGAAAAAAAAAACCGTAAATTACAGAAAAAAAAATTTTTTTTAAACCGTTAAAAAATACAAATCAATGCCAACCAACCACCCACATAAGAGGAAAATAACAAAAGAAAAGAAAAGAAAGAAAAGAAATTAAAAGAAGAGATACAAAATTTGAGTGTCAATTTCAAATCATTTTATTATATATGATTTAATGACGTCATTTTTTATGAGTATTCATTCCTTTAGAAACAGAAATAAAATGCTTTAAGGTCTTGTTTTTTCTTATTTATTGTTTGTTAAAGTGTTTCTATTCTTTTTTAAATTTTATATTGAATGTTTTTGAGGCTTTTTTTTCATTCTTCATACAGTCTCAGAATGTTATCCATTGTAACCATAAATATGAGTTTAATACACGAGAGTATGATGTAAATAATAAACGTGAATACATTCGTTTTAATATCGATAATCCACATTATTTACACACAATATACATATATTTTAATTTAATGAAAAAAAAACAGAAACTATTTTTTTTATATCTTCTCTGCACGCAACATTATTTTTTGTGAAAAAAAAGTCCAAACAAGCAGTACCCTCGTATGTGAGGAATTTATTTATTGTTCTTAATTTCATATTTGATAGTTGAGGTGATACACTTTTACATACATACATACATACATACATACATACATACATACGTAATCTTTCTGTTTTAAAAACTTTATTTTTTCTTTCTCCGTTTTTTATTGCATTTTTCTTGCAATTTTTAAGTTACAAAATTATATCGGAAAAGAAAATTTTATATTCGTATTATGCCAAAAAAGAAAAATAAAAAAGTAAGAAAGAAGAGTATGTGAAAATGTTTAATAATATGCAGAATTATTGTTGCCAAGTGAAATAAAATAAAAAAGTATTCACTTCTATTAGTTGGGGGAGAGGGAGAAGTACAGTAAGAAATGGTTTTAAAAGTGTGTACAGGTTCCCCTAACCAGCTAACAAACTTTTCATTGATACTTATGCTATATTCGCACGAGACTTCGGATTACTTCGCTCTCAGTTTTTAACTGCTAGCAAATGGAATCATTACAGCGAGTGGCCATTGTTTTGTTTGTTGTCTTTATTTTGTTTACGCTATTTTTTGTTCCCGACAGCATGCTTTAGGGAGGTCAGTTAAATGTGCTAAAAATATATGCCAAACGCATATGATTTAAGTTTTAATTAGAGATGACACTGATTTTGCAGTAATATACAGGGTAATAAAAATAGAATTACATACCTACAATTTGGAGTTTCTCTTTCAAAATTTTGTATAAAAATTTATGTAATTAATTTTATCATACAAAAATACAGTTAGAGACACATGTATTTGTACACCCAACATTTAAAAAAAATATTTCAAAGTGTAGAAAAGCCATTATATTTTAATTAACCACAAAATAATTTAATCAATACATTATTTCAACAAGTAGAAAACAAGCAAAACTCAGAGGGTCAGAAGTATTCGTACACTTTTTATTCTTTTGTATTTTTTAATTATATAGGTATTAGAAAATCAGTACTTTGCGGGTTCCATGTCATTCCAATCGTTGACTATTTGCTCAATAGCTGTTATAACTCCTTCAATTTCCAACGGATATTAATAATTTTTTTTATATATATAAGACCAGCACCCAGGGGGTGGCTCCTATTAATGCAGTGCGTTGTGCTGGTACTAGGAAAATAGGTTGTGAGAAGAAGAACAGAGGGAGTAGTGTTTATGTACGTTAGATTTAAATTTACTCATGTCGAGTCACCGAACCGTGCGACCAAAGAACGAATTCTTCCTATAATGCGTTGTGCTATTCACTGGACAATCAACTACTAAGGGATGTGCTCTACGAGAAATACGAGTACTACGTAAAAATATATGATTTTTAGGAATTAATTAATTAAGCGGCCAACTGACATCTAATTAAACCTCCATCAAACGTTTGACGCAATAAATCGATTGTGGCATGAGATGTGTGGCAAGTTGCACCATCCTGTTGAACCAAACATCGTTCACATTAATAGCATGAAGAGCGGGCACAAAAAAAATCGGTTATCATGGTGCAATAGGTGTCTTCATTGACCGTAAGGGTGGCGCCGTCCTTATTTTCAAGAAATATGGGCCTATGTTGCCTCCGCTCCACATTCTGCACCAAACAGTAACTCGTAATGGGTGCATTGCCTTCCGTAAGACCATGTTGGGTTTTCTGAGCCTCAAATACGGCAATTATGCTTATTAACGTACCCACTAAGATGAAAATGAGTTTCATCCGATATGATGATTTTTTAATTTTTTTGCAATTTCCGACATATTTTTTTTGTTTTTTTTTTTGTTTTTGAAGTTATAAAGGGTCCGCCAAATAATTTTTTTTTTGAAAATGCTATAAAAAAAAAAAAAAACTACTGAATATTTTCTCAAATTTCTTTTTGAAAGTACAATCCTTCCGGTTAATAATGGAAAATAATTTCATTCAAATGGCTGCCTCGGCTGGCCATGCAGTAGCCTACACGATCGGTCCAATTTTTAAGCACATTATCGATTGTGTGCAGCTGTATTTCACCAATGACTTCACGAATATTGTCCTATAAAGCGTCAATTGTCTCCGGCTTGTTGGCGTAACACTTATCTTTGACGGCACCCTCACAAATAATAGTCCAATGGTGTCAAATCGCAGCTTCGAGGTGGCCAAACGACATCAGCTCTGCGGCTGATAATGCGATCTTCAAAAACAGGGCGCAAAACATCGAGTGTTGCTTCGGCTGTGTGGCACGTAGCGTCGTCCTGTTGAAACCAAATGTTGCTAATATCCTCATCTTCAATTTTTGTGAACAAAAATTCGTTCACCATGGCCCGATAACGATCGCCATTGACTGTAACGGCCACTCCTTGCTCTTTTTGAAGAAAAATGGCCCAATTATGCCTCTAGACCAAAATCCGCACCAAACAGTGTCTCGTCTTGGGTGTATCGGCTTTTCATTGTATGCGTGCGGGTTTTCTGTGCCCCAAATGCGACAATTTTGCTTGTTTACATAACCGCCAAGATCAAAATGAGCTTCATCTGAAAAGATGTTTTTTTTTTTTTGGCTAAATCTGCATCTGTAAGTCGATCGCAGGCCCACTTTGCGAAGCGTATACACAACCATATTCGTTCAGCGGAAGTATAAAACTAATTATCTGTTAAATCAGAAATGAGCTAAGAGTTACCATTCACGAAATAAGCACTAGTCGAAGAAAAAAAACGTTAGATGGCGGACCCTCAGCACCTGTTAAGCACCTATTATGCAAATGGGTGTTACAAATAGGCAACCGAAGCCTAAAAGGCTGTAGTCCACGAGAGGAACGACATGAAACCCACAAAGTACTGATTTTATAAAATAAAAAAATAAGTAAATAATAGCTTTGTACATTTTCAAATATTTTTTAAATGTTTGAGTGTACAAATACTTGTGTTCTTAACTGTATTTATTTGTAATAAAGTTAACAGAAATTCCAAAAACCCGTTGCTGTTTTGGTTATGGCATAATGGTATGTCACCTCCAATCAAATACAGTGTGGCCCATAACGTTAGTTGCGAAGAGCTGTTTACAGTTACAGCTATGGCTTTAAATCGCGTCTAATTGAACTTTAAGTCTGAAATCCAATGACAAAAAAGATGGTCATAGACACCTCTTCCGCTTCATCATTACTGATTTTGCGAATATCACATACTCGTATATATATTATGTTTCAGGTTTTAGGCATGTTTATCAAGGCCAGTTATAGACCTTATAAAGTTCCAACCTTGTAATCTAGGCGATGTCAATACTTGTTTACTAGTCTTGAAACAGTTCGGTTCATTTACCTACCGTTTTTTAGTTCTGAGAGCTGAGCTGACTACCCTTTTTAAGGGAAACACCGATATCCCTCATTAATTCGAAGTGATCCAAATTATATATATGCAGTTACATTCAATGTTCTTATGTCCAAGAATCTATTTAAGAGTAACCTTTGAATGTCTCGCTGTCTTGTCAGTAAGCACCCGTCATTCAAGAATGATTTTCGATGTGTTATGTACACTTTACAGTGATCTTAGGCCGTTTTGCTATCAGTAAATATGATGACATACCTGTTGAATATCCCACGCGGCAATATTTTTGGTCATAATTTCTACCTGTACAACACTGCTGTATTCCTGAAACCTAATAGACTATTTCATACGTAACCATTGAGAGAAAACTCTACGGCTAGAATTTTCATGTCTCTTTGGCCCGTTAGTGTAAATATAAATGGCTTCCTCAAGAAGAGAGAATTTAAAAAATCTTCCTATTTTTTGAACAAACTTCGTACGCAGAGTTCATAGAGTGCTGGTGTTTTTACATTAACGCGTAATTTTTTTAAGGTTTTAAAATCATGTCAAATGGAATCGAAAACCCATTACTCTGATGTCGTCTAAAATTATTTGATCAAATTGTTTCGTATCAATTTGTTTATTTAATTGTATTTGTTTGCTAAAGAGAAGCGCCACTTTTGTACGGTTTAGTTATAATAATAAATGTCAATTATATCTGTTTTAATATATATTATTTTAAATAAAATTTATCCCTAGAGGGTTAATAGAGAGTGACTGGCATATTAATCGATTTGCGACAGCTAAACAATCGATAGTCAACAGTAGTCAGTCAATAACCGATTGTCAATTATTTTTTTGTTCTTTTTAACCCCACTTTTTTTGTTTGCTTTTTTTTGATTCGTATACCCCCTTACTCACAAAAACAACAACGTTTATGAATTAAATGAATTGTCATATATGTGTGTGTATGTTTGTAATGTGCGTATTTTGTCAATTTAAGCGTATTTGTTTTTTTGTTGTTGTTGTTGTTGTTGTTTGTTTGTTTAGCAAATTCAATAATAACTAATCTCTTGATGATTTTCAATCCTTAGAGTGTCAATCACGTGGCCCATGATGGTCATTTATATACAAAACAAGTGCAATATATGTAGCAACAAGTATACGAGACATGTCAATACGTACTAAAATAACGTGATCTTTTATAGTGGGTTAGATATGTGTGTGAAGATAATTTTAAATTTAACTGGCAAAGACGCCAACCAGGCTTTTTAGCTCAGCCATTATTTACGTTAACAGAGGACTGTTAACACTTTAACAGTAACTACAAATTTAAGTAAGGGAAGTTATTGCCAAAATATATATGCCTGGAATATGGAGTAATAGCACAACCTATTTGGAATGGTGCTCCAGACCTTCTTTCGTAGATCAGCTTTGGAGCCAAAGCTTTAAAAATTGTAGAATGGCAGAGAAAGTATTTAAGAAAATTAATTTTTAATTATTCTTCTCTGTAGTTCATTGGTTATCTCCATTCCATGGCAAAATGAGGGATAGCCGGAATACTACACTATATGGGAAGAGTGGTCCAAGGGATCCCTAACTAAATTGTGGAATTTTAAAAAATCGTCTCCATCCTCCAAGAATTTTCATATTTTTCAAAAAGGCGATTTTATAAAATTCTATTTTCACAAATCCGGTGATTTTTCCAGACATCCCACTATATGGGCTCTGTTTAGGACCCTTTTAGCCAGCATATGTTTACAGCGGTATATGTGTACCCTTCCATATTTTGGAGAAATGCCCACTCATCCCCCCAAGAATAATCGTATTTTTCAAAAGGGCGATTTTTTAAGATTCCATTTTCTCAAATCCCGTGATTTTTCCAGACATCCCACTATATGGACACTGTTGTCGACCCCTTGGGCAACCATATTTATGTAGTGGTATATGGGAGAACCTTCATAATTTCCCGAAATATTCACTTATCTTCTGACGATATTTTACATATTGTGTATGTAATCACTGTTAATCTCTTAACAGTACTCTGTTAACGCAAATTTGAGCATATTCAAAAAGTATGGTTGGTGTCTTGGCTTTTCAAATTCGAAAAATTCATAATTAAAGAAAAAAGCGTTGTTTTTAATTTGGTATTTTGTTGCCAGTCCTTAATTCGTGAGAGTAGCTTCCAGCCTTCTGGAACGGGTTCCACTAACTTTTTGCAATAGGAAGGATCAAATCGTTTCCATTACTCCTGAAGAGTGATTTTTAACTCAGTGATGTTACTTATCGACCGAGATTTTAATTTTTTTTTCGAGATATGCCCCCAAATGCTCTATAACGTTGACATCAGGTAACTGTGGCGACATTTCCATTACATGGGGACAGTTGTACAATAACTACAATAGCGGCTAGCTTAAGAAAGAATTTTGTGGATATAGGGATTTCGAAACTATGCACGTCATCATTTTTCCTATTTTTAAGCCTGGTTTTTTAGTTTCAGTCTCATGAGGTGGCATGGAAACTTACTAGAAAGTCCATGACTGGGTTTGGAATAGCAAATGTTTAATGCTATGTTCGCACGAGACTTCGGACTATTTCGTTCTCTGTATGTATTACTTATTTGATTTCTACCGTTCGCACGGCAAATTTTAACCGTTAGCATATGAAGTCAACGCAGCGAGCAACCATTGCTTTGTTTGTTGTCTTTATTTTGTTTATGTTTTGTACTTGACAGCATACTTTAGGGAGGGCAATTTAATAAATTGGCAATGTTAAATCTATAATAAAAACATTTTGAGTTTTACATAAATTAGAGATGAGACTGATGACTGATTTTGAAGCAATACATAGGGTAGTAGAAATTTACTAGCAATTTGAGTGATTCTCTATCAAGATTTTGTATGGAAATTTATGTAATTAATTTCATAATTGGGGGTTGTATTATGAATGAGAGTGCCGCTGTGGTATGGTAGGTATGACACCTGCCTACCAACCAGAAGGTCCTCGGTTCAATACTAGCCCATCTCATAACATTAGTTAGTAACTGATTATGAGTATTACTACTATTGAAAACTTCTCTAATGCATTTGCCGTCCGATGCCGGCGTTAAACTGCAGGTCCCTTTCAATGGGTCTAAAAATAGAATCGGATGCAGCTCATTGACTGAGAGAAGGAACATGGGCCTTCATGGGATGTTATGGAAATTAATAAAAAAAAAATTATGAATGAGAATGCGAATTACGAAAAAAGGTGTCGTGCGAACATAGCATAGCATAAGTGGCTTCACAATTGTTTCCATAACAATTTCTTAATAAATATCGGTCGATAATTTGATTACATGTTCACAGAAATGCAAATCGGTAACCGTTTCGTAAGATACATTCTATCAAAACATTTTGTCAGCTAAACGATGACTCCTTTCGTGGTCTTTTTTTTCCAGTCTTTTCAAACAGTAGGCAAGCATGTGGCTACCCGAGCAAGAGCAGCGTTTTCAAATTATTGTCTTTTTTCATAATACACTTTTAAAAAAACTCTATAAAAGCAATACCACTTCATGGTGAAACACAATTACACAATTAGAAATTCCCTTTACAGATTATCGCTATAGACGTTAATTTTCAAAAACCATACAATAAAAGGATATACATATTCAATTTAACTAATATAGTAATGGGTATATACAATGTTGAAATAATGTTGTTGTTACATATTTACATATATATGTATACCGCCGTTTTATTAAGAACGTCTGTTTACTAAAGAAGATTTTTTTCAAAACAAAAACTATTTAAATTAAATCAAAACCTTAAAAATGGCATACCTGTAATTTCTCAATTGCATGCACACATACATACATACATACATACATACACATATTGGCAATAAACAACTTGTTGTCTTCTTTTCACTTTTTCATCTTTAGCATTTTGACGTAAATAAAAATCGCCTAATTAGTGACATTGTTTTTTTAAGTCTCTTAAATACAACAATACAATAATTAGATACAAATAACTAACTACAAGTAAAACAAAAATAAGTAAAATATAAATAAATAACAAAAAAAGGAAAATAATTAATCTTAATATTACAACAACTATTTGTGCAATAGAAAGAAAAAAATCGTTATTTCACCGTATAATACTTTGATATTGATGAGTATTGCCAGGTGTGCTACATTTTTTGTGCAGCAAGTTTACTTATATCTTGATGCAAAAATTTTGAGCTAAAATTCGGAAATTTATTTGGAATGCAAAGATCGCTGTATTTGCGAAAAATTCGGCATTGAATAAAATTTATGGGCGTTTTTATTATTACCCGTCCCACAGATAATGCCTAGTTAACCGTAATCGTTCACTGATACCATCCCACTCATATAAGAAGGGGCAGGCCGAAAGCTATGTTCAAATAGCAACTTCTCTGCCTTTCGAATGAAGCCGAGTAAATTGCTAATAAGAGCAACTCTGATCTCCTCCGGATCCAAATGACCCCGGTTGAAAATATTCAATCGGGACGTACTCATAGCAACAAAGTTGCACAAAATAATCCCCGTGGTTTCATTCTCCTCCTAACAGAGGCGACACTTCATTTCATCCAGGAGACATGATCTATTAAGATGGTATCTCAGGTAGTAGTAAACCGCTCTCTGTAAACTATACATCCCTTATCCATATGAGAAAGGATAGAGTGTTCTCACATGTCTAATATCGACCTGGCCTCTGCCCACTTAATCCTACTTAATACCACGAAAGGGCTTTGCCCTCTTCAGTCCGACAGCAATTTCATTGCCAGTGATTCCAGAATGATCCAGTTTTTCCAGCAAAGCATAACCCTGTTTGCCGCACCGAGTCGCTGAAGATAGTCAAAGCACTCCTCAACTAGCTGCGATTTCATCGAACAATAAGCTGAAGCTCTCAGTGTGTCAGGCCACGCTGAACCTTAGAATATAGTTATGTACGTAGCTCTAATACTCCTCTATTGGTTTGTCCCAGCAGACACTAAAATTGTAAGACACTTGGGCATTTGCCCACTGATACACAGATTAATGTATTAAGTCCAAAGACCCCCGCTCGTACACCAGTGTCAGTCTTCGATTATCCCTCAACCATTTCAGTTTCCTGTATCAACACAAGGCCCTGAAACCTATTCACCGCGATCAGCAAACATGATCTCGAGTCTGCAGTCGAAAACCAGTTTAGGATTTGTATGGTCTTTGATCGATGACACAACCATACGATCCGGAACGCTTCCTAGAACCAAAGTCTCTTAGTTCTAACCACGACACGATTTGCATCCTCAAACTTATCCATGATTGACTTCTCATTTCGTCGAAGTGAACCATAAGTGTGAAATGAAATTCTATTGCCTTCAGAAATTGTATTAAAAAAAACATGCACTTCGCTTTCGTTCCACCAATGTAGGGGAGGGGAGGCAGTTAGTTGGTATACTTTTTTTCTAGTATATAATAACATTTGTTTTCTTTTACAACAAAAGCCAATTTTCTTTTTAACATTTTTTGTTTTTGTTTTTTATACAATGTTTGTTGTTGCATTTTTTAAGAATTTAAAGAAGAATAAGAAGTTTCAAAAAAAAAAAGCAAAACAATGTTTTAAAAGTACCCACAGTGGTTGATATAAATAAGAAAAGAAAAAGAATGAGAGGGTAGAACATAATTTAATTAGAACACATTTTCTAAGCAGTTTTTTTTTCGTTTTACCACAAAAACCACCGAAATGACAAACAAAAAATTTGTTTGGTCTTTTCTTAAGGATTTGCAATTACAGCAGAAAAACGAAGAAACAATTATTTGCCCCAACCAACTAGCAGCCAAACATTTGCATTAAAAAAAATCCTTTTAAATACATGTTTTTTGAAGGATAAAAAGAAACCTGAAAAGAGCAGAAAAACTTAATAATTTTTTAATTTAGAGCTTTTACTACAATATCGTATGTAGTATGTATGTGCGTATTTTTAAATTATTTAAAGTATAAATATATTTTAAATTTTAAAATGTTTTTTCTTATAAACATTTTATAAAGGAAGAAATTTATAGTTTTTCTTTTCATGTTCCCAGATGTATCAAATTGAAAGAAAAAGCCTAATGCTATAAACACATTCAAAGCTACCGATCATCAACTACACGACTACAAACGACGCTGGCCACAAAAGTAGCCAAGTAACTATATAGCTACTTAATTATTTTAACGACTACAGCTACAAAATAAATGTAAACAAATGGATATATGATTATTCTTTTTCAGTGCTGCCCCATACATTTAATTTCGCGTTTTTAATGTATATTTTTCGTGTTTTGCGTTTTTAAAACGGCTATTTTATGCATCTTATTGTATTGACAGCACTATATGCATCTTATTGTATTGACAGCACTAAACTGTTTGTTGTCGCTAAGAAAACTAGAAATTAGCATAAGTTGGCTACGGGCTACAACGGTAGACGAGTAGTCGATAGCCGTGTTGCCGACCACATCTGTGATCGCCATCCTCTTCAAATGTGCTCTTAGTCTACAGTTTCAGGAGTTTCAAGTCCGGTTTGCCATAGTTGAGAATTTCAGAACAACGCCCCTTTGAGCATTCCAGTGTTCCAAGCATCTGGAAATTTCCCAAATCTTGAGTAGAGTGAGGGTGGTAGTGTGTGGTGCTGCACAGCAAGGTTCCGGACCGATATATAGTGTCATGGAACCCTCTCTAGCCAATGTAACCGCTGTTTCGTCACCATCTATTCTACAGTGTCCAGGTACTCAAAACTACTGGACCTTATTTCCAAGCGAAAGCTTTTGCAACGTATCGTACCAATATTTGACCCTTAAGGCAGCTTGGCTGTCAGAGAATATATTAATTGTCTTACCCTTGAGCCCACTGTCCAGGTTGATATCCGCACATATAGCAATGGACATGATCTCAGCGGGAAAGACACTCAGTGATCTTCCCAGTGGGATCGACAAGTCTCGGTTGGGTCCATAAACACTAACACCTACACAGTCATGCATTTTTGAGTCATCGGTGTACCAGTTTAGATCAGACTTACTCCGAACTAAGGCCCAATTAGACCAACAATTCAGGAATTCAACCTTGAATTTCCTGCCAAAGCACAGATCCAAAGACATAAAGCATCCAGGACCAAAGATGGTTCTCTGACTTCCCTGCGTAGAATTGACAGACTTCCCGACGCATTTCGGGACCCTGTGGCGAAAAATGTTGTCGCCGAACATGCCACCATAAAATAATTTTTGTTGTTGTTTTATTTATCATTTTATATATGAAAATCAATTTATAAAAAATAATTTGCTACTTCTTATTTGGTGTTTGATGTTTAAAATACAAAAAAAAATTTTCATACGCTGATACAGTGGTATTCACGAGCAGGCAAACAAAAAGTGTATTTAACACATGATACAACGATACCAAACCTTATGAATTTTGCAATTGTATTTAAGACATATTTTTGTGATCGTAAGTTTTAACACTAAATACTAAATGACAAAAACACTTGAATTTTTTCTCAATTTGTTGCTTTAATCAATTTGACATTTGAAACATTCACTTAATGGTTGTATTCTTTTTTTAATAAATTGTTGATTTCCTTTAGTTGATCTGTATACTCTACTAAATCGATTTTTTTAAACAAACCATGTTATCTTCTTTTAAACGTGTTTTAATGACCTATTTTTGTTTGGTGAAATAAAAATAATCTTTAGAGGAGTGATTTTAAGAGCAAGAAATATAAGCAAAAATATAAGAATAAACATAAAAAACAACATCAAATGAATTAAAGTGAAATAAAAAAGAAAATAAAACTGCAACTTCTCTTCATCTTCTTTATACTATAAATTATAAAAACAACAACAACAACAACTAAATATTATTATAATTTTTTATGGTTGTTTGTGAGATATGATTGAAGCAACAATTATTCTTAAGTAAAATGAACCAGATAATAATTTTTTCCGCTTTTTCTTCTGTTCCATGAACCTAGAAATCAACCATCCAAATAAACCAACCAACGAAACAACTTTGAACGTATTACGTACGAGTATAACAACAACAAAAAAAAAAAAGAAAAGGAAAAGAACAAGAAAACAAAATGAGAACCAGGTTAGATTAAGGTCATATTGGTTGTATAAGCCACACCAAAAACCCAAACTAAACCATTTACTATTACTTATTACCACAATACATATGATGATGAATACAGTGAAAAAAAAAATGGCAATGACTGGGGCAATAACAGCACAAAATTTACTATATTTCTTATTTGTTACCAACTGCTGCTGCCGCTGCTGCTTCGGCTGATATTACCACTTAGCAGCTTCAATCAGTTCTCTGAATGATATTTTGTAATTCAAAGAAACGAAACAATAGTAGCTAAACTTTTTGTTTATTTTTGTTTTTTTAGTATTCAATAGCATTTCATTTTCGACTTTATATCTGTATTTCATTTTTCTATTTACTTATTTAAAATTAAGTGTTTCATCAATTGCATTTCATAAAAACGGAAGATACATCCGTATTTCTTTATTTCCGTCTCAATTCTTTTTAGTAAACGCGCGAAATGAAAAAAATGTTTCACTTTTTTGTTGTTCCTGTCACAAGTTAAAATAGACATGATCACTTACAATAGTTGCCAATAATTTGATTGCTTCTATTCAAAGAGACAGTTATTTAAAAGAGTATATTCAAATTCTTTATACAAGATCTTTCCATAAGAAGTATCATTTTGATATGTAAAAAGAACGAGTATTTTTAAGCAAAATCATCCAAAGCTACGCTTGCAGTATCATATTCTATACATGAAATTTTTGTATCAACATTTGCGGCTGTATGTCCTTGATAGCTTTACAAATTTCATCATAAAGTCTTAAAATCTCAAAGACAAGAGTCTTGAGGTATTAAATCACAAAATCTTGATGGCCAATTGTCAGTTCACAAAACGTTTCATGCAAAAACCCGATAACTACGTTACTTGTGGCGTCATCTTGTATTAATAAACGTCGTTCACAACAATATCTTCCAATTTCGCCCATACAAAATCATTAATGACCGTTCGATAATGCAATCCCTTGATCGTTACAGTTACTCCAGCCTCGTTTTCGAGTGAGTAAGCTCTAATGACCCGTCCAGACCAAAAACCATACCAAACAGTTACACATTGTGCATGGAGAGGCTTTTTAATAATTCTTGGATTTTCTGAGGTGCAAAGACGGCAGATCAGTATCAGCAAAAATACAACTTTGTTGATGGTCGGTATGCGTGAGTTTTTGTGTTAACTGAACTTTAAAAGCCTTAAGACCAAAGTCTTTGGAGATCTTGTGCGTGACATCTCCAATATACAGTCAAAATTTGGGGGAACTGAGAAAACTAGCTCGCAGCGTTGAGATAAATATCATGAAAGCCAATGGCATGAGAATCAATGACAATTGCACAGAAAACATAATGCTACAGGGCCAACTAATTGAGTATGTGAATAGTTTCTACTATCTGGTAAGCACAATGACAGCAAACGATGGTGCTGAAATAGACGTTAACAACAGGCTCAACATAGCAATACTGGCATTCGGACGACTTCAATCATCTCATACATATTCAGCCAAATCAAGTTCATAATATTCAACTCATTTGTAAAGTAAATTCTGTTGTACGGCAGTGGAACATGGCTTGCGTCTGCGCCTTAGAATCTTTGACAGATGAAGAGCCCACACTGAAGTGGATAAGGCAAAAGAAGTGGAGGTGAATCGGCCACACCTTAAGAAAAAACACCCATATTATTACAAGAAAGGAAGGCACTTTAGTGAAATCCTCAACGATCAACGAACTGTGGTCGACCAAAAAACACTTGGCGACGTACAATTATCCAAGAACTTAGACAAACAATCTCGCATGAATGGGAAGAGGCGGCAAACCGTGTAAAATGGAAATGTTTTGTGGAAGCTATATGCTCAAGAAGGGGAATGAAAAAATCCAGAGATTGGCGAAAAATGTACAAACCATAGTTTCCCTCAATACTATGCTACAACAGTAATAAAGGGTGGTCCAACCATAATGCACGATGTTAATTGTTAGTCACACCTTAACGTCAAATTTTTTGCCAAACTTGATTTAACATTTCTTTGCTTCAGTGTTCAATTCAATCATGGAGAGGTACATAATTTCAGCAAGCCAGGTCTGTAGGAAATATGGAGACACTTGCGCATGCTCGCCCAGTTCGTTCTACGGAAAACATAGCTGTTGCCGTACTTCTTCGAAAATGATGTCGACCAAGCAGTTACCGTTAATAGTGTTCGCTATCGCGAGATAATAACGGACTTCTTGTGGCCATAAATTGAGAATCTGGACTATATTTGGTTCCAACAGTATCGTGCCACTTGCCACACGGCCAACGAAACAATGACTCTTTTGCGCGATAATTTTAATGGCCGTGACGCTGTTAATTCACCGCTACGATCATGTGAATTGGCATGGTTGGTATTCTTTCTTTCTGGTTTTTTAAAAGAAAAAGTGTACGTCAATAAGCCAAGAATAATATAAGAGCTAAAGGATGAGATAATTCGGCATATTAACGGCATTTAATTATGTCTCGGTGTCATTGAAAATATAGACCAACGTAAAGAGATATGCCACTGACGCCGACATTTGTTTCTAACCTTCCATCATTATAAAAAATAATAAGATAATTCACTGAAAACTTTTTGTTGTAGTTACTACATTTAGCATCATGCGTTTTAGTTGGTCCACCATTTATTATCAGTTGTTCTTGTGTGACAAGCACTAGTTCGGCTCTTCACATCAATAGCTTGTCTCAACAGCTCAAATTTTTCCGGTAGTTTCACCGAGAAAGTGCTTCACTACAACCCAGAAATGGTTTAGTTTTGTTAAACGTGCACGTATGTATACCTTCCACTCAATTACTCAGTGATAATTCCAGTTAAATTTCCACATTCATTTGTTTTAGTTGCACATTACACAGTACATTATTTTACAACTCTGTTTAAGTGCCAGCAGTAAATTTGACAAATAAAAGCATGTGAGTTGTTGATGAATAAAAAAAAATCGGAATAAACAATGTGTTTAAAATACCCCTTGAATTAATTATATTTTGATTTTTTAAATTAGCTTTACTAGCACTAAAATATATTGAAAAAATAAAATAAATTATATTCTAAAAATAAAAAAACAAACCGTTAACCATTAGAAAAATCGACTAAAATCAAATTTTTATGTTTTATTTTTAAACGTGCTGTTGTCAAACGAACTTTGTGCATACGTGTATACACATACATATGCATGTGTGCGTGTGTTATTTGTTTATTTTTATTTTTTACAAAGACAGGTGGTCAATTTTGACTAAGAGTGAGTATGTATGTGTGTGTGTATATATTAAAGCATGAAATTACAAAAAGACAAACAAAATAAAACAAATTAATTTTAATAAGAAAAACAAGTCAAAATATGCAAAAAACGTTTAGAAAAAAAGTAATCAAATAATGTTGAAATAAAAAACTTTTTATTAATGCTTCACGTTCTAAATGCAACGAACTCTTGGTTGCGGCTGCAGCCACTGCTAATACTTCAACTTTCCGTTACTCTTCAACTACCATGATATTGTAATACTAATGATGGCGTCTCAGCTGTCACTTTTACTTTTTTGTTTTTATTTACATAGAGTTGTAGTTGTTTGTAGAAACACGTTAAATGACAATAAATTAATTTTTTATTTATATTTAAATTTGTGTGCAAAATATTTTCAAGTTTTTAACGAGTATTTTTAAAATTTTATCAATAAGTAAATGATATTAACTTTTTTTGTGAAGTTTGCTCAGTTATATTTTGTTAAATGTTAATGTGTTGTTGTTTTTCTTTTATATTTTGGCTTGTTGCAAATAAACGAGTTTCGTAAGTGTTGCTAATTTTATTAAAAGAAGAAGCGAAATAGTCTTGTACCAGCTAGAAATTAATTTCGTGCGTCATTGCAAACTACGATCAACCCCGATGAGGTAAAAATTTCTTCCAAATTTAATCTAATTAATTTTTGATAGGTTGAGCAACATGCGCTTGAGAATTGTTTGAAAAAATCATGGACCGTTGGCATGGGTAATATTGGCTTTAAGGGCCTCTGTGCTTAGTTACTTGCTATCATAGACTTAAGTAAACCTCAAACAACACGATCTCGGTGGTCAATACACATCACCTTTATGCGAGATGACAATTCTCTTATCCTCTAAATCGTGCCTAAAGAATGTCCATTGTAGCATGAGCAGTGAGTCTAGTAACGCTGTTCGGTTGAAACCACATGTCAATGGTCAATTCAAGCCAAGCAGTTGTTAATCATCGACTTATAGCTCTCGCCGCCGTTCATTCATTCGTTGTCATAACGAGATACTCGGGTACTGTGACCTTTCTATTGTACAGCTTTCGACCTGTATAGGACTTCACTGTAATGTCTCCCCCAACCCCATCGCCCGGAAAAACTTCAAGATGTTGTTCTCTGTCAGTAAGGATAACTGCCTGCTTATAATAGATAATTGTCTAGGTGTCTCCTTCTAAAATGCATTAACGCCGCGCAGGTTTCAAGTATGTACTCTGGTGCTTCTTACAGGTAGACAGCACTCGAAACGGGGCGATGGTTTCAATACTAATGGTGGATTCTGATACAAAGGTTTATTTAGTCTACAATGCCCGGTTAAGAGAACAATTACCATTTTTCTTGGATACAAAACTTAAGTCTTAGCCTACTGTAGTTGCCTGGCATAAGTTTAAACTGTCTCAAACTCGACTGGATTGAAAAGAGTCTTCGCCTTCCCTTATCTTTCCTTTCGCTAATCATATCCTTCCGGATTCCACTTTGTTCTCCGCAGAAAGGCTCTGAACACATCAGTGGCATGGAAGATCTTCTAGCAAATTCATCTGCCACTTAATTTCCCTGAATACTCACTTTGACAGGCATTCAGGAAAGGCGAACTGTATTGTCTCTACTTAGCTGGTTTAAATTACCCAGACAGTCACATACTAATTTTAAGACACCCTAGTAGTGGCTTAGCGCTTAGCGGTTGGCGGCCTGTCAGATAGTATGTTTATGTCCTGTCCTCTGTACTTGTCCATTTTGAATTGAGCACATCTTTCGATAGTCTTAACTGGGCTTCAAATATTCCATCCTAGACCCAAAAGCCGCCGTTTCTGTTCCACTACCGGGGCTAGACCCATTTGTGTACCACACCACGGAATGCGTCCATTCCATAAAGGGATATGTAGCCTCGAAATTGTTCCATTCACTCTATTACTTACTTCTGTTGCAAAGCATTTCCATAGAGTCAGAAATTTTCCCGATTATGTCTAAGAAAAAGTCAAGGTGGGAGTTGTCAACGACTCGATTTGTCAGGTCACGATGCCACCTGAAGAATCTCGTGTTTTAACTGCTTCCCCTTCCTTACCTTAGTCTCCATGGCTCTGGTTTTCATTATCGTGTGCCATAGAGCCTCTAACGCCAAAGTAGGACAGGTTATGCTAACGCACGCTAGCCTCTTTATTTTGCCTAACTCCGAGTTTGTTCTTGCTGCTCATGCAATGGCCATAGTTCACAACTCTAGCGCTTGCCGTTAACGTTGAGAATTGATGACAGTGACTTTTTTAGAATGCATTGGACGCTTTTAGATTTCATGTGAATTGGTGTCGTCTCATATTCGACAATTTTGTTTGTTGGCGTACCCATATATACAGAAATGGGCCTCATAGCTGAAGATGAATATTCGTGTTGTTGGACGCTATAACGGTTGGTGGTGAGTTTTCAAAATAAAGCGAATTAATGACAGCCAGTCAGACAGATGTAGTTTCAACAATATGTTCGCTATCAACTGACAAGATGTTTAAACATTTTTATAATTAAAAAAAAAAATACATTTTTTGAAGTAGAAATAAGAAAGAAGTTATAATAAAAAAATATATAATTGAAAATTTCTTTCACGTGTTTTCATCTTAGGTAGTAATTCTTTTTTTTGTATTTTTCTTTTGAATACAATTTTATTGATTTTCTTACCCCTTTTTAAACTTTAAAAAATAATTTCATGTGCTTTCTTTTGCTATTTTCCAAGGTTTTCTATTTTTTATTGACTCATTTATTATTACATTTTATTTAACTATTTTTTTCTATGATTGACGCGTTTTTGTTGTCACGCACTGTAGGGCTCGTACAAACACAACCGTCGGTGCATACATATTGACACTTTTTATTGTTGTTGTACGAGCGAGTAAGTATTGTTGTTATTATTTAAACCCGATGTCATCTTATCAAAATGTTTTATACATACATATAATAATAATAAAAATAAATAAATCGACAATAACAATAACAAATACAAACAAATAAATTTACGAATAGAACGAAGAAGAAAATCAAATAATAAACGTCACAATTCTCATTCCCTAAGCTCACACACCACACAATTAAATTCAATAATAATTTTATTATAAGTATTTTCAATAATTAAACATTGTGTTGTTGTTGTGTAAACAAAATAATTGTTGACTGCGTTTTTAAGAAAAAAAAAGAAAACAATCGAAATAAATTTGTAGGGCATTTAAAAAGCATATGTAATTACATACATATAGAAAAAAATTAAAATTCAATTCATAATCTGTCTATAATATCACTTTAAATAAAAAATACTTTAGTAAATATAAAGAAAATAAATTGCAAATATTGTATACTTTTTATACATGTGCGATACATGTTTTATGTATGTACATATATAATTTGTGAATTATTTAAATAAATATTATTTAATAAATATCAAATAGATAAACTTGTAAATAAAATGTATTTATTTACGAATATAAAAATCAATAGTGGAAATCTACTTAAAGAAGAGGAGGAGGAGGAGAAGTAAATATGTATATTTTAAAATTTTTTATATTTTTAATCTAATCAAGTTGCCAACTATTTTAAAGTTTTAGGTTAGATTCAGTTGGCAGCTGTCAGTGGTACAGTTCACTTGGGTCCAAAAAGTAGTTACCCTTGTGCTACCATGTGTCCGTAATCGTACCAAAGTCCTTACTACTCATGGCCAATTTTCGCCAGTCTCTTAGTTGCTTTAATGAAGATGTGGATTTTGTTTACATTTCCCGTTGCAGGACTGTTCTTGTCGTATAATCTACTACGACCAAACAAGAATAACTTTAAAGTTTAATTAGTCGTGACTTAATGTAACGCCGTTGCCGTAAAGTAAGAAGTCAGCCTTATTGGCAACAATGTATTTGATCAGTGGTGACATACCATGACGTCGTAAGAAACCAATTGAATTTTAGTTTGCTACGGTTATGGCGTTAGATTAAATCATGTGTCTTTAAGTAAGATTCCCTTGTCCTGGTTTTTCAACCCTCTAAATATTGCCAGATTTTCCTGGTCTCGAAGCAACTAGGTTCACTTGGGTACTGTTTATTTGCTATGAGCGGTGCTACACTAGTTGGCTATTACTCTCAAGATAGTAGGAACTCGACTTTAGTCATTAATACGTGTACAATTTCCTTGATCTAGGTCTCTGGATACAGGGATGTCATTGGGAATTAAAAGGTTGATAAACTTGATAGAAGGACCTCGATGGATGTATAATCTATCACCTCCTAATCTGCTCTCCTATGATTATCGTCAAGGGGAAAGCAGCAGTTTCTTTCGTGGGACCCAGGGACATCGTTGGGAATGAGAAGGCTGATTGATAATCTTGCTAGCAGGGCCTCAATGGATGTGGAGTCCATCACCTCCTACTTTGATATCTGCTGTCCTAGGGAAACATGCATTTTCTTTCATGGGAGAGCATTTAACCTTTACTGCAGAAGTACTTATGGAAGGGAGACAATCTTTTTCGACTAAAGACATCTGGTTTAGTGCACTTGAGGTATATACCGACGGCTTCAGAATGGGTGTTCTGACATTAATTAGACTGTCTTATAGGTTGACTGATAACTGGCACGATTTTCTCTAAAAATCTTCTGATTTACTTAAACAGCTCCTTACGAGCGATACCTCGACGTCTATCCTAGTCCATGAATGCCGAGGGTAACTCACAGGCAACGTGCACCACGTACAGCGTCAGAGAACGGTCAGCAGGGGTACCACACAGGGGAGAGTCTTGTCTACGCTTCTCTGGAACCTTGAGGTTAACACGCTCTTTCCTAGTCTCAATTCCTCTGGCGATAGGATTGTCGCTTACGCGGATGATATCGCCATTGCAGTATCTGGCATTTTCCCACAGACACTGTCAGACAAGCTCAATTTTTCCCTTAGAATTGTATCGTAAAACCGATACAGTGCCCTTGACTAGGAAGTATAAGATACCTCACCTTTCGTTGCCCAGTGTGAATGGAACCATACTTAGCTTGACTCCGACTGTTAAGTATCTGGTCCTTACTCTTGACCACAAGTCAAGTTGAAAAGACAACTTGGGTAAGAGGGCTCGCAAGGCGGCTTGTGCCACCTACTGCTACAGAAGAGTAGTGGGTGCAAAATGGGGTCTCAGTCCTAGCGTTGTACGCTGGATTTATTCAGCTGTTAGTGAACCGAATCTTTTGTATGGGGTGGTCTTTTCGTGGATTGCCCTCGATAAAGATTGCAATGTCAGACTCTGATTAGGTCAGAAGATCTGCTGCAATCCAGATTACAGGTGCGTTACGTACCACCCCTACTGGGGCTCTTTTTGTAATGCTTGGATGGCTACCTTCGGAGATACTTGTGAGGCAACGGGGCAAACTTGTAGCGGTAAGATCGAACGCCCTATCACGCTGACATATTATCCCCTCGATAAACTCCTCTATTCTACTGAGGAACCCTTGATACTGGGTGATGTCGACTATGCCTCATCTGGAACTGAACTGTAAAGGGGATTCCGCGTCATGATTTCTAGTAGGGAAGATTGGGCCTCTGGCTCTCTCATTTCCAACGATTCAGTTAATGTCTATACTGACGGCACCAGACTAGACAACAGGGTGGGTAGTGGAAGTTTTTCCGTGAGGCTCAACCCTGGGTTTCCTTTCGCCTTTCGAGTTACTGCAGTGTATTTCAGGCCGATGGTTTTAATGCTGCAGAGTGGATCCAGGGTAATGGTGATCCTACCGACGATATATACATATATCTGTTCTGATAGCCAGGTAGTAATCAGATCTCTTTCCGGTGTGACCTTCCTGATCAGAAACTGTCCTGATTCCTTTGTGGCATTATCACGACTGTTTTGTGTACACCTCATTTTGGTTCCTGGGCACAGTGACATCCCGGGTAACTGTGCTGCTGTCGAGCTCGCTAGGGCGGGTACACTTCTTCCAGATAATAATTCCTACATAAGGGAGGATGTGCCTCTTACCTCCGTTAGGCTTCCGATCATGCGGACGTATATGTTCGACGCTAAAAGAGTCTGGGTGAAATGTGACTCTTGCTTTATTGCCAGACTCACCTGGCCCGGGTTGGATGTGAAGCGTACCAATCAACTGTTCAAACTGGACCGTCGGAACATCTCCTCCGTTGCATCATGGGCAGGCACGCACAGAGGCTGCGCTTACCTGCAAATGACTTGTCGTAGATATGGATTGCCTGAGGAGGAGGCGACTGTGGTTAAATTTATCTACCAGTTTCCGTCTCACGTACGGCGAAGACCTCCCACACCGGGGCTCTCGCTTTCCCGAAGGCTTATCTGAGCTATCAATCCTTGACTTTGGCTCAATAGCCAGATTCATTAGGTCTGGTTTTCGATCTAATCTAGGAAAGTGCTTCTGTGCGATGACTCTGTTTCAATCACCAGGACTCTGGTGAATAGCTGTTGGCTGCCACTCCCTCCTATCCTATCCTAATTCACAGGGATATCGTTAGAAATTGCGTCGCATGGCCATTCCTTGCATCGCATGGCCATTCGTAGCACTATTGCGGTTCTTACATGTCATTGCCTCATTTGAAGCGCACAGCGATAGATTCAGTATTCACTTGCATGATTTTTGCGGAAGCTGTGGTTCTGAAAAGGAGGAGAAAAATGTGTTTCACCTCATGTGGCAATGGCCTGACTTTACCGTTAGACGATAGAGGTTCTCGGCCTCTTATTTCTTGTCATTTTTGACTGAACCCTCCAGAATTAAAGTTATCACAATCGCGAAATTTATTTTGGAGTGAAAATGGTTCTCTATGGAAACTGATTGAACCCCGGGTTAGCAATGAGCCAACATCATACCTGATTGATCACGTTACCGGTTAACTAGCCAACTAACCTACCTATATACTTAAAAAGATTGGTAAGATTGGATTGCCTTCTCGGCCAATCTCTGACGCACCAAGATTGTTTGTGTATGTGTGTGTAAAATATTGGGAATAACATTGGCATTTAACACACCCAACATATTGAATGCATAGAGATAAACCTGAATGGCGTTTGGTTGTGTGGGGAGGAGGGGTTCGTTTTTTGCTCGTTTGGTATTTCTCATTTTCTGCTTTTCTATTTTACTTTATTTTCTCTTGCTTAAGTCAATCGTAGTCATTTGCACAATTTTAAATTGACAGTCATTCACGATAATGATTATAGTGTAGTATATAAGTATGTGGTAGTAATACCATGCTTATGGTTCTGTGGCATTTATTTATTTTCTGTTTACACACACATACATACATACATACATACATACATACATACAATGTATTTAGACATGGAGGGGCATTTATGATGGTGATTCTTTATGTATTTAATTTAGATTTGTTTTCAATGTACAAATATTGCCAAAGAGTCTTTGACATTGAAAATATGATATTCTAAGTAATTTAAGTTTTAGTCAATGAAAAACTATATTCAACTAAAGTTATATATGTACTTACTTGCACATATTTTATATATACATATGTATGTGTGTATATAATTAGCTTTCTTTGGTTATTATTGATTTTTTTAAGTAAATTGGCCTTTTTTAAATTTTTGTTTTTATTTAAAAAATTTGCATTGCCAAGTAATTGTACAAGTAATTTGCATTAAATATTCGAAACTTGTTTTGTTTGTTAACAGGACATAACACTGTTTGTTTGTTTGTTTGTTTGTTTGTATTCACTTAATTTATTTTTCATTCCAATAAGTTCAAAAATTGAATTGATTAACTTAACTAAGTTGTTTCATATTAAGCAACAACATTAAATATTTTTCAAATAAAATAATTTTTAAAAAATTTTTAACAGATATTTATTTATATATGTTATCACTTCCTCTCTTACACTTTTCTCATATCAAATTCCGAGATTCCAACTTAAAAAAAAATCTATAATAAAACCCCAGCAAAATTTGTTTTTGTATGAAAAAACAAAAACTACAAAAAAACTGTGTACAATGTTTGATAATAAAAGTTTATTTATTTTTTCTGAAAAATATGTTTTAAACATCACAGGTTGATTTTGCTTTTTTGCTATAGTTTGCTTCTGAGTAATCCCCCACAGATGTGATTTGCTTGCTTCAATGTTCTTTACAATCTTCAAAGCATTTGTAATCGTTACTTTTATCAGGTATCTTTATGTGCTTGTACCACAATATATTCTTTGTCTTCTTAATTCTTTCAAATCTCCATCCTTTCTCTCCTTCTCCATGGTTTCTTCAGTTTTAGTAAGAGAAAGACCACGCAAGTAGCCGAATATAGGGAATATGTTAACGGGAATATGATAACGATTTTCTTTTTCAGAAATTCCGGCCATTTTTCTTCTTGATTCTGGCCTATAATTTTAAGCTAACAATGCATATTTGTAATGGCAATTTATGCTAAGAACTTTAAATGACATTGTTTAGGCCCAAGTATAATATACTTTTGCTTACTGAAGCTACTGTCAAAAACTTAACGAAAAGTCTGTCAATGTGGTCACCATTTCGGCTAATTAAACGACCATCAAACTTTTGACGCAATAAATCGATTGTGGCAAGTTGCACCATCCTCTTGAAACCAAACATCGTTCACATCAATACCATTTAAATGGTGCGATATGTGTCTCCATGACCGTAATGGTTGCTCCACTAGCCGCACGAAACAGTCACTTGTAATGGGTGCATTGCTCTCTGTAAAACCACGTTTGCGCTTTCTTGGCCCAAATATGGCTATTTTGCTTATTAACATTCGCATCAAGATGAAAATGAGCTTCATCCGAAAAGATGATCTAAATTTTTTTTTTTTTTTTTTTGCAATTTCCGACTAATTATCGTTGTTTTGGAAATAAATTTCTAATAAATCCCAACGGTGCTTAAGCGTAAATCAATTGATTTCGCTCAGTGGAGATAATATATTGAATTTTGTGACAGAATAGAATAACAAAGTATTGCCAGATTCGAAATAACCGCTGGTTCAAATTTAAACCGATAAATGGCCCACCAGATACTTTTGAATAATTGTGTTAGTGAAAACATGAACATTGCTATCTGAGAGTTGAGTTGAATGGATAATTATCATTCTTAGTATCTGGATGAATTTATTTTTTATTAAAAATATAAAAATTTTAATATTTTGTGTAAAAATTTACGTATTATCATAAATATAACACAGTTTAAATAATAATTTAAAAAATCTGCATACACTCGAGACGCATGTTCAATGACGATTAAAAGCAAGAGCATCCATTGCGCAACATGTTTCTTTTGTTATTGTTTTGCATATAACACACATACAGCTGTTTAAGTACTTAAAGTGTGATTGGGTTCGCTCACCTCCTTTAGGTACATTATGGTTTGGTTGTGTGTATTAGCACAGTCGTTGAAGCTTGTCTACGCATGTTATGGTTGGGCTTTTTGTTATCGCAAAATCGTGACTTTTAATGGAAAAGTCGTCTTGCTTTTGATTTTATCAGGAATTTGATTGAATTTTTGCAGAAAATTTTTTGAGTTACGTTTGTGCTACGATTCTTGAGTCGTTCCTGGATAGTTCAATTAAACACACATTTAAAATTCGGAAAAATTAAAGGGCACGGGTCGAACATGAAACCAATGAATGACGCAGAGAATTTTTTTTATTTTTTTTTTTTTTGCTTGTAAGACCCTTTCGCTTAGTACAGGACGCGTAATCCAAGCAGAAGGGTAGAATTCGCTGGAAGGAGACATGACAAGTTTGTAATGCTTTACTGATGGTTCTAAAGTGAACAATAGAGATTAGGGTCTGCTTTATAATTGCATTGTTCGAAACATAACAACGATTAGAGGGATATAAATTTATATTGATATTAAAGTTTCTTGAGTCTATGTTCGCTAACTCCCGGATGGTAAGGGAATGTCACTCATCATTAATGGTGATGACGGAATATTTCGAAATTAGGCTCATATAACTACCGAGACACAGCGATATTCCGGAGCACTACGGCAAATATCCCTTCTGGCAAAAGAAATGTATGTATGCTTTAAGTATGATCTCCACTTGTCTTCTGGGCCAGCAATAAGTTCGCTAGAAAATAGGACAGATTTTTTTCCTGCGAAAGCCGTAAGCGGTTGTTGATCGAAGAATAAATGGTCAACTAGTGAACCTGCTAGGACAGAAAATTTCAGTTGTGGTAGTTATGCTCTCTGGCCATTATCTAGTGGGTAGACATGCGGTCTTGGGTCAATGTTGTGCAGTTATTGCTGTGGAGAAGGTGGCAACGGCGAGATACTTCTCCCTGGAATGTACGGCGCTATCAAGGCTGAGATTGAGGATCCTAGAAAGGCACCTTATAACACTGAGTTTCTGCTGGAAGTAGAAGTAGGCTGTATTGGTCGCTTTGTGATGGACGCCGGTTGGGACCTGGTGGATACGTAGTTCTATTATGAGATTTTCTTCATGGCCTAAGTGGATGGAGTTTCGATTCGCTGCTTATTTTTAACCTTACCTGACCTAAGCACCTGGAGCATTTGTAAACATTGATTTGACAATGTAAAAAAAAATCATCTCAGAAGCAAATACAATTCAATTTGTAAGATCGGAAACCAATGCATGTTCACAAAAGAGATAATTTTACTTTTACATATCGATACGATTGATAACCAAGCTGTGATGCGAACAATAATATGTCACACCATATACAAGCAGCTTAAAACTTAATATTGTGAAAGAATAATTTAGCGATTTTTGTTTTCTAATGCTACGTCAAGTCTTCAATTTACTTTAAGAAAGCTACTGCTTTCCACGCGACACATATTGGACTGAATAATCAATTTTCGTATTTTAAATAAATAGGGACGAAAAACCTTAATTTCATTGAAAAACCCCCATTCTGGTTCTTAAAAAACGTAATCTATATTGCCAAACGCTCTTAATTGGTACCGTTGTTTAATGTTTTCATTCTGTTCTCCTTTTTCCCTCTCTTCCATAATACCATCTCTTCATATGATTTTTTCTTTTGTTTGATTTTTTCTTGCTGTAAAAATATCCATGAAATACTGAATAAAACAAAACGTCATACTATTTTAAAGTTATTTGTAATGCAAGCATGTATTTTGTAATTACGTGCATTTGTGTGTGTATAATTAGTGTTGCCATATAGTTTGGTGTGTTTCAGCATAGTTTATTTATTTTGAACAGAAAAGCCATAGAACTAATTTTTTTTTTAAAGATGTCGTAACGTGGGTAAAAACCATGTTATGACAATAGTTATGACGTTTTTGTTTCGCTTCCAGATGACGCAGCGATTAACACGATAGGGATTGCTTAATTAAAGAGCTTCAAACGATAACAAAAAGTGCTTTCTAAGGTCATAATAAGCCTTTGCATAATTTAGAGGAAAAATAGAAGCATAAAATGAATCTAATTTTTTTTACGAACCTCGTATATTTCGTTTTACTAAAAGAATTGCTTGCTTAATCTTTGTTTATATTGCATTAAATTAGAAATTGGGGTATGGTAACGCTGGTATTGACGTTCGGTTTTTTTTTTTTTTTTTTTTTTTTGATACCTTACTTGTCTGCACTCTCTTGGGGAACCAGACCCTCTTGCTAAAAAGAAAATTACTCACACATACACTAACACACTCATACATATGTGCTAAAATAAAAGCACAGAGAGAGAAAATTGTAGCAACACAAAGTCACTAGTAAATATATTTTCTTTTAACAGTTTTTTTTTAGTACGTTTTTGATCGTTAGACGGAGTAGATTTGTTTGGTTTAGTAACAAAAAAAGTCAGAAGCAAATTGTTCAACGTGTTAACGTCTTAATTTATTTTCTATACATACATATGTATATATAAAGTTGTTGTTTTTTATGTTAGACGTATAAAAAACAACTCGAGCTAAAAATACTTGAAATATATAATATATCCAGCCATATAATAAAAAAAAGAATTGAAATAAAAAAGTTGTGCGTGGTTTACGTTATTAGTGAAAAAGCAAAGAAATCTATTCTAAAATAAAAATAAATAATTAAAAAGTTTTATTGTGGAAAAATAAAACTTCAAGATTAAAAGAAATCATTTTAAAATGTTAGTGTTTAAAGTATATGTTTAAAAAAAATTTAAGAATTTTTTTGTATTATCGTATGAAGTGCAAAAAGAGTTAAAAAAGCAAATCTATGCGTCTTTTTGTGTGTGTGTGATTGAAAAAAGTTTTTAAAAACAGTTTTTTAATTTACAACATAAAATAAAATACATTTTGTAATCTTAAAAGAAAAATAAAAGTTAAATTTTTAATATTATTTTTCTTAACCGTGTAAAATTGTGTGATTAAATATTAGTGGAAATACATACACACATACCTAATCATGTCACGGTTTACTCTCTCTCTCTCTCTCTCTTCCTTTGTATGTATTTTACTTTTCCAACCAACCAGACAACCACTAAATATAATGTACTAGCAAAAATATCTAAAAAACCCACAGTTATTTGCTCTTTTTCTTCTTCTTGTTTCTCTCAATGATTAACAATTTCCATAATAGAGTTTTGTTTTTGTAGTTTTTATTTATATATAACACTCATTAATTATTGGTAGTATAAGTGTCGGTGTTGTTATTGTTGTCATATTTTTTTCTTGGTTTTTCATTAACCATTTCATTCTTGTTTTTTTTTTATGAATTTGTTTTGTTTGTTTTTATTGCTTTGTTGCTTTTGCTTTAAACCATTTAGTAGTTAAGAAACTAGTTAGTGCTGAAGTTTGATTTTTTCATTAGAGTTGCCATTGCGTTAATTTTATAAATGATTTGTTAAGAAGAAGTTATTGTAATTAAACTTTTTACAAAGACTATTATCTACTACTTTTGTAACATTTGCAAGAATGTTTACAACATGTGTTAATGATTTAGGTGCCGCTTAGTCCCCAATTCATCATCATTCCAAAGTGTACCTACAGCACCTGAGAACACCCCAAAGGTGTTGCATAGTATTATAATCTGTTGACTAGGGTGATCAATCGAGTCCATTATAGCCATTGCGATTAATCAATATTTGCGTAAGTTTAGCGGTGTTATTGGGATAGTTATGATATTGAATATCCGTCGTCTGTAATCCAAGCTTTTTCTACAGTAAAATGGGTATTTATGCCTAAAATGTTGATATAGGATAACGCCATCATCATACCAACTAATCTGCGGACTGTTTCTGCTCCTTTAGCCCTAACAGCAAAGTTATTTATTCCTATTTTTCTTGTAGTGTTCAAAAAAGTTCTTTTACAAATTTGACCAAAAATTAAATGCCTTTTTTATATTTGAAACGAGTTTTATTGTACCAAATATGTGGCGTTGTAATCGATAAACTTTTTGCCATTTTTGGGGTAGAACTTCTAGGTTTTCTGAAAGAAAATTTAATCCAATTGCGTTTTGTAGGCCTCTGTGAATTTAAATTTACACCGCTTAAAAAGTTCTGCAGATATCAAACGAATGTTAATCTGAAGGTACAAACTTCTCAGTTTTTGTCGGGTCATCAAATATGTCTGCGGTTTGGGGTCATGATGGAACACAAAACCCTTTCTGTTCATATATTCTTTCGGTTTTAATTGAAGTGCTTGCTTCAATCCCGTCAATTTTTGACAGCAGAGGTCAAAATCAATAGTTTGACCAGGATGTAGGAGCTCATAATAAACAATTCCCTTCCAATCCGACTAGACACACAGCATTACCCTTCTAGGTGTCCATCCTGGCTTTGCCATCGACTTGCTTTGTCCATTTCTTCTTTTTCACACATTGTCGCACGAAATCCACTTTTCATCGCCTGTAATCATTCGCTTCAGAAATAAACGATTTTGTTCCGTTTTAGCAGTGAATGCCAAATGGAAATTCGGTCCATTTTATTTTTTACTGTTAATTCATGGGGCACTCAAACATTGAATCGTTTTGTGTATTTAGCTTTCTTCAAATAGTTGATTACTGGTAGGTGATGTCTATTGTCCCAACAACGTGCATGCTGCTTATGTGCCGGTCTTTCTCAATTTTTTCCATAATTTCATCGATCTTTTGTCTAGTGATTTGTCGACTAGAGCGAGGTACACCTTTAACATCAAATTATCAGATAGAAAACGAACAAACCATTTCGCTGCTGTTTTTCTAGTTACAGCATCGTCTCCGTAAACTTTTAACATTTTTTCAGTAGAGTGCGTTGCAACTCTTATCTTCTTTATAATAGAAAAGCAAAATATAAGGGTAAAGTTCCGAATTTTTATTTATTTTTAAACGTAAATAACTTCACAGAATAATGCGATCATAATCCTCAAATGCACAAACAAAAAACACTTGTTTTTCCAATTTTAACTTTACTACAGTGTTGTTGTAGAATAAAACAAAATTTATCATAAAAATTAGTAAATAACGAATCTGTGAAAAGTAAGGATTCGAAAGATAACACACTCTTACACGTGGATTATTACATTTAGGAGATAATAAAAGAAGTGGTCTTATCCATTAGAGGGTTAATAATGTCTTGTAGCAAAGTGAAGCCTAAAATGTCACCTTTAAAAATAACTCTAATATTATCGGAGATATTACATTTTAAACTGGGATACGACGTTGTAGCAGTATACCAATTATTGGTACTGTGCGACGACGGCTCGATAGGCTACAACAATATCTAATTTGCGCCCACATTTATTGTGCTGTTGTGCTACAACGGGAGTTTATTTGAAAAATAAATTGGGACAATTTTGATGTTTTGCGGTTATAAAGGCGAACGAATATTGTACCATATATATGCATTTGCAACAATCATAAGATAAGATCCTATTCTTTACTTTTTATATCGGCAATACTTTTTTTAAATCTTTAAGTATCTTTAACTTATTCGTCTCAACTTTGGCTGAACTTCAATGCTTTAAATGTTACAAAGTTTATTATTATTATTATTATTATTATTATTATTATTATTATTATTATTATTATTATTATTATTATTATTATTATTATTATTATTATTATTATTATTATTATTATTATTATTATTATTATTATTATTATTATTATTATTATTATTATTATTATTATTATTATTATTATTATTATTATTATTATTATTATTATTATTATTATTATTATTATTATTATTATTATTATTATTATTATTATTATTATTATTATTATTATTATTATTATTATTATTATTATTATTATTATTATTATTATTATTATTATTATTATTATTATTATTATTATTATTATTATTATTATTATTATTATTATTATTATTATTATTATTATTATTATTATTATTATTATTATTATTATTATTATTATTATTATTATTATTATTATTATTATTATTATTATTATTATTATTATTATTATTATTATTATTATTATTATTATTATTATTATTATTATTATTATTATTATTATTATTATTATTATTATTATTATTATTATTATTATTATTATTATTATTATTATTATTATTATTATTATTATTATTATTATTATTATTATTATTATTATTATTATTATTATTATTATTATTATTATTATTATTATTATTATTATTATTATTATTATTATTATTATTATTATTATTATTATTATTATTATTATTATTATTATTATTATTATTATTATTATTATTATTATTATTATTATTATTATTATTATTATTATTATTATTATTATTATTATTATTATTATTATTATTATTATTATTATTATTATTATTATTATTATTATTATTATTATTATTATTATTATTATTATTATTATTATTATTATTATTATTATTATTATTATTATTATTATTATTATTATTATTATTATTATTATTATTATTATTATTATTATTATTATTATTATTATTATTATTATTATTATTATTATTATTATTATTATTATTATTATTATTATTATTATTATTATTATTATTATTATTATTATTATTATTATTATTATTATTATTATTATTATTATTATTATTATTATTATTATTATTATTATTATTATTATTATTATTATTATTATTATTATTATTATTATTATTATTATTATTATTATTATTATTATTATTATTATTATTATTATTATTATTATTATTATTATTATTATTATTATTATTATTATTATTATTATTATTATTATTATTATTATTATTATTATTATTATTATTATTATTATTATTATTATTATTATTATTATTATTATTATTATTATTATTATTATTATTATTATTATTATTATTATTATTATTATTATTATTATTATTATTATTATTATTATTATTATTATTATTATTATTATTATTATTATTATTATTATTATTATTATTATTATTATTATTATTATTATTATTATTATTATTATTATTATTATTATTATTATTATTATTATTATTATTATTATTATTATTATTATTATTATTATTATTATTATTATTATTATTATTATTATTATTATTATTATTATTATTATTATTATTATTATTATTATTATTATTATTATTATTATTATTATTATTATTATTATTATTATTATTATTATTATTATTATTATTATTATTATTATTATTATTATTATTATTATTATTATTATTATTATTATTATTATTATTATTATTATTATTATTATTATTATTATTATTATTATTATTATTATTATTATTATTATTATTATTATTATTATTATTATTATTATTATTATTATTATTATTATTATTATTATTATTATTATTATTATTATTATTATTATTATTATTATTATTATTATTATTATTATTATTATTATTATTATTATTATTATTATTATTATTATTATTATTATTATTATTATTATTATTATTATTATTATTATTATTATTATTATTATTATTATTATTATTATTATTATTATTATTATTATTATTATTATTATTATTATTATTATTATTATTATTATTATTATTATTATTATTATTATTATTATTATTATTATTATTATTATTATTATTATTATTATTATTATTATTATTATTATTATTATTATTATTATTATTATTATTATTATTATTATTATTATTATTATTATTATTATTATTATTATTATTATTATTATTATTATTATTATTATTATTATTATTATTATTATTATTATTATTATTATTATTATTATTATTATTATTATTATTATTATTATTATTATTATTATTATTATTATTATTATTATTATTATTATTATTATTATTATTATTATTATTATTATTATTATTATTATTATTATTATTATTATTATTATTATTATTATTATTATTATTATTATTATTATTATTATTATTATTATTATTATTATTATTATTATTATTATTATTATTATTATTATTATTATTATTATTATTATTATTATTATTATTATTATTATTATTATTATTATTATTATTATTATTATTATTATTATTATTATTATTATTATTATTATTATTATTATTATTATTATTATTATTATTATTATTATTATTATTATTATTATTATTATTATTATTATTATTATTATTATTATTATTATTATTATTATTATTATTATTATTATTATTATTATTATTATTATTATTATTATTATTATTATTATTATTATTATTATTATTATTATTATTATTATTATTATTATTATTATTATTATTATTATTATTATTATTATTATTATTATTATTATTATTATTATTATTATTATTATTATTATTATTATTATTATTATTATTATTATTATTATTATTATTATTATTATTATTATTATTATTATTATTATTATTATTATTATTATTATTATTATTATTATTATTATTATTATTATTATTATTATTATTATTATTATTATTATTATTATTATTATTATTATTATTATTATTATTATTATTATTATTATTATTATTATTATTATTATTATTATTATTATTATTATTATTATTATTATTATTATTATTATTATTATTATTATTATTATTATTATTATTATTATTATTATTATTATTATTATTATTATTATTTATTATTTTCTTTTTTTGTACTCGTGGTTGCAACATTTTTTCCTCATACCCATTGTTTTTTACTTTCACTAGTTTTTTTTAGCCAAAGATCTAAATAATATGTCAGCAGCAAGGTAAAGCAGGCTTGTTTACAAATTTAATTTCTTATTATTTTAAAATTTTAAACAAATTTTTGTATATATTTTCCTTTTTTTGTTTTGTTTTTGTCTATTGTATTTTCATTTAAGTGTTGCAACCAAATATTTACGTAAATTAGTGTATGTAGCAATGTGTCAAGTCTGCCTTGACCTTCGCCTTGCTTTTTTATATACAAATAACATATTGATTGAAAATCCACTTTAGGAATTTTACTTGTTTTATGTAAAAATAAATTTTTTATTTTATTTTTTGTTTTCGTAAGTGATTTTCTTTAAAAACAATTTAATGGTCATGGGGAAAACGAAAAAAGGAAATAGAATTTAATTTTATTTTATTCAATTAATTTTGCATTATTTGTATATACGCATGTACATGTTAAGAATAGCGTAGTTTAGAAAATCTACTTATACCACCTAAAATTATTAGTTTTTATTTTGTTTATTCGTTAATTATTGTTCTCGCTTTCATGTTGTTAACCCTGTTTTTGTTATACAGAAAGAGTTTCAAGTGAATGAATAATTCTTATTATTTAGCTGTTTTGTTATTGTTGTTGTTTTAACTGTTTGCAATCGTTTTTATCACATGTTCTGCTATGTGTTACTGATTTTTTTCAAAATGGTCTCTTGTTTCCATATTGGTATACGCTCTTTCTCTCTCTCTCTCTGGGTTATTGTTTATTTAACAAAAGTCTTTGACTTATTAAATCAGCTGGTATTTTTTTATAGATAGTTGTTGTTGTTATACGCGAGTACATGCAAGTGTATGTTACTTCTTGCAGGCCTTAGCAATAAACATATGGTTTTGTTGTTTACTTTTCTTGTATATGGAAATGTGTATACAGGTGTGTATGTGTGTATGATTTTCTGTACTCAAAACTTGAATATATATATATAAGACAACAACAAAATGTGATTGATTAGTTTTGGTGCAATCCTTTTTATTTTCTGCCCTTCTCATAAACTCCTTACTCTCCTGTTACAGTCAGTTAAAGCGAAAACCAGAACAAAAGAAAACTTAAAGGTTTTTTACCTTTTTTCATTGTTGAGATATTTTACGAACAGGTTTTTCATTCTATTTAACTTTAAAGTGTTTATACAAAATATTTTGTTATTTCCGGTGTTTTATTCTCATTGTTGTTTAATTGTCAAACAAAGAAGAGTTCCATATGTATGTATAGTGTTTATAACTCTTAAAACCAAAAAGAATTTAATTTCCAATAAGAATCAATTATCAACTACCTGTTTACGGCAGAGGTGTTTTAAATAATTTTGATAAATTAATCACAAGACATACAGAGTCTGGTTGGTATGAAACGGAAAGTCCTCAATAATTGTGTGTGTGTGTGTGTGTGTGTGTGTGTGTGTGTGTGTGTGTGTTTAATGCTTAAATAGACTTTAAAAATGTAAATAAATTAAACATAGTCTTTAAAGTGTTTTAATATCAAACATATTATTTGTGTGTGTGTAAAAAGAAATATTTTTAATAACATTTTATTTTGTTTTGTTTTTTCCTAACATTTTTAATTTGATAAAATCATAAAAAATTAAATAAAATAAAGCTATGCAATATCTATATGTGTTGGAGTATTACGGCTCCAATAAGTTTTCATTGTGCCTGGAACACCGTTTATAACCAATACACTCTATCCAGTTTACAAGAAGCATTATCAGAAAATTTTACAACAGGAAACCATCATAGTTGAGTATGTATTGTTAAATATTTTTTATTTGTATTTATAATTAAATTCACTCTTCTAATTAATTCGAATAAATTAAATCATATGTAAAAAGAAATTATGAAAAGAAAAAAAACTAATGAAAGCAAAGTTGTAAAATTTAGCTATTCTTCATTAGTGAAAATAAATAGTGGAAAAACTAAATTAAAAAATAACGTGATTTCCAATAGGGACTTTTAAACTTTGACAGTTGTTAGCCATCATATTGTTGGAGCTACATTTGCCGAGTTGGCTGTCATTTATTCAGATTGTTTTGTCCAATCACCATGAACATTACAATGATAAGTAAGGAGCACCACTCGAAGAAGGGTTCTCTCCTTGGCAACGAGGAGATTGACCATCCAGTTGGGATGCTACTTTCTTCTTGCAGACTTCTGGTTCTGGGATACATGTTGGGCAGTGTACAAATACGGTGGGAGAATGAAGTCACGTTCTACTAGGGGAATGCCGCAAAATGGGCTATGAATCCTGGTGGCTGTTATCACTGAGGGGCTGGTGCGCATGCTAGGAGATTAGGTCTAGCGTTCAGTGATTACTGTAAGAGCTCTCAGGATAACGAAGAGGAGAAAACTGTCAATCATTTCTTGTGCCAGTATCCTAATCTTTCGGATATTAGGACTGCTGTCCTTGGCAGACCGTTTCTGAATGCCCTAACGAAACTAGCTGATGTATCAGCGGAATTCCTTCTTTTGTGCATATGTCTGTTTGGCTCGATTCGGACCGGGACTCGAACATGTAGATCCGTTTGAACGCTACCTACAATGGGATCAATAATAGACTCAATTGAGCTGGATCAGTGTCTGGCTACCCGTTGTAACTAACTAACTAAGGATCATCACCGCCACCACTTAGTAAGGATCTTCACCATATGGTGGTGAGCTATAATAGATTGAGCATCTATCAACTTGATTACAGAAACTGAAACAAAACTGAAACAAAGATAATGCTCTTCGGTAAGCCAATATGCTCCCTTAAGTACCACATATATTTGTATGTTCCAAGCACTGCCATTTGCGAATTATATTTTACTCTTGCGCAACTTTTATAGATCAAACAGCCTGACTCGGTCACATTTTTCCCTATAACACTTTCTAATGCCGTATGTCTATGCCATTAAGCAAAGTTTAGCGACTTAATAGCTCCTATCGTGGTTAACGTATTTGTTTGTATTAAAGAAAATCTGTTACAAAAATGTCGTACGAATACGACTTGCCAACCACAATAATGGTGAATATCACAATTTTTTCAGTTACTTTATTCGACACTGACTGACTACTGTTTTTTTTTTTTTTTAATTTTTACTATTATCGATAACAACTTAACCTGGTAAAAACACCAAAAATTACAAATTGTCATCAATAGCAGTTGTACAATTTCAACTGAAATTTCAATTCAACTGAGTTGAGTTGTAAACCGTAATAGGGGCATCAAATATATAGTTTTTCTTATTATGATTTCCCATACTATACGTTTGTGAATGGTTGTGTTTGTTTAAAAGTACAAAGTAGGTCGTGTTCACTTTTTTCTTCACAGCAACTCTGATTGCTGTTTTTATTTAAATGGCTGCTGCTGCTACTGTTGCTGACCCGAGCGTAAAAAATAAATTTTAATTATTGGCAGCACATTTATATTCTCATACACATATACATACATTTTTTTAAAGAACCATATTCATTTACCGTTATATCCTTCTGGGAATACTCATATAAACCTTTAATTAATATAAAAGGTCTGAATGTTCAAGAGAACAAAAGATGAAAAAAAAAACAAACAAAAAGAAGATCGAGAAAGAGACCAAAAAATGCAATAATTAGCAAAATCTGTGTTGCTAACTTGTAATACGCCCATGGTTAGCATGGTTATGGGGATTTACTGCAGTATTTGTATCTTTCGCTCTAAATAATTGTTAAAATAAAGTGAGTGCATGAAGATGTCAACGACCAAGATTTCTATTAAATCGGTACATACTTAAATCCCAAATAGGGAATTTAATAGAATTTAGTTAAATTCATATACAGTTTGTTCTTTCTTTGAAAATGAAATATTTCTTTAAGATGAATATTTATATTCTTAGGAAAATATATTTCGTCTGCTTTAATTGTTTGTTTAAACTTTGAAAATGTGCTAAGCACATGTTATTAATACGAATGTGCTTGTCTACGAATATAATGTACACAGTTCTCATTAAGAAGTTTATAAAATTTGTTAACAAAGTAATTGAAAATATTTGTATCTGAAATTTATGGGTATAAAGAAATTATTCTTATAATCGTATACATACAAACATATTTACCTACAGCAATACATACAATTAATATATTATGATTATGGTATATTATGGTTTATATATTAGTAACCCATGTATGAGTATATATGTAAGTATGTATTCCTTATATTATTTCTGTATCTAGATTAGAAATTTACATACATACTATACACTCATTTTTTATTATCGTTATTTCCTATATTTTCTGAAATTATTTATGTCTTAAATTGGTTGGAAAACATGATAAATAAGAGTTTAAGTAGAAAACAGAAGAAATCATGTTCAACAAATTTACTTAAATTTAGAAGAAAATAAAGGAAATAAAGGGGAAAAGAATAAAAAAAAAATAGAATAAAAAACCAGTTGAACATGTAAACCTAATTAAGTTCAGGGTTTTCTCACAAAGAAAAAGCAAAAAAAAAAAACTTAAAATTTGTGCTTTCGTTGTTTAAAAAAAAAGTTGACATTGTTGTACAGGCTTATGTGAATGACAAGGAACCCGGGTACCTAATTTATATTTAAATAGAAATTGGTTACAGAAGTTGTTGGTAAAGAAAGCCAAAACTTCTTGAGAACTATACCCTTGATCAAAAAGTTTCCGGAATAATCCACGTGTGGGTTAAGTTGGTACATCTGTTGTTGGTATTCCCGCTAAATCTTAGCGTCATAGCTTGACATTTGAAAAAGCTACGTAGCTAAGAGTACATCTATCTCTATGTGTGTTGGCGATTTTTTACAATTTATATGATTGTTAGGAATTAGTTCCTTAATTTCATCACAACACATTTCATTATATTGCGTATACAAGTTGATAATGACAAATTTTTTGCTTGAAAAATGCATTTATTATAATAACAAAATGAATTGATACATTATTCAAAGTATTGTTCATCGTTAGCCACTACTTTTTCCCATATTTCTGGTAGCATATGGATTCCGCGCCTAATGTACTGCTACGGTTTTAAGGTAAAGAATAAATCAAGCCAATTTCTAATACCCTGTTCTGAAGTAAAGCGTATTCCAGTAAGGGCGTTTTGCATCGATTGAAACAAATGGTAGTCAGAAGGGGCAAGGTCTAGGTTATAAGGCGGGTGAGCCAAAACTTTCCATCCACTGTTTTCCAAATAGTTTTTGACCGGTCTTGCAACATGTTGTCAAGCGTAGTCATGATGGAAGATTATGGCCCATTGCCTGGTCGATCCCCCGTGATCGTCTGACCCTATTTCAATAGCTCATAATACAACTACCCTTCTGATCCCACCAAATACGGATGATTACCTTGGCGTCATGGATATTCGGTTTCGGCGTTATTTTGGCTGGTTATCGTAATGTAACCATTTTTCATCACCAGTAACAGTACGACACAAAAATTACTCCTTTTTGCAGCGTTAAAGCATCATTTCCGACATACAAAAACGACTTTTAACGTCTCTCAGCTTTAATTTATATGGGATCGAATTTCCACGCTTTTGAATGAATCCTAAGGCTTGTTGTGTGACTCCCAATGATAATGCAAGTTCTTCTTGCGTTTAACAACAATCTTCGTCGAGTAATGCTTCAAATTCCTCATTTCCAAACTTTTTCGGCTGACCAGGCCTCTCCTTGTCTTCTGTTTCGAAATCACCACTTTTGAATCGCGCAAACCATCGTTCACAAGTTTTTTGAGTTGATACATGTTGACCGTAAGCTTCTGCCAACAATCGATAACTTTCAGCAGCTGTTTTCTTCAAATGGAAGAAGGTTATCAGACTTCCCCGCAAAACATCTTTTATTAGACATAAAATTAGACGTTATTATAGCGACTGACAAAAATGTGTGCTTACATTTTGGCGTCTATCGAATGCTGAATTATAATGACAGATATTTACCCTCCAAAATATCATATTTGTTATTATTGACACAAACCATATGTGATAGTTATGCCATATGTTGTCCAAATCGACATTGTTAACTTGTATACCCAATAAAAAAATATTTATTGTTAAAAATCGATTTGAAATTTTCAATTAATTTGAAATTAATATTAATTAACATTTATTTTCTCCTTTTTTCCTTTTTAGGTAAGTTCTACAAGTATTTGAATACAGTACGCGTGTTTTATAATTGTAAGTAAATTTATTTAATATGTAAAATAACGATTAGCGTTTTGTTTAATTGCTTCTAAAGAATTGTCTGCGGTAAGAAAGACATTCTTTCTGAAGTCGTACATACAGTTACATTTATTTTTTTATCTTTACAAATCAGAATTTTGATTTTCTGCGACATCTTTAGTATATATAACTAAAAAGTTGTTTCTGCGGCTTCTTTCTTGAGACCATAAACGAATCAATCACTCGTATACGTCATGATGTTATGGTGGCTGCTGTAATGATACAGCTTTCCGATTTTCAAGGCCTAAGTAGAGTCTTTCGGCATTCTCCTCCCTGTAGGAAAATCTCCTGCTATCTCGAATCGTCTTAAGATCAGCATATTCTATTCCTGCATCAAATCGGTTGTTGTGTATGCTTGCGAATATTGGAATATGACAGCACACGACATAACCCAAGAAAATATTAAGCCAATTTGAAAAACCCCGTTTTGAAGTGAAGCCTTTTTAGACTGTCAAATTCAAAACTATAAGACGAGGGGGTTAAAACTCTCCGACCAATATTTTCTAAATAGTTTTTAAATCGTCTTGCAGCGAATATTCCGAGTGCTAATCGATCAATGCTTGTTTCAAGTGAACCCATTGCGTTCGGTACAAATCCTCTGAGATCATTTGACCCGATTTCCGCCGGCTTGTTATGCTGACAAACCAGAGACTTTGCCGAGTTACGAGCCCATACACTCGAAAAAGTTCTCGAAAATTGGTCCGATCGAATGTGGTACTGCGAGGCCAGCCGCGGCAGCCATATGAATGAAATAATATTTCATTTCTAACCGAAACAATTGTACTTCACAACAAAAAACCGTTTTTATTTTAGTGCATTTTTAAATTTAAACTCTTAAATGACCCACCCTATTGAATATTTTATAGTTCAGTAAGCAAAACTAAATATAAATAACTTAACAGCCAGATTTAATAATAACTTTGTAGCTATTTAAATATAATAATAAGGATATCAATAATTTCGAAATTAGTCATCTTAACTACTACTTAACTACTTACTACTGGTACTTCAAATTAAACAACATTTTTGTAAAATTCCAAATAAACATGTAGTGAGCGTAACGATATTTAAATAATTAGATTATGACACATTCAAAAGTTGTTTGTGGTAAATGCTTGGAATTTATAAAAAGTAACACACCATACATTTTACATGACCCTAAGGTGTAGTTATCTAGTAATAATGTGTAAAACTACCCCTACGTATGTACATACAAAAGTGGACAGAAAAATAGGAATGAAAATTGCATATTTTAAATTTAGCAGAACTTGTAATTAGCTTTCCATTGATTGATTTTATTAACAAAAAGTTAAGTCACAGTATAGGAATAGGAAAAAAACATTTTTTTTTTCAAAAACCATTCATTTTAGCTCAATACACTAAGTAAAACGATTTTCCAACTTTTTTATACCATCTGAACAATCCGATTTTGGGAACACCTCAAAATACGCATTAGTTTCGGTAATCACTTCTTCGTTTGAGATGAATCTCTTTCCTGTGAGCCATTTTTTCAAGTTTGGAAACAGGAAAAAGTCACTAGGGACTAAATCTGGACTATAAGGTGGATGATCAACCAATTCGAAGTGGATTACTCGTAGTTTTAGCATCGTATCTAATGCTGTGTGAACCGGTGCGGTGTCTTGAAGAAAGAGCACTTTTTTCTTGTTTAAATGTGGTCGTTTTTCGTTGATTGCATCAATCAATTGATCCAATAATGCACGATAATACTCTCCTGTGATTGTGGATCACTTTTCAAGATAATCGTTGAGCAATATTCCGTGTGTATCCCAAAATACTGTGGCCATAACCTTGCCAGCCGATTTCGCTGTCTTCGCCTTTTTCGGAGTACTTCCACCAGCTTCCACCCATTGCTCCGATTGATTTTTGGTTTCAGGTGTATAGTGGTGGACCCAAGTTTCATCAACAGTTATTAATCTACGCCAAAAATCAGCAGGATTATGCTTTATCATGTCCAAACACCGCTGTGAAGTGATCTGTCGAACTCGTTTATGTTTAACACTGAACAAACGCGGCACCCATCTTGCCGATAGCTTTTTCATATGCAAATGTTCATGCAAAATGTTGAACACACGTTCATATGATATCTTTACCATTTCAGCAATCTCACGTATTTTGACCCGGCGACCATTCATAACGATATCGAGGATTTTCCTGATATTTTCTTCAGTAACCACCTCTTTTGGCCTTCCTGTTGATGGTATTGTTGCAGTGCTTGTTCGGCCCCGTTTAAATTCAGCAATCCAATATTTTACCATATAATCTGACGGAGCAGATTCGCCGTAATGTTTATCAAGCTTTTCTTTTGTCTCTTTCGCCGTTTTGCCTTTCAAATAATAGTGTTTAATCACTACACGAAATTCACTTTTTTCCATTTTCCAAGAAACATAAAAGTTGCTCACTTCAAACGACTACAACAAATAAACTAATCGATGAATTTGGCTAAAATTTTAACAGCTGACGTTTGACAGATCGTAATTTCTAAGAAAAAAAAAAAAAGATTTTTTTGTGTTTGTGCTGCCATCTAGCGCTAGGTAGCTTCAGTGTCAATCCGCCCTCGTAGAATAACGTGTGTTTTTAAGGTGGTTAACAATTCCTGATGTCAATAATACTTATCAGCTTACTATTTATGGACACATAATATATTGTATCTAGACTTATCCTTTCCATCGATTTCCAAATATTTTCACACTTCGGAGGATATCTGCAGAAACATAAATGCATGCACCACGTATTTAATAGTGTGTGTCACTGTGGTATGTTAGGTAAGACGATGAGCATATTTGCAATAAAAATTAACCGGTTATTCATGTTAAAATAACCGGTTTATTCGGTATTCGAAAAATGGACATTAAAAAAAACCGTATTCGACAAAACCAAAAAAAAAAAAACGGTTTAAACCGGTCGAATAATAACCGTTCGATATCCCTAGTATATAGTCAAGAAAACTGACTTGAACACAAAAAATAGGTGTGAATTATATAAGTTTATGAATTTTTTTTTTTTTTTTTTTGTGGAAAAATCGAAAATAGGTATGATTTTTCTAAGATAATATTATTGAGAATAAAACACAATATTCATTTTAAATATAAATACTTAAAGTTGTGTTTTAAGGAATTCTTTGAGTGAAAAAGGAAAAGTACCAACTTCATTTACTGCATCAACTTTATGAGCAGGGGCAATCTTACAAAACCATTAGGTTTTTCCTACTGGGTAAAGATTTGAATTAAGGCACACTTAAGCACCTTTGTAATACCTCGAGGAGTGGTCAGCAAGTCCAAAATAACTGGTCTTGATAATCTGCACAGTGGGCTCGCTTAGAAGCACAATTTTCTTAAATTAAGTGGGAAACCCGCCGACAGACTAATAAACCAGGCTACTAACCTGATGTTAAGGGTCGATAGCTGCTATAAACCATCAAGAAAGTTCGATTCAAATGTGAGGAGTTTCCGCTGAGTCACAGAGGAACATTGGCAAATGAAGTGGGCCAGACTCTTATTCTCCTTAATCGTTCCGCAACCTCTACAGAAATCATTCGCAGTTAAGCGCAACCTCTCCGCCTGCCTAACCATTACACAATGTCCTGTGAGAATAGATACATTAGAGGAGATGTTCTCCTCACAGTCTAATTTAAACACTGATTGATGAATGTTTGGTAAGCTTTCCTTCTCTGCCCATGATCTACCAGCGTCCAACAGATACTTCTGCCTAATAGATGGCTTAATGAAGGTAAGAGGATTGATGGATGTCGTGTGAAGATACTACTTCATCAACAAGCAACACAATTACTCGGTATGTCCTGTTACTAGGAACCCATATGAGGTGGACAGAAAACTTTCACGGGAGTATCCTAAGGGAATCGCGACAGTTCTTAACCATCCTAGAGCTGAGAGTCTCATTCGAAAGATATTTGATCGCCGCCTAGCCGAGCCAAATGTTTGTCGCGGTGGAATATTACGGCTTCATGCTTGGTCATATATTCCGGGCGTTTAAATACTAATGCTCTCTTTAAACGAATCAATTATTTTCGGTACAATTCCACTTCTATCGTCCAATTCATATTCGACTTTGGTATTGATTGGATTACTCTTCGTATCTAATTTATACCATTGAAGCAGCATTTCGGACATACAAAATGGCTTTTTAATGCCGCATTTTCAAGTTTCTGGCTGAGCCTCTTGCTTGAAAATATTTTTAAATTACTACTTGAGTGACTCATGGTAATTTCGTAAGCTCTGCCCGAGTTTGGTATAAATCTTCATGAAGTAATGCTTCTAAAACATTGTCTTTGAACTCTTTTGGCTGATCTGGGCGGCCTTTTCTTTCCGTGTTAGAACAAACGCACAAATCATCTTTCGCACGCATAGTACGTAAGAGCTCAGCTCGTGAGTAGATTTTTTTATTTTTTAATTCGTGAGCACGAGTCATATTTTTTGTTCAAATTATTTTTTGCTCAAATTATTTTTTGCTCGACTCGTGTGAACAAAAATTTTAAAATTTTAAATTACGAGTTTTATTCTTTAACTCGTGAATACGAATTTTATACTACAAACGAATTAAAAATGAGCACAAAAGAATCAAAGATGAGCAATTCATTTCAAAGTATGTTGTTTGTGAAAAGTTATATGCGTGTCACCATATATTTTGTATGCAGCGACCAACAAGTATCACATTGTATATATATTACATACATGCATTTCTCGGCTGCTGACACGCGTTCCACGTAATGGTTTTTTAACTCGATTGAACAGAAAGAAGTCACAGAGAGCCAAATCAGATGAATTCGGTGACTGTTGGATGGTATTTGTTGAATTTTTCATCAAGATATTTTGAATAATGATGGTACTGTACAACGGTGCGTTAACATAGTGCAAAATCGACGAGTTTTCTGCTCACAACTGTGATCTCTTGCGGCGAATTGCTTCACGCAAAAGTCTCATAATACCCAAATAATACTTTTTGTTTACTGGCCTTCTGGAAAAAATTTATTAAAACGACGTTTTTTTGGTCTCGGCACATTTGGTGAACGCCATTCACATGCCTGATGTCTGGATTGCGTGTCGCATTCATCAACCGACGTCTAGTGTCCAGTAATGATTATCTTGATGATTGTGGGATCGGATTCAGCCTCGCAAATCATGTCTTTTTCCGAGCTAGGCACGGTCCTTGTTTTGCATGAAATTGCGGTCTTTTGGCACCAACTTTGCGGCTACACGATGGAAAACCAAATCATTAACCAAAATGTCTTGGACGGATCTATAAGCAATGTTTATGTCCAACGCTATCTCTCTGATGGTTAATTTGCGGTTATTGGCTAAACTTTCTTTGACTTGATCGATGTTTTCGTTGGTTTTCGATGTCGTTGGTCTGCTACTGCGTTCATCATCTTCGATTGACTCACGACCACTTTTGAACCGCTCGTGCCACTGGTAAACGACAGTTTTCTTTAGAGAATCGTTGCCAAAAAATTTTTCCAATAATAATAATACAAGTTCGCTTTTGCAATTTTAAATCCATTTCTAAAATTGTAAAAAATCGCCAACACACATAGAGATCGATGTACTCTTGGCTACGTAGCTTTTACAAATGTCAAGCTATGACGCTAAGATTTAGCGGGAATATCAAAAACTCTGGAATATAACCAAACCAAAAAAAAACCTGAACGTGGGAACGGCCAAACGGATTATTTCGGGAACTTTTTGATTAAGGTGGTATGACGACTGTGGTGACATATACTCAGTACCTTAAAATATTTCATGAAGAAGCTAAAATTAAAGAAAATTTGTAATTGTACACCTATTTTTATGTTCACAAGTGTACGTGTGTAGTGAGTACTTGGATTAATCAGTAAAAACATGTTTTACTCAATGTAAATCTAATAAATATGTATACATATGTAAACTTAAGTACATACTACCTACCACATACATACATGTGTATGTACATATGTACTGGGTGTATGCAATAATGTTTACTAATATACATATGGTCGAATAATATATGTAAGAGGAACGAACGTACAACGTGCAGTAGTCAGTCACTTACATATACTCTTACATAAATACACATACACATGATGACGTACACATGTAGTCTGTTTTTTTTTCCAGTTGTTTGTTAGCTCCTCTATCGCCAATGTTATACGAATTTTTTATTTGTTTTTTTTGCGTTGAAATTGACCTTTGTATGCCTTATGGACCTAATAAAGCTTAAAAGTAGATTATTAATGCAATACTATGTGTTATATATAGGAGTACTACTTACTATTACATACTGCTGTTATTGGACAGCAGTAAGAATTTTTTTGCATAAATTTTAAATTAAAATAAAAAATAAATAAAAATAACCTCAAAAAAATTCATCATAACCTACAAATCGTTGGTGTTTTTGTGGGCGCTGCAAATGTAGTAGACAGACAGTTGGTTTTGAAAAATGATGACAGACGTCAACATCGACGTCGTTGTAAGGTAAACACATATGGTTACAATTTAATTTATATGGTATGGTGAAGAAGAGGTCGGTCGGCCAGGTCATAGTCACCTTAACTCAAGGATACGTTATGTTTGTATGATGGTTTGATTTTCTATACTTCCGTAGAAAATTGTCAGGAAGGAAAAAATTAAATTTAAATTATGAATTTATGTTTATAAGGGATTGCTGTTGGTTTTTCAAACCAATAATTTATTAATGTTTTAAAATAACTTTTGTTATACAGGGTGTTCAACAAATTTCAGGTTAGAAAAAATTGCGATCAAAACAGGTCTGAGCTTGTATATCGAAGAACCGGAACCTGAATTTTGTTACTTACCACAACACTTTTATCTAAGCGGATAATACAAGAACTCTTAACATATTCACGAATAACCAAAAAGTAAAACGGGCCATTATGATCAGTGGCGTAAAATCTAGAATAATGCTGGGCTGTAGTTAGTTAGTTAGTAACAGCGGTTAGCCAGACATGGTCCCATCTCACTGGGATCCAATACTGATCCCACTATGATGCACATAAAAAGTAGCGTCCAGGTGGACCTACATGTCTGCGACACGGCCCGAAACGAACCCATCAGACGCATGAACAGAGGGAGATAGCCTGCTGACATTTACATCAGCTAGGTCTGGTATAACATGCAAAAACGGTCTGCCAAGGCAAACAGTTCTAATATCCGAAAGATTTGGACACTGGCATAGAAAATGTTCGACTGTCTCATCTTCTTTCTCATCCTGACAACATCTAGCGTGCGCACCAGCCACCCAGTGCTCAGTGACAACAGTTGATTCATTCTCCTAGCTTTGCTGTGTCCTGCCATATATCGCAAAACCAGAAAGTAGCATCCCAATTATGTGGTCAATCTCCTCGTTGACAAAGATATAGCCTGCTCTAGCTAGTCCGTCCGCCAAATAATTCCCCATGTGTCAGAGTGACTCCTCAGCCAGATAAAATTAGGGGTAAAATTCTCGTTAAGAGATGCCTGGTATTTACATATTAGCCGCGATGTCGAGTAGACACCGGAGTGGTCTGGAAGTCTAAAGGATACTCAAAGACACCGCCCTTTTTTGAGAACTTCGGCCCATCTGTGTACACCTCGACAACCTCGGCCTAGTGTCTGATTCTGGTGAGGTGCTTGCTCACAGAGAACAAGATGGCTGATGCCCATGACCCTTGTCGGACCATGCCCTCGCCCTCCTTAACCTTATTGCAATAATCGCCCTCTGTTTAGCTATCAAGTCCACTGGAAGCAAGTTCAGTAATACAAACAAGGCTTTCGAAGGGGTAGACCACAGCGCACACGTAATCAAATCCGTCGAAGATTTCGAGGGGATTAGATCCGAGTTGAGGAATAGAACTTGAAATTCCCATGTCTAACTTTGGATTAGGGAATCAGTGTGGAGAACTACGAAGACACTTTGGGAGATCCCTAGACAAAAGACTTACTGGGCCAAAACAAGAGGGAACTGAGTAGCAATTTTGCGACATAAAGGGCCACTCAGGCTTACGGGCACATTCGAACTGTATAGGAAGAAGCCTATGTAGCGCTTGTGTGGAAAATTATGTAACCGTCGAACATGTCAATAGTAAGGAGTTCTTCAGGTACTAATGTTAGATTTGTAGAATTGTAAAGTGAGGCTCACGATAGTGACATTAGAAATATTCCAGACAATATCAACCATTTTGTTCCTATTCTATCAGTTGTTTTTTTATAGGTTCATAACTTTGAGTTGGCAACACTGCTTCATTTGACAAACGATTTTACTGCTAATAGTTTGTTTTTATTTAGTGTGGTTTGACATTTCATTATGGATAGATTCAAACATCAGAACAATGCTTGCACAGTGTTGATTTTTTTTTTTTTTTTGTATCAAAATAATAGTTTTGTTCGTCAAACTTATATAAAAAACTTGTATAAAATTTTGTTCTCCGATGAAGCCCATTTTTGGTTGAATGGGAACGTAAATAAGCAGAATTATCGCATTTGGAATGAGGATAATCAACAAGCTTTTGTCAAAACACCATTACATCTACAGAAAATTAATGTTTGGTGCGCTTTATGGGCTGGCGGGGTCATTGGTCCATACATTTTCGAAAACAATGCTGGTCAGAATGTTATTGTCAATGGTGAACGGTATAGGGACATGATTAGCATTAATCTTGCTGACATATGGTTCCAACAGGATGGAGCCACATGCCACTTAATGCGCTCTACAATTGATTAACTCAAAGAAACTTGCTGAAGGAGTAAATTCGGGCAATAGTCCAATTAGTCCATACATTTTCGAAAACAATGCTGGTCAGAATGTTACTGTCAATGGTGAACGGTATAGGGACATGATTAGCATTAATCTTGCTGACATATGGTTCCAACAGAATGGAGCCACATGCCACTTAATGCGCTCTACAATTGATTAACTCAAAGAAACTTGCTGAAGGAGTAAATTCGGCAATAGTCCAATTAGTTGGCTGCAAAAAGTTTGTAAAAATTTGTGTTCCAGATTGCGCTTATGATTTGAACTTGTGTATCTAAACAAACACCCTATATCATACACCTGGACGATAGGACTCTACTTAAAATTCTTACAACATTTTGTTGCCACATAAATAGCAATATATTGTAATTTAAGATTTATTTGACAGACTACGTATACATAACGATAGACAGAAAGACACTCATATAGTACGGCGGCACACTATACCTACGACTTGAATTTTTTTTTTTTTTACTTATTTTCTGTCATCTTTTCCAAGTAGAACGTTCTAATTCTTTTTTTATTTGTTTTTATTGCTTTAATGTTGTCGTCGTACTGCATGCAACATGCTATGGGTTTTCTTTTGACTTACAAAAACAACAATAACAACAATGAAACTCATTTAATAAAATAAACCACCCACTTAAAACTGTCTTTTTTATCTCTCTCCTCTCTCTTTCTTTTTTTTTTCTGAATGTCAACGATAAATATCTCAATTGCTGCTGCTGCTGCTACTGCTTCATCTTATCTTTTTATTTTGTTGAATGCACGTTAGCTTTTTACCATGTGGATTTTATTCTTAAATTGTGTACCCAACATCACCACTAGTGTGGTGTTTATGCTGAAACGCTATTAATTATACCGAACAACCTGATATCACTTTTAGAAGAATAAAGTACTATATCTGCATGTCGGTATAAGATTTACGTTGCAGTGTGGATCATAATTCAAAACACAGTTAAAGAAACTCTATTGTTTTATATCAGAATCCTTCCATAATTTTGGACAGTTTTTTCATTTATCTTTAACTTGGCCAGATTAAGAAATTTGTATACCATTAACTGAAACCTAGCGTGCTTCGCTACCCCATCTTAATTATATCTCCATATCTCAAGAAATCAATATTTAGTTTGTATTAAAGGTACCATGCCCACTTGTATAAATCTGCCCACTATTTGCCTGATGATTTGTATTGACTACGAGGTCATCCATACCAAATTCAGAAGCTTTTGCTTCCTTTCTCAAGATATACTAAAATCAATATTTACTTTGTATTAGAGGTACCACGCCCACTTGTCTAATTACGTCCACTTTTTGGCTAATGATTTTTCTTGACTATAAATGTATTTGGGCCAAATTTGGAATCTTCCTGTTATCAATTTTAAGATAAATAAATATACACTTTGAATGGGCGTAGCACTGCCCAGTTGGAATGTTTGTATTTTATATAACATATACATAGTTCCTTCCAGACATATAGGTTTACCAGTCTATAAGGCACAAACAAACAAACCAACAAACACACATTAATTTTTATATCTATATCAGGTCACTCAATAAGTCAGTAGGATGAAGCATAGATGACGTTACTAGATTTTTGACCATATGATTTTTATTTAGTACTAATCTTTAAACGATAAGTGCATAAATTCGTGAGTTATAGCATTTTGTGTAAAGCAACTTTTGTTATTGAAAAAAAGTGGAAAAAAGTGAATTTCGAGTTTAGATAGAGCGTTGTTTTTTGGCGAAAAAAATAGAACGGAAACCAAAAAAATGACTTAATAAACATTATGCGAACTCTGCTCCATCGAGACAAATGGTAGAGAAGTGGTTTCATGAACTTAAACGTTGTCGTAGCAGCACAAATGATGCAGGGCCCAGTGGACGCCCAAATGAGACTGTTATTCCAAAAAATATCAAAAACAATCAACAAATTGGTTATGAACGATCGCAAATTGAAGGAGCACGAGCTAGCTGACATTGTAAAGATATCAGATGGTAGTGTTTTTTTTTTACCGTTTTATACGAACATTTAGGTATGAGAAAGTTCTGTTCAAAGAGGTTGCCGCATGAGCTCACAAATCATGTCACAAATCGAATAAAACGATGGCAAAATGCAATGAATTGGGCTTCGAATTGCTAATCTACCCACCGTATTCTCCAGATTTAGACCCCAGCAACTTCCTCCTGTTTTCCGATCTCAAAAGAATGCCTATTTCGACGAGAAAAAGAGATCGAACTATCTTGTTCAATCGCCCTCGAAGACAACTATGTTGAGTAATAAAATCGAGTTTCATCAAAATTTTGTTTTTTTCTTAGTTATCCTACGGACTTATTGAGTGACCTGTCATAAAATAACTGTAAAAAAAAATTAATTGTTTAATAAAGAGACTTCAACATCCCTCCAGACAAATCCTTCTAAAGAAGACCACCTAACCTTCCAGCTTACTTTTAAAGATAATGACAAAAATTAGACAATGCTAAGTAGGGATTACCACCACCACTTAGCAATGATCCTCACCACTACACACAATCATGTGAGCTGTGTGAGCCAAGAGTTCATAACCACTATTTTCTGACTTTATGCCTTTATGCCATTAGCTTGGTATCAAGGATATACGATTCGAGTCGTCGGTATGGATCCATTTTTACAGCCAATAAAAAAGCTTGCTTTTGGATGAATCCTGCTGCTTGAAAAAGGTTTTTAAATTGTCGTTTCAGTGGTTTCGAAATATTTGTAATTTCTGCAATTTCTTCCAGATAATGTCGACAAACTTCATGGAGTACAATAACTCTGATTCATGATCTGCGAACTTTTTTGCTTTCACCACTTCCAATGAAACATATCGCGAATAAACATCGAACACTTCTTCTTTTAATGACTAAGTGAGAAGAAATGACAGATATTTACCCTCCAAACTGTCGTATAAGTTAGTATGTGCAAACGAGACTACACCATCCGAGTCTGAATCAGTATTTTTTTTTTCTTTGTTATTATATAAGACCTCGAATTAATTTGTTCGCTGTTTGAATTACTTAGGAGTATACGAATTATATCATATGGCACTCTTGTAATTCGTTTTAATGATTGTTTTTTTCTCGTTATTTTTATTTATCGTTTTGTTGTTTGCCGCTAGCTAGAAACACACCCTATATTGGTCCGGAACCTTACTATGCAGTACCACTTACTATCGTCCTCAATCTAATCGATTGGAAAATTGCCAGATGCTTGGAACACTGGAATGTTTAAAGGGAACTACGCCACTCTAGAACGGTGATCAGTCCACAGTTTAAGCGTCGCTCTGAGGTTCTCAAGTATGGCAGGCCGGACTCGCAATGTAGATTTCTTGATAGGTTTAGATGAAAATGTTTAGGTGGGGTCTCACTAATTAGATTGAAGATTTATGACAATTATGTGTGAAACAAAATATCTGCCAAATGCTCCCCACAGCTTCGGTGGCTTACCTTTATTCGTCAGTTCATATTTTCAATAACTCTTGAGACATAATTGAGGTTCAATGTCGTTAATGTGCGGAATTATCTCATCCTATAGCTCTTGAATTGTTCTTGGGTTATAGACGAAAACTTTTTTTTAATATCCCCAAAGAAAGAAGGGCAACGGTGTCAAATCATACGATCGTGGTGGCCAATTAATATCGCCACGACATTAGATAACATGGCCATTGAATTTTTTGCGCAAAAGTGCCATTATTTTGTTAGCTCTGTGGCAAGTGACACCGTAAAGGTCCATATTCTCAATTTCTAGCCATTAGTAATGTTCGCGAGATGTTCAATTGTTGGGCACGACGACGAGTCGAGATTTACGGCTCTTCTGCCACACTATCGTGAACAACAGCAATGTTCTTCGCAGAACGAACTGGTCGAGCATGCATACTTTTTTCCACATTTTCTACAAACCCGATTTGCTGAAATTTGCGCACAATTCTCTTGATTGTGGACACATTTGGTCGATTATGCTGACCAAAACAAATCATTTTCATTTGAACGCTCTTTTTGGTAAAAAGTTTCAACAATCATGTACCCCTCCAAGGTTGAATTTGAAAAACACTGAAACAAAGAAATGTCAAATTAAGTTGGGCAAAAACCTAAACGTTAAGGTGTGACTCACAATTAACATTGTGCCTTAATTTAATGAAGATCGATTCGTAATTCAACTTTTCGGCCATAAAAATTTTTTACGAAGTATCTTTAAACTAAAAACCAGCAGAACCAGAAAAGGCCGTCGAGTTAAGTAGCGAATTTGGTAAATATCTGTTAATATTTGCGCAGAGCTGTCATTCAAACTGTAAGCCAAAAATATCGGATAAAATAAATAAATTCTTGAGTTAAGCAAACGTTAAAATGACGTGTGTACTGTATTCACTGGTGGATTCACTATAACCTCTAGCTTTTAATATAAAAGGAACTCCCTGACGTAGGGTATTATAAAGTAAGAAAAGAACGGCTATAACTTACTCGTTTTTTTTCCAATGAATGAACGAACAAACTTAGATGAAGAAAGAAAGAAACGTGTCAAGCAAACATGACAAAAAACGAATGGCCGACAGCGAGTCTGACTCACTCTCTGACAGATACAGAAACTCGTGCAATAAGTTTTAAAGCACGTCTACTACATTTATGATTTTTTTTATCTGTTTTAACTGTTCGTTAATGGAGGCAGAACAAAAAAATGAAATAAAATAAAATCAAAAAGTAAATCATAAAGAAAATATAGTTTAAGTCGAGAAAAAAAAGAAAGAAATGAATTGTTTGTATAATACGAGTTCCTTTCTCGTATGTGTAATACACGGAAGAAAAAAGAAATCTCAATATCTGTTTTTTGTTCTTTTTTTGTCGTTTTCTTTCTAGGAAATACAATATATAGGGGACTTTTATTTGCATTTCAATGTCTTGTTTGAAAAAAAAGAAACAGAAAGAAAAGTGAAATTTTAATCAATAGAATATTGATTTTTCTTTTCTATGCTTAAAGGGCAATAATTGTTTTCTGTTGCTAAATGATTAACATGTTCGAAGAATTTGCTTAAAGTTGATAACACAATCATAATAATTTGTAAATTTTTAACTCGAATCGATTTAAACATTTCAGTCAGAATGCTATCGTTGTTTATATACGAGTATATCAATTACAACAAAAATTTATCATATTTTGATATCCGTGAAGTAAAGCCAGCTGCTAAATATAGATTTAAATTCAAAAATAAAGAAAACTAAAAATTTCAGGTGTAGATAAAATGACGTTTAAATTTGACCAAAAACTTTTTTCTAGACGTATTTGTCAAATTTGATAAATATTTGTCTATAATTGATCGTATACGTCACCAAATAACAATAGAACTAATGTTTCCATGAAGCAGTGTTGCCATATTTTATTTTTAAAAATCTTAAATTTTATTTTTCGTCTAAAAAAAAAACTTTTTCTTTTACAAATCATATAAAAACGATTGGCTTTAGTAAAAGCTTCATAACTCCGCGATATCCACCGAATTTCTAAAACTTAAGTCTACTTCTAGGTATAACTAAGTAAACTTCTTTAATTAATCAATTAATAGTTCAGTTTCAATCAGGGTTGACAAAAACCCGGGTTTTTTTAATTCAACCCACGGGCTTTTATTGGGTTTTATAACAGCTTCCAAGTATCGTTTATTTCGACAATATTTTTGTTTGTTGGTTTGTTAATACAATTAAGTTGTTTTAGTATTTTTAATGCAATTTTGCACTCTTATGAGCTGCTAAAACTCGGTGATCACAGCAGACGGTGATATAGGCAAAACGGCTGGCAGATCAGAAGATCAATTTTTTTTTTTTGTATGACAACGCTCGGTCGCACTTCGCAAAAGTTGACAAACAATTGTTAGAAACGATCAAATGCCGCACCCGCCGTGTTTTCCAATATCTTTTGGCATGTCATCGAATCATTTCCTTTGAAGCAATATCAAATCAGCTTCAGTGGTGGGGAAAAGATGTAAACAGTGATTTGATACATTTTTATTTTGATAAATTTGTTATTTCATTTTCTTTTTAAGCTAAAATATTGGACCGAATCAATTTGTATTCACAATACTTAGATTTTAATTATTTTTATTGTAAATAAACTATGGAAACCTTCAAATAAAAAACGCAGCCGGGTTTTTTTTTATATTATAAAACAGTGTGTTATGAACCCTGGTTCCAATACAACAAATGTGTTTGCTTTGAAAAATACACACATATTTCTCCGGGGTTACTCAAAATATATATCAATTAAAAAGCCTCTTTCCATTCGTTTCAAAAACGCTACAAAAACATAAAATTGGGTAATATTCAGCTAAGCTATTAGCTTATAAGTACATTACTGTACAAAAGGGATTTTTTACCAGTACCTTAGATTTTGAAGGTGTTTCGAAAAATTCAAAAACAGATTATTGTCATTTCTCCGATATTTTTCATTTGTTGCTCCGATTTTTTTTTTCGAATTTTATTATTTTAATCAAATAATTAAATTCATTAGCCAACGATCGACATAATCACCCGTATTCTAGAAAAACAAATTAAACGAAAGTATGAAAGGGACAGTCCGAAAGCCATGACCAAACAGCAACTTCTCCGCTCTCCAGTAAATCCCTGATAGGAACAGATAGATCTTGCCCGGATGCAGGTGTCCTCGGTTGAAAACGTGGTGTCCTTTCCCACTCAACCAGACAAAGTCGTATAAAATGTGTCCTGTAATTTCTATTACTGAAAGAGCCGACACTTCATCTCGTCAAGGAGATGTAACCTATTGATATCATATCTTAGTAGTAGTGTCCCGATAGAAAATCCAACTACCCAGTTAACGTATATTTTTACCTGGAACTAAGCCTAAAACATGTGTTTTGTTTATTGGTGATCCAGAAGTACCAAACCGATTTCAATAAAATTGACAACCAGATAAGTCCCATTGTATTCTCTCCCTATTTAAACGAAAGTTTATCTGAACTAACTGTCAAAAAACAATTGTTAACAAATACAAATTTCATTAAAAATCTTTTATTTGAAGAGTCGAAAACTTGTATCGAGACCTTAACTGACATACTTACATACATACATACATACATACATACATACAGAAATCAAATCGAATCACAAATCAATTGTAATTGAGAGAGCGAATCAAGATATCCATCCTATTTTTGTGCTCATATTTGCTTTGCTAAATTGACGAAATAGGAAAATAGTTAAAAACTTCCAACTTATTTAGAAATGATTTGAAACTATCGAGTTTTAAATATCAATGAAACGGGCTTTGTTGCATAAACAATTTTAAGACATTAATGTTTACATATATGATTTCGGCCATGTGGAACATCAATTTTAACAAATTTTTCGCAGCATTGTAGCCGTATTTCGCCAATAACTCTTCGAATGTTGATTTCCAGGTGTTCAAAGTGACTAACAAAACCCCACAAAAAATAAACCAATGGAGTTAAATCACACGATCTTGATGGCCAATTAATTGGATCATTAAGTGATATTATATTTTCATGAAAAATTTCTTTGAGTATATCAATAATAGCGCGCGTTATGTGGCATGTGGCTCCGTTCTGCTGCAACCACATGTCAACAAGATTATTGACAGTAAAATTCTGACTATCATCGTTTTTGAGAACATATGAACCAATGACTCCGCCGGCCCATAAAGCGTACCAAACGGTAATTTTCTATGGATGTAATAGTGTTTCGACAAAAGCTTGTAGATTATCTTGACTCCAAATGCAACAATTCTGCTTATTTACGTACTCATTCAACCAAAAATGCATCCGAATTCCATTCAACCGAAATGGACGATAAGTTTGAACAACAGAACCGTTATCATCTTATCGACCAGGCACTATTGCAGGATACTACAACTCTATATAAAAAACCAAAAATTACATAAATAAATTCTTAATTTATTGCACTAATCTGCTATGGGATCGATTGTGCCGTTTCCGGTATATGGTTTGCTTAGCAGATCTGTAGACTTCCTAATGAACACCAGCAGATCTAAAATCAGAATGGTGGATATATCACCCAGGAGAGCCTATGTCTACCTAAACATTCCCACATAAACTTATCTCCAATGCCTGTGAGCATAATCTACTTACATCCACATCTGTGACCGCTATCCTCTTCAGATACGCTCTTAGTCTACTTTGGCTCGTAAGAAACTCCATAAGAAGTTTCAAGTCCTGCCTGCCATACTGGAGAACCTCAGAGCGACGCCCAAACTGCGGACTGATCGCCGCCCTAGAGTGACGAAGTTTCCTTTGAGCATTACAGTGTTCCAAACATCTGGCAATTTCTCAATCCTTGATTAGAATGAGGCTGCACAGCAAGGTTTCAGACCGATATAGGGTGTCATGGAACCATTTCTGGCCTATGCATCCGCTATTTCGTTACCATCTCTTCCACAGTGTCCAGGTAACTAAAACAACTGGACCTTATTTTCAAGCGAAAGCTTTTGCTACTTATCGTAGCAATATTTAAATAGTCATAGGACTCAAGCCAAGAGCCCTTAAAGCAGTTTGGTGGTCAGAGATTATATTAATGGTCTTAACAGAACCATTATTTTGATAAAAAAATTCAAAATTTTGCAAGCGTTGCTCTGGTGAAAATCTATACATAATTAAATGTCAAACCAAACTAAATAAAAAGCAACTGTCAGCTGTTAAATTGGTTGTCAAATGAAGCAGTGTTGCCAACTCAAAGTTATGAACTTAAAACAAAAAAACACCCGATATATTTGACATTGTACGCTATAACAATTTCATTCTAATTATAGTCGTCATTATAGTTGTCAAGTGGAGATAATATGTGGCGCCATGTAAAAGTGTGAGTTACTTAAATTAATTAATGAAGATAATGCGTCAATCCAGGAGATCCTAAGAGAAATTGCCAATTGCAAACGTACACGCGCAAGCAAATTCTTTCAGTGCAATATAAAAAAAAAAAAAAAAATATAATTTCTCTTTTACTACTCTACTCACGAATATTTAAGTGTGACATTAATTTTTTTTAACCATATTTGCAAAATATTAAAACACAAAAAATCATTCGTTAATTAATTATGTATTTAATATTTTCACTTTCTTTTAAAACTTAAATAACTTGCAATTTTTTTTGCTATTGTTGTAATTAAAGGTTTTGTTTAAAACAAAAAAAAAAAAAAATATTTTAACAAATACCTCTGACGAACACACAAAATGGAAAGTTTAAAAAACAAAGAAAAAAGAAAGAAAAACAAAAACAAAGAAATCAATATGGTTAATTAATTTACTACATTAGGTTAACGCATACACATTAAACAATAAAATATTTTAAACATTTTAAAAGACATTGGCAGTAAATATTAAAATATTTTCTTAACTTTATTAATTTCCAAAACAGAACACCGGTTCTTGACATTGCAAAGACTTACACTGATGGCCATAACTAAAGCAACTGATATTACATAGCCACCTTTTGACCAATTTAATGCCTCCAAAACAGTTTAGATGGAAAATCTTTCTGTTTTTATATTAACAATTCATTCACAAAAATATAAATAAACAGATATCGTCATTTACTTTTCTTAAAGATATTTTATTATCAAAATATTGAAACAAGTCTAAAATATGCGTGGTCAAAACTAAATCAACTTTTATATTTCTATCAAAGAACTTCAAAATAAAAGTAATAGTCGTAGCGTAACCTTTATTTTTAATAAGCACATCTGCGGGGCATTGCATCAATACGTCCCTCAATTTTAACTTTAGAAACGGTACCTCCTAGATACGATAAAAATGGTGTGTTGATAAATGGTCCATTGATAAAGTTGATCACACAATTTTGCTTTCTAATCTAGCATTGATTGGTATTCCTGATAGACTTCACCGATGTATATACTCTTACATCTCTGTTTGGCGTCAGATAGTGTGAGTGGTTTTTCTAGTGCTCTAGAGGGTAGCCATTTGAGTCCCTTAGTGTTCTAGTTATTTCTAGTGTTGGATTTCTTAGCTCTTTTAATGAGGTAGTTTGTTCACTTACAACAAGAAATACTCGTATGTGTGTCAAACAAAAATTTTATTCATGTGTGTCTGTCTTCATTTTTTTTTTTTTAGCTATACGAGTTAAGGCTACGGAATCTTCAAAAGATATTGGCAGACTAGGACAATCAATATGCACGATTCGCAACATGATTTACGTACTAAAAACCATACTCGATCGTAATTCTGCCATCCAATCTTCCCCCGGAACCACAATCAAGTATTAGTTCAGGGGAGTAGTGATTCAGATCTTGCTTGCTCTCTCATTCAACTCTCTGACGCACTGAGATTTCCTTTGATAAAGCACACACAAAGTGCTAGTTTTCAGCTGAAGTCAGCAGCAGTTTAACAACGTTGTCTGGCTCGAATCGGAATCGAAACTCGTATTTCGGATAATCAAAGAAAATGTGCACGTGGACTCAGTCATATTTGGACATTCCGAGCACACATCATCGTCATATGTCCTAAAGCATCCCAAAAGCATCCATAGCTGCTTAACAATTGTCCATGTTTGCTTCCTACCCAATAAGCTACCCTCGGTATGATCTTATGGGTCCATTTTCCTTTCGAAGAGGTATTTCAATCATGTTGCCATTTTTCCATAGCGTTGCCCTCCAATTGATCGGGGTACGCTGTCCTCGTTCTTCTTGCAACATGCTTCTGCTTTTCATTAGTCGCCACGAGTTGCAATGGCATCAGTTCTGCAATAACCAAAGCTGTTTCTGTGAACACTTCTGTGTGGAAAAAAGAAGTGACCCTGAGGCCCACCCAATAGGTTTACTTGAGCATAGCCTCAGCCCATATGGTGGCTGCGTATAAGGCATTCGATCTTTCCACACTAGTCAGCTTCCTCTCCGGTCTTGGATCGCCTATGTTCGGCATGCTTCGCTCAAGTGCACAAGATGCCAGGGTACATTTCCCACTAACATATTTTAGATGCTCTTTAAAGGTGAGTCTGTTATCGATTATGATTCACAAGTATTTTATTCGCTGGTCACCAATACTTATCGTAATAAATTCAATTTTTTTCCTGCTGCTTATAGTAGGACCTCAGTTTCGTGATCGGCATGCTTGAGACCTGCGCTTACAATATAGCATCTTAGTCATCTATCGAGGTGTTTGCATTTTATTACCGGGGCAATGTCTTAATTAAAATGAGATTGAGAAAATGCAAATATATGGTTTTTCTCGCAGAGTTGTAATTCCGTTCAAATATATAACTACTTATTTTTTTGTTGTTGGATAGCAAACTGTCATTTATTGGTGGCACTAGTAAGGCTGGAGCTGTGGTAGGTTTCTAAAGAGGTTTTCAAGGGAATTCACTTGTTAGGGTTTTAGCTTAATTTAAAACTTTCTACATCTGAGCAGAGAAGGGTCGTTTTTGGCATATATTTTTTGCAACCATGCTGTTGGTGATATTGATTCAGACCTAAATTAACCCTAAATTTTAGCATACCGCTAAGATTTTCCTGGCTTTGTCGTCGTCTTACATTTGTTTTTTATAGGAAGAACTATATCTATTCGTTCAATTTCCGTAGATTATGGAATGGTTTTAACATATGATTTTATGAATTAGAATTCTTTAAAGACCAAGGATGCTGCTTACCTCCTTAACTACCTGATAAAAACCCAATAGAACAATCGATGGTACTATCGATAGTATCGATAGTTTTGTTTTTGACTAACCATCGATAGTTTTTTTTTTTTCAATATCGATACTATCGTCTAATTCTAAGAGTAAATACGGAGGTAACTAAATGGAGTCAAAGTCAGATTTGCAAAAAAAAAAATTCGGCACAGGTAGTTTGGAGTCTGTAAACTTTTATAGTTACATAGGGGCACAGTTTAACAGTTTCTTAATTCTATTTATTAAATTCAAATAAAGTAAAAGTATGAATTGTAACTATAATATGTCTGTACATACGATTTCGCATTTGACCCAAACAAATTAATCTTCATTTCGTCAGACCATAGCATGTCGTTCCAATTATTACGGTGCAGGTGTTGTTGAGAAATAATACATTTCGAAGACTCCTACCCATAAGTCAAGCTTCCATAAGTTTTTTTTCTTATTGTGCGACTTGAAACAGGAGAATAAGTTCATTTTTGAGGCTTTTTTGATGACTGGTAGGGATTAATCTTTGAAGTATGAATTAAAAGTTTATCGAAACTGACAGTTGTTCTACGCTTTCTTCCCATAGTCTTTGCAGTTTTCTTTCATTGGATTGCATTAATTACTTTATTTTTTAAGTTCTTCTAACCAATTTTCGCTACATATAAGGATTACTATTCCATCAAAAAACTTCAATACATCAAATTTTATGACATACTGGAGAAAATAAAGTGTCCCTATTATTTCTTTGAACACTGTATATTTATTATTATTCTTTCCCTTTTACTTAAACTTTATATTTTTGTTGCCTTAAAAAAATCCGATAGTATCGATAGTTTTTTTTTTTTGCGAACTATCTAAACTATCGACTGAGCCGACTATCGATAGTTTTACACCTCTACTATAGGCATTACTAGAAGGAGCTTCAGTAGCTTTAATTAAGGTACAGTGGGAGAATATCTTAGTTGCAAAACAGGCTCAGAGGGATTCTTAGGTACTCGATACTAATTTAAAGTTGACACTAGAATAATTATAATGCCTTATTTATTATTAATTTCCGTAACATTCCATGAAGGAACGTGGGGACTTCTCCCAGTCAATGAGCTGCACCCGATTCTATTATTTTTAAACTCATTGAAAGGGACCTACTGTTTCACGCCGGCTCCGAATGGCAAATGCATTTAGAGAAGTTTTCAATAGTATTTTATACTCATAACCAGTTACTAGCTAATGTTATCATGTGATACCGCTGTCGAAAAACTTTTTTTTTTTTAAGATGGGCTGGTCTGGTATTGAACCGACGCCCTTCTGGTTGGTAGACGCGTGTCTTACCTACCATACCACAGCGGTACTTATTTAATTTTTATTGTTATGAACGTAGACTTTTGACGCACTGAAACACAAGGCTTTTTTTTTTGGTAAAATTACCGTTACATTATCTTTATTATTATTATTTTTTGAATTTTTAGCACTTAAGCTATGAATTGTGTGAGGAGCGTAGACTTATGATTTCTAATGTATCTATTGTGAGGGTAATTGTTTGTGAGACAAATAATTTTTTTTAGCTGTTTTTTTTTTAGTTTGTAACTTGTGTGTAAACTTTGCAAGTTTGATATTCAAGTAACGCTCAATGCGTGTGCCTTATTCTAATTCCAACTATAATAGGTATGTATGTATTCCGTATTTAAAATTCTATAGAAATTTATTTAAATATTTCACTTAAACGATTTTTTATTTCTATAAATATATGCTCAAGGTTATTATAATTCAATAACTTTGCCAATCTATTCTATAAAAAAACCCTGTTCAATTGCATTTTGTTTGCCGTTTTGCTATTGTTGTAGTTGTCAATAATTAAATTGTTAAGACAAATATTTATTCGTAAATAATGTTTGTTGTTGTTTTACTTACACTATTGCTTCTGTAAATAAAATTTATTTTTAAAATTAAATATGTACTAGGAAAAGAGCATTATTGTAGTGCTCGTAACAGTAAATATAAAATACGACAATAATTTTCTTTTAAATTTAAACCATTTGTATAGAATTTTCCTATTTGTTGTTTGTTTTTTTGTTTAAAACTGTTTTAAAATATTATTATAATTTACGATAATTACTACTACTTTGAAAAATAATTTAATATTAAAAGGAAAAATCACCCAAAAAAATCTCCAAAAGAATACCCTCGACTTTCCACTTGAAGACTACAATATCTCCAATAGGTAGCCGCTGAACCTTTTCAATACTAATGAAGGGCTCTATAAAAGTGCAACTACGAATGTTTGCCAGAGCAACACATTCACAGAGAAAATACTTTACGTTTTCGTTCTTCCTACGTATGCAGAACCACTGCCAGGTACCACATTGAGGTGATGATTTCGAATAGTAGTTGTTATAGGTAAAGAGTGTCATCGGCCGTTTCGCCTGCTCAGACGGGAACACGACGAGCTTTCCTCTAGCCGTGAAGCAGTTAATACGACAGTACGGTTTGGTTCCACAAGTCTAGCATATTCTTGCACATATATCTTGGCAGTTCTAATATTTGTCCCGTTCTTTGGCCATCAAAATACAAATTTTCATTGGTCCTGAATCAGTTGGGTTCATTTACCCACCGTTCATTCACCCAGAGACGCAGTTTATGCGTTGTTAGTTGTTTACCTTTTTCCAAACTTACTGTATTATCTTGTGCAAGTTATTTGCCATTTAATGTCCCCACGTTCAAAAATCCACTTAAGGATTAGCTTATCTTGTCCACGTTCAAAAACCCACTTACGGATTAGATATCTTGTCCAAAGACATCCGATCGATTTTCATGAACCATTTTCGATGTGTTTAAAAACATTTTTCAGGGAGCTCATGGCCGTTTTGCTACTAGAAAATATGAAGATATCACTGATACATATCCCGTAAAACTAGATAAAGTCAGACCATTCTCATATTGTGATCTGTCTAGTACTCAGAGAAGATGAACACAGTATATTGAATTTTGAATTTTTGTGATTCCGAGTTGATCAGCATTATTAATCGCCTGTTAGTTTTCGGTAAAAAAATTTAATATATTTAATTCATATGTATACAAGCTGAAATCCGGCGTGATTCGCTTCTCCTACATTAATTATTATCTTAATTACTATGTTAGCTATCATCCAAACATTTGAGATAGCCTATAGTAACTTCCAGAAAGACACTGCAGAATCTACTATTAAATAAACACACACACGTCAAATTAACACACGTTAATTTTTATATAGTATAAGGTGGGCAAATTTAAGGTTAGGAAGTAAATTGGCTGTCAAATGATGAAATGTCAAGAATTGGGGAATTTTTAACTATGGAACACTACACTCTTGAACAAAGAATTTTAATTGTGAAAATTTACTGTTTGAAAAACTGAACGAAAACAACGTATTTTTCAACAAAATCATCTTTAGTGATGAGGCCCATTTTCAATTAGGCGGGTATGTAAACTAACAAAATTGTCACATGTGGCGCTCACAAAATTCACAAACAGTTCTCGAAAAGCCATTACATCCTAAGAAAGTGACCGTATGATGCGACTCGTATTTTTTTCGTAAATAAGCAAGGAGATGCCGTCACCATGAATTCTCTGCGCTACAAACCATTTCATTATTAATTCTATTTTATATTGGTATGAAAAAAACTGAATTTGTCAAAAAAAAAAAAAAAAAAAAAAAAAGATTTTTTAAAGCCAATTTACTTCATAACCTCAAATCTGCCCACCCTTTATATGTATGTATTTATATGTATATTCTTAGATAGCTTTTACCCGGTGTTCAATACCGGTTTATCCTATCTTTCCCGCCTTTTGCTGATATGGATAGATAGTGAAGCCTTAATTGTTGTTCTCCACATATAGAAATTTCCTATCAAGGTATGAATGATTTGTATTGACCACAAAGACCAAATTTAATAACGTTATCTTTGACCGTTCTTAAGATATGTATATAAAAATCAATATTTAGTTTATATGGGAGCTATCATGCATACTTATCCAATACTGTCTTTTTGACTGACGATTTGTATTGACTGCGAACCTATTTGGACTACATTTAAGAATCTTACTCTTTAAAGATATAGACAATCATTTTGAAGATATAGACAAAAATTTACTTTGTATGGGCGTGACACCGCCTAGCTAGAATTTTTGACATTTATATAGGCTATAGTTTCTTTCAGGCATACAGAAAAATACTGTAAAAATATCAAGAAAATCGCTTAAGCCGTTTACTATCTATAAGGCACAAACAAATACATATTCATTTTTATATACATTGAGTCAATTGATTTTAAAGCCATTTTCTCTCTCGCTTTTTCTCTCTTATAAAGATTCTCAATTGCACTCCTTAAATATTCAACTCTTCATAGTTGTTTACATATCAAATTATTTTGGTATGCATTTTAGTTTAACAACAATAAACTTTTATATATGAGTACATGTTGAATATGTGTGAGTATTTATTATGATTTTTTAATGTTTATTTTATCTATGGCCACAAAAAAAATTTAAAAAAAAATATTTAATGACAATTAGGTTTTTGAACTACATGCACATACACTTACACACAATGATATGTACATAGTATAACAAATGGTTTGTTTAAAGAGATTGAGAAAAAAATAAACCCGCATGGTACTTAAGTAATTATACAATATGTGTATGCATGTGTGCGTATGTTTTACATACATAGGTAAATACCGGTAGTTTTTTTCTTCTCGATTCTGTTGTTATATTTCATTTGTCTTCAAGCACAAACACCATCAATTACTAGTGTAAGTAAAGCTTAATGTTGTTGTTTAGCTTGTTTTATAGTGTTTTTCTTCTACTTTTTTTTCTTTTGTTGAACAAAAAATTTAAAAACTCGTTTTATTTTATTGTAAAGTTCAATTATTAAGCGTTGCTGTTGTTGTTGTTGAGGTTATTGTGTGCTTTTAAATTAAAATTTTCAGCTGTCTTTATGGTTGGTTAAGTTTGTCGGTCCACAATATAAAAGAACATGTGGTGGCTGCTTATTTGGCTAAATGACTGGTTCACTTGGCAAGTTGGCTGGTTGGCTGACTGGCTAGATGTGTTGGTTCAATGTATGACTAGTTGGTTTATTGGCTTGCCTGTTTCTTTTTCTTCTTTGGTTTCTTTTTCACTTAAGAGTAATGGTGTCTTTAAAAAGACCAGTTTTATTTAGTTTTTATAAATGAAAGAGAAAAAAAAAATAAACTCATCCGCTATAATGTTTTTGCAATCAAATATCCTGTTTGTTATTGTCTTATGTTGTTTTTTTTTACTATAAACCAGTTTTTCTTTCTCTGCAAATACAAATGCATGCATACACTAAACTTACTCTCTGTTTTTCATTTTTCTTCTTACTCACTAGAGATTTAGTAGAAGACTTTTTAACTTCATTAAAATTGTAACAGTTTCTTTGTTATGTTTTTGTTGTTGTTATATCTCATTGCTTATATTTTTTCGTACGTATGTATGCATGTGTTAAACTTATGCCAAACATGTTTAATCCTCTTTCCGCTAATGTTGACGTACATACATATAAAACTCTTTCAAATGAGTTATTGTTTATTTTAATTGAGTTCACCCTGTTGTACACTTAAGGAAAAAAATTGTTTTAAATTTATTTTAAAAATTTGAAAATAACTTAAAAAAATTGTTTCCCAAATATTTCAACAATAAACGTCGCATGTATACACTACGACACTACGAGTTTATTTTTATTAAAAGTTAATGATATTGAAAATGAAAACTTAAATCAATCATAAAGAAAATCATTAAATTTTTGTTAGCTGTTTAAAAAAAACATGTTTATACATTTTATTATTTGTTGTTTTCATTTAGTATGTATTTTTTATGTATAAATTTTCCTATTTTCCTCTTTATTTCTATGAAAAAAGATGTTAATTAACAACAAACACAATAACATAACAGACTGTAATAGCTCACGACGTTCACCACATTAAAAAAACATTAATTTCACCTGAGATCTATTCAAGTGAACATAAGTAGCTTAGAAAGAGAGGACAACAAATACAATAAATACACAAACCGTAACTCATTAGAAATTAAAAAATCAATAAATTTGAAAACAAAATAAAAATAGAGATCGAAAAACGTTTTCTATATAGAAGATAAAAAACATTATTTATTTGGCGTTACAGTGACAGAAGAAAATCAATTTAAACTTCATTTAACTGTAGTTTAATGAACATATTTTTTAAAAGAAAGTTTTTAAAGTATTGAAATCTACTGTTGTTTTAATACAGTTGATGAATATTTTTTTTATTACACAGCAACCCTCACTCATCCGTAGCTTGAAAGTATTTTTATTTAATTTTACTTATTGATTGTTAAAAAAAAACATGTTATAAATTTGACCTTTTTGGAATATGTGTACTAATATGGACTTCCGAAATTTGATGTCGAATTTATTTAGTCATTTATTTATTTATTAGAATTAGGGTACGAATTTGGGATAATACCAATGTACACGACATCCAAGAACACTCAATGCATTTCCAAAATGTAACTGTTTGGTGTGAATTTTGATAACGACATTGATTAGGCCATCGCCATTAACGGCAAGTGCTATAGGTCGATTATTACTAAACTCTTTTAGCCAGAATTGGATGATATGGACTCCAGAGATATGTAGTTTCAACAGGACGACATACAGCTCATGTCTACTTACTAGTGGGGGAGATAGAGGCTGAGAATAAGTCGCCGTATAATAGAAGTTTTGAAACAACATGGTCAGGCAAGGCTAGGTCGAAGTTGAGGATGATCGGTATTATGGGGCTGTACAAAAATTCTCTCTTTGGTCGCTATGCTTTTGCCCCGCGTGAATGTTGCACAATTATTGTTTCTTACATTTTATTTTATTTTCTAAATTAATAATATTTCATAAATTAAAATTATGGGATGGCATGGTGTAGTGGTTAGAGCGTAGGCCTACAACAAAAATCGTCCAGGTTCGAATCCCAGCAAAGCACATGACTTCAACCTCCGTCTAAAGAAGCCCCCTGACTTTCCAGCTTACCTCTAGCGATGATGACAAAAATTAGACGAATGATCAGGAGAAAATGCCATCTACTGGCAAAAATACAGTGCTAAGTAAGGAATATCACCACGACTTGGCATTGATATGGAGGCGAGCTACTTAGCTTGAAAATCAACTTGAACTCACTAGAGGAGTTGCCGAAAAATAAATAGTTTATATGTTTTTAACTTATAATGGCCTGCACAAAAAAGAAATATCTGGCAATTGATACTACTACTTCTCTGACACAACTAGAAACTATTTTTGAGTTACGGGAAAAGAACTCATTTTCGTACATTCATTCACTTATAAGCTAACAACTAAGTTGGATACTAAAAGATTTAAAGTTTATCACTGTTCTTAGAATAAATTAGATAAGAAGGTATATACTTCATATAAGTAAACTGTGTGAAGAATAAAAAAAAAAAATAAATAAATAAATAAATTTTTTCCACATTTCAAGTTTAGAGGTATTTTTACAAATTTATTAAAATCAAAATGGAAAACTGATTCTCAACGTTTTAAACTTTAGTTAATAGCTTATTTTTCCAATTAACTTTTTGATTTTAAAATTACTGTTGAATGTTTTTTCAAAGATGCCATAATCTTTTAGTTTTAATTATTAAATAATATTCATTTTTTTTACATTAGACACCCTGTATTACCATTTACCAATTAAAAATGCAATTGCCGTGTTACGGATTTTATTTAATTTTTACATATTTGATTACAAATAGCATTTAAGATACATGTGTATACAAATGTATGTATGTTGTGAAAAAGAAAAAATCAATAAATTATAATATAACTTGTAGTCCTAAAGTGCTTTTTATTCTTGATAGGTATGCAGACATACATACTTACATACGAATACTTTGTATTTTTGTTCAACTTTTCCGCCTACAATTTCAGTTTAGAATTTTAATTGCATTTAATAGGACTGACCTACAGTAGAATATTGAAATAATAAACAAAAATGCACACACACATATATACACATAAATTGAAATGTTAATTCAAAATTTTTTTGTAATAAAATTCCTAGAAATACCGCTTTTTACTTAATAATTTATAATTTACATTTCATATGAATATTAAAAAGGTTAAAAATAAAATATTTTCGATATTCTACTACTACTACAGAAACAACACAATAATATATACATATCGACATATGAAATTCAAAAAACCCTAAGTTACATTTCAAAAATTTTAAAGGACAAGCAAAAAACTTTTTAAAACTTGAAATTAACCATTTAGGTTAAGTTTAGAATATTGTTGATAAAAACGTTGTTTTCAATTGTAAAAATTTAGAAATTCATTGGAATATGTTTTTCGAAAGAATGTATGATAGATAATCTATCAAAAAGTCGATTTCGAATTTTTTTTAACTTAGGACTTTTTGTACATCATATAACGATATGTATGTACTCGTATGTATGTATATGTGTATGTATAAACTAAATATGTAAAGCGGCAATTTAACAATCCAGCGCGGCTTGTCAGCTCGTGTAATAGCATGTTTGTCGTGTTTGTCAAATTCGCTAGATGGATTTAAAAAACTCTTGATATTTTGTGTTTGTCATCCGGCCATCAAGCTTGTATAATAACAATTCTGTCAAACAGTGTAAATTTCATTTCTGTTTTTGTAAGCGAGAACAGTAAAGATGTCGCGGCTAGAGCGCACGTTTTTAAACATTTTATTGAAGTTCATATACATATGTATATGAATTGTGGCATATAGAATATGTATATAATTTTTTTTTTAGTATTTTTATTTTAATAATTATTTTCTTAATTTATTTTTTATTATTAATATATATTTGTACAATTTTAGAATTCCAATAACAATTTAATAATGAAAATTTGCTATGAAAAATATATTGACAAAATATTCATACATACAATGATGTTCGAAACCTAAGCAACTTTTCTTGTCCAGGACTCGTATATTACTAATTAATAGATTTATTCAAAGTAAAACATATAATTCTTATTATCTTCAAAAACTAAATTAGCTTCTTGAGTAGCTGTTCGAAACTTGAGCAACTTTCAGTACTTTGTGTAATAACCTTTGTTTTTTATGGCCTTCGCACACCGTTTTTATTTCATTATATTGCCTTTTGTTAAAGTAGGAAAAAAGACGAGAAGTTTTGGTAATTTTTGAAACAGATCAAAACGACAATAATAATAATAGTACCAAATAGTGGTATAAGGGAGCATTTCGATATTTTAGAAAAATATCCACTCATCCTCCCAAGAATTTTCATATTTTTTTGAAAAAGGCGGTATTTTTAAATTCCATTTTTTCAAATCCGGTGATTTTTCCGGACATACCACTATATGGGCTCTCTACAGAACCCCTTTGGCATTTCCATTTACATTTCCATATTTTAGAGAAATGCTCACTCATTCTCACAAGAATTTTATATATTTTTCAAAAATGCGATTTTTTAAAATTCCATTTTCTCAAATCCGGTGATTTTTCCAGACATACCACTATATGGACTCTAACCATATGCATATAGTGGTATATGGAAGCACCTTCATATATTCCTGAAATGTCCTCTTATCCTCTGAAAATATTTTACATTTTGCTTATAGTCACTGTTAATCTCTTAACAATACTCTGTTAACGCAAAATTTGAGTATATTAAAAAATATGGTTGGTGTCTTGGCTTTTCAAATTCGAATTTATCTTCACACACATATAATATCTCCTAGTTTTGTCCCGATCACTTTCCTATGAAACTGATTTTGTGAAAAAAATCTAGGGCGGATAGGGTCAGAGGGAGTGGTGCTCTCCATACTAGGTAAATATTAATTATGGAATATCTGAAGAACTAAGATGAGGGTAGCAAAGTACGCTGGGTTTTGCTAGTATTTTATATAATTATTATTAAAGCGATATAAAAATTAATTTCTGATTTGCATCTTCCAATAATCAATCAATTTACCAAGCAGAACTAATTCATGCGCCAGAGTCTGCGTGCATACTGATGTTTGACAAACTTCGCTGGATCGTGTAATAGCAAAACACTCTCTCTCATCAAGCCGTGCTGACAAGCCACGCTGGATCGTCTAATCGCCGCTTAACAATAACATTGCAAATACGAGTACTCATACAATTATTTTTATTGCTGTCGTTGTTGTTTTATTGTTCTTGAGTATAATTTCGCAAAAAAAGAAATAAAAAACAAATACAAAACACTACTATGAACGCCGCTTTTAAGGGACAATGACATTGCGCTGTTAAATTGCAACAGCAACACCACTCACTGTATATGTGGACAACACAAGCAGCCAACTAACCAACCAGCCAACCATCTATGCAGCGTATCAACAACATTAATAAAACAATGAACAAGAAGAAAATAAGATATAAAATGACAGAAAAAAATAATACAAATACGAACACACTAAAATTTTGTAAAGAGAAACAGTGAGCAGCGTTGCCATTATTTTTTTAAACAAAAATCTCGCACAAATGTTAAAAAGCTCTAAAATTTCATAAAGTTAAAATGTTTGTTGTAAAGTAAGACATAAATATTTAGCTTTAAATCTGTTGGCATTTAAGACGCTTTTAACAGTTTTTTTGTATTCTTTTAGTACTTTGGATAAACACTTCTTAGTATGGCTTTGAACGGGGTTGCTATTGACTGAAAAATCTATCGCAAAACCATAAATTGTGTTTTGAATATTCCGAATATACATGGTAATTGTAGGAATTTTGGTACTACTCTACGGTGTACTACACGCCGTGACTTGCATTATTTTTTCCTTTTCGTGAGTCCAAATCTGCAATTATCTTTATAAAGAGGCACCTATTCGCTTCCGCTACTAACACATCCTGAAGTTCGTCACGAAACGAAATTGGGAATGATATTTTAGGAAAACTAGTCAAATGCTCTACAATAGATCCAAGGCTGTCTGTACTATAATACTATAATACCTTTGTAACAATAACATTAATAATATGGTAATCATAGTAAACAGTACACCAAATGTGGCCAACAATCAAACTTTGCGAGATTTTTTCGGTACTGGCACTGGGTCTTTCTTAGAAAAAAATAAAAAAAATTTGTTCTCAATGCTATAACATAGTATCCATGATTTGTCTCCAGTGATGACTACAGATGACTCGAGCAAACGAGATTTTGGGTGACAATCATGCAGAATATAACGCAATACCTAAAATAGTATCAGTGTCGCGATACGGCGACTGAAAATAACAAAGTTGACAAAACTGGCCCCGATGGGCTGCTTGGAAGAAAGTTTATAACTGAGGTGGGGAACTCTCAGAACCTTTTAATACTGTGAGGTTTCAGACAAGGCGATTACTTATTATGCGATCTTTCCAATTTTGTCAGTTGGCACAATCTTCTACGAAAGTGTCCAGCTGTTCGCACACGCTGCCGGCATTGATACCATTGGGCGTACCAAGCGATATGTCACTGCTGCCGTTAATGCTATCGGAAAAGAGATGGATCTGGTGGTGAATGAGACCAAGAAGAAGTATATACATGCTGTCTACAAGTGGGGGCGTCCCACGTTACGGTTGACAACTATACATTCAATGTTTTGAGTGAGGAGACAACGTCGTCAGCCTAGAGATCAAGCGTAGCGTACTCTTGCCAACAGGAGTCATTATGGTGTCAGTGGACAGTTAAGTATTAGGGAGGGAGCTCCCTCGCACAGTGAAATTGATACGTTACAAATTGCTCATCCACCCCGCGGAAGCGTGGACGTTGTCTTAGGCAAGATCTTCAGTCCTTTGCGGTTCGGCGATTAATTGGTTATTCGAACCAACAACCATGAGCTATACAACGACATGGATGTTGCTTAGAAAATTAAGCAAGTTTGCCGTTCGAATGGGTGAAGTTATGGTCGCCGGCGGAGACGATTCTCCTGGTTTGCTTCTACGATTCTAACACATTTCTTTAAGGTTTTTATCCATTGTTGACATACTAGGGCTTTTTAAAAAAGCTCATATTACTTGCTTACTCTGAATAAACGTATCGTATCTATCAATATTATTATTATTATTTATTTATGTATTTATTTATTTATTTATTTTTTTTCTTTGCAAAATTTTGTACAAATCTTTTGTTTCCTTCTTTTGAAAGTAATCGACTGTGGTTTTCCTCAACTAGGGACCAATATTGACCAAAAATAATTCTTTCATTTATTTTGAAATGAGAAGTCCAAAAAATCTTTGTTTTCACTATAAGTGAAAATCACTAAAAAAGACCAATATTATTTTTAAATTGTCATCCTTCGCGTTGTGAACACAAGATATAAATAAACAAACATTTGAAAAACACATAAATATTTTTGCATGTTACAATAGTTGTACAACGTACAGAGTAGTAGGTAGCGTATCCAGTACTTCTGCAATACAACCATGTGTCTATTATAATGGTTTGTTTATTTGTGTCATAGTTTGTTTTTTGTTGTTTTATTTTATGTTCATTCTCTCTCTCTCTCTCTATGTGTTATAAGCAAAAGATATAAATGGCGTCAAAACGAAAAATGCCCAACATTTTAAACTACCAAGCAAAGGCACTCAGGCACAAAAAAAATAAAGTGAGTCATCAATATGAACGTAGAAAAAACCAAAACTTTAACGTAAAGAAACAATGACACTGAAAGGCGGCTTGAGTTTATTAAAGATTAACAATGACAACTACTCGTATACGGCAGCTTTAAAAAACCACAAATAAATTATTGTGTATGATAAATTTATTGAAATAAATAAAACAAATCAAGCTTTTTAAGAAAGAAAGAAATGTTAATACATTATACGAAGGTGGCGTGATAAGTTTAAATATTAAGTGGGTTATATTAAAAAATACTTTCATGGAATCTAATAGCTTATAAGGCATGATTGAATGCAGGCATGAAAGGAATTGGTGATAATTTAAAAATTAATTAAGAAAAAAAACAAATGTAAGTAGTTTACCATAGTTTATTCTATTTTTAACAAACATCCATTACCCGTTTGTAGAAAGAGCTTTAGGTAATGCGTCATTGTTTGCAAAAGTTTCCAGTTAAACTCCACGCAAATGCTCTGACTTAAGGTTAATTTAGACGTGACTTAATATAGCGTCGTAACTATAGTCCGCGCAAAAAAAATCTAATCGGTTATGGTATTATGGTATGTCACCACCAATTGTACACAGTAATGCCCATAAGGTTGGTTAAGTCACGTCTAATTGAGCCTTAAAACACTAGTAATTTTTAAATGCATTCCTACAAAAATCAACTAACTCTGTAGGATTCGACCTAATTAGATTAGCACTGTATAATGAAATACGTAAAGTTATATAAACTGAAGAAACTTTTTGTCAAGTGTCGTTAAACATACAGCGAAGCTGACCGTACTTAAGGAAACAGCTGTTTATGTGCCATATTTTAAACAATAACTATAGAAACAAATCCAATGTACGACAGACTTCGTTATTCATATTCATCATTTGAACTTAGCCTAATATGTACTCTTCATTAATTAGTATACATATGCGTGTACAGTAGTGGAAGTAATAATAGGGACACATCAAAATGTTCTTAAATTACAATTTTCTTAAATTTTTATCATTACAAAAATTATATAAAGAATTCATTGTAATAGAAAGAACATGTACAGTAGTGGAAGTAATAATAGGGACACATCAAAATGTTCTTAAATTACAATTATATATATATATATATATATATATATATATATATATATATATATACATTTACATTTACATACATAAGTAAATATATATATATATATATATATATATATATATATATATATATATTTACTTATGTATGTAAATCGCATTTTCTTTTCTGGCACCTTTCGCATTTCATAAAGGGTCCGCCATCTAACGTTTTTTCTTCAACTAGTGCTTATTTCGTGAACGGTAGCACTTAGCTCATGTCTGATTTGACAGATAATTAGTTTTATACTTCCGCTGAACGCTGGTTGTGTATACGCTTGAACAACGCTGGGAAATATTGCGCCATTACTTTGAAAATCATGGTAATGTTGCAGAATCAAAAATCATCTTTTCAGATGAAGCTCATTTTGATCTTGGCGGGTATGTAAACAAGCAAAATTGTCGCATTTGGGGCACAGAAAACCCGCACGCATACATTGAAAAGCCGATACACCCAAGACGAGTCACTGTTTGTTGCGGTTTTTGCTCCAGATGCATAATTGGGCCATTTGTCTTCGAAAATGAGCAAGGAGTGGCCGTTACAATCAATGTCGATCGTTATCGGGCCATGTTGAACGAATTTTTGTTCACAAAAATTGAAGGGAAGAATATTAGCAACGTTTGGTTTCAACAGGACGACGCTACGTGCCACACAGCCGTAGCAACACCCGATGTTTTGCGCCATGTTTTTGAAGATCGCATTATCAGCCGCAGAGCTGATGTCGTTTGGCCACCTCGGAGCTGTGGTTTGGACTATTTTTTGTGGGGTGCCGTCAAAAATAAGTGTTACGCCAACAAGCCGGAGACAATTGACGCTTTAAAGGACAATATTCGTGAAGCCATTGGTGGAATATTCAGTAGTTTTTTTTTATAGCATTTTCAAAAAAAAAAAAAAAAATTATTTGGCGGACCCTATATAAGAGCAGCATGCGGTATTTTCGTGCCGTGTGACCAAACCATTCATATTTTCGCAGACGTATGTATGTAATTTCTTCTTGCTTGGTTATCCCTTATATCCATTAGTTATTTATGGTATTGGACCACAAAATTTTAGGAATGGATCGAAGACAAAAGTTTGCATTTTGTTTGTAACTGTGCTTGTAATGAGCCATGTATCACATCCATACATTAACACAGGTTTGACGCAGCTGTTCAATAAATAACAATGCTTTCGTGTTCAAAAGCTGCTTGAAATTTTCGTATTCTCCTTTCTATATCCGTTCTTGTTCCATCATCTGTAGTAACATTATTGCCCAGAATTTAAAAACCTTGTAATATTTTGATAATATTATTGTTGACAGCAGATTTAATTGCTATACAATTGGATTTTCCCATGTTTACTCTCAGGCTCAGTTTATGTACTTCTTTAGCTAAACTGTCAACTGCAAAATCTTTATACCTTCCGCTCATACAAGCTCCGTAAGCGTACTGCTAAGTCTTCAGAGAGTGCCAAGTTTATCTATATCCCGAGCAGTGATAAAAAGAGGTGAGTGCATTCTTGTTTATCGCCGCTCTTGGTGCTAAAGAATTGGCTTAGGCTACCATCGTAAAGTACTGTACCGTTCCTAATAAACTGAATAATCTTATAAAAGGCTCACCTAAGGGCATAAGAAGATTTTGCAAAGGTCGCTCACTGGTAAGCAGACCGAAATCCTTATGCAGCTGCAAATTAGATAAGATATTCGCGGACAATACAGTGAGGGTTTCGGAGAAATTGTGGCTCTCCAATAAATTCTAAAAGCCAAAGATATCCAAAACGATGTGTCGAGTTGTAGGTGCCAATAAATAACTTATGGTGGCCTCTACACCATCGGTATATATGTTGAACTTTCGTCAGAATTGAACGCATCGATGTTTTCAAAAGTTTTCCATATGACATGCTTGGAAGTCATTTGGAGGAATGCAATTGATCACATGAACAGTTGTATATACATACACCGATTCGGGTATTCATAAGAAATGGAAACAACAACAGACCCCAGGAAACAATGTTTGTACATTATATATTATATATATATACTCAGGCATGCCAAATAAAAACGATCGACATACATACTCGTATACGAGGTGTTGGCATATATTTGAAGCGGCAGTTGAACGGGACGTTGAAAGGCTGAACTCCTGCAGGACTGAGGAGCAAAAGGAATACAATATTAATTGTGCAATATTATAATTAGTCTCCATAATGATAAAAATGTCATTTTAATATGGCAACATTTTGTACATATCTTGTAATAGAGCAAATGTCATTTTTACTGTGCCACAAACTTTTGTGTCCATATTTCAATATAACACAAATTTTTAGGCGATTTTTTTCAGCTATTGTACTTGTTATTGATGTAACTTTGTATAATAATAAAAAAAAATACTTTAAATATAAATTATTCAAATAAAACAAAGAAAATCCATTAAATAAATGTATTGTATTGTTTTTGTAAGTTAGAAACGAAAACTAGTTTAAGTACACACACGTACACAAACAATTCAAGACGCCGCCAGGTTATAAACATTTTTCGCACAAAATTATAACAGTTTTCTTTTTTGTTTTGTTTATGTTTTGCACTTAATGCCTTTGTTACTTTTGTACTATTCTGTTTACGTTCAATAAAAAAGAAAATTATTCATATATTTTCTTATAATTTTAGTCGGCTTTATTGTAATAAAAGTAACTACATACGATAAAAATTTCTATAAAAAAAAAAAACGAAAATAGCTTTTGATTGACTCACAACAACAATGATAAAATAAATGACAACGATTCATTGAAAATGAAAACAAATAGACGTAATGTGGTTGATTGATCGTTGGAACGGCGGGCAGTCGTTCAATTGTAATAGTTAACCACCACCATCAGACGGACAAATAGTTTGACTGAGAATTACTATTATTAACTGGCGATGACACTGTGTGTGATTGCTTGCCTGCACTTTAGGTTGCATGATTATGATGATAATGATGATTTTGTTTTTGTTGCTATTTTAGTAAGCACTTAAAAGTACAACAAAAACAACAACAATTGTAGTAGTAATAACAAATATGAATAAAGTTTGATTGCTTGAGCAGCATTTTCCTTTGATTAAGTACGAGCCTGTGTGTGTGTGTGTGTGTGTGTGTATGTGTATTGATTTGTTTATTCATGACATTGAACTAAATTCGCACAAAGTGTTTGTGTATTGCTATGGCCGCTAAAACTCTGTATTACAAACATTATAGGAATGCAAACGTTTTTTGTATTTGTTGTTGTTACAATTATTACTATTGCTTAGAATTTCAATTGAATTTAAATTAAAAAATATTCAGATTCGATTTTAATCACACACAAACTAACATGCTTTCTTTGAGCCTTTTTTATTTCAAAATTACCATTTTTTGCAACTCTGTATTGTAAAACGGTTTTATTTGTAAGGCAGTAACTAAATATGTATGACAGTAACTAAATACAGAAATAGAAAACGGTTCTGTTGAGTTACGAATTCAATTTAATAACGTGCACTGTGAGAAGTGTGCCTGGTAAAAGTCTTGATCTAAAAGGAATTTTGAACATAATGGAATTTGGTTTTAAGCAAATGGAGTAGGACACTTTCACAAAATTGATTGCATAAATCGATTTGTTGTACAAAAACATTTTCGAAACGAAAATAAACCATATACTGAGTGGAATATCCCATTCCGATGGGGCTTTCAACAGGATAATGACCCGATGATATAATTATTCGAATTATTTATTGGCGTACTTTGCTAATCATATGGTAATCCGTCTCATGACATTAAATTTTTTTCCTAATGCTAACGAACTGTAAATACAGGGGGTACGACATTTTAGATATTGTTCTATAGTGATGCGCAAAGTATTGGCCTATTCTACGCAACATTTTTTTGGCCGAAATCCTGCTTTAATTTCCCTCCAGTTGTTACAATCCTTCAAGTCGCCACTTTTTTTGTAACGTGGTACAATGATGCCTTTCTTCCACGTTCTTCCGGTAATCCATCTCCAACTACCCCCTTATTGTCGTTAACTTTTTTTATAGCCTCCTTTTATATCATTCAATTTGGAAGAGTTGCATGGTATTTTTAAGTTATTTTCTGCACAGCTTTTCTAATTCATTTTGCTACCCTTAGTAGCGTTTTATGATGTTGCCAATTTCACCATCTCTGCGTATGTACAACATTGTTTATTAGTAGTGTAACATTACGATCAGCAACTGCTTGCTTCCTATTACACTTTTGACTTGTGAAACAGTTGATTGCTTGCTAAACATTCCAGGAACTTTCTTTTGTCTCTTCTTACGGATTTTTGTACTTGTTTCGACAGCTGATGGTATTGCTGCCTCATAGTCTTGTTGTTGTTTAGCTGAAAATGCCAACTACAGAAACTTCGCATTTTAGAAATACCGTTCAGGTTCTTTACCTGCATATAATCTACTGCCATTTTTTGTAAAAACAATTGCCAATTTATATAGTGCACAAGTTGCAGTCAGCTGAGAAACAGATGACTTTTGGCATGCCATACATTGTCAAAGTTTACATGATTGCAGTTATGAGTCCAGTATTTTAAAATTCTATGTGGAATGGACACATGCTTAAAGAAGCCTTCAACTACTAAAATGTTTGTTATTGGCTATACAAGTTAAAAATGTCGATTTTTTTGCTTTAAAAAGTCATTTATTATAATAAAATGAATTGATACATTATTATTCAAAGTGTTGCACATCGTTAGCAACTACTTTTCCCATCTTTCTGGTAGCATATGGATTATGCGCCAAAAGAATTGCTCCGGTTTTGAAGTAAGGAATGAATCAAGCAATTTTCTGATACCCTGTTCTGAAATGAAGAGTATTCCAGTAAGGTCGTACTGCATCTGTCGAAACAAATGGTAGTCAAAATGGGAAAGGCTGAGCTATAAGGCGGGTGAGTCAAAACTTCTTATCCACTGTTTTCCAAATAGTTTTTAACCAGTCATGCAACATGTGGCCGAACGTCATGATGGAAGATTATGGCTTCGTGTCTGGTCGAGTATTCCGGTTGTTTGTCGTTGATTGCTCACTTCAAACGAATCAATTATGTTCGGTACAAGTCCCTGTGATCGCCTGACCTGATTTCAACAGCTCATAATACAAAACACCCTTTTGATCCCATCAAATACAGAGCATTACCTTGGCGTCATGGATATTCGGCTTCGGTGCTGTTTTGGCTGGTTGGCCGGGCTTTACAAATGACTTTTTGCGCTTGGGGTTATCGTAATGTACTCTTTTTCATAACCAGTAACAATACGATGCAAAAATGACTACTTTTATAGCGTTAAAGCATTATTTCCGACATGCAAAATCGCCTTTCAACGTCTCTCGGCTTCAATTCATATGGGACCCAATTTCCTTGCTTTTTAATGAATCCCAATCCTTTCAAACATATGAAAATGGCTTGTTGTGTGACTCCCAACGATAATGCAAGTTCTTCTTGTGCTTGACAACAATTTTCGTCGAGTAATGCTTTCGTTTTTTTTTTTTTTTAATGAAAAAAGGTTATCAGACTTCCCCGCAAAACATCTTTTTTAGGCACAAAATTCGACATTATTTTAGCGATTGAAAAAAATGTGTGTTTACACTTTGACAAATGTTTACCCTACAAAATACCATATTTGTTTTGTTATTTATTGACACAAACCATCTGTGATAGTTATGCCATATGAGTCTAAATCGACATTATTAACTTCTACACCCAATATAAGGTGCATGACGCATTTAACTAGGTAGTGTTGCCTGTAAAAATTTTTCTACAAAAACCACAAGGTTTTGTGTGTATTTTAAAGCAAATGTCAAAAAATTTCAATATAAAAAAATCGTAAAGAGTTTGATTCAATTTAATACAGTCAAACCTTGATAATGCGAATAATTGGTGGCAGAACCTGATCTGGTTTGTTAAACTATCCGGATTACCGAAAAAAAAATTAGAATATTGTTCTTGTACTAAAAATATGTTTAAAACACATATCCAATGATATATTTATTAATCTTATACTATATACTCGTAAAAACATGAATGTGTGTTTGTATGCTTGTATATATATTTGTTTGTTTGTTTGTGCCTTATTGACAGCTAAACTTCTAAATCGATTTTCTTAAAATTTGTACAGTATCTCTCTGTATGTCTGGAAGACACTATAGGCTATATAAATTTCAAAAATTCCAACTTGGTGGTGCCACACCCCTAAAAATGTATATTTGCCTAAATGTCTGTGCACTTATATGAATGTGTTTTAACTGTTAGTAAAGCAAAAATTATGTTTTATTTAAAGTTGATGTTTTAGAGCTTTGTGGTTTGGTTGACGTTTTAGAGTAGACAGGGTGCCGCCGTGGTATGGTAGCTAAGCCACCCGCCTACCAACCAGAAGTTCTTCGGTTCAATACCAGGCCAGACCAACTGAAAAAGCAAAATGTATTTTCAACAGCGGTAACACCTCAAAATTAGCTAGTAACTGGTTATGAGTAATTACTACTACCGAAAACTTCCCTAAAGCACTTGCCGTTCGGAGCCAGTGTTTAACTGAAGGTCCCTTTCAATGAGTCTAAAAATATAGTCGGTTGCAGCTCATTGAGTGAGAGAAGTCCCCGTGTTCCTTCATGTAATGTTATGGGAAGGAATTAATAAAATTAATTAGAGTAGGAATTGTCAAACAAAAAGGGTTGATGTTTTGAGTTGTTGATATTATTCCGAGTGCACTGTAGTTTGTTTTTGCTGCGAAAAAGCAGAAAAAACACTATGTTTTTGGAGTAAAAATTAGTTGAGATTAACACTACACAACAGTTTGTAAGCAATCAGGATTTTTAAGTTCAAATAATCAGGATTATAGAGTAGAAAATGAAATGAAAAATTGATGTCCGGTTTCGCCATATTCGGGTTATCAGGGTGTTACTGTACTTATAAATTAGAAATATTTATATTTTATTAAAAATTTTAACTTTAATTTTATACGTTTTTGGACGCGTTTAAATCATAAACATAAAATATTGAGACATTATATATAAATATATATATTTACATATACATATATATATATATATATATATATATATATATATATATATATATACACATATATATATATATACATATATATATATATATATATACATATATATATATACATATATATATGTATGTATATATATATTATATTGTAATGTATTGTGGAGCATATATTTCTATTCAGTAAGTCTTTGCTGTACAAGAAAACCTTTCGACAGTTTTTCGAACACAATTTATTTCACCTTATGGAATTTCACCATGGATAAGGTGTTTATTAAAGAGAAATGTCAATCAATCTATATTGATTTTTTTTGTGTTCAATTTGTTATTTTCTTTTCAATATATTTTTTTATTTTTATTTTCAAAAGCATATTTTGACACTTAGCTTAATATTCGAAAGATAATTTTTTCGAAACTTTTTTTTTTGGGAAATAAAATTGACAATTTGGAAATAAATTGGAAAAAATCAAAAGTAAAATAAATTTTTTGGATCGTTTTCTCTTCAAAATTCACTCCATTTCTTTGGCATTTTGTATATTACCTGAGTATTCCTTTTGATGTTGAAACAAGAATTATTAATCAGTGATAACGAACTGTTATCAATAAAAAAGTTTGTATAAAAATCTTGTCAAATATTAAAAAAAAAAAACTTAAAAAAAATAATATTTCATATATTTTGTCAGTTTGTTGTTTTAAATAAAAAAATACATTGTGAACTTTAGCTATAAATATAAATATTTTGTAAGATTAAACTAAAACTCCATATAGAATGGGTTCTAAATTATTTAATAAATCAAGAAAATCTGGGTAAAAAAGTATATAGGGCTCTTTCTTTAAAATAATAATAAATATTAAATGTGGTAAAACTAATTAAGTTTGTTATTGTTGTTTTTTTTATTCTATTGCAGTGGTGGTGGAACACAGACTACTGGTACGTCAGGAGGCGGTGGAGGTGGCGGGGGAGGAGGCGGTGGCGGAACTAGCGCTTCAGCTACCGCACGCAACGCAGTCAGTACCGGCAATATGTATTCCGCCCGCCACTCTGTAAGTACCTCTACGGGGGTTCTTATGGTCGGACCAAATTTTCGAGTCGGTAAAAAAATTGGCTGTGGTAATTTTGGAGAATTGCGATTAGGTAAGTCCAATGCATACGTTTCTACATACAATTTTCATTTCTTTTTCTCAAACTCTCTGTTTTTATCATATTAAATTCGAACGATTGTTATAAACGCCTCTAAATGCTCATGAATTGTGTTTTAATGTTTATTCATATACATACATATATACTTATGTATGTAAAACCTAACTCTTCTACTTGTGAAGCGAAAAGAAAATGTGCGGAATTAAAAAAGTTTTTTCAATCGAAATTATATAATTTTTGAAGATTTCTTCTAAGGTTTCCAAAGACTCCGACTTCGGATTAAAATAAAATAAAATAAAATAAAATAAAAGCTGCAAATATATGTAATTAATTCGGTGTAATATTGTTATAACAGTTTTTCCAATTCGCCATTTCGCAATGTATCTTTCATGCTCGTGAATCTGACCGCTTCAATTTTTAATAACAACAACTATAAATATGTGGGATATTATTCCAGTACTAGCACGTACTAAGCTGGTAACATGCTAGCTTAGACCAAGACTGATATAATCGCAGAAATCACTATTTTTCTATTATTTCGAGTGTTGCGTTGGTTGTGACGTCAAGCGCCTTTTTTGTATTACAGGCCGAATATCTGGCCACATAAAATCGATAAACAATACTCGTTAATATTGGCTTAAATATGGTATCTACCACAAGGGAATTAGAGTTGTAAGGAAGTTCACTCCCTGCAAGTTAGATCCTAACGAATGTCGGGAGATATGGACAAAACGCACTACTAGCCAAAGGATCCTTTGTGCAACCTACTAAGGCTCCGAAGCTACGAATAAAGCCAGTTATCCTTTTTGTTATCTTTTCGGAGTCACCAATGCATCCCCCAGGCTCCCTGACCTGCACTGATATAGCAGGATACACATTTTGCAGAATATACACCAATTAATCTCAATGGCCCTTATTGTGAAAAAAATTCCATGTGAAATCTGTTTCCCTTTCACCAAATTCTGATCGGGAATTTTAAATTGTTTTTGCCCTTGTGTACTATTTTGTAGAATTTGTCACTTTGTTTTTGTTCATGTGAAAAAACAGTAAAAGCCGTCTCGATCGACCGAAAGAAAGAAAGATAAACTTCTTTCCAACTTTCTTCAGCAACATTAGTGCTAGATTCGTTATACAGAAAAGGAATTGCGAAGCTCCAGAAAATACACAATGGAAACAATTGGGACAAATATCAATAAATGATCTATCTGAAGACAATATACCCGTATAAAAAAAGCAATAATAGCTTTCCAGGCAAAGTTAAAAGTATGGCGGTTAAACAACACCAGCCGTAAAACCAAATTCCGCCTATTCGACAGCAATATAAAATTAGTCTTAGTGCGTAAATCGGTGGCTGAAACGAATACTGCGAATAAAAACGATTTCATTTTATAGAACATATACGATAACTTATTTCATAGTGTATTTTTTATTCAAGCATAACACAAAAAATTAAATGTGATATGCATACTCGTAAATGATATGATATAATTACACTGTGATCGAATTTGACACTTTTATTTTCCAAAAAGCGGGACATCCCCCCGGTAAACCGGATTCGAGTACGCTGAATCCAGTGGTGCTAACCGTTTTTTAGATTAGCTCTTGTTTTCGAGACATGCCGTTGTTTCAAAATGGAGGAGGTAGCACAGCATATATTTGCGTAACTCGAAAACGGTTTAGATTGTTAAACTAAAAAAACCCGACATTCCGCAATAAAATTACCTTTAAGAAAGTCGTTTTAGAAATGTTATTAATAAAATACCTTCTGCTATTAAGCCACTGGCTTAGCGGGGTTAGAATTGAAATTTATATATAAATAAATAAGAAATATAATTGTTTTTTTTTTTTTTTTTTGGTCGAGCAGTGGGATCACATTACCACGTAAGTACGTACGTATGAGTGATAGATCTGCTTTGCTAATAAAATATCCTTCATGCGCACGTACTTACGTAGTATGTACATATATAATTTTATCTCACATTTCTTCTACGAAAAAAATTTATAAAGGGTCCGCCAAATTTTTTGAAAATGCTATTAAAAAAAAACTACTGAATATTTTCCCAAATTTGTTTTTTTATTTGAAAGTACAATCCTTACGGTTAATAATGGAAAATAATTTCATTCAAATGGCTGCCTCGGCTGGCCATGCAGTAGCCTACACGATCGGTCCAATTTTTAAGCACATTATCGATTGATGCAGCTGTATTTCACCAATGGCTTCACGAATATTGTCCTTTAAAGCGTCAATTGTCTCTGGCTTGTTGGCGTAACACTTATCTTTGACGACACCCCACAAATAATAGTTCAACGGTGTCAAATCGCAGCTCCGAGGTGGCCAAACGACATCAGCTCTGCGGCTGATAATGCGATCTTCAAAAACAGGGCGCAAAACATCGAGTGTAGCTTGTCTGTGTGGCACGTAGCACCGTCCTGTTGAAACCAAATATTGCTAATATCCTCCTCTTCAATTTTTGTGAATAAAAATTCATTCTACATGACCCGATAACGATCGCTATTGACTGTAACGGCCACTGCTTGCTCATTTTCGAAGAAAAATGGCCCAATTATGCCTCTGGACCAAAATCCGTACCAAACAGTGACTTGTCTTGGGTGTATCGGCTTCTCAATGTATGCGTGCGGGTTTTCTGTGCCTCAAATGTGACAATTTTGCTTGTTTACATACCCGCCAAGATCAAAATGAGCTTCATCTGAATAGATGATTTTTTTGGCAAAATCAGCAACTTCTGGAAGTCGATCGCAGGCCCAGATTCCCAGCGTTGTTCAAGCTTCGTTCAGCGGAAGGATAAAACTAATTATCTGTCAAATCAGACATGAGCTAAGTATTACCATTCACGAAATAAGCACTAGTTGAAAAAAAAAACGTTAGATGGCGGACCCTTTATTTCTAAAACGACTTCGTAGAAAAACGCAACTTTCTTTGACATAAAAATGAGTATCATACACTTTGCGAATTCTCTCTTTCTTTGTGATCAGAGGATAATTACATTGTCGCATTAAAAAAGTTAATATATGTAAGCAAATAGGGTAAAATTTTAGCTTCAGGAATTGTGGTTAAAATAATAAAATTGAAAGTAAAAAATTAAAGTGCTAGAACTGCAAAACCTGCACAATTTTCAGAAAAACTTATTTTTTTAATAAAAAACTTCAAAACTGCTCAATGCTTGGGAAAACTGCAAAATGTAGATAAATTTGCACATTTGACAACGCTGTTTACCATTATGGAGAAGTTAGTACAATTGTACTTTTCTTAGCATTATTTGCAATTCAAAAGTAGCATCCCAATGACTAATATAGCACTATTTTAAAGTTTTTCCTATTTCATTAATTATCACGAATATATGAATTGAATGAACGAATTGTATTTCATCATTATCCAATTTTTTGCGTTCCTTCGTCTGTTGTTTCGGAAAGAACTTGTCTCTTTGTTTTCTAACGAGAGTAAAAGCTTCGAGCGCTGGCGGATGTGGAAATTATTAAGTCTTTAAAAAATCGACAACATATCGCTTACGAAATTATAAATAGTCACAATTATAAATTCGCAAAGGTTCAGGAGAGGCGAAAAATTATTGTTAAAAAGACAGTGAACTGACCTGGGAACTGATTTACGAAAAAAATAAACGACTTTGATAGATTTTGAATTGTGACTGTTTATTTAGCTTAGTATGCGATATAATAGACAATCAGTTTTTATTTACGTTTTTAGTTAATTTTTTATTTAAAAAAAATAAACAAAATTTTTTATTTAAAAAAATAAATAAAAAATCATGCCGTAATCGCCAAAAAAGCTTAATCAACAAAAATAGAATTTTACAGGAGATTTTTTTTTAGTTTATCTTTGGTTTTTCATCAATCGTTACCATGAAATTTAGTATGTAAGTGTTATTTTTCCCGATATACGTAATACATTTAATATTGGTCACATTTTAGTATAATAACAGTGATCCTTGTCACTTAAGCTTTTTTCGCTGTCACTCTTATAACCTTCTGATGATATTTGTGTCAGTTAAGCTAAAAAATATATTAATGGTGGGCATTAGGTTAGCACATTATCTATGTATACTTTTTTGGAATCAACAATTGTTTTCGTCTTTATTATTTTAATCATTTCTATGTCTTATGTATCACTCGCGGTCCAAGGAATATGTAGCAATAGCTTACTTTAGTTTTGTTCGTTTCAATACATTTATTTTGTGTTAAAACAGAGCAAAACCCAAGAAAATGGCTGAATAGTAATTTAGCACAAATTAAAATAAAAACATATTTTCAGCAAGAAAAAACTAAAACTGCTTATTTATTTTATTGAGAACTAAGTACTTAGTAGTTTAACCCTTTTTCTTAAAAATATCTTCACATCTTGGCATACTGTCTATAATAAGTCCCACGCAGTTTCTTTGGTATTGCTTAGCATTTCTCTTAAATTTCTGTGTAAGTTTAACAACAACATTTGTAAGTTTAACAACAATAATGTATTGCTCTACATTATTCCATGAGTTTACTACAGGACTAAGATCTAGTGATTAAGTTGGCCAATTAAAAAATCGATTCTAGTTTGCTTTAAGCAACAATCCACTGTTCATGAAATTTTTTTTTTGATAATTATTATGCATAAAATGTCTTATAAGTGGCATGTTTTCCTCTGTAAATAGAATCATTTTATTCAAAAGTGTTTCCTTCTAAGCGCACTGATCCATGTGCATATCTATTTTGATTATAGGACTAACGTGCCCTGAAAATGCGACCAAAGCCGTTACATTTCCGGCACCATGCTTTACTGTCGTGGACGTGTACCTGGGATTGTGTTGCATTTCCCATCAAATCCAAATCGAAAAAAATTTAGATTCGTCACTCTCATGCTCAAGAAACATAAAATTTGGAACTTAGTTTTTTTTTTTGTATGTGTACCTTATGTTGTGCAATGCATCCAAGCAATTGTTCGCGAGGAGATGTCAATACCAAATATTGTTGAAAACTCCCTGCAACTAAGGCTTTAAAAAAAGGAGTCCTTTTTACGAGTTGTTTTTCTAGACCCTACACACTATGTAATACTTATTTTTTTAGCAGTTTAATAGGGAAGATTGTCACAAACGATGATTTCTCTCGAGCTTATTTGATGAATAACTTTACGCTATACCTTTGAGCACCTTTTATACAACGTTTTTTTTTTTACTGTTCACTACATTTTTAAAGAGAATTTTAGCTTAACCAACAAACTGCTGTCCTTAAAACTGTAAACAAGCAAACAGTGTGAACTTAAGCTAAAATTGTTTTTGCTACAAATTTGTAACGGTACTTTGTATGACAATAACATTTTAACAGATGATGCAGATGTTGCAGATGTTTAAAAAACGAAGTTTGAAAGTTGTGTTGGTTAAGCGAAATAGAAAAAAGCTTAGTACGATTGGACAAAAAAAAAAATTTGAAAATCTTATTTGGCATCCCTGGTCAGCGTTTGTCACTATAATTCACGATGACATTCGCCAGCGGGATACTAAAAACAAAAATGTCACTTTTATTAAAAAAATATATATATTTTTGTGATCAATCGAGCGAGCCCACTATAGCGAGCGATTACGTTTGAATAGATAATAAACTTAAAATACAAAAATACAAATAATAAATTCTTCTTCTTTTTTTCCATTTTGTATTTATGTCATGTATAAATATCAACTGCTGGTGCAATAATAGAAATCGAAAATAGAAAATAGAACGTTTTTTGTTTTTGACATCATACTTTAAATTCATAAATATTTTGTTGTTGATTTCTCATTAACCTCCCACCCCTTTCACATTATGCTCATATTTTATGAAAGTTTCTCTACAATTTCTATAAATTTTTCTTATTGGTGTTTAGTGTGCGATTACCGCGTGTGTATGTCTGTGGCAAATTTGATCAAAGTTTTAAGTGGGTGTAGTGTTCGTCGTTTGTTCATTGATTAAATAAATCTTTAAGTGTTCTTACGAAAGTACTTTTCTTCTATTCTTTAGCCTTCCCACCCTAAAAAAAACAGATTCTTGTCATATGTTGTATTATGTGTCATACAGAAATTCATACTTTTTTTTGTTCCAATAAATTAAATGTAAAAGGAAAGAAAATAAATCAATTCATAAATTCAAAAATCAAATTAAAAAGATAATCTTACAAAATATTTGTAATTTAAAAAACAAACAAACAAACAAACACATACACACACACAACTACAAATAATTATTCAACAGGTCGTCGTATGTGCTATTTTCCTCCTTCAACTACTTATGCTTCGTCCAATAGAAATACAACCCCAGCAGGTATGTGAATAACATACGAAAGACAATAAAATGTTTTCGTTTAACAAATTTATAAGACGCATGTGTCTGTCTATTCCATGTATGAAGAGAAAAAATTGTCTGCCTGCAGTCGTAAATGTTGAAATTAAAAAAGTATAGCCACATGGCCAATTGGTTTTTTGTGTTGGGTTTTTGTAATTTTGTAATATATTAGTTTTTTTTTTAATTATAATATTTATTAAAATGTTTTCTGTTTTTTTCTAGGCAAAAATCTGTACAACAATGAACATGTAGCAATAAAAATGGAGCCTATGAAGTCAAAGGCTCCCCAACTACACTTAGAGTATAGGTTTTATAAACTATTAGGATCACATGGTAAGTTCGTTTTTAAAAGTTTCTTAATTTTTGCCTTTCTATGTAATTTTATTATTATGTTATAATAACATTATATTTATTATTATATTGTATTATTATATGATTTATATGTTTTTGTTATTAAACTACAAATTAAAATTAGTCAATAAAAAATTTATTAAATATTTTTTTGTGTTAGTTTCTATGATTTTTAATTAAATAATATACATAAACAGTCCCTTTTATTTATTTAAACAATTACTAAACGCTTTTTTTAAAGGAAATTATAAATTCCAATTTATATTAAAACGTTTTTAACTACACACATGTTTTTTAAACATAAAAAGTAATAATTTAAGCCTATTTTTTATATGAAAAAAGAACAAATCAAAGTTTAAATCACCTCTTTGCAACGTTTATCTCTTAGTCTAAAGGTATGTTGAGTGATATCTTCGTGTGAGCTATGGCTTTGATTCTGGTTTGATTTTAAAACATGTGGCTAAAGTAGTACTCAGTGCACGAGTACTACTCCCTATACATATATGTACACACACTCGAACGAAAATAAAAATATTCAATAGAGAATAAGAAATAAACAACGATTTCATTCAGTTGTGTGATAGCATTAAAACTGTTTATTTGTGTTGTTATTTACTTTTTTAATTTTTTTGCTTCAACGCGCACTGCAAAAATTTACTACCTCTACTACTACTACTACAAATGCAGTTTTCCCTTTGGTCACCCTTGTTTTAAAGTAACATACTATATGTAATTAGTTTTTTGATATAAGGAGCTTAGTTAGTTAGCTAGTTTCAGACAAATAGGATCGAGCTATGCTATGTTGTTCAGGTTAAAAACGCACCGCAACCCAAAGAATCTTTTGTGCAGCCACATAAATTTGCCACATCAGCTTGAGGTTGCAAATATAGCCAGTAATCTTATTTCGTGAGAGAAGAAATATATCTTTTGGAGTTACCAAAGCATCACCCAGAAGCCCTGGAACGAAATGGCTGGGAACTCACAAAGTATGCGTTCAGAGCATCCGGATAGTATAGGATCTTTTTTTTTTTGCTGCGTGAGAACTATCGATATCGACATTGACATTTCTGTTCATTAAGGTTTGGCAAGTCATCATGAATCATTTAATACCAGAACAACTCCTCCAAATTGTGAAAATTTACTTTGAAAAATATCCATTTTACGGACAACATAATCGGCCTAGGGAGTAAGCAATTCATTAAGGTTTGGCAAGTCATCATGAATCATTTAATACCAGAACAACTCCTCCAAATTGTGAAAATTTACTTTGAAAAATATCCATTTTACGGACAACATAATCGGCCTAGGTAGCAAGCAATTCATGCAGTTATTTACGCACAAATTTTATTCTACTCGATTCAAAACCATCAACAACACAAACAATGTGCGCTTTACAAGCTGTCGTCATAATTTCTTTCGAAATTAGCCACAAGCTGCCTTTACGGTGAATGGCAAGGGATTGAATTTTTGTTTCCAAAAATTAATCTGCGAACAATGATATTTTGTTTCAACAAGACTGCGCAATTTGCTATAACAATCGATTTATTGCAAGACCGATTTGATGACAACAGGCCTAATCGTTCGTGCGATTTAACGCCTCTGGATTATTTTTTATGGGGCTATGTTAAGTCATTGGCTTATGTCGACAAACCAGTAATTATTGAAGCATTGGAGGACTATATAAAAGGTACCATTGACGCCATACGACCAAATTAATTGGAAAAAGTAGTAAAAAATTGAACTGACCGAATGGACCATGTGACTCGTACCGTGGCGAACATATGGTATGCCGGAAATCATATTTAACAAGTAAATTTCATTAAATTAGCTATCAGATAATAAGAAGAAATTCATTTCAATAACATTTCTGTTTGGTATTACCATTTTCAGTTCTCAATCTTTTAAAAAAACACCATATATTTAAAGCTAGGATCACGCGATTGTCGAACCAATATGACACAATTTTTATTGTGCTTTATTGTCGTAAAATATCAAAACTATACCAATTTATTCTACGAAAATATATTTCAATATTTTAATATTGGCATGTATTGTCAACATCGAAACACAAAAACACAATAAATATTGGCGCATTTTTTAGATTTTTGTTGAAGCATTATAACTTATTGATTATGATTGCCGTACCAATAATTGATGCATTGCGACAATCGTATGATCCCAGCTTAAGACCACAATGCTCGTTAAATAGACCCATTAATACCCTGGTCACTCTCTTATTGAGCGAAACGAAGCAAAATAAACCTCTTCCCTTTTTTTCAGCTCAGGAGTCAATCCTCCTCCTTGCGTATTCCACAGATACTGTAAAATGTCTCAAGCCCAATAAAATCCCGGCCACCTTCCCTGTACGCTAAACAGTCATGACCAGGGACCTAACATACAGTAACCTTGAGTGCCAAATTCATTGACAGATATCAGGCAGTAAAAGCAACATGCCAAAGCCTCTTAGGCCGCCTGATATCTCACATCACATAAATGCTCAAATCCTTCGATGTTCTCCTGGGATACTCTGTAACTCAAGTGAAGATGGCTTAAACCTCCGCCAGGAAAATCGAAGGGTATTTGCCCATAGGCAAAGGCCTTTTGAAATTGGGAACAATCACACCGGCTTTAGTCTCACCCCCTATCTGTTTTGAACCATCTGAACCAAACCTGATTTGCGGTATTACGTACGCCACCATGATTTTTCAAAACAAATTTTTTTGGGGTATAAGAACCCTAAAGTTCCTTACCAGCTTCAAATTTGGCGAAACTTAATCATTTATCCTAACGAGGGGATCGCCAATAGGTGCAATATCTTCCACCACTTCGTCAGTCTTGAAACCATCAGTCAGTCTAAGAGCAATTTTATTTTTTACTGAATCGAGTTATTAAGAAACATCATCGAGGCAGCATCTAGACTTTGTTATTTCCAACTCCAAGAGTTTTTTTAATGTGTTCTGGCCCCAAATCGTCTTAGTCGTAATCGTAAAAGCTTGCATATTGAATAATGTTAATTTTATTTACAAAATTTCAAAATAACGATCGAAGTTGTTCGATCACAAGTGCAACGACTTGGGCCAAGAATACATTGAAGGAACTAAATGTGGATTATCCATATCTATTACAAACGTACAAGATTTAAGTCGAAAAGAACATATTTTGATCTGTTTTAAGTCAATATAAGTTATCTTTCTTCAACGCCTTTACTTCAGTTGCATGAAATTAGGGAGCAAATCACGGCATTCTTTATCGAACAAAATTTCTATCGAAATTGTTTTAAATTTCTTTCGATTGTATGAAATTTCTTTCGATATCGAATACCATAATTTGTCCCCAGATTTGTTGTAATTTTTAACAGGAAAATTAGGGACTATAGGAGGATTTAAACTTTGAATTGTTCATTTTCTTTTAGATTTTCTAAGATGTTGTTGTCGCGACTAACTAAACTAACCTATAACCAACCCTATAACAACCATACCAATAACAATAAAGCCATAGCTATGGAAATATAAATGTTGGGTATAAGCATTAATTACCATCGTTTCTCATTACTTTTTTTGTCTAAAACTACAAGTTGAGAACAATATTCTCTTGAAACTTTTTATTTTATCTGGTTTAACAGTTCGGTGTCGCTGTGATGTGATAGGTAAGAGCCGTCTACTACCCAAGTGGTTCTAGGCTCAATCCCAGGCCAGACTATCTGACAATGTTCAACAGCGGTATCGTTTCATCGCATTAGCTAACAACTGCTTAACAGTATAACACTACAACAATCTTCTCTAACTAATGCATTTGTTGTTCGGAACTTGCGTTAAACTTTAGGTCTCTTTCAATGAGTCTAAATTTAAATAATTTAAAACCTAGTGAGCAAACAAAGTGAGCAAAGTTTTTGCGCATAGGAATTTCTTTGGCATTTTGTAGGCTTTTATTGTGAAACATCAGAACCCTATAAACTCATTCCAAACATTATAACATCGTTAGCTATAACCTCTTCCGACCTTTCTGGCCACATATGGATTTTGCTTTAGAACTACGCATTTTCAAGGAAAAGGACTTTGAAATCAAATCAATTTCAAATGCCCTGTTCTAAATTAAAACGTATTCCAGTGAAAGCGTTCTGTATGGTATAAAGTGGACTGGACAAGGTTTCGTCTATAAAGCGGGTGAAGCAAAACTTCCTCACTACTATTTTCTAAATTGTTTTTATTTGGTTTTATAACATATGACGGAGCGTGGAGATGACAGACTATATCGGTTTCACGACCAGGGAGCAAATTATGGCATTAGATATCGAATGAAATTTCATACAATTTTAAATCAATTTTAATAGAAATTTCGTTCGATATCGAATGCCGTTATTTGCCCCCTGGACTTTTTCACTTTTTAGCATGATTAATAGAGGGTTTTTCTAGGCCTTTAAAATACAAAGCATAACTTTGGCACCACAGATATTCGGCTGTTAGACGGACATCGTATTTAGATTTCTTGCACTTCGTGATGCTGAATTATTTTATGCCGTTTAAACTCCATTTCGAACACGCAAAGACGTCTCTTTTAGGCTTCAACTCGTATGGAACCCAATTTCCTTGCTTTTGAGTGAATCCTGGTGCTTATTAACTTTTTGAAATAGCTGTTGAAGTAGCTCCCAATAATTCTACAGGTTTTTTGATAAGGTTTGGCGATAATCTTGGTGGAATTAAAACTCCAATCATCAGCTGAACTGACTTAAACAACCTCTAACTTCCGTGCCAAAAGCACAATTTCTGAAAAGTTCATACCACATCTTGCACATTGAAATCAATGGAATTTGTTCAGAATAAGTTTCGATCATCAGTTGATGTGCTTTTTACGCTATTCAATTACTGAGTAAGAACAAATGACAAATATTTACCTTCTAAAATTTTATACAAGTTATTAAAAACACAAACCATGATACGCCATCTGTCGCAAATTTCGCATTTTTAAGTTATAAACCCAAAACAATACCCTCCATATTCAAAGTTTCACTTTCACGTGGCATTATGTTTATGTTGATTAAAGCCAAAATACACTGCGACATGATGGTGCGGTCCCATATGTTTTTCACGCCAAATAGAAGCTATGCACAAAGCCAACTACTCTATTTGGTGAGAGAAGAAATACTTCCTTAATTGTCACCATAACACGAGGAACCTCGACTTTTGAGCCGAAATAACAGGGTATGCGCAAAATATGCTGACAGTAACTAAGACCACAATGCCCGCTGAATAGACGCGTTACTACTCTTCTTAATACACCAGCAGAAAAGGAGACAAACGTCTTTGCCTGCCTCATACCAAAGGAAATCTTCCATCACCGTGAGATTCTTAATCGACCCAAAAGTCAATCAAGCGTAATAAAAACTCGTCAAACAGTCAGCTTTTTCGTTCTGAGGGTAATCCTAATGTTCCGGGATCCAGCATAGCGTAATCCTGTTGTAAGCGTCAAGTTCATTGAGAGATGTCATACAGTTCATAACAATCTGTGATCTCTGCTCGCAGCATAACAAAGCCCTTAAGGCCACCTGTTTATCTGACATCACGTGAATAGTCAAGCGATTCGATTATCTCTTAACCCTTTCAGCCATGAACGTTCAAAATTTATTGGGATACATTACATAAGTATTAGAATATAATACAAAAAAAGTTATGATGGGAGGAGCGTTGCTGGGATATATGGTATGGTATGGTATGGTAGTTAAGACAGAGTTAGACACTCTTTAACACAAATGAAGGTGGCGTAAACTTTCACGCGTGAAATCGGTATTTGTCAATAGGCAATGCTCTTTGCAATTGGAATCAACCATCTCAGCGCCTGTTTCGCCGCCAGTCTGCTTTGACCCATTGGTAAATCAAATCTAGTTCGCGGTGTTACGACACCGACTGATATATAATTATTTATCGGAATGATGTGATTGCCAATGAATAGGCGCAATATCCACCATGCCGCCAGCCTTCAAGCTAGAGACACTTAGAATACTTTTATAAGCCTTCTCCATTATCGAAATAAAGAATTGAGGAATGTGAAAGATGGCCTCTTCGATGGCAAATATGGGGCAAGCTACTCACCCGTCCGTAATTGAAATACATTCACATGGCACAGTCTGACTGTTTGGATTGAAATGCCACTGCTACGTTGATGAATTAGCATATACCCAACACAAAAACCTAATCCTTCTATTGTTTTACTTGTTGTGTGTACTAATCCCTAATAATGCTTTTAATACTAATATTTTTTTTTTTTATTTTTTTTTAATGTTCTATTTGTATATTTAATTCATAATTAAATATATATGTATATTTTATAAATACTTTTTTAAATTAATTTTTCATAAATACTACGTGTTTACAACTAACAATCCCTAATAATATAATATTTTTAATTCCAAAAAATCTTTATTTTTTATACATATATTTTTTGACTTTATATAACAAAAAAAATAAATCAATAAAACTAATAAATATCCCTCTTTTTTATTATAATTTTAATTTTTTTTCGAACTGCACCGTTACCACCTTTGTTGAATAAAAAAAATTAATTAAAACATTTTAATATATGAAATATACATATACTGATTTGCAAATATACTGAACAGATATGATTTATAATGATAATAGGTAAAAATGATATAATATTTTTTGGAATAATTTTGTTAAAAGAAAAGATTTTCTCTAGCATATTTACTATATACGGAGGTCGGTGCTTCTATGTCTTCTTGTTTTTATTAATTATCCCCCTTTTTAAATACATTATAAAAATATATAGAAGTGTATTTATTATAAACAAACAAATAATATTTTTTGTATAATTGTTGTAATTTTTTGTTGTTAGTATTATAAAATTAATATTTTAGTTATAAAAGAATATTTAATAACGCTTAAAATAAAATGGTTGAGCATAATATAATTAACATCGCATTGGCATCACATCTACAAATACATATGTATTTTTTGTACAGTCCCGCTTGATCACGACATTCGATAATACCATCACCTCCGAATGTTTGGCAAACATTTCTCTGATAAAAGAGTCGTAAACGACTCATGCTCAGTTTGTAGCAACAAATCTCTCGATCTCGCAGATTTGAATGTGATATCAACAGTGAAAATATAGCAATATTTAAAACGAACAACTAACGGCATCACTTAATATTCGCTAATAATATTTTGAATTATTGCATATCGTATCATATTCGATTTTTAAAGTTTGGCAATAGTTTGAGAACAAAGTCCCTTCTGTTTTTGCTAATACATTTGCTTTTGCCTCTCTATGCTAAAAACGAGAGAAATTGTTTATTTATTTTTATTGCTCTGTAAAGCATTTTTGTTCGACATAAGCAAACCGGTAACGGCGTTGCGACTTTCCTCTTTCTCGAATAAATACGGTCATATTTCATCTTTCAGTGTGCATTACCAGCTATTGAACTGGTTCTGGCTGTTCTCAAACCAAATTCGACAACTCTGTTTGTTGACGTAGCCATTTGAGCAAAAAATCTGTTTCGTCGCCCTTAGTTCCAATAACCAATGGTTTACCGTTGGCATAAAACAGACAGGCAGCGAAACTAGCGCCGGTATTGTTATCCATTGCCTATGTTTAATTGTGTTAGAGAGTGTCTGCGAGGAAAATCGAAGGGTTTGAGTATTTATATGTTTTCAGATAGTCAGGCAGCCTGTAATCCTGCAGGTTAATGTCAAAGATTGTTTTGGACTGCCTGACATCACTCAATGAACTGGGTGTTCAGAACAGGGTTAGGTCCCGGGTCATGAAGGCCACCTGGGTTGGTTAAAAAGTCGCTCGGCTTTGGGAGCATGCCTAACAGGTTTATTCTTAGGACACTGTATTCATACAGACCATCAGTATTATTTGGGAAATGTTAGCGATGTAAATTCTGCACGATGTATTTTGAGACATCTGAACATGTACTCCGTAAGTGCCCTGCATTTTCTGCTCACAGGATAAGTTTCTTTGACGAGACTCTAGTAACTGCAAAAATGGCATTTGAACTCAATATAATGTGGCGAACATATGTATGTATGGGGCTGCACAAGAGATCGTTTAAGTCGCAGTGTGTTTGGCCTCGACCAATCAAACCTAGAATTTTAATCTAAATAGCCTTTGTTGTTACAGTATGGTCTGAACATATCAAATTTCGGTAATCCTTTGGATTTTGTAAGAACGCATACAAGGTGTCAGCTTTTAAATATTGTAAACTTGGAAGACTCTATTGTTTCAGATGTATTGTGGCAGCAGTCTTAAATAACTTCAGATAGAGTTACATTCTTTCGAATTCTTTCGATAAAGATATTTAAGAAAGCTAATTTACAGTAAAAAGTAATTTAGCAGCCTAAAGTAGTCTCTGTCTATTGTTGAAGAACTATTGCAGATAGCACTCACACTTGTCTTTATTCAGTTTTGCTCTAAATTATAGCAGACACATAGTCACAGTGCTATTGCCATCTACTACTACTATATCTACTCTTCTATATCTAGATATATTGTTTTAATAATATTTTAAGGAAATTGAAAAGAAACATTACTTCAGAGATATTCCCCGTGTTTGAAGATTATGATGTCTATAGAGTTTTCCCATGAATTTAGGTATAAAATATACATATATAGTAATCTATTTCTCATAATAATATAAATAGAATTCCATATATATATATATATATATTTTGTTTCTTCGCCAGAAAAATATGTGTCTATATTTAGTTGTGCTCACCCTTTTATTTTACGTTCACACCACAGTTGTTATTATTGTAAACGTCATTATATTTATATAGTACTAATTTAATATTTGTAAGAAGAAATATTCTTTTTATTTATTTTGATTACTCATCATATATTATCATTCATTTTATTAATTATTTGACACCAATACAAACAACTATAACAACAAATCAACCAAATATTCAACAACAAATAACCCAAAAAAAATATATTACCCACCTATCAAAATCTATCAACAATAATAAAAAAACAACAATTAAATCTATCATCGAATACCAACAACCAATCGATCTGGCAATATCTGATGTAAACAAATTGATTGTAACGCTTTGTAAAATGTATTAAAAAAAAAAACAACAAATAATCAAAACAAAAACAAAATAATAACAATAAAACAAAAACAATAATGAATGAATGATGATATTGTGTAAACAACATATATTTAATATATATATCCTCTTTCTCACTCTCTCTCTCTCTCTGTTTCTTTTTCATACATTTGCTTACGCTCTGTATTACACGCTCTCTCTTAATGGGTACATACTTTGTTTACATGAAAATAAAAAAAATAAAAAAATTGAATTACCTACTATACCAATATACCACCACATCATCAACAAATCAAACTATTATTTGCTGTTTATTATTAAAAACAAAATTTTTCTGCCAAATTACTATTATATTATTAATTTTATTAAATAAAATGTGTGCGTGTGTGTGTGTGGTTGTATGTGTGCGTGCATGTAAATATAAATTGTTGATCTACAATACAATATTGGAATCCATTCTACCTACCTATCGTAGATAATTGTCCAGAGGGTATACCACGTGTTTATCATTTGGGCACATGTGGTGGCCGTTACAATGCCATGGTATTAGAATTATTGGGATTGTCTTTAGAAGATCTCTTCAATATTTGCAACCGTAAATTTTCACTTAAGACTGTACTGATGATTGCGAAGCAACTTGTAAGTTTCCCTTTTTAAAAATATAAAAAACATATATATTTTAAGAGACCCATCAAAACGAATTATCCCCATTTCTTTATTTAAAATTTATTGTTTTTTCTCTCTCTCTCTATTTTAAACTTCTTGCGTAATGTTCTAACGTGTTAAAAATTGTCCGAATAATTATTTCGTTTGAAAGATTAAATGATTTTATTGTTTAATTATTGTTATGTTTTTAATAGCATTAAAACTTAAATTCATATTTTTTTATTTTAACAAAAAATGTTTATTTTTTATAATTTATTATAATTGAAAAGAAAAAAATGTGTCTCAACTGCAAAAATTATACATGAAAACGTAATTTGAAAAAATAAAAATAATTCAAAATATTTAGTCAATTTCAATTCTAATCTGTTAACTTTCCTTCTTTAATATTTGTATTAATTTGTTATATAAAAATAACTATTATTTATTATTTTTTTTATATGTTAAAATTACTATTTTTATTTTGTAGCGGTAGTTATATTTTACTTATTATTAAAACTTTTATTAAAATACTTTAACCTAGAGCGGTAAATATTTGAAGTTTGAAAGAAGATATAATTTTCCAAAGATATGTATTTTCCAAATCACGACAAATGATTTCGAAAGCCTCTTCCGCATTCGAATTGGCTCTATTCTTATATTATTATAATTATTCAGATCGGGCACAGTTGCACGAGTCTACGATCCATGAGATCTATTGTGACCCTTCCAGTCTACGGCTTGTTTAGCAAATCTGCAGCCTTCCTAATGACCAGATATCAGGAATCGTAGTGATATTCTCCATTGAGAGCCAGTATATCTGTACATTTCTAACTTTAAATCTATCGAGAATCAACCATTTACATAATGTTTTCCATGCTTCTGATGCCTGTAAATAAACTTTACGAAGGTCTACCACCATGCTCATATGCACTTTTAATCTACAGTAGGTCGTAAGAAAATCCTTCCGGAGTTTCACATCCAACGTGCTGTACTTGAGACTATCAGAGCTGAGCCCAAGCTGTGTATAGATCACCACCTTAGCATGCTTTAGTCTACTTGGAACATCCCAATTTTCCAAGCGTTTGCTAACTTTCCAATCTTTGATTAGATTAAGAATAGTAGTAAGCGGAGTTGCACAGTAGATATGCATTCGAAAATAGACTTTATTAAGTAGTAGCTCTAAATTGTATTTCTTGAAAAAAGTTATTTTAATTTTTACGAAATATAAATTTCAGTTCAAATTTTTTTTCTTTTAATTGAGTAGAAAAGGGAACGTAATTAACGTCAGTGTAATCCGTTTTATTTTTCAAAAACATATCAAATTAATTTGCAGTCCTTTCAGCAAAGTCCTACAGGTAACTAGAAAATGTCATTGGAAAGACAGCCTCTTTGCAGTTCATTAGCTTTTCCAAATTTCTAATTCTCTTAAATAAAAAAGCGATGTTTATTAAATTTAAGCGACAAATAATGTAAACAAGTTTGGCAACAGTGTATGTGTATAGGGATAGATGTTACCTTACCTTCTTTTTTTTATTTATATAAAGAATGATATTATGCTGCCAGATATTTAAGAATATAGTTATTGTTAATACGAGCATAATAGCCGTATATTATAGGGAAAGTGAATATCCTTTACCCTATATATCTTCAGCAATAAGATAAAAACGTGAATATATTTTTGTGAATATTTAAAATGTACATTAAATTTCTTTTCCTATTATAAATAAATTTCATTTTTGTATAAGAGATCAAATTAGTTTTAATAATAATTTATTTTTGTAAATTTCTTTTATATCTATTATGTGCATGTATTGTATTGTATGTCTTTCCAAAAGAACTTTAGACATGAAATATATGTATATGATTATTTTTATATAGATTTATTGAATTCTACTGAATTATTTACATATTTTACTAACAGATTTAATTATTTTCTTTTTTTTTTATTAAAGTCTATTTCTTTTTTACTTATAATTTCACTTATGTATTTTGTAGTAAAAATAAAACTTATCTGCAGTATTGCTAATGGAATATGGATTAAAATACAGGCAGTAATATAAAATTTTGTATGATTAATCCGTTTATAATGATTAATCTTTTCAGTCAATGATATAGATAAAAACCTGCATTTATTTAATGCAGAAATTTTATTAAAAAGACCAATATTTATTAAAAAGAAAATAGTTATTCAAAAGTGAGTAATTAAAATTGAAAGGTATTTTTAACGAAATGTATTGTTGGCGACATATGTACATATATGTTTTATATCTTAAAGTTATAGAGATTTTGAGATATAAAAAAACCTTTCTTTTGTAAAATAAAAAAACGTCACTTTTATTTATTAATCATAGCATTCATTTATTTGTTAAAATATTCAATTCATTTCTGGACCGATTACTTTTCATAGCGATAATTTTGTTTGACCACCTGAGTAATATCTTATTTTTGATTAAAAAATCTGTATGCACTGTAATAAAATATTACGAAAAACTAATTTGAACTTAATACTATACAAATACGCTTAAATCCGAATGCCTTTGTAGAAATTTGTCACCTTGTTTCAATTATGGATCGATTCCGTTCATATTTCGATATTTTTACAATAGATTGAGGATAAATTTCACTTCTTGTATTTAATACGACAACGGCTAAGCCGAACACTACAATGTCTACATAATTACCCGGTGGCATATTTGGGCGATCATCAGTATCAAGTTTAAATTTTTATATTATGATAAATGAAAAATTTCATTGGTAAATCCTCGTTACAATGCCACAAACCAGTAGAAAGAAAGCTGTAATTTAGTGACATTTTCTGTTATGAGTCGACTACATGTTGAAATTTAGTGACTTTGTATGTTATGAATCGACAATTTAGTAACATTGTCTGTTATACGTTGATTACATGCTGAACGATGCCGGATTTTGTCTGCTATGCACCAAGCGCAATGATTTTTGATGATTTGTCTGTTAGGACTCACTAATACACGGCAAGACAAAATCAACTTCTGTCATGACAGAAAACCGAACACCGAAAATTCATCATCATTCAATTCAAATTTAATTTGCTTAAATCATATTTCTGTTAGCGACAAGGTTTGCGGATGGACTGACATTTTATCCAATTGACTTAAGAATTGATTTTAATTCTATTCTGTGTACATAATTAGAAGTAAATTAATACTTCATTAATACATTATATAGATTATAGCGTTTAAATGCGCTACTCGGTAAATCTAACAAATTAACCAAAATGAAAGGCGTATACATTTATTATAGTCCTTTCGAATTTTCTACCGGCTGAGATAATTTAAAAATATAAGTAAAGGTCTAACTCTAATCGACTTCTGCTAACTCAAGGTACCGTCAAAAATCAACTGTCTGTCAAATACTTAACAAACTTGTAGACTTTTGGGTCAATTTAATGGACCTTGTCGTGGTTGGCGTATTTGCTGTTGTATTGAGACATTTTTGTCTTAGATTCCTTAATCTACTACAAAAATGTCGATAAGGATAAGGATGAATGTCTTGGATTGGCTAATAGATCGTGGCATTTTTATCAGACTTATTTAAACAAAACTTAATAATTATAAAAATAAATCTTTCAAACAATTTGTCGATCATCCGTCCTGAAATCGAAAAAGTTGTTGAGCCATTTTGTAGGGTCTTCCTCATATTCGAAGGGTTTTTTCCCTTCGTCACTCCTATTGGCTTTTATACAAAGTATTCATTATTTTGTAACCAAGTTTTTTTTTTTTACATAAGACCAGCACCTAGGGGATGGCCCCTACTCATGCAGTGCATTGTTCTGGTACTAGGAAAATAGGTTGTGGTAAGGAGGATAGAGGGAGTAGTGTTTATGAACGTTAGATATAAATTTACTCATGTCGTAAGTGGCAGGAAGTCTTTCGCTGGAAGATTATTCCACAAACGAACTGTACGACTAAAGTATGAATTCTCCCTTTAAAACGCTGTGCGATTCACTGGACAATCAACTACAAAGGTATAGGCTCCATGAGAAATACGAGTACTACGTAAGAATATATGATTTTTAGGAATTAATTAGTTGATATCGTCAGAACATATTCCGTTAGAGTACTGATAAAACAATGAAACACACGCCACATTGCGACAGTGTTCTAATGAATCGATAGAGTTGGCTACCCTACCATCATTAATGAGCATCTTCACCATCTCCTGTTCGCGGTCGAGAAACTCTAAAATAGGCTCTGAAGTACCGACCCATACATAGGAGTTATATTCCATTTTGGGTCGGATATAGGTTTTGTAAATATTAAGGAGATCAGGTGGAGTGAAGTATTTATTGCACCGTCTTGAAAAATTTGAAATATGTGATAATTTCAACGAACGTTACAGTGATTTCTCATGCGCAAAACATCAAGTCCCCAATATCGACATTATCATGGCCACAAATGACAACACACCACCACGTCTATGTGTTAAAAAACAACATTGAGTCTTTCGTGCATTAAAATCAACCCTGTTCGCACGACCACACGCGGAGATTTTCACCAGGTCACTTGTGAGTGTGTTGTTCATATGCATCCTTCTTGCCCCAATCTCCAAGAGGCTTGGCCTACGATCAAAAGAATATGGGCGACAAATGTTGCTGTTATCCGCAAAAGAGTAGATAAGATTAAAAGTGAGAAGAAGAAAGTCGTTCAGAAATATTAGACAATGAGTAAGAAATAGAACAGAGCCTTGCGGTACCCCTGAGTTTGCCCTGAACTCGTCGGATGAGACCCCATCTATAGCCACTCTTATAGAGCGATCTCTGAGAAAGCTCGATATAAATCAAAAAAAGTAACTACCGACACCAAAAGCATTAAGTTTAGATATGAGAGCCTGGTGCCAAACTCTATCAAATGCCTTTGAGATATCCAGAGCCACAACCTTACTCTCGCCAGAACCATGATTTGACCTGTTCCATTTCTCCAAAAGCAACGTCAGCAGGTCACTAGTAGAACGGTCCTTTCGTAAATCGAACTGACGATTGCTTAGCAAATCGTAGGATTCCAAATATCTCACAAGGTGGTGATTAATCATACTCTCCATAACCTTAGAGAATGCGGTTAGGGTTATTAGCCTCGCCCTTTTGGGCATTGGCGTTATATTAGCAAGCGTTGAAGACCAGTGCTGGTATGCCATCTGACCCAGATGAGTTGTTACGTTGCAAGGACCCTTTAGCTTAAAATTTCAAGTCAAGTAGAGGATTTATCCACGGTAGCTCGCTTCGATATGATTGTGTGTAGTGGTTAGGTCCCGACTAAGTGGTGATGGTGATGATCCTTACTTAGCATTGTAATTTTTTCCCAGTTGTTGGCGTTTTCTCCTGGTCGTTTGTCTGTTGTTTGTCATCATCGCCAGAGGTAAGTTGCAAGGTCAGGGGTGTTTCTTTAGATGGATTTGTCTGGAGGGACATGAAACATTAAACACTTGAAAGCGCAACGACGTTAAAAGGCCATTTTAGAACTTTTTTATATTGGATTGGAAGGCTTTAAATTATCCAACCCAATACTATTAAATGCCAGCTGTTCTTAGCTGCTTCCTTAAGTTCTTAAACAAATGAAACTTAAGGAAAAGTTTGTTAAGTACATTATAGTTATTCATTGATTGAAGTTGATTGTATGTATCTATACGCAGAATTGCTTTAGCATGTTATAGCTATTCTTAGACGTCGTGGATCATCTAAGAAAGCCTTTCGCACTTAAAAAAAGGATGTCGGACTTACTGATTTAATTTATACAATATATTTTTTTGTATATACTAATTTAAAAATGATTTCCTTTTCGCTTAGCAATACTGCAAGTTTTAAACAGTTGTTATTGTAAATATTTATTTTGTATTAATAATTATACTTTATTTGTATATACATTCATATGTATAAATATATTTATTTATTAACAAACAGCATTTGACTTCCAATTCAAATATGCCAAGAGAATTTCTAGTAAAATAAAATAATTTCTTTTTCTATAAGAAAATCAATAAAAAAAAAATGAGATATATTTGTTTAAAAAAATCAATTTGGGTGGTAAATAGGATAGGTGTTTTACATTTTATGCTTAAAAATAAAAGAGAATATTGAAAATAATATATTTTTTTACATTAATAAATGCTTTTTTTTTTCTGTGTATAAAAATAAACCTGCTGCCTTTTCAAAATGATATAGATTTTGTGTTAATTTTTTTTTTTTTTTTTGATTATTATAAACATAACATAATGCTCTCTATTACAATCCTTGACAAAAACAACAACAATAATAAAAAAATATGTTTTGCTGCTGCTTAAGAATAAAAAATAAATTGTTTTTTTTTCATCTGTTTTTTAATTTCGATTTTAAGTCAAATCAATATTTTTTTAATATAATTTAGTTTTTTTTCTTCTAACAATTATAAGTTTTTGTTTTAATTAATTAAAAAAAAAAATAGAAAAAGAAAATATACATACAATTACAATTGTTGTTGTTATTGTTTTTGTTATTGTAGCAGAAGGTGTACCCGAAGTATATTACTTCGGTCCATGCGGCAAGTACAATGCTCTTGTTATGGAATTGCTTGGTCCATCACTTGAAGATTTATTTGATATTTGCGGCAGACGTTTCACTTTGAAGACAGTACTACTGATAGCAATACAATTAGTAAGTACCATCCATCCATCCATCCATTCACTACTACTACAAAATACAAATAAAAAAAAAATACATAAGATATGTCACCACTCTACCACCACCACCAAACTAGAACTACAATAGAACAAATGAAATGAAACGTTAAAAATGTTTACATTTATTTGGAAGAAGTAACAACTATTCAAACATACCATCTAAATTTCAGGCTTTAGAACAAGCTTTATGGCCTTTGTGCTTAGCAGTTTAAAATCATCTTAGTTTAGGAGTTAGCAACAAACAACTATATTGTCTATGCTGTAGTACATGATGCATATTTTAAATCCTTCTTTTATTTTCATATAACCAAACTTCACTATGCCTTCTTCATCTAATCTATACATTTAAACATTTTATAGTGTTGATATTAATCTACCATTGTTATGTAAGGTTAAAGGTTATAATAATTTCTATAATTTATGTATCATTTTTTTGGTAAAACACTTTTTTGTTTCATTCCATTTCTAAATTACTACGAGTGCATACCATTAGCATATTTAGTCTTAAACATTTTCAAAGATATTTTCTTTTTTGTTTATTTTTTATATTTTCTTTTCTAAAGCATGTAATTCTTCATTAGATATTTTTTATATTTTTAATTTTTTTAAAATAATATTTTGAATTATTTTTATTATTTTTTTTTCTAATCTTATTTCGTTTTCATACAATATTTAGTAAAAAGCTTTACTCGTTATCGAAATTGTATCATCTTCAAATTTCATTAAAGAAAAACAGAAATATAAATATAAAAAATAATATTAGCAAAAAAAAAACGAAAGTTAAACTACGCTAGTTGAGACACTGTATATGTACTATTATTTTCTTTTGAAGAAAATATATAAAAGTCGGTTTTTTGAATTACCCAAAGTCCCTCCCCCTCACTTTGGCTCTACCTTAAAACAAAATTTAGCATGTATATAAAATCGTTTTGTCTTTTTTATATAAAAAACTTTCTATTATTATTTTAAATAATACTAATCAAATTTTTCTGTTTTCCCAAAAACTAAAAAAAAAAAATATTTTTGGTTTAACTAATAATATAGCTCCACCGGATCGAATATGTTCATAGTCGGCACTTAATTTATAGAGATGTAAAACCAGAAAATTTTCTTATTGGTAGAACATCGACGAGACGAGAGAAAATTATCCACATAATTGGTAAGTTAAATACATATAGTATTTCAATTATAAAAATATTTTAGACTGATTTCGCTTTAAGACAATCTACACACTATGCCTCAAAAGTCTTAGGACGACAATAAAAATTAAATTTTTTTTTAATATACAGTCAGCGTCAAAAAAGGTGTAAAATTCTCTAAAATTTAGATTTTATTTCAGCCTTTAACCTCTTGAGCCCTCAGATACACATACGTGTACTTTTACAAGTAGCGACATTATTTCGAAGCTGCTAGACCTGTATTTCTTTCATTTTCACCAAAGTTATCGTCATTATTTTTTACAATTGGAGTATTTTTTTTTTTTTTTTTTTTTTCAATAAGAGCACAAGTGTTTTAATAATGGCCCAAAGGAAACGATATATAAGAAAATAAACTGTTATCATAATCGCTTCATATTCAGGTCTCAAGAGCTTATAAATGTAATGAATTTAAACATTATATATTTTTTTAAACTGTACATAGTGCTTTCCAAAATTCGTTAACAACAACTAAAGTTATACAACAAAAACGAAAGATACTCTAATTTTTACGCGTCAAAAAAATGTACAAGGAAAAAGCTATATAAAGTAGAAATACTTGGGAAGTAATACCATTTTTCTGATAGGTGCTGTCGATTACAACAAAAACCATATTTTTGAATTTTCGCACAGCTACAAAATCTTTTAGTTAACAGTCATTTGACTGTCCCCAAACAAAATTTTTTTTATAGCGTACGTTACGTCCACGTTCATAATCTAGTATAATACATAATCGTGCATCACATGATACTCGGACCAATATTCCAACTATTTATTATTTATTTTTCGGTAATCATAATTAATAATTGATTGGGAATCTTATTTTTTTCAATTATCGTTGGCTTCCAGTACAACATAGAAGCTTTTCTTTGTCAGTATCAATCTGTTAGTAAGGTATAGTGTTAACACTGAAGTAAATACACATATAGAGTAAAATAACGGGAATCTCTTTTTAGCAATCGGCTTGCTATACAACACAAAAATCTTTTCTCTGTCAGTATCAATTTAAGGGTAAAAACCGGTTTTTCGTGCCATCATTCTCTTATAAGCTAATAACTTGGCGAAATGTAAACCGATTTTAATATTTTTAGCAGATATGGAAGAAGATGGAGAAGAAGAATAGACGTTTTAAATGGTATATACTTTACTTAAGTAGGCTTGTGAATATGTGCATTGTTCAAGTAAACGCATTTTTCATCCAATTTATTCCAAATTGTTCAAGTTTAGAGATGTTTCTCAGAATCTCCCTAACGTTCAGAGAGACAGAAGTATTCGTACACTTTATTATTTTGTATTTTTTTATTAAAAAATCAGAACTTTTTGGGTTCCATATTATATCAGTTGTGGACCACAGGTTTTTTGGCATCGATTGTAATATACAGTTTTTTTAAAATTTAGAGGTATTCAATTATAGGATTCCTCTAAACCACAACAGTGTTCGTTATTTTGTTAAAATATATACAAAATAAAATTAAGATGTATATGTATATATATGTATGTGTATTACATTTGCAACTAGAGTAACCCTCTCCGCGTTGCTGGGAGCCTTTGTGTTATTATATACCTATAAATGTATTCCTTATAAGAAATTCATTAAAACTAATGGTTTGTATTGAGTACCAAGTTCAGATACCGCCATTCTAACCGTTTTCTAGATATTCAAAAATCAATATTTACTTTGTATGGGAGGATCCACACCCACTTATTCAATTTTGCCCATATTTCGACTGATGATGTATATTGACTACGAAGTTATTTAGACCAAATTCTGAGCCTTTTACTATTACCGTTCCAAAGATATTAATATTAACTTTGCTTGGAAAGTGCCACTCCCGCTTATCCAATTCCACCCACTTTTTAAGTGATGATTTTTATTGACCATAAAGTTATTTGAACCAAATTTAGAAACCTTCACTACTACCGTTCTCTAGATATACAAAAATCAATATTTACTTTCTATGAGAGGTGCCACTCCTACTCATTAAATTCCACCCACTTTTTTACTGATGATATGTATTGACCATAGAGTTATTTAGGCCAAATTTAGAAACTCTCACTATTACCATTTCAAAGATATGAACATATAAATAAAAATTTTATATGGGCGTGTCACCGCCCAGTTGAACAAAAACCATTAGTAAAAGTACAGCGGCCCTTCCAACGCATGTATTTGTTTGTAAATCGGTTTAGTGGTTTTCGAGTTATAAAATTACTAACATAGGACAACTTACTTTGATATGTATGTATGTGTATATAGATATATTTTTTAAATGTACGAATACTTTTAAATATTTTGAGTGTACGAATACTTATATACCTAACTGTACATAATGGAATACTTCCTCAAAAGATATCACATTTTCTAAGTATGAGATTATCTAGCACAGAAGTGGTTTGTCTACCAAAATAGTGCGCTGGTCCGCATGTTTCATGATTTTATTTGTTAAATATAAACTTTTTTATTTGTAAAGAGAATAAATTAAAATTTTAATCTTTGATAAGATAACATACACAAAACGAAGGCACTTATATTATTTTTAAAATGTTCTGTTAAAAAATATATTTTTACTATACTCATAGCGGGCGCGCACGTGCACGCCCTCATCTACAATAATTTAATTTTTTTAACGTTTTCCATTTATTCATTTTTTTTTAAATTTCAAGATTTCGGTTTGGCCAAAGAATATATTGATTTAGATACAAATAGACATATACCATATCGGGAACACAAATCATTAACTGGTACTGCGCGATATATGTCTATAAATACACACATGGGCAGAGAGCAATCTAGACGTGATGATTTAGAGGCACTAGGTCACATGTTCATGTATTTCTTAAGAGGTTCACTGCCATGGCAAGGTCTTAAGGCCGATACACTTAAGGAGAGATATCAAAAAATTGGTGATACTAAACGAGCAACACCCATTGAGGTATGTTTTTATTATAAGATTTACTATAAAATTTAATTTTTTTCTTTTTTTTTAATTTATTGCCAGGTACTTTGCGATAATCATCCTGAAGAGTTTGCCACATATTTACGTTATGTGAGGCGACTAGATTTTTTTGAAACGCCCGACTATGATTTTCTGCGAAGACTGTTCCAAGACTTATTCGATCGTAAAGGCTATGTGGATGACGGAGAATTCGACTGGACAGGGAAGACAATGGTAGGCAGCAAACGTAGTTCAGTAATGTGAAATGAATTGAATTGAATTGGCATAACCACAAAGAGCAAAAACAATTGAAATGAAATGAAATGATGAATAAACGTGCAAGAAAGAATTTAACTAATAACCCCCTAACCCCCAACTCCTCAGATATTAATTAGAGATTTTTAGTTTAAAATTAACACAAAATACTATTTAAGTGAATGGAAAGAGGTGTATGGTGCCTTAAACAGTTTGGATAATTTGGAAAATTTTTTGGATAGCTATTTATTTTCTTTGTCTTTATAATTTTCCAACTAATCATCACATTTTATTATGAGGAATGCGTTAACAATTTTTTTGTTAACATTTTTTTTTTTTTTTTTTTTTTTTGTTGTTTTGATCAAGAAACTCAGGAAGGTGTGTTATTATTAATGCATATTTTGTTAACTATTTGTGTTGATTTTAATTGTTTTTATTGTTTTTTTAAAGGTTATGGCCATTTCTTATCTAAGCAAGATCAATTCGATACCAAAAGAAAAAAAAAGAAAAATTAAATTCAAAATTAAGTTTTTGGGTTTCTTTTAGAAAAAAATTTTTAAGAAATTTCTTTTAATAAATATGATAACTTAAATTTTATGATTTTTGTAAACTGATACTTCAATATTTTTTCTTTTTTAAAGAACTTGATAAAAATGCATATTTTTTAACTTGAATTTGTTTTGTTTCTTGTTTTTAACATTTTGATTTGTATTTTATTGTTTATTTTGAAATCAATATTTATTTTTTTTATAACATACAAGACTAAGGAACAACTTGAACAAATGAAAGTCATTAAAAATGCACCACCTTCTCATTTAGCCAAAAATAGATCGGATAAGGTATCATTAATTTTTTATTTATATGTTTAGTTTGATGGCAAAAACGTTTTTATAAGAATTCCTTTTGAACACAAAAACTATTTTAAAAAAATTTTAGTTATTTTTTTTAGTTTATTTTATTAACTTCAATCTGCTTTGAAAGTTCAATGAAAAGAAAAGAATCTTATAAAAATGTTTTTTTTTTATTACTATTGCTTTTTGATTCAAAATCTAAAAAAAAACAAAACAAATTTATTATTTGTTTATTTTAGATAAAAAAAAGTAAATCGCTATAGAAACGTTTGCTTGATGAGTGTACTGTTGTGTATATCTTCTGTTTTTTTCTTTTCAAACGAACAGCTCAAGAAAACCAAACAATACCATTTAATTTTTTTTTTAATTTTTAGTAATTTTTTTGATTACTACTACTCGATTTAATATGAAATTTTATGACTAATCCATGTTTTTCTTTTTATTTTATTTTTTAAAATTTTATACCATATCGCTACAAAATGTTTTGTAACACTCAATTATCATCACCAACACAACGTTTTATAAAAAATATATATATATATGAAAATGATGTTGTGTGTCTGTGGTTTTCTTCGTTTTTAAATATCTTGTGTTATGATAACTAACCACTTAATATATAATTTCTATGCGAAAATTATCGTCATCATCACAATATACATAACCGCATAACGCAGTCAACGCCGGTTGGTTCCCTACAAACAGGTCATGAAGTTATTATTTCACCAAATAAAGATCGTCATAATGTTACAGGCAAGGTAAAGTATTTATTTTATATATCTTTTATATTTTATAAATAATCATTAGAATTGAAATAGAAAGAATAACATAATTTTCAAATGGTAATCGAAAAAATTGCAATAATCCTTTTAAGTTATGGTTCAATGCATTAATTTCCATCGTTTTAAATGTTTATTTTAACTATTACCACATATCTATATTTTATTATACTACTGATGTCAATAGGAAAGCGATAATAGTTTTAATTTTTAAGGTAAAAAATGAATGAAGAATATTTTTTAAACATTAGTCGCGTGTTCTGACAATCTCATGATTAGAAAATCTCATGCGAATTAAGGCATGCTTTGTAGTTTATCTGTTTTGCTATTTTCCGAACTTATGTTCAAAAAGTGAAAACACATATGTGTTTGTGGTGTGTAAACTAAAAACGGAAAAACAAAAATGCCAGCAGCATTCTTGGTTAGTATAATTGGTTAAAAAAATTCCAATAAAAAAAAAATGTGTTAAAAACAGTTTCTTATACATTCGAAGAAGTTCGTTTACAGATTTGACCAAATATGAAACACCTTCTTATGTTTTAAACGGGATTTATTAAACCAAATAAGTGCCATTTTAATCGATAACATTTTGCCATTTTTGTGGTAAAGCCATTATTCGATAAGTGTAGAATTTCTGGTGTTCCTGAGCGAAATACTGATTCAATTGCATTTTGCAGATCTCTGCAGTATTTTAAATCACACCATTAAAAAAGTTCTGCAGAGATCAAAACAAATATTAAACTGAAAGAGGCAAGCTTCTCAGTTTCTGCCGGGTCAACAAATGTGTGTGTGTTCTGGCGTTGTGAGAGTCGAACACAGCGCTGTTTATATTGATCAATTTTGGCTATTCTAATTGAATTGGTTGCTTCAATCTGAAATTGTTAACAGTAGGGATCAGAATAGTTTTATCCGATTGTAGAAACTCATAATTATCACTTCTCTTCCAAACCATACAGACACGGAGCATTACCTTTCTTGGCGTTACTCCTGGCTTTGCTACCGTCTGTGAAGCTTCATCGCTTTATCATTAGCTTCAGAAATGTTTCAATTTCTTTCCGCCTTTCTTTTAGCCTTATCTGCTACATGGGCCTTAATCGAACAAAGACTTTGTAATTCACTAGGTTTAAAACTTTGCTGCCGATCGAAACACTTGTTATCTTTTAAATCTTGATTTGCTTCTTGAACTAAAGCATACGGGTACGTTCTGTAAACTGAAAACGACTGAAGTTGAAATCAAATAAAATTTCAAATTGTTATAATTATCAAATTTAAAAAGTTTTTAAAAAAAAATTTTTTTTATTAATTTGCTTAACTACCTTTAAAATAACTTCTTTGATTATCAAAATTAAAAAATAATTGTCGCGTTTAAGTTTTATTTACTCGATTTCAATTTTAACCCTTTTCGGTGTACAGAATATACCCGATAGTTGTACCAAAATACATTGACTTGCCGCTTCGAAAAATTGTCATGTTGATTGCCAAAGGTTGAAACAGACTGAATAAGAAGAAAGTCTTACAACGAGTTGCAACAATCATGGATATAATATATATGTTTAATTGCAGATTTGCGTGGCTTGTGTTTGAATCATTATGAGAGTTCCTTTCGTCGGAGTAGCTCTGCGTCTTCCTTACTCAGCTAAGGCAAGAAAGTTTGGGTAAAACCTAAAAACATTTGGCACGGGTCTATTTACCGGGCATTGTAGTACTCGATATAACATTAACTTAGCAATTGTTGAAACAATTCAATACATGTAAGGCTGAACAAAGGGTCATATGAGTAGTGGTGCGTATCGCCTTTTTCTATCTTTCATTAAATCAAGCCTTATGACAGTACTTTTACGTTAAGCAAACTTTTGAGCCGATTACTTTGAAATAGAAATGAGCGTTTTGTTTTATAGAAAAAAGCGTAAACAATCGTACTTACATATATATAAAACTTCTGATGATCTTTCTATGCGAAAAAAATATAATGTAAAAAAAAATCTGGTATACTGGAGGTGGAACCTTTAGTTGTTAATCTTGAAATGAGACTAGCCCATTTAGTAATACTCTTTTAGTCAGTATTGTAAACACTATTGGATTATAAAGTTAGATTCTCTGGGATAACAAAATATTGAAAATAAATCTATTAATAATTACTAATATTTTCTTATATCACAAAATAAAAAAAGATAGTCTTGCCCTATTGTCAAAATAAACGGCTCATTTCTATTTAAGCAATCTATAGTAAACCGATGGAAATTGATACATATACCTAATATTAGGAATATAAATAAAAATGATTTAATTGGAATTTATGTTATTGAGAGGAGAGACTTTTTATTTAAAAAAAAATTACAAAGCGTCAAATTATCTTAAGCTACGTTCTTCACAAGTATTTTGAAGTTTTTAAAATTACAAAAACGTAAATTTTTACATCTTCGTTTTTGGATAATAATGTCTGCTTCGATAATTTGACGTTTATAAGAATATGTACGTTTTTGTAAATTCAAAAATAAAAAGTCTCTTTAAAAACTAATGTATTTCCCATATGTATATGCATATCTATAGTTTCTTTCATTTTTATATTAATTTTTTTTTTATTACGGGTTTTTCTATAGAACTATTATTTTTACTATTTTACAATATTTATTTAGTTATTTCAAAATGATTTTCTTAAAACTATTTGTCTTTTTCTTAATTAAATTGGAATTAAATTTATTTTTACTACATTTTTTGTATTAAAATCAATTGAAAAAAAATACATTTAAAAAAAAGGATGTTTCATATTTTGATTATGAAGATGATGATGATGAAGAATATTTAATTTTGGAGGTTAGATTTTTGTTTGTTGTATAATTCTCACCTTTTAAGGAGATAAGATCCTCATCTCTCTATATTTATAGTTTTGAATTTTGTAATAGTTGAAGCTAAAACAAAAGATGGCAAAATTTGATAGGTTTTAAAAATTGCTAGAAAATTCTTATGAAGCTTTTACGTACGCTATGACTAGAGATTATATTTTTAATAAATATATACTAATATATTTTGTGAAAGTAATTTTAGTTTTTTTTTATATATTTTTATTAATATTTTAGTTAAAACTGTATTTTTGTATTCCTTACTTTTTTTATAAGTTTCTAAAGTGCTACTAACTCTTGTAAAATAATTGCTACAATCATTGCCATAATAATTTCATAGTTAAATAACTTTATAATAAATGTAAATAAATTGTAATTTTAACATTTTAGTAATTATTAAAAAAAATCCTAATTAAATTTGCTTACTAACACTTATGCCAGTATAAATAACTAAACTATAAATAAAAAAGTCAAAATTTGTCTATTTTAGTAGCATGAGTTACAAAATACAACTTATTTTATGCGAGAGTTACTACTTAAACTTGACATTGGAATGGAAAACTTAACAGTTTCAGTGTTTTATATTCTAAACTTTCCTTGATGCGAATTTGCGAGAAATTTGTTCTATTAGATTAGACAGGCAAACAAAATATGGGTCATATAAAAGAATTTACTATGAATATCAGTTTAATGGCTCGATCACAAATAGCAACTGAACTTCAGTTGCTTTGTCAACTGGCAACGCAGCTGAAAATAAAAGTATTCTGAATCGCGTGAACCATCGTATACAAGTTTTTTGAGTTAGAGCATGTTGACCGTAAGCTTCTACCAACAATCGATAACTTTCAACAGCTGTTTTCTTCAAATGAAAGAAGGTTATCAGACTTCCCAGCAAAACATCTTTTTTAGACACAAAATTCGTCGTTATTATAGCGATCGAAAAAAGTTTGTGGCATCTATCGTGTACTGAAATCTAATGACAGATGTTTACCCTCCAAAATACCATATGTGTTATTATTGACACAAACCGTATGTGATAGTTATGCTATATGTTGTTGAAATCAACATTATTAACTTGTATACCCAATATTTGCCCTCATTTCAAAATATAAGACCACAGATTTCAAACGTACACACACTGCTTGTTTGTTGGGTCAACAAGTAACAAAAACAAAAAAGTAAACAAACAAAACAATGGCCGCTTACTGCAATAATTTCATTTGCTAGCAGCTAAAAAAAATGCCGTGCGAATGCGATAATCCAAATAAGTAATACATGCAGAGAGCGAAGTAATCCGAAGTCTCATACGAACATAGCACAAACTGCATTAAAACTTATTTTCTATTACCTAAGTTTCAGATTTAGTTCACTTTTTTACCTCCTGCACATTTTTTAAAATGTTAATTAAGTCCTTTCTAAATTAACGAAATGCAGTTTAGTTATCAAAAAATTTGACATTTTCAACATCGTTATAAAAAACGTTTTGTATGAAAATCAAAACAATTTAAACTGGATGTTGTCGACAGATTTCCAATACGTCTAAAACCATGGCAATCAGCTGTTACTATTTAAAAATATAATGTTTTTACAGTCATCTTTTGAAAATGGACTGAACTAGAAAGTGAAAAAACTTTTGAGATAAATATAAACCTTCTGAAACGTTAATATATATAAACTGTTATAAACTGTTAGGTCTTGGCTTTCAAATATCTAAATGAACGTATTACTTTTATTTTATAAAAAAACAAAGTAATAAGTGTAAAAGGTGCTTTAAGGCAACATTAGTTGCTTATCTAAGCCGACTTTAGACTTCAGAAATCTTTCGTATTCAAGTCGAAAACAGTTGTGAAGTAACATTTACTTTTGCGTATGTATAAACTTGCCATACTATTTATTCAAGGTTGATAATCATTGCCAAACTAGGCAAATTCAAAAGCAAAACACCTAACATCGTATTTTAGAATATTATCTGTAAAATAAAACCAATTTCAAAAAAATATCTTTACTTAGCATTAAACTATACAAAATAGTCTATGCATATTTTTGCGGTTTAGTATATTGTATGTAAAGCTTGAGTAGTAGTTTATCTGGAGTCTAATCACCTCAAACAACATCGAAAAAACTAAACGAAATGTTTAATATTTATGTTAAAATTTACATTATAAGGGGTGTCGCGAAATGCTTTTGTACATGTTTAACAGGGCAGTACATAAACAATTATTAAATTATCTTGTGAGTTTATTTTTTCTTGTAATAGTTAGAACTTGTATGCGAATTAAGCTATTTTCGAAATGTCGTCAAATAGGGAAAAAAATTGTGAACATTTATAATGAAAATAAACACCTCTCCTACGTTGAAGTTGCGCGTCGATCAAAATTGTCGAGGCAGACTGCTCGTAACGTTATTCTGAAATTCAATTAAGCCTTGTCTATTAAGCACAAAAATGGTGGACGATCTAGTGATTTTAGAATTCCTCAAATCGCTAAAAAAGATGAAGACGCTTTGGAAGCAACATTCAATCTTTTCCATTCGTGATATCTCACGAAAACTTAATATTTCGAAGTCGATTGTGGAACGTATAAACAAAACAGAATATTTAAGAACATTTAAAGTCAAGAAAGTCCTAAATCGAAACGAAAAAGAAACAAAAACAACAAGAATAAGAGCAAAGAAGTTGCTGCTTCATAAATTAATTAGTTTCAAATGGTTTGTATTAATGGGCGATGAAACCTGTTGTAAGGCAAAGGTTTTTGGCCAAGGTTTTTATGTTACAAAAAAAAGAAGCAATGTTCCCAACACATTTAAGTTTAAAAAGATTTCTAAGTTCTCTAAAAAATATATGATACGGCAAGTAAACTGTACATGAGGAAAAACTGCACAGGCTATCATAGTGAATCGTACAATGAACAGCCAATTTTATATTAATGAGTGCCTGAAAAGAGTTTTATTACCATTATACAGAAGCCAGGTAGGCCAGGAAGAACATTAATTCACTATTTTGGCCAGTTTTAGCCAATTGCCACTACAGCAAAGACGTCCTGGAAGGTATGGGGCAAACAAATTTCAAAAAATTTCAAATGTATTTTAAAAAGCTGTCAAACACTTCGATCAAACAAGTGGACAACAATTAATGCGATGCATTAAAAAAAGTGCAATATTTTGCAAATATATATATATATATATATATATATATATATATATATATATATATATATATATAAATCAAATTATATATATATATATATATATATATATATATATATATATATATATATATATATATATAAATCAAATTATATATATATATATATATATATATATATATATATATATATATATATAATTTGATTTTTTTCTAATGAAGTTTAGAAATTTGTCTTCATAATGCCAATAAATTGCGTTTTGCTACTAAGAAACAGATTTGGGAGTCATTTAAACTTGTAAAAAAGCATTTCAGACAGAGACACCCTTTACGTTACGATATTCGACACGATTTCGATTGCGGTGATTAGAGATAGACCTCTGAAATGATTCAATGTATAAATCTAGTATTTATTCGTAATAGTTGACTTATGTAGTCGTTATATAAAAGCGAATAATATTATAAATTTAGTTCTTTTGCTTACTTTTTTGTTTAATATTACGTTAACGCTTTATAAATTTTTTTAAATTTGTCTTTTTTTTTTTTTAATTCATTTCATCATTCCAATGTATTATTATTTTTTAACCATATTATGGCTAAAGGATTTGTTCCAAAATGTATTTCTCAACTATAGCTACCATATGTATTTATATATTGTATAGAAAAAAATAATTTTATCTAAAGTGAACATAAAAAAACTTATGAAATTATTTTTGTTTTTTATTTATTCTTTTTCATAATTATATGCAAATTAACTAAAACAAAATAAACAAATATGTTGTACTAAATTCAAAAACAAAACCAAAACAAAACACCACCGAAAACCAATTATATATCAACGTTCCAATAACGATACGCGTAATATATTGAACAAATAATGTGTGTGTTATGCAAAACGACGAATGAAAATTGAATTGAAAATTTTGAAATCAACATCCAACCATCTCTCCATTTAAAAAAATCACAACACCATCACCACCACCATTCCTATATAATAACAAACATCCTTAAACTCTGCTCTGGCTACTACTTCTACTACTACTACTACCCATCATCCTAAACTAAATAAATGACTTGAAATGAATGATTGCGCACCACACACACACAACACACTCTCTATTCTTCATCGTACGACAAATACAAAAATGAATAAAAAAATAAAAATTATTTTGAAAAAATGTTAACGAAATAAAATCGATTGCTAATTTTAAATTTTTATTATATTGATTGATGCGTGTTTGTATGTGTGTGTATATATAAATTTAAAAAAAATAATAATGGATGGGGATTTTCGTTCGTACGTTCTTATTATCTATCGTAATAGACAAATGCCAAAGGAGGTGTTGCTGCGTGGCCAGATGTACCCAAACCAGGTGCTACACTGGGCAATCTTACGCCAGCCGATAGGCATGGTTCTGTACAGGTAAGTTTATTGAGTGTCAATAATACAACATCATACATACAACATCTAAAATTGTTCTTCTTCTTTTAAGTACGTGTGTGTGTTTTTCCTAAATAAAAAAATAAATAAATAAAAATAAAAGAATTTTCAATTAAATAATTTTATTCGTATAATTTTACCTCAAAATTTTGTTTTTCTATGTAAAAAATGGTTTCGTTTAGAATTATGTATTTAATTATTATTTAATATAAAAATTATAATATTGTATGTATATATAATACATGTTTTAATGTTTAAATCAAAAACTAATAATCTTTGTCTGATATTTTATATGAAAGCGGGATTTAAAAAGAAATTTTAACGTGATTATAGGGTTTGTTAATAAAAAAAAAGAGTTTAAGGTGATAATCCTCCGCTTTAGGTTTTTATTATTTTTTTTATTTCAATTACTATTTGTGAAAATCATAATTGATACGTTTATTCAGTATTCATTTTCTTTGAAATTTTGGGAGAAAATTGAAATTTTAAAAATGTAATTTTTATCTGCAGCTTTTTAAAAGATGATATGATTCGACTTGTATTAAATGTTCATACATTTAGAATTATTATGTTCCAATTCATATATCACTTTATTTTAATGTGAAATATGAAATATGGGCCAATGATGCCATCCGCTCCACAAGCCGCTCCCAATAGTATCTCGTAATGGTTGCATTGGCTTCTGTAAGACCACTTTTGGGTTTTCTGAAATTAAAAAGCAGTCAAAATACCTTGCTTGGGCAATATAGTGTTAATTTCTTTTTTAAGATTTGTGAACACATTCAAACTCAATAAAACTGCATTTAGAAATACGTCTTGTAGAAAATCGGTCCTAAACTAAAATGTGACATTCGAAAATCTGCAAATAGGCCTACAATACTTGCAACTGCTTTACGTTTTTTTGGTCAGGGATCGTGTCAACTCAGCGTAGGTAATGACTTTAATTTATCGTTGGCTCAACCCTGCTGACATCAACGAAAGCAGACATTTTATTTAAATTTTCAATAGGTGTAGTAGGTGCTTCTTCCACAATCGCCTCATCAATTTCTTCACCGAATCTTACAACATCTCCTATTGTATTTAGTTGCTTTTCAAATTGCATCAAATTTGAAACCGTTTCTTTTAACGATGACAATTAAACCTGTTTATTAGCGCCTCCTCCTGTTGATCTAGCTTCTGAATTGTTGGTCATTAGCTTCTGTTTTTATCTTAAATTTTAAATCCTTTCACCCTTTAATTTTAATTGTATTTTAGAAAAATTTCAACTTATATTTTTAGCTAATTTCGTTTTACTTTGTGCAAACCGTCTCCGTTAGGAACTGGAGGTCCAAGCGGGTCTATTTTTTCAGCTAAACCCATCAAAATTGCAGGTTTTATTTCCTTACTCAAACCCCTAGCATATTTTGGATTTATGCTAAGGAGTTTTAAACTTTCGAAACACCTTTATAAGCAACTAATTAAACCGAAAGTTTTAAACTACCGCAAGCTGTTCATTTTTTGCTTGTACGGGAATAGCAAATAATAACAAATATTTTTAAATGAAAATGGCTTTATTGTTTTTCAAAATATTCCCCTTGATGATGAATACACTTTGACATCCGTTCAAAACCATTTTTCAAAGCAGTTTTTCCATTCCTCTTGATAGACCTCTAAAACATGATTATATAACGCTTCAACAGCTTCTTCGGCGCTCTTAAATCGTTGACCACGCAGTTTACCTTTGATTTTCGGGAACAAGAAGAAGTCATTGGGTGCCAAATCAGGACTGTATGGAGACATAAGACATCAATTCGATGTTTTGGCTACTCGAAAATTCATCTGATTGACGAGATGTGTCAGTGCTCGCATTGTCATGATGGAGAATGATTCGTCTTCTCCATTTCTCCAAAGACTTCCGTCAAACAAATGGTCGTGTACCAAACGGAACAGTGGCCACATGACCCATTCGGACGAAGTAACAGGCGAACATTTGTTTCGCTTTACTTTTTCCACAAACAACTGGTTAGATTTAGCTCGTCTTGGAATACTCACAGTGTCGATTACTGTTTCGTTTCTGGCTAATACGCATATGTATATACATGATTTGTCACCTGTCACGATTTTATACATGTTTTTTAAAGCATCATCGTCGAACTTTTCAATCATTTCCCTACACCAATCGACGCGTGCCTTTTTTTTGAGCGATTGATAAATTATGGAGTATCCAACGAGAACGAAGTTTTTTTACAACTAAGTGTTCATGAAAAATCGTATATATTTAAGTGGAACTAATGTGCAAAGATGCCTCTATCTCACAATATGTCACATGACAATCTTGCATTATCAGTTCAAGTACTGCATCATTGTTTTGTGGCACAACAACCGATTTTGTACGACCTCCACAAAATTCATCAGCGACTAAACTACGACCACGATTAAATTCACTATACCAGCAATATATTGTGGTTTTTGATGGTGCTTTATCGCCATACAAAGAACTGAGTTCATCGACGAGATAGATAATCCACGTCGAAAGTTGTGAAAAATAATCCAACAAAAAACTCTTGAAATTTCCATTTTTTGGTCAAATTGATTTTATTAACTCACTGTACACAAAAGAAATAGCTCGTGCAAAGGGTGTCTAAAATTGAGGTATCATATCATTTTAATTTTAATAATAAAAAAATATTTTTTTCAGATATTAAAAGTATTTTTGTTTCAGTTACAAATAGGTTCCGGTTAAAAATAAAAAATTATGTCGGTCACCAGGCAGGCTCCAAATCATATCAAATTATCAATCACGTTTTTCAATAAACTGTTGTCAGGGGTTGATATGTGCTCGATGGTTTTAAGCTCTTGAACTGTTGTGGGACTATTGCTATACACTTTCGATTTCAAAAGAACCCACAAAAAAAATCTAAAGTTGTCAAATCGCACGATCTTGGCCAATTTACTCTTCCTCTACGAGAAATAATGCGATTTTCGAACTTTTGTTTCAAAAGATCCATTGTTTCTCTTTCTGTGTGACAAATGGCACCATCCTAAGCCACACTAATCTGTAGATCATCTTCCTGTAGCGATTTCCATGTCCGGATCTTCTTCAACACTTCTGCTCACAGCTGCTATATTCTGGGTTGAACGACCACTACGTTGATAAATTATGTTTCTGTTATCCTGAACGTATCCAGTTTCTTAAAAATTTTCAACCATCAGCTTGATGGCACGATTTGTTTGAGTATTTTCGCTATCGAATTTTGTTCTAAATTTCCTAATTACATTTTGAAAACTTTAGCTATTTTCAAATAATGTTTTAATAATAAAAACACGTATTTATAATCTGAAAATAAAAACTTTGAATAAAAATTACAAGTACAAAATTAAAATGATATATGTATGTATCAATTTTGGAAACATCAAAACATTGCAAGTGCGTTTATACTAAAAAAAATGTAAAACTTTATTATGGTGTTTCCGGATTTTAGCTATTGACATTAGTGTTGCCAGTTCCCGAAATATAAATAGTAACCCTTGTATCACTCTGCCTAATGTTATTGACAACGACAGAAAACGAATGATTCTTTATCGTTTCTATCTTCGTTTCAAAATAGAGATTACCAACATATCGTCGATAAATGTATACAACGACAATGGGAATAGGGCCGATTATATTAGTTCAGTAATTCAATGAAATCGTTTTTATTGCTTAAAAGTGGCAGATCAACTAATATTTTTTTTTCCAAATTTCCAGTGTGATCCGACTACACTTTTAAATCACGTTTCAATTATAATTTGTGCAAATATCTATAATTGAATTAAGGAAATATATTGATTTATATCTTTTCATTTTCTAAACATTTTCTTGTACTTTGTTTTCTCATTTTATTTTATACGAGTATTTCATGATTTTTTTATCAATAAACTTCTCGTTACTTTTTAATAATTGTTCTTGTTCTTCTTCTACTATATGCTATTACTATTATGTAATTATACACCACACATATTTGTGTAACGTCTTCTTCTTATGAAACCTGTTGATTGAATTTTTTTAAATGCAGACAATTATATTTTTGATGTTTTCATTTCTAATGTTTTCACTTGATTTACTCTACATTAATTCAAGGTATTAAATATTTTTCTCTATCTACATGCATACAAACAAACAAACATACATAACTACTGCCTTCTTATCTTTGTCACTCAGAAAAAACACAAGATTTCTATAGTAAAGTTGAGATTCTTATTGTTATTCTTAGAATATATATATTTTTTTAATTTGTTATTTTTTTAACTTGAATTTGAATCTTCTGGTTTATTTTCCAACTAAATTCTCAGGTTTTTCTTTTCAATTTTGAAAAAATGTAAATTTAAAGAGCTCTTGTTTTTCTTTTTTCTTGTCTTTTTATTTATTTTATATCTTAACGTCCATGATGTTAAAGTTTTTTTTTAATTTTTCCTTTTCTCCAGTAGATTTGTTGTGCTATGTTTTTAAATGTAATTTTACATTTAAGCTGTATTTGAAATTTCACAAAAAAAAATAAATAAATAAATGAAAAAGCAACTAAATGTGCCACCACCACTGTGTATATGTAGGAAGTATAATAGTTTTTTTTTTTTTTTACAGCAGAGAGTTTCAAACATTTATACTTTGGTTTCACAAAAAAACTTAAATTTTTACACAAAGACAAGAAAAATAGTATTTTTTTATTTTTTTATACAAATTACTTTTGCACTCGCATTTCTATCTCTATAAAGATGACTTTATCGCATCTGTAGTAATCTAATGTATTTGTTTGTTGCCTTTTGAAAAGGTATTTTAAATAGTACTCGTACACTCGCACCCAGGAGAACATGGTTTAGCATAAATTTCATTTATGGTTTTTTTTATTTGTTCTCGTTTCTTTTCTTTTATGCACAATATTTTTATGGAATATTTTCAAGAATTCGTTAAAATTTCGAATGTTTCATTTAATTTCTATTCATTTTATACGTGTGTTGCTTATAATGAAAATTGTATAAATTTCAAAAAGAGACTAAAAGTAGTAATGATAACATGGCCGGTCAAAGTTCAGGATAAATTCAGGGGCACCGCAAGCTCTATTCATTCTCCCACTTTAGTTCTTAACGACTTTCTTCCTTTCACTTCCAATCCTATCTATCCTTTTGCAGATGACAGCAACATTTGTCATTCATATCGTAGGCCGAGCTTTTTCGAAATTGCGGTGAAAAGGCGAATATGAACGACGCGCTTACAAGCGATCTGGTGAAAATCTACCAGTGAGTTTGCGCGAACATGGTCGACTTTAATGCGCGTAAGACTCAATGTTGTTTTCTGACATATAGACGTGGTGGTGTGAGGTCATCTGTAATGTATAACGAATACATTCAAGTGCATCTGCTTCTTAAGACGATGTAAGAAATATTTCACTCCATCTAATCATCTATATATTTACAAGACCTACGGTATGTTGCAAAAATGAGTCAATGTCATAACCAAATGTCAAAAAGTACTAAAAAAAATACATTATTTATTTAAAAAAAAAAAAACACACTTTTATTAAATTAAAAGACACACCTCATTAATACTTAAAATAAATTAAAATATTATCCTTAACTGTAAACAGCGAAAATCGTGAAAGATTTGATCAGCAACCAAGACTTTAAAGTTATGCAGTGACCAGTTGAAAACCCGGACGTGAATCTAATTAAAAATTGTTGGGCTTACATCAAACAACAGCTTGCCAACTATACAGATACCAACTCTGGGAGCGAGTGCAGAAAGTATGGATAGAAAGTATAAATTGTATGATTCAATGCCAAATCGCATGCACCAGTTAAAAAAAGCCAAAGGTTATTGGACGAAGTATTAAATTTAAAGATTTGTTTGCTGGATGCAAAATTGAGTCAATGACATGTTGTGTTAAAATTATTTTTTACTAATATTACTTTAAAGTCAAGATTAATATTTCAATTTATTTTAAGTATTAATGATATGTGTCTTAACTTAATAAAAATATTTTTTTTTAAATAAATAACAATCTATTTGTTTAGTACTTGACATTTGGTTATGACATTAACTCATTTTGCACATATACAGTATGTATATCCGACCTAAAATGGAATACAACTCCCTTGTATGGACCGGTGCTTCAAAGACTATTTTGGAGCTTCTTGACCGCGTACAGGAGACGACGAAGGTGCTTATTAATGACGGTAGGTTAGTCAATTCTATCGATTCGTTAGAGCATCGTCGCAATGGGGCGTGCATTTATTGTTCTATCGATATTATAAAGGAATGTGTTTTGACGAAATATCAGAATAATCACATATTATTTCGTAATACCCCGTCTCTTGTATAGCACATTCATTTGTAGTTGATTGTCCAGTGAATCGCACAACGTATAAAAGGAAGAATTCGTACGTTAATTACACAGTTCGTTTGTGGAACAATCTTTCCGTTAAAATCTTCCCTGCCACTTACGACATGGGTAAATTGAAATCGAACGTCCATAAACTCTATTGCCTCTTCCCTCCTTCCCTCAACCTGTTTTCCTAGAACCATAACAATGCACCCACGAGTGGTGGTCTTAAATAAAAACAAAACAAAACAAAAAACGAAAATGAAATACATCAGAAGTAATACTACTTTTCTGAAAGGCGTTATCGAAACACCTTCAAAATCTTAAATTGTGGGTAAAAAATCAGGTTTTCGTAGCTTCATAAGCAAATTATTAAGCTGAATATCGGATTATCTATTAAGTGCTTTCAAAACCGCCGGTCTGACAAGGCTGTGAGCTGTTAAATATCTGCCTTCTGAAGTGTCATTTATTTAATGAAAATTTTCCCATTTACTGATATGCATCGTTTAGCAACCGAACTACAAGATTGACCGAACAAATTTGTCTTTAGCGATGAAGCTAATTTCTCACTTGGTATTAAGTCAACAAGCAAAATTGTCGCTGATGTGGTTCGGAGAATCCAGAAGTGGTTGTGGAAAATCTACTACATTCGGTAAAAGTTGGTGTTTGATGCTCATTATCGCGTAATTTTTCGATTTGGCGTCGTTAATTGGCCACCATTAGACTTTTTTGTGGGATTACGTCAAAGAACATGTCTATAGGGATAATCCCCTAACACATTTGAAAACTATACATTCGTCAGGTTATCAGCGAAATACCGCCCGAAATGTGTGAAAAAGTGGTCGAGAACTATGTTAAAAGTATCGTCTGCTGCAACCAACCCATAGACAACATTTAAATGACGTAATATTTCATACTTAATTGCATGATTCAAGAATATAATGAAATAAAAGTTTCATCGTGATTATAGCTTTGTGTGTGTCATTTAACTTTACTATTGAAACCGATAAAAGGGATAACTATTTATTTATTTATTTTAAGTTTCTCAAGGGATTTGGAAGGAATTCTGTGGGTATTTCTCAAGCAAACACATTTTTCATCCATTCTCTAAAGGTTAGGTTAATCTGGAAGCCACCAACTGCTCACTTGGGTCTAAGTTGTAGGCACCGTTGTGTTATCATGCGTCCATTACCGCACCAAGGTCTTCACAGCTCCTGTCTAGCATCTGTTAGCATCCAGTTGTCATAATTAAGGCGTGGATTTCGGCCAGATCGTCCGTTGCAAGGCAGTCCTGATCCTTTTGATCTTATTAGCATATGGGTTCATTTCGCATTCGATGTAGGCTACGAATAGTCTATAGATTCTGATCTCGAGATCTGTACAATGTCAGGATATAAAGAACATGTCATTACGATCACGTAATAGTTGGCTTTAATTTTGTCTTCTGTCTGTAAGTCGATTGATAATGCGATATAGTTACCTGGTATTGTTCGATCGTGCAGCAATTTCTCTTGCCGTATAAGACCGTTAGTCATTTCTCGTCGTTCTCATCACTTTTCTTGCCACAATTGCATATTGTTGTCTAAATTGTGGGTCGTTAGTTGCTGGTAGTGTCAGATAGTTTCGCCGTTTGATCATTAATCCGAACTTTAGGATTAAATTCCAAATCGAATGGGGAAAGTTAGATTAAAGCTCTAATGATAATCGAAGATTTATTTGAATCTTTAATGATAATAAATTCCTTCGAACTTTTTGCGATAATGACAAGAATGTATTTCACAAATATAGTGTTTGCATAATTTCTAAGCATATACTCACTCCACATTGAATAGATTGTGTGTACTTATTGCCTTTTTTTCTATTCTACCAAATCAATTTTATTGATTTCGAATAATTGACTTGGCTAGAATACAAGCTATGGCCTTAGATTTTTTTATTTGTATAATTTTTTTTTTTTTTTGAAGGGAGGATTCTTTTTTAAAGGGTTTTTGTTTCAATAGCCATAGACCATTTAGTTGATTGTTGATAATAAAATCAATCAAAAAGTCAAATATCTTTAAAATGAAAACCTGTCATCTTCTATTTTACTAAAATAATAATAATAAAAATTAAAAAAAAAATCTCAGCCTTGCACGTATTTATTTATTTATTATTATTTATTTATTTTTTGTTTGTTTTTAAATGCATGAAAATTGAAAACAAACGAAAAGAAACTTTTTTTAATTAGAGTTAAGAAAGTTAATGTTATAGTTTATTTGGTATGTACGTATATCTATGGATTGTATTATGAATTAATTGTGATTGTGCATGTTCAAAAAGCATGACAAGTAATGATGTAAAGAAGTTTTTAGCACTTTATAAAAAAATATATATATATATTTCAAAATAAAATTTTGCTCGTGAAAAACTATAATAAAATACAACAACGAAAACAGAATTAATTAATGTTACTTTGATGTGACCAAACAAAAAACGAAAACTCAAAATTTAATTAATTTATTAGAGACAACTCGAAGATTCAGGCTCTGACGATGATAGTCCTTTTGATGCTTACACGGAAACCGATAGAGAAGACGAAATATCAGTTAAGGCTGCTACTGCTGCTGAACCCAATATGACTCCAAATATGACTCCCACTATGACACCCACTACTACTAATCCCACCTCAACTGATAAACGTCCACCTTTGGTGCCACAAAACTCAAGAGAATAAAACAAAAGAAAATAACTTTTAAACCAACAAAAATATTTAAAAATCTAAACTTGTAGTCAATTAAGTTATTGTTTTAAATTTTTTTATTTTATTTCCAAAAGAAAAGGTATAAGTAATTTATTATTTTATGTATTATAACAAGTTTGTGAGTGTCTCCGTGTAATTGTCAGTGTTATTTGAATGTAATGAAAATGCTGATTTAATGCAAAATATTAATATGTGGCAGGCAGTGGCAAGTTTTAACTGATATTTTTTTTAAATTTGTTTTGTAACACGAGTGATAAACTTTTTAGTTAATTATTAAACGCGTTTGGTAATTCAATTAATAGAAAGAAAGAAAAACACAAGTTAAATCAGCATTTAATGTGTACTACTCTTAATTTTCTCATTCTCTTTATGTATCGACAGTAGCTAAGATGGTACACCACCACATTATTTGATTTTTATCTGCCATTACGTAGTTTAGTTTTCTTTAATCGATGTTTATGTATAGTTTATTTTTTATATAGTGTGTTGGATTATAACATGTTTTATTTGTCATTGATTCGAAAAATGAAAATGCAAACAAATAAGCGAAGCATTTTGTTTTCATATAATTTTTTTCTAAACATAAATGTATAATTTTAATGTTTGCAATTGCAAAACAAAAAGAAAAAAAAACTATTAAACTTGAAATCGAATAATAATTATTTTCTTTTTCTTTCTCTCCTTTTCTCTTTGCTTTTTTGTATTTTCTGTTTAGGTTGTGAGTTCGACAAATGGTGAATTAAATGCGGACGATCCCACTGCTGGTCATTCTAATACTCCCATAACACAACAGCCTGAAGTTGAATTGGTCGATGAAACAAAGTATGTATTAATTTTATTGATTTAAATTAATAAAAAATGTCATTAATTATAATTTTTAATTATAGGTTAAAAATTTATACAAGGTTAGCCATTATTATTTGTAAGATAAAAAAAAAAATCATTTCCAAAAGCAAAAAGGAAATCGTAAACAATATATCAAATTATGTACCTTTCACATATACAGCCTCTCTCAACTTTTAAACGCACCTAAAATTTCTTAGAAAATAATTCAACATTATTTTAAATATTTCTATCTATAGTGTTTAAAATGTTCGCTTAGACGTTTTGTTCAATTTGAATTGAATATAATTTATTCTGATAATGCACAGTAGAGTCGATCGCATTATGAACGCATGTTACTAAGTATTGTGTGGATTTGTTTGGAACTTACTTGATTTCAATCTTAATAACCGCTTAAGCTGATCGATTATTATATTCCGGTATTACATAAATCGGGTTATTGCTTTAAGTAATAAATATGCCAAACATAAGTCTTTTAGATTTTCAGATAGCATCCTTCACTAACTGCCGATTGTAGATTTTGTAAGAGCAGGTTTTGTGCCATCAGGATATGGAGGTCACACCAGTATTCCAACGGAGATCGACTGTCGGGGCGACTTAGTTTGACGGATTATGCGACCACCGGCTTTATGCAAGATGGAGATAGGGTCTGGAACTGAAACGTGTTTACTGGATTCCGCGAATACGTCTTATCAGCCTTTGGAAAGATTGGTGAGATCTTTAGAATGGAAACGGAATGACTCTCGATAAAATCTAATGGCTCATGAGTTCATAGGAATGACTGCCAAATATCCGGGTCCTTATGGGCCAACTTGGATAAATTGGGAACTCGATTACTTTTAGAGTTGGATAGGGGAACATTTAGGAGTGTGATAGAGATAAAACGCGACACTGTCTCTCACGATCAAGGACATTTCTGTGTTAGAGCGGTAACCTAACCTAGTCAATTCTACGATGGATTTGGTGACTTCCTTGGCCTTGGTCCTGGTAACATGATTAGGTTTATCAGTGGGATTGAGTGGCTAAGGAAAAGACAATATGCAAGATGAGCGGTCTAAGAATAGGGTTTTGATTTTAAGATTTTGTAAACCTGTCGAACCTGATATAAATTGTAACCGTAGTACCTAAATCGTATCTTTCGAAACAGTTGTAGTAGCCCGTTGAGAAGCCCGGAAGTCCGACATGATAATGGCCTATCTTGATATTTGCTTGTATATCTCGTTAAATCGTAATCATTTTAAAAACCAGACAAGAATGATTTCATAATACCTAGCCTAATGCTGCAAATATTGATTATGAAGCAGTCATGCGTATATGTTAAGCCTTTCCTTATTTCTGCTTCTATTTAAAGCCACAATATTAATACTAACGTCTTTAAAATGAATGATTTGGTGAGGCATATGAGGATGTGGCGTTTATTTGATAACGCTCTCTTCATTGCAATAAATGATATTACACCCGATCGCAGTCTGATAAAATCACTGATTACCTTTTGCAGGCTATGCTTTAGTATTTGTATATATATACGCTTTTGCTTCGTAATTTCACATAGTTTCTTATTGTTTATTTGACGGGGTCAACAAAATCGTAGAACGGTACGCAGGCAGCTATTCATGAATGTTTGGAACCGTTGTGTTGCTGCTTTCGTTGCGTAGTATGTTTTTCATGCGTACAATGGATTTGATAGATAGATTTAACACATGTTTCGAATAGGCCTGCAGAAGATTTCTTGATTTTATATTGCTGCCTTAGCTACGAAGTCTGTTGTCTATGTTTGCTATTGTTCCGCCGTCATTGTTGATCGTACACGTTTTCAACGTCCATAGTATTGATTGTTAATATTAGTTGTATATATTTTCATGCATTTTGTCTTCTTCGAGTTTACGTTTAAACCTATTTTTTAGCCTCCTTCGCATCTGGTCGTATGGTCACATCAAAATTAGTTGCATTCCAAATAATGCCATTACTAAGCCTAGCCTAACCTACTATTTATTTGCGATCGGCCCTAGTGTGTGTAATGAATTACAAAAGCTTAGTACTTCTTAAATTTTTCAAATTCAATAAAATGCTTATTTCTACTTGTATCTGTTGTTATTATTAAATAGAGAATAATTGCTTTAAATCTTAATTTCATGTCAACAATGTTTAAATTATAAAAAAATATTTTAATATTCTCCTTTTTTCAGATGTTGTTGTTTCTTTAAACGAAAGAAGAAGAAATCATCACGTCAAAAATGACTAGATGGTGTCCAATGTAGTCCAGAACGCGAAGCAGTCACACTGCTACGCGCCACTTCACATTCAAATTCAAGGGATAGCGTTTTAAATAATCCTAGTCAGGATTATATACAACAAGCAACGTCACAGCATACGTTGCGTTATCCTCCATCCGCGTCAATGTTGACGCCTACACCAACTACTAATACACCGACACTTCCGTTGTAATTTACATTTAAAATAAAATTATAAAAAAAGAAGAAAAAAACAAATAAAAAATAAAAAAAAATCTTAAAAAAATCCATAAAAAATAAAAAAATCATTAATTATATTATACATTTATTAATTAATTAGCATTATTATTATGATTTATTATTAAATATAAAAAGAAAATATTTTTTATTTTGATTTTATTCTTTTTTAATTTACCAATTTATTATTTTGCGTTATTATAAATTATTATAATTCTATTAAAAAATAATAATTAAATGATTGATAATGATTAAATTACTGATGATCATGTTGATGATGTTGATCAAAACATAGAGTTTCGTAAATATTTAAACAAACATAAAATGAGAGTATAAATATAAAAACTTTTTAACAAAGAAAAACACATTATTTGCAACACGCCTGTCTTTAAGTAATAACACTAGTTTACAAGGTTTTTGTTCATAGATTAAAACATGCATGGGGCTATTAATTTAGGTTGCCTAACTATGGGAAAACAGTGAAAAAAATCCAGGCCGTTAAAGTTTCGGGATATTTATAAAAAAGAAATAAAAGAAAGAATTAATAGTAGCATTGGTTTATGGACAAGAAACTGAAAATGAAGAGTTTTAGTTCTTTTTCATGTACATTTTTATTTGTTTCCCTTATGATACTCTAACAATGGTCACCTGATATGCTGGTCCAAAAAACTCAGAGTTTTAAATTATGGTGAAAGCGTTCATCATGCTCGTCGCTCCTGTTTATAAGGTTTCTGGAAAAAGTTTAAAAGGGAATGTAAAAAATAAATTTTGGGGGATGTAATTACACCCATTCCTTCGAAATTATTCAGTAAATCAGCAAAAATATCTTTGCCACTTGTAGTTTTATTAATTTTCTTAAAAATCATCGAACAACTAGTGCTAAATAGATCCAAGTATCCCGTTTATCGCCGGCAAATGGGCTCCTAAATTTTAAATTATTTAAAATTTTCCTCTTTTGAGGACTTACAAGTATTGTTAGACTAGGAAGATTCAAAATAGACCGCATATATATCGAAGCACCGGTCTTGCCTTCTCCAAAATCTTTACAAAAAACGCATCTGTCATAAAACTGACGTATACATGAACAAACAAAAATGGATAATTAACCACCATAGGTAGCTCTTCTTAAATTTTAAATTTTCGAAGTTGTTCGAAATACGGGAAAGGGGGAAAGAGGAAAATTTCCCGAGCTGTTTTTATTCAGAATAGGGGAACTGGGAATAAAGAAAAAATTCCCCGGGAAATGTTGATCATGATAATGCTGAAATTAAAAATAGTAAAACAACGGAATTAGGAATTTGTAAACAAAAATATATAAACAACTAGAAAAATTTACCGAGCCAACTTTTTTCTACTTTATTAAAAACAACATACATAAATTTTTAAACAAAAGGTACAATTACAGGTAAAAAACAAACTTACGTAATGATAAAAAAAAGAAATACAAGTATATTCTGTAAACCAAAAAATAAGAGTGAAATTTAAAACGAGTAAATTTTCAAAGACGAATATTTCCTAAATGTGAGAATTATTTTAAAGTTTTGTTAATCAAATAAGTTATTTTAAAGACAAGCGAATTAATAAAAAGTATCAAAATCTTGTCGGAGTTGAAAGTTACAGCAATTTGAAATTTCATTCGCTTTCAATTTCACTCGATTTCGGTTTGCAGAATATAACCCATATAATGCTCCCTTCATTTTTTCGAAGTTACCATTTAAATTTTCAATACAGACAGAAAACAATAAAATGAGTGGCTGACTTCGAAAAAATATAGTAAGGGATGTTTTTTTTTATAGAGGTATAGAACTTTAAGTTGCAATAAAACAACGATGGATTATTCATTTGATAATCTTGTGGCATTATATCTTAAATATGATTTCTGGCATATGACCGCCACGGCTGGCGCGGATGTAGATCAATCTGGACGTCCCATTTTTGATGACTTTTTCCAACATTTGTGGCCGTATATCGGCAATAACACGGCGAATGTTGTCTGCCAAATGGTCAAGCGTTTGTGGCTTTACCGCATAGACCAATGACTTTACATAGCCACACAGAAAGTAGTCTAGCGGTGTTAAATCATAAGATTTTGGAGGCCAATTCACAAGTCCAAAACGTGAAATTAGACGATCACTAAACGTGTCTTTCAATAAATCTATTGTGACACGAGTTGTGTGACATGTTGCGCCGTCTTGTTGAAACCACATCTCCCGGACATTATGGTTATTCAATTCAGAAATGAAAAAGTAATCATGGCTCTATACCGATCATCATTGACTGTAACGTTCTGGCCACCATCGTTTTTGAAGAAGTACGGACCAATGATTCCACCAGCCCATAAAGCACACCAAACAGTTTTTCTGAATGTAACGGTGTTTCCACATAAACTTGAGGATTACCTTCACTCCAAATGCGGCAGTTTTGTTTGTTGACGTAGCCATTCAACCAGAAGTGCGCTTCATCGCTAAACAAAATTCTCTTATGAAAATCGGGAACAACGGTAATCTCATTTTGGGTCCATTCGACGAATCTACGCCGGTCGTGAGTCTATTCATGATGAATTGCCAAACCAAACTGAGAATAAATCACTTGACAGCTGTTAAATCGGTCGCCATCTTGAAAAGTAATGCAAACTTAAAGTTCTATACCTCTATAAAAAACACGCTTTATGTATAGTGCCGCAATACAAAATAACAATCATGATATAGGTTTTACAATAGGTGCATTCGTGCGCAATAATTAAAAAAAAAAAACTAGAACGAAAACACAGCATTGGAGTATATTTTTCTCTAATTCATATCATAAAAATTTGATGGATATAGTGCGACTTTTGTTGTTCTTTATCATAATATTGTCAATTATACTTTTCTTATTTCACTTTTAAAAATCACGTATAGATGATTGGATGAGTCTCAAAACGTCATTTGCGAAACAACCGAACAATGTCATGTATGCCTAAACGCAACCATGCAAACATTAAAAAAATAAAAAATGGTAGAAGAGAGTTGTGATTCGATGTTTTTTCAAAAGGATGGTGGTTCGAGTCGCAGTAGAATCATAGGCCCCTACTATGAGTTGCATTCGACAAACGATATTCGTTGGCTATCGAATAGTAAATTTGTATTATAAGTTGGTATAACTGTCGAAAATTTTGTTGTGTTCGAATTTTTCAACGAACACAATTTTGCTTTCGAAGCTGCAAATAAAATTAAAAAATTTTTGAAAATTTAAATATTTGTAATTTTGTTTTGTTTTAGTGGACCAAATACCACTACTTGATTATTTCGTTAATTTTATGTTTTTAGTGTTTTTCTTCAACGAATGTGCGCCATAATACCAAATCACAATTCGTTCTATCAGTTAGTTCGACTACAGTCGAAAGCCGAATTTAGTTCATAATAGGCACCATAGTTCCGTTTTAATACAAATCATAAATGTCACATTTAGCGTCAATCTAATATCAGCTGATGAAGAGAAAAAAGGGAGTAAACCGCTAACCTATATCCAGCCAGCGATGTTCACAATATGCCAAGCCTTCTTCTGCCTAGAGCATTCACGCAGCAGATGGGTCACCGATTCTTCACTATCGTTCTCGCAAAGGCTTCAGCTCTTACGCACAATAATACTCGCTATTTGTGGATATACTTGGCACGTTTTCTTTCGTCTATCAGAAGGATGGACTAGAAAAAAAAAAATACAATTGATGAAATCTTCTGAACCACTATAAATTTCTCTCCACTTTTTTAAATATGTTTTAATATGTACATATAACATTTACATAGTAATTTTATTTATAGATTTATAAAAAACTTTCAATTATGTGTGAAAAATGCAGGTTTGTGTTTGCTGATCACTCTGCAGGCGAGAGCTTTATTAATTGTACAAATCTTTTCACACAAAAATAAAAAAAATTGGTGTTTGCTTGACAAAGAGCAAAAAATTTAAAAAATGTATATTTTTCCCCCTAATTTCGTATACTTTAACAACAGTCCCAAAATCAAAATACTGTTAGACAGAAAACTTAATACGCAACGAAAATTCGTGTTATTGTCCAAAATTACGACAATAACTTCAGCCCGTTTAAGATGTCTACTTTACTGATTAGTACTGAGTACTAGATAAGTAAGGATTGAGGTTGCGAATGGGTGAGTAGTGAAGAAAAGAAATGTTTTAATCATAATGCTACATCATAATTTATTCAGGCATGTCACGGAATGCAATTCCGATCGAAAGTGGAATTAATTCCGTATTTAGCTTCTACAGAAAATGTAAAACGAAAAATTGTTTCGAAATGAAACCACTTTTAAAATTGAAAGTGATTTACTTTTTCAATAATTTGTATGTTTTGAGTTTTATTTACAAACCAACCGTTTTTAAAGTCGGGTGAAATATAACACATTTTATTTATTTTTTCCGAAAAGTTTACTTTAAAATTTTGCTTATAATAAACAAACGCGTTCGGAATTTGGAGAACAAAATACTAAATCGATCGGAATTGCAAATACGGAATCAAAACCATTTTGATCGTAATGTATGGCATACCCGATTATCTTTATTCAATTTCTATTCTCAATGTTAATAGTCTTTTTTAATAGGCTGAGTTCCAAAACGTCATTGGCAAAGCAACTGAACAATATCCTACGTTCCTAAACGTAACCATTTACAAAGTTTTAACAAAAGCAAAAACTGTGTAATACAAATTTTGTCGATGCTTTTTGTGTAAAATTTGAAATTTTGTTGAATTTTACAGCAATTGCTTACAAAATGACGATGATTTTGCCTCCAAAAAAAGGAAAAGAGAATTGCTTAATGAGAAAAGTGCTGACTGCAGCAAAAAGAGTATAAAAATATACAGTTTTTTTTTACAAAGCAAAAAACAGTGTAGTTTGCAAAGCAAAAAACAGTGTAGTTTGCTTTGTATCGATACAGTAGTAAAACCGTATCGCTGCAAAGTATTTTGACGTTTTGGAATTCAGCCATAATCTCTATTAATAAAAATGGTATTTTCTTATGGAAAATATTAATATTTTAAACGGGCAATTTTTAGCTATTTGATTTTTCGGTGTAAAGAAAAAGATTCGCGGGATTTTCTTAAATCTGTTGTACCCTAACAACCTTTTCAATATCAATCATTAAATTAAAAATTTATTTTTTTAAAAGCTTTTTCTTATTAGATATGGAATTTACAAAATATACTTTGTTTTCCTAATTATGTGTGTAAACATATGTTATGTATATTTCAATTAAAAATCTCTTTATATGGTAAATAGTTGATAGTATATGCGGGATATGTCCTATTTTAAAATTATCGTCAACATTTCACAAAGAGTTAATTTAAATATGTAAAAAGTGTGTAAATCTTATTTTATAATTGATTAGAAAAATTTGTACAGAACAAATTAATCAGCTACGTTCTGTAAACCGAAATCAAGTAAAATTGAAATCGAATGAAATTTCGATTTGATATAATTTTCAAATCTGAATAAAAGTAAATAATTTGAAAATTCGTATGGGACTTTTAGCAAAATAAGGAAGAATGCCTTAATCAGCCTATCTGTTGGGCACAAAACATCGTATAAATGTAAAAAGTATATACTTATAAAGAAAATAAAAAAAGCAATTAAAAAAACAATTTGGTTTAAGAAATTCTTTAAAAAATCAAAATATATATTACTAAATTCCATATCTAATATTTTCTTATCAGTTTAAAAATTTTTTTATTAAATTTTATATTTTTAACAAAAAAAACAAAAAGTAAAAAAAAATTGAAAAATCATAATAAATGTAAACAACATTTAAAGAAACAAACTCTGTTTTTTCAAATTTCAAAACTATTACAAAGTAAAAAAAAATGGCCTGTGCCTAGGTGTATGGGTATGGGCCCTGAATAAAAGAAACAACCAACATATTACAACAAACATGTTAAGTTCTTACTTTATTGATAAACAAAGAACTCCATTCAAAACCATTTAAAACAAATTGAAAAACAAGCTATAACTGTACATTAAAAATATACAACCATTTTTTTTTATTATTTATTAATAAACCAAAAATATAACTAACAAATATAATTTAATGTGTTAATTAAATTTTTTATTTTTCCAATATAATCTCAAAAGCAGTTAAGGAAGGAAACAAGCATAGTTCGGGAAATTATAAATTTTATTAAACAAAAAAAAAAAAAATCGATGCTTTTCTGTAGCATAAAAACAAAAAGCTATTTCACGCAAATCAATTTCTTACATACATACATATTTGCTTTCAAACAAAAATTTACTTGGATAATTTAAATGTATGCCTGTCTGCCTTTCTAAACGCCTCTATACAACGTCAAAGCAATGTTTAGATTAAGCAGTAATACTTGGCAACACAGCAAATCAAATGCATAGTCATTTTAAACTTAGTAAAATTTTGTAATTAAAATTTTTATTTGAACTAAAATTTTTAGCTATATCTTTCCTCCTTAATGCTCTAGTTGCGATTTCGGCGCTTCAGCTAAGAAAATAATGACTTTAGCAATGCAATACATTATCAAAGTTTGTATGGTTACATTTAGGAAGACAGCCAGTTTCAAACTAAAAAAATATATATATTTATTACACACATATGTACGTGCCTATGAAGGAGGTTAATAATTTCCAATCTTAACTGAGTCATTTTTGTCCATTTAACGTAGTTGCCATGATGTAAACTCTAAGATAAACTAATGTCGCCAACGAAAAATTCAGTAAATATGAATGATATTTAAAACTTCATTTTTTATATTAATTTTCTTAAAAAAAAGTGAAGTTAAGAGGATGTTTTCATAACTAAAACGATTTCAAACGTTGCCTAAAATCTAAAATCGTTTGTCTTTAAGTAACGTTTTTTTGCATTCATAATTCAATCCAGAATTATGAGCCGAATTACATAATTTCCCAAACAAAGCGAATCACTCAAATTGTAATTAGTTTCAATTACCACGTGGATTACTAACAAATGAATGTAATATCTAATTTTTTCCACATTGAATATGTTTTTATGTAAATTTCTAATCTTTTTTCCATTTCCAAAACACAATTAACCGGCAAATAACAAAGGAATAAAAAAACTAATAAGAAAAGGAAGAACAACCGTCAAAACCAATTACTAAGATGCTATATGAACAAGGTAATTCGTATAAGTAATTCAAACAGCGAACAAAGTAATTCGAAATCTCGTGTAAACATGATAATAATTCGCTTGAAAGTCATCGATGTTCAAATTAAATTTTAATCATTCCTGTATTTGAATTAAAACTTAAAAAATTTAAATTGACTTGCATTCTATAAAAGGAATTTGACAACTACAACTCAACTTTAAAATTAGTTGTGAATCATAATGGGGAACACAAAAGAATTTTTACAATTGTATGTTATTTAATTATATAAAACATTTCTCAAAAATAAATAAAACGAAAGAAATTCAAAGGTGTACAAAACTGCTTAAGAATCAAACGTTTCATGCTTATAACGTTTTTCTGCTTCGTATTATAGAACTGGAGGAAGTATTTTCGACTTTTGTCAATAATATTAACTTAATAACTGTTTCCTTCTTAAGAAAAAAAAAACTCAATCAAAATTGAATTACATATGCCTAAAATAACATTTGAACCGATTTTTTTACAAAAATAAGAAATAAAAATTTTAAATTCATAAAAAAATCTGGAATTTTTAAACGGTATATAGTCGCGAATGTTCCAATCGGCGTGAAGAAAATTTTTTTATTTACATGTATTCCAAGAAAAAATTTAAAAAGCAAACACAAAAATGTGACCATTTTAAGGAATTAATTACAAAAATTGAAGATATAATAAGTGAATATAAAAGAAAAACGTCTGCTTAGTCAAATTTTGTGTTGGTCATAAAAATCTTTCTTTTTTTTTAAATAAAATAGTTACCGCCCTCCAAAGTTAGGAAAAAATGAGCTTTGACTGACTTTGCTAAAAATAAAAGTAAAACTCGTGACGAAATTTTCTTAATAGGGATCAACAAGCCTCTTAAAACTAACTACATCAACGTCGGCATAAAGGTCATACAGCTCATGATCCTTAAACTCTACGGAGTTTCTTTTTCTCGAAAACACTAAAAGCGGCTTCATGTTTCTGTGCAAGTACTTATGATTCTAAGCCATATAACAGCACGGGTAGTATCAGCGTCTTCTAGAATATTATCTTCGTCTGTCAAGAGAAAGCTTTTCTTTTAAGCTGCTTGTACAGAACAAAATATCATCTGTTAGTAAGTATGATCCTCTTATCTCCAAGCTGATGTTATTACTTTTTTTATGGCGGTACCAAGATAGATAAATTCCTCCATAACCCGAATAACTAGAACAACGTGAAATTGTCTAAAGAAACTAAGATCAATTTCAATTGCAATGCATTCTTTGTAATTTATATGATGTGTCCCTATGATTTCTTCCACCACTGTATATCATCGGCATATTTGGGTAGTATGTTCCTCTTGGTGTAAATAATAAAAGTTTTCTTAACTTCTGCATCGCGTAAGATCTTTTCTAAAAAAATTTTAAAATTATCATACGACAAACTGTCACCCTGGCTAAAACTCCGTGGAGTATTGAATGAATCGGAAAGTTTTTTTTTCCTATTTTAACTGCTGTTTTCCTACAGAGTACTCGTTTAGATGAAGATTAACTCTATTATCTCTTATTGAAACAATATTTCAAAATTTCTTATTAATATATTTGACTTGATGCAAAAAGTGATGCAACATTTGCTTAACAGTGTTATTAAGCAAAACAAAAAATTATTTAAAATTAAGAAACATTTTTTTCCTAAATTTGTTTTTTTAGCAAAACACTATACATACATATTATAAAACACAAGTAACAAAATTTTTTATGAAATTCACTAAATTTTTATTAAAACAACAAAATTAGCATTAAAATATATAAATAAAAAACATCAAAACTTAAAAAATTGATACAAAAACAAAATCAATATTGAAATTAAGAAATAAAGCTTAATAAATTCTTATACTCGAGAAAAAAATTTAAATAAATTAAAGGGTATTTTTTAGTTTCTAATTAATTACAAAAATTTGGTTTTTCAGGCAAGGCACTTGTAAATATTTTTGGAATAATTAAAAATAATATAAAACTTATAAATATATAAATAATAATAAATATTAACTAAAATGATATTATCTTATTAAAATCAAAAAACAAAAATTCATACATTTTGTAACACCTCAAAGGTATTTTTGTTTTTGTTGTTTCTTACTTTTAATTTTTACTTTTTTCCTTTATTTATTTTATAAATAATTCTTTAGGTTCTCTAACGCTTAAAAGTCAACTAAACTAAACCACCTTTTTAAACTAATGAAGAAAAATAAACACAAAGCAAAAATATAATTTTTAAGCAGCCTTTAACAAAAACACCCACATTAAAACACCCTACACATTACAAACGACATTTGAAACAACATTTTCAATTTAAAACCATTGACAGAGCAAAATTGTTAAGAAAAAATTTAAAGATGAAGCAAAATTTTATAAAGTTTATAGACAAAACGAAATATTATTATTACTATACATACATACATTCATACATATAGACTATAATAGATAAAAGAGATAACAAACTAATATTGAAATTAAATATGTAATAAAAACAAAGAAATTCATTTAAAATGCATTTATTTTTTATCTTAACCGAATTGAATACTTAAATGCAAAGGTGGAAAGAAATCAGAGTCTTGAAAATTGATTTCAAAGCAATAACTTTACAAATTTCAATTAATTAGTCTTTAATTCAAAATAAAACAGAACAAAATAGAAAATGAATTGCTTAAATCAACCATTTCTCTAAATTAAATATTCTTATGCTACGTTCGCACGACAGCGTTTTTTCACATTCACTCTCTCATTCTTAATAGAACCTCCGATTTTTAGCTTAATTACATAAATTTTCATACAAAATTTTTAGAGAGATTCACCCAAATTGTAAACAATTCTATTTCTATTACCCTGTCTATTACTTCAATTTCAATGTCATCTCTAATTTATGCAAAAATTAAATCATATGAGTTTAGTATACTTTTTAGTTTTTAATTAAAATGTTTTAATCATACATTTAACATTGCATATTTATTAAGTTGACCTTCCTAAAGTATGCTGTCAAACACGAAAAATTAACTAAAAAGTAAAACAAAACAATGACCGCTCACTGCATTGATTTCATACGCCAGTAGCTAATAAGGTACCGAGAATCTAAATAAGTAATACAAACAGAGAACGAAGTAATTCGAAGTCTCGTGCGAACATAGCATTAAATGTTTTAGAGTGAGAAACACAATCGGAATACCAATGTGTTTTCTGAATGGGTAATTTAATTTTACTAAAGTTTCACAAGATTAAGGTAAAATGTACGATAAAAATTTTTAGGAGTGGCGTATATACCTAATACGATCATTTATTTATAAAAAAAAAAAAATTAGACTTATTCACCCCTATTCCATATATTAAATTAATTCCCATAACATTCCGTAAAGGAACACGGGAACTTCTCTCAATCAATGCACCCGATTCTATTTTTAGACTCATTGAAAGGGACCTACAGATTAACGTCGGCTCCGAACGGCATATGCATTAGAGAAGTTTTTAATAGTAGTAATACTCATATCTTACTAGCTAATGTTATGAGGTAATATCGCTGTTGAAAAAACTTTCTTTTTTCAGATGGTCTGGCCTAGTATTGAATCGAGGATGTTCTGGTTGGTAGACGGTTGTCTTACCTATGCTTTCCGTTTCGTTTAAATGTTTTTCGAAGTACGTATTCAGCATTATAATCGTAGTAATTTTTTTGTACCAACATTTTTATCACTATCAGCCAGTAGATTGTGATGATGATGTTTATCAACCATGATCATCCACTGACAACATCCTACTCAGTTGTTCCCCATATAGAAAAGGGCAGCCGAAAAGGGCAGTTTCCTTCGTTTGTCTGTTTAGGCGGGCGAGCTAACAAGTCCGTGACTTTTTTAATGAAACACAAGTTTTCCTCTGGGCTCTATACACGTTTCTTCCATTCTTTTCTCCCTTCCAAAAAATAAGATTTGCCGAGTTCATCAAAATTTTTATTTGTTTGTGAAATAATTCTTCAAGCAAAATATAGACACTGGTGACTGAATCCTAAAAATGTGGTGGATGAGAGAACAATCTATAGCCTAATTCATTAATTTTTGCCATAGAAATTGCATAGGTGTACACTCTTGCATTGTCCTGGTGAAAAATGCCTCTTTTCTTGGCCAAATGTAGTCGTTTTTTTAATTTAATCAACACAATAAGATGACATACTCGCCGTTGATTGTTTTACTCATTTGAATGCAGTGTTAATTAATGAGTAGTAAAAGTTGTTCTATCATGTTGAACAAAAAAACTAAAAATTGTTTGCTTGACTAGAAAGATGAAATAAAAAGTACCAATACAATGAGTATGGGTTTGATTTCTGAGTTTAAATTATCATTTAAAGTATCTGCTATTCATCTGAAAAAAATGTTCACTTATTGTTTCTTCATTCACGAATTATGGTTCTTTTTAAGGAAAAATAAGGTGGTTCTATTCAGTTGAACCAGAATGTATAAACTAAAAGTTTCTAAAAATGATTAAAAAATATTGTATAAGTAATAAAAAATAAGATTTCGCTTAGCTATGTGCTTGAAAAATAGTTTACTTCTTTTTAAGATTTATAAAAATTTCTGGAAAATTTGTTTAAGTTGCATTTGCTGCAAAATAACTTTGATAGTCTAACACTACCTTGAAATACTTAACCTCTGAACAGATTTTGTATGTAATTCGTATGATTTAATATAAAGAAAAAACTCTTAAATGATATTATATCATCGTCAACATCTCCATTAATATAAATAATAAAAAAATAGAAATAAAAAATTTTTAAGAAATGTGTGGAGCGCTATAAAATATTTACCAATATGTACCATACATACATATTTCTTATAATTAAACAGAACAAAACAAACTCGTCGTATAAATAAAAAATGATTAAATTTTCTATAGATGTTTAAAAATGAAAAAAAATCTGAAAATAAATAAAACAAAATTATATTCGATTTTCTTTTATAGAAACACATATAGTTACATGGTGAAAAAAATTATAAGGTATGTTCAATCGTGACAGTACTGCTGCCATATTTATTTATACTGACGTCACTCGTAGTCGTTTTTTAAAATATAGTAAGTCCTTGATAATTCGGATTTTTCGGTAATCCGGACATCATTTTTCATTCCATTTCGTAGTCTATAATCCGGCTTGATTGCATTTATAATCCGCATTTTATTCAAACTGCTCTGTAATGTTAATCTTATTATTTGTTACTCCAAAAACATATTTTTTTATTTTTTTTTGCTGCAAAAAAAACTATTTTGCTAGTTTTAAGAGATTTATTGTTATTTTCATGACTTGTAAAAATGAAACATGGTATTAGTTTTTTATAAAATGTACACATGTTTTTGTCCGGACAAGGTCTGCAATCAATTATCCAGATTATAAAATTTTTATGTAATAAAATTGAAAAAAAATTCAAAATAATATTGCTAACACGACAAAACAAAACCGACAACGCGTGATGTCACAACTTTTATTCACCACACTACTGAGCAGACCTTATTATTATTAGACCATGCACATGTAAACGATATTCTTCTCTCTCTCTCTCTCTCTCACTCTTTCACTTTGCAAACTATTTTATGCATAAAAAATGTTGTTTTTTATATTTCCTATTTCCATTAGATAGTTATAAACATTTTATTTTAATTTTTATTGTCTACTTTCACCCTAATTAAAAAAGAGAACAAAAAACACTCTGCCTATTTTAAACTTACGAATTTTTTAAACTTAAATTATACTTTCAGCTAAACAAAATGACAACAACAAAAAAGAAAACAAACAAAAAACACCGTGTATAAAATTATTTTAAGTAATTAATTAAATATAAATATATATTTAAATTATGATAATTATTAATGATAAAACAAATTAAACTTTAATTATATAAAACAATATGTAATAACAAAGAAAACAAAATAAATAAAAAAATAAGAAAAATGATAACTGAAAAATTTGAACTTAAAAAATCGTGAAATTATTGGAAAAAAATAAACAATTTAAGAAAGAATAAAAAATAAAGAAAAATATTAAAAAATGTAAATTAAAACGTGTTTAAATTAAGGCAAATGTTGACATTTAATTTCCTAACACAAGTGTACATAATTGAGTAAAAAAGGATGGAGCAATTCGAATTTTGGACATACAGACATCAGAAGATAAATTGCTTATTTTTTATGCATATAATTGTTTGGTTTACATATACATACGTACATATTATGATAAACATACGTATATACGTATGTACATATGTAACTGTTATAATGCTATTTAAACTATAATTTTAAAACATCATTAGTATGAAGTGCTGATTGGAATTTCAAATTGTAGGATCAAGCAAAATATTCCTTAATAGGCCTTTGCTAGTGTGTATAAACTCAAATGTGAAAACGCATTATAGAACTGCCGATTACACTGGTCTACAAAAAACAAAACATTTTCTATACTCTATTGATTCATCACAGAAAAACATGCATATATGCGTAGGTATTGTTTCCTACAAGACATTTCCTTTCATCATGTTTGTGTTACATGTATTACAATTTTTTTTGTCAAAATTAGGTACCTCCCTTTATAGGTTACATATCTGACTTTAATTTAAATACCTAAATGCAAAAATTATATTTTAATAATTTTTGTATAAGTTTTTGAAAATAAAAGAAAAAAAATTCCTCTAATTTTGTAAGAAAACATTTTTTCGCTAATTTTGCTGAAACTCAGGTCCTGCATTTAATTTTTAATAAAATCGGCAATAACCAACCGATTTTCACGATAAAGCTTATTTTATTCTCAACATTTCAAGCTTCAATTTAAATGCTTAACATCAAAATTTTCTTTCTGAAGAGTCTCACTATGGGCATATGCGTGTTTTGCGCGGCATAGGGTTGATTCAGAACCTAGTAGACGTGCTAGTAATTATATCTTGATGGCAAAAAATTTCGACATCATGGAGGTTTGATATACACCAGAAACGTGTGTAAGCCGTATACCTCTTGGTAAATGCAGTGCTTTTTTGGCCGAAGCGTTCCATTTAGGAGGACAATAATAGGGAGCGTTCCAGGGCCAATGACTATCTTTGTAGATGGTCAGGCGGCTCTCATGGCACTTAAATCTCGCTTGATCAAGTCTAAGGTTAGCCTAGACTGCAGAATAGGGCTTAGAGTCAGCGAGCCGAAGACTCCGTACTGTCGCCGTTATGCCTATTCATTTGTGAACTCGAAGGGTTCTTCACTAGAAGAGCTGGTCAACTTTGGTACAATGAGCCAAGATATAAGGTTTTAAGGGCCATCTGGCCGTCATTTCTAATCGAAGAACCTCTTCCCTTCTCTCCATGAGCCAGTCGGCACTGAGGCAAACTACGGAAATTATTACGGGCCATTGTGGCATACGTACAATGACGTGTAAATGGGAGAATAGCGATAATGATTTTTGTAGACTGTGCGAAGATGAGAAGGAAATAGAGATGATCGAGCACCTACTATATCACTGCCCTAGACTAACTGGCCGAAGGTATCGACTTTTGAGCATACGATTTAAACTCTTACCTCCCTTTCTTGCACAGACCAAAATTGGCTTGGACCCCGTTTCGCTTTCAGGATCTTTTAGTTTATGTCTTCTTTCTTTATATCTCTCCCTTTCATTTGTTTTTCTCTTATTTTCTTCTACAGGACAAGCACAATGGACCACATGGTCTCTTGCTGTTGCCACTATCAGCGTTGTTAACCCCGATAGTTTCTTGTCATTTAACCTAACCTAACCTAACCTAACCTAACCTTGATATAAGAAGTTATACATTTTTAATTTTAATTAATTTTGGCACATTCTCAAATGTAAGGCAAAATAAGCGAAAAGTTTTGATTATGTATTCTTTTTAAAATAACATTCAAGACCGTTTGCTGATATGATATGATTCCTGCGGCATTATGCAAAAACAAGACTTTTAATTATGAGCTATTGCAACAAAAATTATTTTACGAATATATGTAGGTAGGTAGGTACGAAAGGCGGTACTGAAGTACCCCACTAATGCGGATATAGGTTTGTATAAGAATTAAACGAAATTAAAGGCAGATTTTATCACAAGAAGACAACAAAACATTTAATAAAAATTATTTCTAAAATTACTATTTTTATTTGAAAAAAATCGGGATTCGGCGGACAAACTACAACTGCTAATGGGCGTTATAGGATAATTTTTTGGGCTTGACAGCTATGAAAAGGTGGAATATTTTACTTTGTCAATAAATTCAAAGGTAACGGAATTATAATCATTATTTTACTCATCATTACAACAGCATACTTATAGGCTCACCAATGTTGTTTGCCATTTTCAACAACATGGCTGCTAGAGATTGTTGTCAGTCTGGCTACACTGTAGTTGTAAACAAATTGACAAGAACATCTGATCTATTAAGGCAAATACAAAGAAAAAAAAATCCTGTAAAACGAAAACAACACAAAATACATAAAACTAAAGAAAAGAAGAAAATAAAATAGAAAAATACACATATTTAATTAGAAATCTTGCCCAAAAACTATTAAATAAATATGAATTTAATAAACGGTATTAAATTGTATATAGAGAAAATGTGCTCCGAATCAGGGCCGGGCATGAAAACAATGTTATTGGATAAAGAAACGGTATGAAACAATAAATGAAATCCATTGAAGCCTTCTAATGACACATATACTTTTTACATATATTTTTTGTAGACCAGTATTATATCAATGGCATTTTCCCAATCTGATATGCTTCAACGAGAGGTGTATCTTTTTGAACGCATTGATTCTGGACGTTCCAACGAACGTATGAAGTATTTGAAATGCATTGTTTTCATCAGGCCAACGAAACAAAATATTCAACTGTTGGCCCAAGAACTAAGAAATCCCAAATATGGTTCATATTTTTTGTGTAAGTTATTGTTAATTGTGCGTTGAACATAGATATATGTATCAATATCATTATACATATATGCATTATTAATCGTTATGATAACTGCCTGAACTGAATTTATAAAAATTTAGAACTTCGGACCATCGAATAAAAACTTTATTTCAAAAGAAAAGTGCATGCCACATAGTAAACTACTGAAGCAGAATACTTTTAAAAGTGCATATAAGTATATAATGCACATTCGTTAGGCTTACGTATTCATTGAAGATGATTTAAATTCTAAACAGCGCAATTTAAAACTGATTTTTATGACAAAGAAAGATACCAACGTTTCTTTTCCCATTTGAGTTCTATTTTCCGAGTGCCAATTATTGTTAGATAGTTTACATCGTTAGAATGAAATCAACGTTTTAAAGCTTCTTGGCTCAATTTAATGTCAGAACTTAATTTCGAAATATTTGTGAACGGTTTTTTTTTTTTTGTTCTATTGTAAAATACTTGTTATAAATTTTCTTAAGTTTAAATAATTTTTGTTATTATTTTTAGATTTTAGCAATATAATTCCACGAACTGATATAAAATACTTAGCTGAATGTGATGAAAGTGAATCAGTTAGAGAAGTCAGAGAATTGTTTGCCGACTATTTGGGTGTTAATGCCAATTTATTTTCTTTTAACATTCCGGTTTGCATGCAAAGACTTAATTGGTTACCAGACGCTTTAACACGCTCTGTACAGGGTATTGTTTCAATCTTACTCTCGCTAAAATTAAATCCGGTTATACGTTACAGAGCTGGCTCAGCAGTTACACAAACGTTGGCGAAACATGTCTATGAACAAATTACGAAAGAATCGTCTTTGTTTGATTTTCGAAATCATGAAAATGGAGCTGCACCACCTTTACTACTTATTTTAGATCGAAGAGACGATCCTGTAACACCTCTGCTCCACCAATGGACTTATCAGGCCATGGTTCATGAATTACTAACCATACGTAACAATCGCGTTGACTTGTCCGATAAGCAGGGTGTACCCAAAGATTTTAAAGAACTCGTATTATCAGGCGATCAGGATGAATTTTATGCCAAAAATATGTATGCAAATTTTGGTGAAATTGGCTCGACCATAAAAAATCTCATGGAAGAGTTTCAGCGTAAAGCTAAAGATCAAAAAAAGGTGGAGAGTATTGCAGATATGAAAAATTTCATAGAAACCTATCCTCAATTTAAGAAAATGTCTGGAACAGTCCAAAAGCATTTGTGCATAATGGGTGAATTGTCATCGATGACTACGAAACGTAACCTTTTTGAGGTATCGGAGTTAGAACAAGAAATCGCATGTAAAGCTGAACATTCTCAACAACTGCAACGCATTAAAAAACTAATAGCCGACGAACGTATCTCTGTAGACGATGCTCTAAAATTGGTAGCATTATATGCTTTACGTTATGAACGACATGCAAATTGTGATACTTCCAGTCTATTGCAAATTATCAAAATGAGATGTGGTCAAACACATATTATACCCAGCCTTATTGAATATGCTGGAACTCATATGCGTCAAGGTGAACTTTTTAGTTTAGTACGTATAACAGATGCTGTCAAGTTGACACGTAATCTTATAAAGGGCTTAAAGGGTGTAGAAAATGTTTTCACTCAACACACACCCTTGCTCAAGGAAACCCTCGAGGATGTGTTTAAGGGACGTGAGTTAGATCCTACTTATCCGGCTATAAACTCTGAACTGGTACCATTCCGACGTCCACCCCAAGAAGTAGTAGTTTTTATAGTAGGTGGTACAACCTACGAAGAAGCATTAGCTGTTCATCAATTAAATAATGTGGGTTATCGTGTTATTTTGGGTGGTACTACCATACACAATTCCCAAAGTTTTATTAATGAAGTACTTGCAGCCACCGACGGCATGCAATTTAAACATACAAAATCAATGTTAAAGCATTATGCTTCGACAGAAAACTATTAGGCTTTAAGATTCAACTATTTATAACCCATATACATTTTAGCTTTTTTAAATAAATTATTATTTAACAAATTCTAAATATTAAATATATTTACAATTATAAAAAAATATATATGTATGTTATTTAATTATTTATAACAATAACACTAAATTATATCATTATAATTATACAATACAATCCTATTAATAAAAAAAATATGTTATAAATAATACACCACATATGAGAGCTTTTTTATTCCTTTTAGAAAATATGTTTTTCTTGGACTGCAATGTAAGATTAATTCCTGACAAGTGTTGTATTCTTTTTTAACACACTTGCGCCATAGATTATTTATTAAAAATCGAAGTTTTAAAATTATTATATTTTTATAACTGTTAAATGTTTAATTTTGATATTTGAGTTCGAATTCGAGAATAAGTGGAAACTGGGTGTTAAAAAGTTTAAACATAAATACATATATTATTTACAACATTTAAAGTTTATCTTTTCCTATAGCATCATCCATGTGACCTAGTTTCATACGATGTGCTTTCAGGGTATTACTTTGCGTGAATGTACTGCCACATTTATTACAGCAATACGGCCTCTCACCGGTATGTGTACGAAAATGTATACTCAGGTCTTTGGAATATTTAAAGCTTCGTTCGCATTGTGTACATTTGTATGGTCTTAAATCCGTATGAGAACGCATATGAGTGTTCATCTTACTAGAAACTCGAAAAGCTTTACCACATATTTTACATTTAAACGGTTTTTCTCCGGTATGAAGACGACGATGTACAATTAATTCAGAATTTCGTGGATAAGCGCGATCGCACAGATCACATTTAAATGGACGTTCGCCTGTATGCCGCCGCATATGAATTATGAGATGAGGTTTACTTGAAAATGAACTGCCGCAAATAGAGCACAACGAACGCACTTGAGATGATTTCGTTTGGTTTATAACTTCTTTAGATTTGTCTGTATTATCTTCATCATTACCTGTACTGTCTTTCACACTATCACTGGCATTGCTATGTTTCTTTTTTATGTGAGTATTTAAATATTTCTTTTGGGTATAATTTTTTGAACATTTATCACACTGATATATTCTTTCTTGTGTCAAGGGTTTACGTATAAATGGTATAGCATCAGGACCATGAAACGTACGCATATGGGTATACATACTGCAAGATTGTGTAAACTTTCGCGAACATATGGGGCAACTGGATTTTTTATCTTCCGCTATATGACTAGTACGTTGGTGGCTCGTTAAAGCTTTGAAATTGTCAAAAATTTTATCACATTGCTTACAAGCTACTGGTATATCTTGATCATCAGGTGCAATAGATGCCTCTGCTGGCTTTGATTTTTTTATATTACGAGTATTTTTCCTTATGCCATTCAAACTGCTTGAATTTTTCAAATCATTCTGTATTTCGTTGTTATCTGAATGATTATCATCATTATCCTTATCCTCGTTCTTTTTACCATTAGTTTGTTGTTCAATTTCTTTGTTTTCGTTATTTTTTGATACGTCTTTATTTATTATTTCTTCATTTGTAATTTTATTAGTATTTACGTTATTTATTTCAGTCGAATTAAATCTGTAATTTGTAAATGTAAAGAAATTAAATGTTAGGCACGGTCATAGACAAAGCATGATATAGTTCGGACTTAACTAATTGCTGGCTCATAATTCTTTGCTGGCGGCTTTAATTTACCATAAAGGAGACCATTTTAGAAATATACACATTTGAAACAGCTATATAAATAATTTTTTGATCCGACTTATCGAATTTGGAAATGAAGCAAACACTACTTCAATCTTCTTTGCATTTGTCTCATTTTCTACAAAGTTTGTGTTTGTTGAGTGAATTCTTAATCAGTAAGCAAGATCAAAAATCCTATTTCTAAATAAAATTTAAAAATGATGCTTATGTATATTGCTATATGAGGACTAAATTATGCAGTGACATGAAAAATTCATATAAATTTTGGATGTTTAATTGCATTTGTTCTTATAATTTCTGTATAGACCAGTGGAATATATTTTAGTTTTGCATACTACCAAAGACTTTCAATCATCTAGATATAACAAAAGTAAGGTCTAGTAGTTCTTAGACAATATTGCAGAAAATAATCAAATTTTTTACTTACATATCTGTACTGCCATCATTATCAACGTCCATTTTCTCCTGCTTAATTTTAACAATATTTTTTTTATCAGGTACTTCTTGATTAACATCTTCCATTGGTTCGATTTTAATTTTCAAACACGACTGTACTTCAATTTGGTTTTCTTGCAAACAGTCTGACTCTTTACACGTTTTTGTTTGGTTTAGTATATCCACAAGACGTTTATTGACCTCCAGAGCCTGTTGAACGAATGCATGGGACATCTTCAATTTGCGTGTACAACTGTCACAAATATATTGAGGCAATTCTTTATATAAATCATCCATTACCTAAAAGTAGAATTATGTTATTTCCAATTGGAGACATTTGTATTTTAACTGGCGAACATCACCATATAGAACTTACGTTTAAACTTGATATTTCTTTTAAAAGTTGAGCATAAGATTTCTGCTGCTGTTCTCCATTGTGCCTACTACAATTGGTAAGATTTGTTAAATGTTTAAGACATTTTTTAGCCTTATAACATGTACGACACTGGTAAATTTCTAATTTATCTGTGCCTTTCATAATTTATTTTTTACAAAATCTTAATTTTATCAGCGATTATTTATTTTACTTTTTTATTTATTTCAGTTATTTTGTTTACATTTAAACAGAAGCGAATTCAATATTTCGACGTATTCTAACGACAAAAGTAGTGTAGCCAGACAAATAGCTGTTAATCATTATAAAACGATATAGAGCACTTATAAACTGTAATAAAATATCAAAATTAAAAAAAATCCATATTATAAGGAATTTCACTAAATGAATAATATTAACAGCCTGTTTCCAGAAGACGTGCGACAAACAAGTTGAGTGATTGTTCAAAATTTACAAAAATTGAGTGCTTTGCTTGTGTTTTACATATAAACAGACAAGACAATCAATTTGTTTGTCGCACGCCGCTTGCCTTCTGGAAACAGGCTGTAAGCTTTAATATGATAAAATTTATTTTTGGTTAATCCATTTTTGGGTCAAGTTATCTAGTTGCTGGCAGCTCTGAAAATACATATGTAAACAAATGAAAAAGGAAAAAACACTATTGTGATTTATCACCACAGAATACTATCACAGAGTATTTCTCCACCAATTTGCAACATTTAACACAAAAATTATAAATCTGTAATCGCCTTTTCTAATTGTAACAAAAAAAAATGTCATCCCAAAGTGAGGAATTAAGTAATAAATGTCGATGTTGCCTAAACCCTTCCCCCAATTTTATACAACTAAAATCATCCACAAAAGCAGGTGAAGGAATGGAGCAAACCTACGAGGAACTGCTATACAAAGTCACAAATCTCACTGCAAGTGTATTTGTTATTACTCTTTTAACACATACATATTTATATATAATATTTATTTTTTAGATACCTGCTTATCAGGAGTATATTATGCCCCAACAAATATGCCACAAATGTAGCCATCAATTAAAAAGTTCACACAAATTTATACAGCAGGCCTGGCAAGTATCACAACAGTATTTGCAAATGGCCAATGATCGACAGCAAACTCCGCCAGATGACGTTAAAAATGTTGAACCTTTACAAGAATCACTTGTAGCATTACCAGAAAATCTTTGCGATACCAAATGTATAGAAGAAATCAAAATCGAACCATTGAGTATAGAAGAGTGCAATAACGATATTAAACAAGAAATTGAGGATAATGAATTATTAATTGCAATAAATCCTATAAAAAAAGAATCTCCGGAGAATAGGTAGTTAGTTTGTGATTTAATGGAATATATACAGTTTAATAAAAATTGTTTTCTATAGAGACTTTTTAGAAAATTCCAATACCGATAACTCCACCGAATGTGATGAAAGTGATGAACCAGAATCTCTTAAAGGAAATGATGATTTTCTTCTAAATGAACCTCTAGCTAGACGCTGTGATATCTGTCATAAAATATATCGTGATGAAAAAATTCTAAAAATTCATAAACGTTACACTCATATGCCAGAAGAAGATAAAATTCCCTGTCCCCTGTGCAGTTACAAAACCAATCTAACCGGAAATTTGAAGATACATATAGGCTTGGTACATGGTCAAGATAAGGTTGACGAACATTTTAAATCTACGCTGAAAGATAGGCCACATCTCTGTAGTTTATGCTCACGTTCATATACACGCAAAGATACCCTACAAAGACACATGAGAAGAAAACATTTGAATAATTTCCTTTCAACTGAAGAAGAATCTACCAAAAAATCAAAACCATCTATGGCGAAAGAAAAGGAACGTTTTCTTTGCACCTACTGTGGCCAATCGTTTAGTTCCAAAGGCGGTCTAGAAAGTCACGATTTAACACATACCGATAAGAGGCCATTTTCCTGCGATATTTGCGATAAAACTTTTAAACGTCTAAAAGATTTGCAATTGCATCGTGTCATACACAGTGATGAAAAACCACATCAATGCACAGAATGTGATAAAGCATTTAAACGTGTCGATAAGTTGAAAATTCATATGAGAGTTCATTCGGAACTGAGACCTTATAAGTGTAATGAATGCGAAAAGACTTTTAAATATCAGAGTGTTTTAACAACACACATGCATATACACACTGGACAAACCCCATTCGCTTGCAAAACCTGTGGAGAGGCATTTTCATTAAGGACTTCGTTAAATAATCACTGTCTGAAAAATGGACACTTTAAATGAATTTAAAATATATAAATTTTTTAAAAATTGTTTTTAAATAATTTCTGAGGTAAGAAAAAAAGTTTTTTTTATATTGATGGCATAATATAGAAAGAGTGTATATCGGTTTTTTTGAAATTGGGATTTTAACGTGCAAATAATTCAGTAAACCATTGTTTGAAAATTAACTGACGCAAATAAACAACATAACGAACGAACTTAAGATGACTTCATTTTGTTAAATCTTCTTCAGATTTGTCTGCATTATCTTCATCATGACCTGTTCTGTCTCTTACACTACTACTGGCATTAATATGTTTGTTTTTTATGTGAGTATTTAAATACTTCTTATATATATAATTTTTTGAACATTTATCTTACTGATATCTTCTTTCTTGTGTTAAGGGTTTACGTATAAATGGTATACCATCAAGACCATGAAACGTACGCATTTTTTTATTTAATTTTTATTTTATTTATTTTATTATGAGTATACATACTGCAAGGTTGTATAAACTTTCGCGAACATATTAGCCAAGTAGATTTTCTATCTTCCGGTATATGATTAGTGCATTTGTGGCTCGTTAAAGCTTTGAAATTGTCAAACAAAAAAAAAAAAAAATGCTTCTGCTGGTTTTAATTTTTTTATATTATGAGTATTTTTCCTTTTGCCATTCAAATTGCTTGCATTTTTCACATCATTCTGTATTTCGTTGTTATCTGAATGATTATAATCATAATCCTTATCATCGTTCTTTTCATCATTAATTTGCTGTTAAATTTCTTTTTATTTTCGTTATTTTTTAATACGTCTTTATTTACTATTTCTTCATTTGTAATAATTTTATAAGTATTTTCTTTATTTATTTCAGTCGAATTAAATCTGTAATTTGTAATGTAAAGAAATCAAATGTTAGGCACGGTCATAGACAAAGCAAAATATACAACTACTCACACGTAAAATGGGACTCACAGAATATCTGTCAAACCTATACTTAAGATCGCTAAATACAGTAAACGCTTGGTTAAATTTATGAACGTTTTTATTATACCTCTACTTCTTAAATAAATATAAAGGATATAAAAAAACAATCAGTTCCGAAAAAAAATTAAAATTAGACATTAGACATACCTGCTTAAACCGAAGCCTACACTCCAAATGGGACAATGCATTTTTTTTATTAATTTTTTGATATATATATATATATTTTTAGTACTTGGAACACTTGCCATTACTTGCAATCACAGCTTGAAGACATCGTGGTATACTTTCAAACACGATTCTACAAATTTCAGGTTCAATATAGAACCCATCTTCTGCTACGATTTCCTTAAGGGGAAAAATCCTTGATGACCTTCGTTTGGTTAGTGTCATTTAAATTTTTACCCACAAATGTTCGATAACATTTAAGTCTGCAGACTAAAGAGGATTTTCAATTACTTTTTGACACTTTATAGCAGCTAATTTCGTGCAATCCAAGACTTCTGCTTAAAGTCATTGTTATGGTAGGATACAAAGTCGTCCTTGTTTCCAAGATTTTTGGCACTTTCCTTAACTGTTTCTTTTAGATTATCAATATAATACTTTGCATTCATTATCCGTCTACAAAATATATTTTGACAACCACAGATACAGACTTACAGCCCTATATCATAAGGGAACAACCAGTGTTTGAGGGTTATTTTAATTGTCTATGTTTTGATCCTTCATATTGAATATATTCTGTACGTATAGCGAAATTGTTGATGTTCCTTTAGCTTATGATACGAAAAAACATTTTTTCGTACCAAACAGAAACAGATTTTCTTGTTTCAAGCCTCGTGCAGAACTTCAAGAGAAGGAACGACTGAAGTATAGTTTTAGGAGATTTTATGTGTATCCCACTTTAAGTATGAGTAGCCGCAAAAAACCTATTTCTAAAAAGAATTTAAAAATAATGCTTATGTATATTGCTATATAAGCATTAAATTAAGCAATGGGCATGAAAAATCCATATAAATTTTGGAAGTTTAATTGCATTTGTCCATATAATTTCTGTATAAACCAAGTTGAGTATATTTTAGTTTTGCTTACTAGTAATGGCTTTCAATTATCTAGATATAACAAAAGTAAGGTCTAGTGGAATTTTTAGACAATATTGCAGAAAATAATCAAATTTTTTACTTACACATCTGTACTGCCTTCACTATCAACGCCTATCTGCACCTCTTTAATTTCAACAATATTTTGTTAATCAAGTACTTCCTGATTAACATCTTCTATTGGTTCGATTTGAATTTTCAAAAACGACTGTTATTCGATTTGTTCTTTTTGCAAACAGTCCGACTCTTTATACACTTTTGTTTGGTTTAGTATATCCATAAGACATTTGTTGACCTCCAGAGCCTGTTGAACAAATGCATTGGTCATCATCAATTTGCGTGTACAACTGTCACAAATATATTGAGACAATTCTATAAATAAATCATCCATTACCTAAAAGAAGAATTATGTTATATCCAATTAGAGACATTTGAATTTGAAATGAAGCACATCACCATATAGAACTTACGTTTAAAATTGAGATTTTTAAAAGTTGAGCAGGAGTTCTTTTGCTGTTCTTCACTTTACCTACTACAATTGGTGATTTGTTGAATGTTTAAGCTCTTTTTAGCATTGTAACATATGCGGCACTGATAAATTTCTAATCGCTCAGTGCCATTCATAATTTATTTTTTACAAAATATGATTTTATCAGCAATTTATTTATTTAATTTTTTATTTCACAGTTATTTTGTGTACATTTACGTCGAAGCGAATTCAATTTTTCGACGTATTTTGACGACAGAAGCAGTGTAACCAGACTAATGATTGCAAATCGCTAAAAAACTATAAATCATATGCTTGCTTGCCTAAACATAGAGCACATAAACTGTAATAAATTAATCAAAATTATAAAAAGCTCCGTATTATAAAGAAGTTTACAAAATGAATCACATTAATCTTTAATGTGGTAAAATTAATTTTCGGTTAGTTCTTTTTTTTTTGGGGTCATGTTAACTCAGCATCCTCAAATAAATCTATTGGCAGCTCTGAAAATACATATGTAAACAAACAAAAAAAGAAAACACCACTGGTATTTATAACCACAGAATAACATTATCATAGAGTGTTTCCTCATAATTTTGCAGCCTTTAAAAAAAAAATCATAAATCTGTAGTTGCCTTTTCTAATTATAACAAAATAATGTCATCCCAGTGTGATGAAGTAAGTAAAAAGTGTCGATGTTGCATGAACCCATCCGCTAATTTTATACAACTAAAGTCATCCACAAAAGCAGGTGAAGGAATGGAGCAAACCTACGAGGAACTGCTATACAAAGTCACAAATCTCACTGCAAGTGTATTTGTTATTACTCTTTTAACACATACATATTTATATATAATATCCATTTTTTAGATACCTGCTTATCAGGAGTATATTATGCCACAACAAATATGCCACAAATGTAGTCATCAATTGAAAAGTTCATACAAATTTATACAGCAAGTCTGGCAAGTATCACAACAGTATTTGCAAATGGCCAATGATCGACAACAAACTCCGCCAATTGACGTTAAAAATATTGAACCTTTACAAGAATCACTTGTAGAATTACCAAAAAATCTTAGCGATACCAAATGTCTAGAAGAAATCAAAATCGAACCATTGAGTATAGAAGAGTGCAATAATGATATTAAACAAGAAGTTGAGGATAATGAATTATTAATTGCATTAAATCCTATAAAAGAAGAATCTCCGGAGAATAGGTAGTTTGTTTGTGATTTAATGAAATATATACATTAAAACAAAACTATTTTCAACAGAGACTTTTTAGAAAATTCCAATACCGATAACTCCACCGAATGTGATGAAAGTGATGAACCAGAGTCTCTTAAAGGAAATGATGATTTTCTTTTAAATGAACCTCTAGCTAGACGCTGTGATATCTGCCATAAAATATATCGTGATGAAAAATTTCTAAAAATTCATAAACGTTACACTCATATGCCAGAAGAAGATAAAATTCCCTGTCCATTGTGCAGTTACAAAACTAATCGAATTGGAAATTTGAAAGTACATATGGGCTTGGTACATGGTCAAGATAAGGTTGACGAATATTTTAAATCGACGCTGAAAGATAGGCCGCATCTCTGTAGTCTATGCCCCCGGTCATATACACGCAAAGATACCCTACAAAGACACATGAGAAGAAAACATTTGAATAATTTCCTTTCAACTGAAGAAGAATCTACCAAAAAATCGAAACCATCTATAGCAAAAGAAAAGGAACGATTTCTTTGCACCTACTGTGGCCAATCGTTTAGTTCCAAAGGCGGTCTAGAAAGTCACGATTTAACACATACAGATAAGAGGCCATTTTCCTGCGATATTTGCGATAAAACTTTTAAACGTCTAAAAGATTTGCAATTACATCGTGTCATACACAGTAATGAAAAACCACATCAATGCACAGAATGTGGTAAAGGATTTAAACGTGTTGATAAGTTAAAAATTCATATGAGAGTTCATTCGGAACTGAGACCTTATAAGTGTAATGAATGCGAAAAGACTTTTAAATATCAGAGTGTTTTAAGAACACACATGCATATACACACTGGACAAACTCCATTCGCTTGCAAAACCTGTGGAGAGGCATTTTCATTAAGGACTTCGTTAAATAATCACTGTTTGAAAAATGGTCACGATAAATGAATTTAAAATATTCAATTCTTTGAAAGTGTTTTTGAATAATTTCTGAGGTAAGAAAAAAAAGGATATTTATATTGATGGCTTAATATAGAAAGAGCATTTCGCGGCTTTTTTGAAATTGGTTTTTTAACGTGCAAACAATTTAGTAAACAATTGTTGAAAATAACGAATGAAAAAGCACATGAAAAAGCCATATCGTATAAATTATTTTAAATTTTACTTTATTCCTTATTTAAAGTCACAGAAAATTTTGTTATGTCTTAGCAGCCATCGACATAGAGACGTAATGACCCCTATTCTGCGTTTCGATTTCGTCACAGCGTCCTGTAGCTCTGCGATCAAATATTCGTATAAAAAAAGGAATCGAAAAAGGAAAAGACAGTTCTGTTCTCAAAAGCAGTTGTTTTGCTACCGAATATATGAAATAGAAATAGAAAAATGAGCCGATATGTAAACATTTTAACAAAATCTCAAAATTTAGTACATAGACAAAAAGGTTCAGTAAGAAAATACGGGGTTTTTGTTTGTGAATTAATGAACAAAAAAAAAAAAAAAAATCTGTCACAAAATTAACAACTTGGAAAAACGTAGCTGCGATCGTAATGCGCACAATACACACAACCGATTAGAAAAGAAGTATAACGCAGAATAGCACAGCTGCCAAATTTAAAACATCGATTTTAATTGGAATGCAGAACAGGGGTCAATATTTAGTTTTTATAAGTTTCGATTTATTTAAAGTTTTTTATTTGAACCCCAATTTTTGGTGGTTTCCAAGTCAATAGAATTTGGGTTATTTTCAACTTAAATATCAAGTAATTTAAAGCGACTATTATAAACGTCAATAGTTTGAATATATTCTTTCCATGTTTTTTTTACCACATAACTGCTGTCCTATATAACCTACAAAGGCAATTTCAAATAAAAATCTACGGTATAATTTTTCATATTTTGACCAATATATTTTCAACATTTTTTTTTTTTCAAATAGATTAAAATATAAACAATAATATGTAATACAAATAATAATCAATACAACTGTTTGGATTAACAAGAAATTTCAAGTTTATTTTATAGTAATTTATATAAAAACGAAAATCACTAGGTTTTTTAACTAAAAAGGCTCGATATCATAAAAAAAATTCATAGATGCACAAGAAGTTTAATATAAATTTCTTTAAAATGCACATCAAACGAATTAAATGTGGTAAACAAAAATGCATATGTTTTAACTTTAAACAACTAATGGCATAAAGTCTTTTTCTTTTACAAAGCTTTCTTATATAGCTGTGCAACATATGTTAATAATAAAGATTCTTAAATCAATTAAATAAATCTTAAGAGTATCTTACATTATTTACATAACTAAAGAGATACAAAAAGTAAAATAACATCAAAAAGGCCAAATTAATTAAACGAAAGTCGATATAATTTAAACGGTAATAAAAATCTTAAATTATATCTCCCTGATTTTGCTGGCACTGGCAGTTGTAAGAAAAATGTTTAAAAAAACATTTTTGTATTCCTTTTAACTTAGAAATTATAATGATGATGATAACAAGAAAGAAAGCTTTGATTTTTTTATGCGACAGTTTTTTAAAAGGAATTTGTTTCTTAAATTAAAACTTAAATAGCAACAGTGTTATGTTTACAAACACTTATAAAGTATAAGGAAATTTTAGTTAGTAATAGCAACCTGCAATTTTTCAACTAAAACTATGTATTTTTCAATCTACTCCGTTTTTCCACCTGTTATGGACTTGTGATCCAAACGTTCTTGTTCAGACAACCATGCCATCTTAAAATACATAAACGATATTAAATTTTAATAACTGAAAGCAAGCTTAATAAAAAAAAAAAATACCTTTTGTTTGTGTTGAGCAGCAGCTGCTTCAGCCTTGGCTAAGACCATTTTTTCAGTTAAAACGCCATCTTCTGAAGCATAGACAGCGGCCTGCCAGGATACACCCAATTTAGAGATTTCACGACCTGACATACCCTCACAGATTTTAGCCATTTTCGAACAAGCCGCACCATAATCGAATTGCTCCAATTTAAAGCGTCTGAAAATGTATATAAACATCAATATCAATTTAATTTGTTATTATTGTATTAAAAAATTAATTTTACTTACTTGGCTCCTTCTGCAGCTGGTTGCAGTACGTATTTATCAAAGTATAAACGTAATAAACGTTCACGTTCCTCTAGACCGGGTAAAGTAAATTCAACCATTTCATCCAGACGATCATTAATAGCATAATCAAATTGTTCAGGTGTATTTGATGCCAAGACCAACATGAATTTCGAATTTTGTTCTGAAGTCCTATATAGGAAAGCGTTAAGAGCGGCACGCAAATCTTCCGATATATGTTCTGATGAACGTTTACGCAAGAAAGCATCAGCTTCGTCGACAAACAATAATAGACCACGCCGACTAGTTTGCGACCAATCGAAGACTTTGTGAATAGCTGTGACAGCTTCTTTGCCCATAGGCGCTACATCACCTCCCGTCATAATTGCATAATCCATGCCAGAATGTTCAGCCAATTTTTTGGCAAACATAGTTTTACCAGTACCAGGAGGACCATGCATCAAAACATTACGGTACATACCCTTGTTAATACGTGTATTTTTAGTAGCTATCGCTACGTCTCGCAAACGTTCCTCCAATTTTGGGTTCAAAATTACACCCTGTAAAGCATCGGCAGGTTTTGATTTGAGTTTCTTTACATATTTGACAGGATGTTTGACCGCATCAAGAAAAGCGAAACGTGAAGTTTCACCAACTAATGTAGGTTTACCAATGCGGGATTCAATATAGCGTGAGGTTACACCTGTAGCACCTTTGGCGGCATATACACCCAAAGCCAAAAGAGAAAGACCACCGGCTGCAGTTAAAACCTTATCCCAATCGGTAAGCATGGCCTCAACACCAGCTCCAATTACAGAACCAGCAGTTCTAAATTGGAAAAACACAAAAAAGAAATAAAGAATGAATATCAGATATTTTATTAAATTTTTATATAAAAAAAAAACACTGTAAAATGCCCTAAAGCGATTTGTATTACACGATATGATCAAAAAGAATATTAATCGGTGATGGTAAAAAAATTTTGAAAAATAAATAATACTTACTTGATTCCTTCCAAAACGGTAGTACGTTGTTCTTGAGCTCTTAAGCGAATTTGTTCCAAATTAATATCACGGTTTTCACGATCTACTTTGGCCTTAACACGCATTTCATGTTCCAAAAGCTTCAAACGATTCTTTTCTTTCATCTCAATTTCATGCTCAATCGTTTGACGGCGCATAGCTTCTTGACGAGCTACACTTTCTTCCTGTCTATAAAAAAATGTATTTTAAACAATAGAAACAAGTTTCTCCTTTTTATTAGTATGTTCAGATAAATCACAAATCTAAATATATTGCACCAAATTTAATTATAATTTGAACCTAATAAGGACGATAAATAAGCAATTTTGTGATTTCTAACAAACTTTTAAACATTTTAATTTAGAATATACAGATTAGTAATTTCGAACGCCATACTAGAGTGTTTGAGAATTATACGATTTTAACCAAATTTCAGTGAAAATTTTAAACAGATTTTAATAAACAATTTTAATAAAAGCTAAAAACAACTTAATATGAAAATAATACATACTTTCTCAAGTTTTCTTCGAGAACTCGTTGTTGGTGAGCCAATTGATCTTCATGGCGTTTACGGGCTAATTGATCTTGATATAGGGCACGTTGTTGTTGTTGCTTGGTTTCTTCCTGATAAAGTATAATAAATAATTTTTTATCATTTTTTTTTATCAAAGTATTTTAGTACAACACTTACAATTAAAGTTTTTCTTCTCTCCTCGTGGTCGATACGTTTTTGTTCCACTTTGGCTTGTTCAATGTGTGCCTCATACTCTTTTACCTTTTGTTGATATTCACGTTGGCGAGTAATTTCTTGAGCTTTTGATAATTCCAATGCTTCACGGGCATGTTCTGAAATGTTAAACAAATATTTGATTATCAACCATACATTTTCTTAACAACAAACACACACAGAAGTTATCATTACAGCAAATGTATAGCAGCAACTATACGATTATGCAATTAAAATACAAAAAAGTTTGATGGTATATACGTCCCCTCCATCTCTTGCTTTACACATGACTTAAAATGATTGCACTTAGTAATGAGACCGATTGGGCATTTATCATATTCGGCTATGAAAAGGATGATGAAATTCACTTACTTGATCTCTCTAAAGTACGAGCAGCTTCAGCGGCTCTTTCTAAAGCAGATGAATCAAATCGATATGCTTCCATGGCCTTGCGTTCAGCTTTCGATAATTGTGTATCGCCAGAAAGTTCACCGGCTGTTTTGCCATCGGGATCACCACCATCTGCGCCAACCAAATCCTGAGGCTGTTGAGGTCTATTCCTACCCAGTAACCAAGACATAATCACTTATTTTGATTTTAATAAAATTTTAATTGATGAATTTTTCGTGATTTTTGATAGAATTTATGCACGATGTGGAAAAAAACGTGATGATAAGACGTAATGATTTTCAGTAAATCATTTGTCGGCTAACTCAAAGTCGACGGCACCTTGTTATATTTTAAAGACAAATCACCGCCGTTAATAGTAACCCGTGTTACCACTTTGTTTTTTTTTTAAACCAGTTCATTTTATAATCTTATCAATACATTTAGTATATGTATACATATAGATATATATCAAGTCACAATATATTATTTTTTCTAATGCTGTTATGTCGTGGATTAAAAAACATGAATAAAATCTAGTTTTTGAGAATGTTATTTTAGAAATATTAATGTATACAGGATACTATGATCTGCAGCCCTTAAATAATTTAATACTTTAAAGTACAACACTGCTACAACCCCAAAATAAAGACAAATTACGAAAAATTACAAACGTATAAATAAAACGGTATTTGTTTATATTTTAAACATGAAAAATATAGAGAAATTTGAGAGAAATAAATGCCGGACATGTTATAACTCAACTAAAGGTTTAAAACTATTAAAAAGCCTCGTAAAATGTGGTTGCAGTGGAAGTCTAAAACAAAAGACTTACGCCGAGCTTTTAAGGGAGATATCAAATATAAATGTAAGTTATAGTGGAAGTTATCCTTACTTCCGCATCGCTCCACATAAATTATCATTTAATTAATCTTCTAGATAATGGAAGATACTTGTGTGGAACGTTTACCGCAATCAATTTGCGAAATTTGTGCACAAAGGCTTATAGCAGCCCATTCTTTCATAGAACACGCTCAAGAGGTAAATGAGAGGCTCCTATGTATTGCTAGCCAATTGGAAACAACCAAACAGTTAAATGGCTTACAGGTACCATCAGTGAATACTCTGCTTACAATGGATATAAAGGTAGAAAATAATGATACAGAGCTTTTGGAATCGTATGAACCGCCATGTTTCGTTGAATTAAAAGAAGAACCGGAACAAAGTAGCGATACCCAAATTAAAAATACATATAGTGGGGATATCTTAAATATTAAAAATTATGAAGAAGCTAAGGAAATAAAGTAAGTTTTGATGAATTTCTTATGATAATAAATTCTATGTTAATATTGATTTATATGTATTCTAATACTACTTAGTAACAATGTATTTATAATGTAATCCAGTATTTTGACCAATTTTAAATTTTTCATTTAGCAAATCTTTAAAAGAACTCACTGTTGCCAACAAAACAAAATCATATATTGAAGACAATGTAAGCAATTTGAAAAGTCCAAGTAATAAAGTTTTTACCGAAATAGATTGTAATAGCAATGTGGATTTATCGAGTGATGATGATAAAATTAATTCGGATGCAGATTCTGACTGGAAAATAAAAAAGAAAACTTCTCCCTCCCAAAACCTCAAAAAAGAAAAGAAAATTAAAGGAAACCCAAGAAAAGCTCCTTGTAATGAGGATGACGATTTGGCTGTACTCTGCAATGAATGTCACAAGATTTTTAGTAATGCCAAAAAGTTAGCTCATCATAAAAGAAATACTCATATACCAGAAGACCAGAAATGTACTTGTCCAATATGTGAGCGTAGATTTTCTCGATCTTGCAATATGTATAAACATATGCGTACATTCCATGGACCGGATACCACTGTACCGTTAATACGCAAACCATCAACAAAAGAAAGAATATATCAGTGTGATAAATGTGATAGAAATTACATTCATAAAAGTCGTTTAAAAGTACACATTAAAGAAAAACACAGTAAGGATTCACAAAATAGAAAAGGTTATACGAATAAAGCCACAGAGCAACAAAATACGACGCAACAAAATTCCGGTCATGAAATAAAAGAAAAGGAACGTTTTCTTTGCACCTATTGTGGCCAGTCGTTTAATTCCAAAAGCGGTCTAGAAAGTCATGATTTAATACACACAGATAAGAGACCATTCTCCTGTGATATATGCGATAAAACTTTTAAACGTCTAAAATATTTGCAATTGCATCGTGTCATACATAGTGATGAAAAACCATATCAATGCACAAAATGTAGTAAAGCATTTAAACGTGTTGATAAGTTAAAAATTCATATGAGAGTCCATTCGGAATTGAGACCTTATAAGTGTAGTAAATGCGAAAAGACTTTTAAATATCAGAATGTTTTAAGAACACACATGCATATACACACCGGACCAACTCCGTTCGCTATGCAGAGCATTTTCTTTAAGGACTTTGTTAAGTAAAAACTATTTGAAAAATGACCACGTTAAATGAATTAAAAAAATTATACACATTTAAAGAAAAATTGGTTTTAAATACTGTATGAGGTAAGAAAAAAAGATTTTTATATCGACTGCTTAATATGAAAAGATCATCAAAAATGATTAAAAGTAACGAATTTATAGCCACATTAAAAAACCCAATATTAACAATGGCCATTGCATCTTTATAATATGCTACCTAGTGCGATTAAAGCAGAGGCAAATATTAATGCTTTTGAAAGAATTGTATTTTTTTGTAAAAAATAATATTTAGTTGATGAACAAGTAACTTAAAATGAATGTATTGAATTTTTAATTGTTAAAGCTTTTACTGAAAATTATATTATTGAATTGGTTAATAAAGTTAAATGAGTGATTTGAATTGTTATATTTTGTTAGTTGAAATCAATATTTGACACCAAAGAAATTAATCATAAAATCGGATCCCATGTTGTTGCCGATTTCTGTAATAAACTTTTTTTCGTAGCAAACGTATGGAATTACGTTTCCGTAGCCGGTTACGTTGTATGTGGAAGCCATTTAGTTGTGGTCAGTGTTACCACTTACTCTTTTTAAAATAAGTCTCTATATCAATAATTTTTATTCGAATATTTAATATATATAGAGTAAGTATAAAAGCGACGTATTCTTCCCACCTATGTTGGTGTGGAAGATTGTAAGGATAATTTTTAAAAACGTTGGTAGTTACGAAAATAGTATTGTGTGCAGTATACTATGATATACAGCTCGTCAATAGTTGAATACTTTAAAGTACAACACTACTGCAACCCTGAAATCAAAACAATATTGCGAAAAAATAAAAACAAATGTATTATAAATAAAAAACGACTATTGTTTATATCTTAAACATGAAAAGTATAGAGAAATTAGAAAGAAATAAATGCCGCACATGTTATAACGCCACTAAAGGTCTAAAATTATTAACAAGCCTAACGAAATGTGGTGGCAGTGGAAGTCTAGAGCAAAAGACCTATGCTGAGCTTTTAAGGGAGATATCAAGTATAAATGTAAGTTATATATTCGTCTATCATTGCATCCAAAGTGCTCCACATGAAGTAATATTTGATTCATCTTCTAGATAATGGAAGATTCATATGTGGAACGTTTACCACAATCAATCTGCGAAAGTTGTGCACGAAGACTTAAATCGGCTCATTCTTTCATTGAACACGCTCAAGAGGTGAACGAGAGACTCCTTTCTATTGCTGGACAATTGGAAACAACCAAACAGTTAAACTGCTTACTAGAACCATCAGTGGATATTCTGCCTTCAGAAGATATAAAGGTAGAAAATGATGATACAGAGTTTTTGGAATTGTATGAAACGCAATGTTTTGTTGAATTAAAAGTAGAAGAACCGGAACAAAGTGCCGGTACCCAAATTGAAATTACAAATAGTGAGGATATCTTAAGTATTAAAAATGACGAAGAAGCTAAGGAAATAAAGTAAGTTGTAATAAAAAGTCTAGTAATAAGGACGGGTCTTTGCTGCTAGCTTTGTGAATTTTTTATAATAATCAGCTCTGTATAAATATTGACCCGTTTTTATTCTAAAACCACGTAGAAATAATTAAGCTATAATATTACCTTGTATTTTAACCAATTTTACTTCTTACGTATAGCAAATCTTTAAAAGAACTCAGTGTTTCCAACCAAACAAAATCAGATAATGAAGATAATGTGAACAGTTTAAAAAGTCTAAGTGATAAAGATGTTGCCGAAATAGATTATAATAGCGATGTGGATTTTTCGAGCGACGATGATAAAACTAATTCGGATGTAGATTCTGACTGGAAAGACAAGAAGAAAACTTCTCCCTCTCAAAACCCTAAAGAAGATAAGAAAACTAAAAGAAAACCAAGAAAAAATTCTTGTAATGAGGATGACGATGTGGCTGTGCCCTGCAATGAATGTCATAAGATTTTTAGTAATGCCAAAAAGTTAGCTCGTCATAAAAGTAATACTCATATACCAGAAGACCAGAAATGTACTTGCCCCATATGTGGCCGTAGATTTTCACGATCTTGCAATATGTATACACATATGCGCTCATTTCATGGACCGGATACTGTACCTTTAATACGCAAACCATCCACAAAAGAAAGAATATTTCAGTGTGATAAATGTGACAGAAATTATATTAAGAAAAGTCATTTAAAGGTACATATTAAAGAAAAACACAGTAAGGATGCAGAAAATTGCAAAGGGTCTGAAAACGAAGCCACAGAGCAGCAAAATACGACGCAACAAAATTCCGGTGATGAAAATCTACAACAAGAATCTACCAACACAAAAAAAACTAAACGTTATGAAGTGCGTTCATTGTGTTCAGTTTGTGGCAGTTCATTTGCAAGTAGAACGCATTTAATTGTTCACATGAGGCGTCATACTGGAGAGCGGCCATTTAAATGTGATTTATGTGAGCGTGCCTATCCACGTCTTTCGGAACTTGTCTGCCATAGGCGCATACATACTGGTGAAAAACCATTTAAGTGTAAAATTTGCGATAAAGCTTTTCGTGTTTCAAGTAAAATGAGTACTCACATGCGATCACATACTGATATACGACCCTATAAATGTACTCAATGTGAACGTAGTTTTAAATATTCTAAGGATTTGAATATACATTTTCGTATACATACAGGAGAAAGACCGTACAGTTGTAATATGTGCGGCAGCACATTTACTCAAACTAATACACTTAAAGCTCATCGCTTAAAACTGGGTCATATGGAAGAACCTACGCCAATTAATGATAATATTGGTTAAAGACTCAAAAAGTGTTATCATAATTATTCAAATAAAATATTAAATGTGTTTATATCTAAATATTAATATAAAGGAAATGCACGCTTTAATTATTTAATATGAATTTATTTTGAGTTTGTGAAAACAATCATAGCAGCTGAAAAAGATATGAATAAGTTTTTAATTCATTTTATGAAAGAAAGCAAAATGCGCTTAAACTTTTAGAAATTTCATTATTTGTGTTTCAAAAATATAAAGTTTTTAAGGCATAAGGAACATAAAATTGAAAGCAGTGCAGCAAACAATGCAGTAGCAAGGAATTAAGAAAGAAACAAGGATTTTTTAACCATATACTGAAGTAATATTTGTTATTACATTATTCATCACGAAATCCTTTTTCCTAATTCTAAAATTTCGCAAATCTATCGAAATCATGCGAAAAAGTTATGTATTCGATGATAAATTACCGATTAAAAATTTATTAATGAAAAAGACCGTTTTTTATTTTCTAGTTTAAATTAAATTTTATTGAAACTTAAGAGATATCACAGGATTAGAAACAATACAAAGAAATAATGGAAAAAGTTAAATATATTTTTAAGTATACATAGAAATAGTACCGAATATTATTTTTATGATTTTTTTATTGAATCAGGCGTTGGAGTTGTAGTTGTTGCATTCCTGTTAAAATAAAAAATAGAAAAGTGATTAACTTTTTTAGAGAGTTGTAAAGAATAGACAATATTATTAATATTATTGCAGAAATTCGGTAAAATACGTGTATTTATAATTTAATATATAAAAATTAGTATGTAGGTCAGTGTGTGAATTTGAATGCATTTCGTAGTTTCTTAAGCACTCGACTTCGTCCCTCCTTATTGTGCAAAAAAGACAAACAGAAACAATATGGTTTGTAAGTATTGAAGCTATAAAGTGTCGCGTGTTGTTTTTTATATGAAAGTCAATTTAATATAACAATTTCCAATCAGCTGTCCGTGCATCAAAGTTAGTGCTCAAGCCGAATGTAATGAACAAGGAATTTAGTTTATTACTATAATACCTGAATAAAAATGAATCCAATTGGGTAGAGCATTGTTCACAATAGCTTTTGTCTTGTTCATTTTTCGCTTTGTAATAGATGATGGATGAATTATGTCTTGGTTATACTTAATATTTTAGAAAAAAGTTCAAAATTAGCTCAGTTCTTTAATCAGAGGAAATGATAGAAATAACTTACAAAAATACATTTAAATTTTTCTATTATAAAAGCGAAATATCGAAAATAAAAAAATTTAAAAAAGTTGTTAAGCTATTTATTATATGTATAGGCTTTGTTATTTTTAATTAAATACTTTTAATAACATATATTGTAATTAATATATACTTAAGTCGATTTAGAAATTCGTTTTTTAAAAATTAGTCAAAAAATTATGTCTTGAATCTAATGTAAATTTTGCAATTTCGTAATTAATTTTTTCTGCAATAATACTTAAAGTACTGTATAAATATGTATGAATAACTTTTTTTAAATTACTACCTCACCTTATGCAAATATTTAATAATTGAATATTGGAACATTTATGTAAAGTCTAATGCCGTATGGGTATGCGGTATATTTATAATATCGAACTAATTTTAAGAAAATTTAAATCCTGTATCCTTGATAGTTTACAGTTCATCTTTATTAGTGTACATGTGTGTAACATCTTCTACTGTGCCCAAGTGTATAACTTTTTCTTCAACATCAACATCATCATCATCAACATTTTCAAAATGATCTTTATGTTTAAGTGTCTTTGACGTGTTCTTTGGAATTGTAGCTTTGTGTTTAGGTATATATGTGACTGTATTCGATTGACTAATGATGGTAGAGTGCAAAGTGTTTTGAGATTCTTGTGAAGGATCTGGGCTAGTTAGTGAGATTTTGGAACCATAAACTATTCTGTAAAGTATTTTTTAAACAAATAATATAGTGTGTTAATTGATTTTTAATATTTTTAAAAATAAATAACTATATATGTAAGTATTAGTAAAATGCTGTAAACTAATATGTAGACTACAAAGCTTTTGTTTGCTTTATTTGTTTTTATAAAAGCTTTAAGTTATTAAATACCTTTATATTTACAGTTACATATCATTTTCATTTTGATATTTTTCATTTTATTCATAATATGTGCTTTTTTGTTTTCTATAGTTTTATTGGCGTTGCCGGGTTGATCCTCGTAGCTTTTGGGGTTGTCTAATTAATTTAGCAAATTACAATCAATTTGTTGTATTTACAACATAAATATCAAGCTTTAGAGCTATAAAACTTCTTATGTTTATTTTAAATATTTACCTTTCTCTGGCTTGTAAATTAGCTTCCACCTCAACATTGCGCGGTTGTCTAAAATCACATTCCAATGAAAAAGCTGAATCACCAGGTGTTATTAGTTCTGGGTCATTTTGTATAACTACAATATTCGAATAGAGTTCACCCTCTTTTTGCGTCTGACACTGATCCAAATTAAAATTCATTTCCAATTTTTTAGCATTATTTGTTGTGGGTTTTACAAAACAAGGCGCTGCTTGTTTGTAAAAACTACCACGTGTATACATGACACCACTGAAGGGCTTTTCAGTTTCCAACATAACATGCATAGAATCAGAACCACATTTCAAGTTGACCTTTTGTATACCCTGATCGGAGCCCTCTATTTTAAAAGTGTCTGTTAAGTCCTGTTCCCATATTTCTGAAAAAAAAGTAAATTCTTAACTTTTTTAAATTTTACACAAAATAATAAATATAATAATAATATGTTCGATATTTTGAAATTTAATTTAATTTTGTAATTGGGTATTGCACAGATCATTTAATCGTATCCTGATGACGATTTTAACAAATTTTTTTTTACCAAAAAATATCTGTTGCTTGGATCTAAAATGGTTAATTAGTGCATTAGGCATTTTTTTACTTTCTTTTATTTTGGTTAAACAAAGTGTCTAATTAATCCAGAACAGCTTCATAATAGTTTTGCTAGCCAATGCAACTATGAACTCATCTATAGAAGTTAAAGCTGAAAACTTCAAATTCAATTTTCTCAAAAGTGAATATGTTGACATTGGCCCTTTCAGTTCCAAGCCACAGATATAAAATAGTGTGCATAAGAGCTCTAAACTTAAAAAATGCATAAATAAATTGAATGCAAAATATGTTTGCTTGAGAAATGCACACATAATTCTCAAGGTTATTTTACATCATTAAAAGGTCTATTTCTGTTGTTTCCACATACGCTGAGAAATTTAAAATCGGTTTAATATTATATTATAGATGCAGGTATTTCGAAAATTTTAAAAACTAAACTCATTCTTGTTATACTCGATAGCTCCTATCAGAAAAATAGTATAACTTACCAGAAATTTGTTGTTGCACTGTAAAATAAAACGTTTCTAAAATTTTAAAATAATTTTTTCTATTTTTAAATCACACCTACAGATTTCTACATAAAGGGCATGACACATATTGCAATCGAAATGGTTTTGGTTTCGTATTTCAAAATCCAAACGATTTAGTTTTTGGTTCATCAGATTCCGAATAATAGTGCTTATTCAACGAGATAATTAAAAGAAATATGTGCCGTTTTGACCGATAACCCTTTGCCATTTTTCTGATAAAGCCACTATTCCATCAGTTCCAACAGTATAAAACTGATCCAAATACGTTTTGTAGGGCTCTATGGAATTTAAATTGACACCATTAAGACAAGTGATACATGATGCTATGGGGTGGATACAACAAAACTACCCAATCAAGCTCTTTGAGTTTCTGCCAGGTCATCAAAATTGTGTGTGGTTTGACGTTGTCATGATGGACCACAACACCTTTTCTGTTGATAAATTTTGGCTGTGTTAATTAAATTGCTTGCTTCAGTCTCGTAAACTGTTGGCAGCAGAGATCAGAATGAATTGTTTGGCCAAGTTATAGTAGCTCATAATGAATAATTCCCTTCCAATTCCACCAGACAGGCAGCATTGCTTTTCTTGAAGTCAATCCTGGCTTTGCCACCGTCAGCGAAGCTTCACCTTGCTTCGTCACTGATGTTTTTCTACCATTACTGTCGTACGTCAATCTTTTTTCATCGCCTGTAATTATTCGCTTTAGAAATGATTCGATTTCGTTCAGTTTTAGTAATGAATCGCAAATGGAAATTCGGTCCATTAAATTTTTGACTTTTAGCTCATATGGCACCCAAACATCGAGCTTTTTCCATGATTTCATGGGCTTTTTTTAGTGATGTAATATGTAACCGAAATTTTTCGAACACCCAATATTTATACAGATTTTTCTTCATTTGTTTTATGTTTGCCTGAGTAATGAATCGCAAATGGATATTCCATTACATTTTTGACTGTTAGTTCATAAGGCACCCAAACATCGAGCTTCTTTGTGTATCCAGCTTTCTTCAAATAGTTGTTAACTGTTTGGTGATAGATGCTTAGCTCCCTAGCAACATACACGTTGCCTATATGGCGGTCATTCTCAACTTTTTCCGTGACTTCATGGACCTTTTTTTAGTGATTGGTCGACCAGAGCGAGGTGCGTCTTTAACATCAAAATTACCAGATTGAAAACGAGCAAATCATTTCGCTGCTGTTTTTCTAGTTACAGCATCGTCTCTACATTTTTTAAGCAGCCTGCCTTTTCGTTGAATAATTCAATTTTAATAATGTCTGTCTTCTTACAGAGTCAGGCAACAACATACCTGATACAATTAATATTACCAGATATATTGCATTTTAGAGCCATCTACTGACAATATGTAACCGATATTTTTCGTACACCTAATATTTATAAACATTTTTCTTCATATGTTTCATGTTTGCCTGAGAAATTTACCTCTAAAAACTTTTGGTTATTATTTAAATAAAAATCAAAAACAATTATAGAAAAATTTCTTCGAAATGAAATCACTTTTAGTTTTAAACTTAAGCTGTTAGTTTGAAAAGTGGTTTCATTCCGGTAAAAATTTTCGTTTTACATTTTCTGTGGAAATTAAGTATGGAATTAATACCACTTTCAATAGGAATTGGGTTCTGTAACAGACCTGAAAGTAGCATTTTGAAAAACCGCATTGGTTACTCTGTGTGACAGTGAAAAAAGTATATGTATGTATAATAATTGCCAAAATCTAAAACTTGGAATAATTAACGAATTAAGGGGCTTCAATTCGCACGATTTTTTCGTATTAAAATTTGTATAAATTTAAAATTTGTCAATTTTAAATAATATTACTTCTAAAATTAATTTAAAGGGATGCTTTATTGGAATTTAAAATTACATACTCTATATATGAAAAAGGGTAGCCATTATTATAAAACCGATTTCATTCTTTCTTTGAATGGTTGAATTATCAAAGATTTCTAAAAACTTAGACATACAATTTTGAAAATTTTAACAAAACCCTTTAAAGGAAGCAGTTTTATCAGCTTATATTAGTAAGTAACCGCATTTTATCTTTTTGAAATGTTCTTGGAAAAATTGATATTTTACAAAGAATTATATTTCATATTGCATCTTATGAATACAATATGATGAATACAAATATATATGTATATACTTTTTAATAATTTGTACGAAACGAGAGAATGTAATTGAAAATTTGAATTTAAGCTTTATTTTGATCTTAATTGATCTTTTTTGTGGTCATAAAAATTTATCAATGTTTTTACTATGAAGAGGCCATTAAAGCACCTTGATTCTTTAGTAAATATAAATGTCTGTTTTTTAGATGTTAATAAATTTATAAAATAAATCCATAAAATTGATTATAAAAATATTTATATTTTTTTTTTTTTTGTAGCCTATTGCATATATATTTGTTAATGAATAAATAAATATGAATTTCTTTTCAGTGTACCATTAACAAAATTCACTTGCTACACTTTCTTTAACGTTGTTGCTCTTGTTTAGAACAGAATTTATACAATGACTATATAAAACCGGTTATGCTTTTGTTGTAGATTCTTTATAAAGTCATTGCCATTGCTTGTTTTTAGCCAATTATAGTAAGAGAGAATAAGTCTAGACCCGGCTTACATATCAACAATTTGTAGAAATTATGGTTGTTTATTCATCAATATACATACATATGTACATATGTTTCATATGTGATTACCTTGTTGATTTCTTTGTTGCTGCTGCTGCTGCTGTTGTTGTTGTTGCTGTTGTTGTTCCTTTTTGGCATAACAAAGCGTTAAGAATAAACTAAAGGCATAAAGAATTACACATTTTTTTGAATTTATAAACATTTTTACTGTTATTTTTATTATAATTTATTTTCTTATATGTGACTTTATAAATAAATAGGATTTAATTTTTTTTTTAATTTTATATTGCTTTATATTTATATCCACTTATATTTTTTATTTAACTATTTATTTTTAAAAATGTTGTGCAAATTCGTTGATTTAATAAAATAATAATGTTGTGTGTTGTTATCGTTTAAATGCCAAATAATCAACTGATGATTTTAATGTTCAGAGCGAGGCATATAAAACCCCGCTTCGAATTGAAATCCCGAGTTACTACCACCAACAATAACAATAACAACAAAATACAAAACTACAAATATACAATAGTAAAAAAAAAACTGAAACTTATTTCAAAAGTTACGAAAGAAAGAGAAATGCTTATATTAAATTGTTAGTGCCAAAGTAAAAAGAGAGTCTTTTAATACCGTCTTATTGTTGTCGACGATTTTTTTTTTTTTTTTTTGGTTTTCGTCTCTCAATTTCATTCATTTTTCTTCTTTTGGCCTAAATGATATTACCAGCCAGTTTTTCATATAATTTCATCACATAAACAGGAGTTTTGGAAATTGTGCCGGCCTAATGGCAAGTTGTTTACTTTTTACGTGCCTAATTATTTATCAGAGTATTAAATGAATGCTTTATTAAATAAAATAAGTATTAATTCTGTTTCATTTGGAAATAAATGTAATATATTAATTCCTTTGACAATCTTTTTGGATCACAAAACCATAACACATTTCTTCTAACTTTGCCTGTTAAAAGCCTGTGCCTTAATCTGCCCACAAGTCATACCCGTCCAAGTATGGATTGGTCTTACAATTTTCGATTTACCTGTGGGTTTCATTCTATGGTCGTTTTAATTATGTCGTCATCGGATTTTCTCAAGTTGTGCTCTATTCATCTCCATTTCCTTTGCAATAGGAACTTTGGTGTCATCTTTGCTATAAGAAAACGTTGGATATTATTTGCGGCCAGAATATTTGTAGAATACGCCGTAGACAGCGGTTGCTAATAGCCCAAATATAATTAACATCCTTAATTGCTACGTTTAGCAACTCGCAGCCATATAAAAGTGTAGACTTTACACATGAGTTATAGATGTTAATTTTCGTGTTTGGAAAGATGTGTAGAGATCGCTATATTTTATTTAAACGGCTGAGAGCTTCCATGCGTGGGTTCAATCACTGGTTAACCCTGCGATAGGTGACTTCTGCTTAGTCGAGCCTTTTATTAAGTTCCCAGGTTATACCTCTTGGTGTGGATAAGGCTCGTTGTAACACACAGTCGAAGATAACGTTAACCAGTAGCAAGGAGAGAACACATCCTTGTCTAACACCAACTTTAATAGATATTGGCGCACTGACGCTGCAATCGTGTAGGAAACGACAGCTCGCATTTGCGTACAATGCTTTAATTATTTCGATTTATTTTATTATTATCTTATTCCTACATCTTTTTCAAGGCTGCTTATCTGATCTGCACATGACCTGTCTGGATAAAACCCAGCTTGTGTAATGTGTAGCATAGTCTTAAAAGCCTTAGAAAGACCTTTTCATTTAAAGGAGATGTAATAGATAAAATATATTTTTAAATATAATCAAATATATTCGAAACTTTACATCTGCTCTATTTTTTTCGTTACTTCTCTTGAGTTCCACAAGCAATCATTACTTTATTTCAGTTTCATAAATTAGTTGATCTTTCCAGCTAAGTGGATATTAGTCTACTGTGATTTTGTAGTGGATGAAGATCCTTGCTAAATGATGGTGGTGATCCTTGATCGTGTTATGTTTGCTATTTTTGCCCGAAGAAAGCTAGAATGTTAGGGGGTTTCTTTTAGTTAGATTTGTCTAGAAGGGGGTTGAAGTCTTTTAATTAAACACTCCAAAAACGCTAGTAAATTTTTTTGTCACGTTCTCTGCTGGGAATTGGGACCTGGGCAGCTTGTGTTGTGTATTACACGACGTTATTCCCTACCCTTCTTGAAAAATACTAGTAATGCACAGCTTAATCAAAATTGTCTTCAATAGATAGGGTTTAACAGGTTGCTAATGTTATAAGATAGATAAAATGAAAATCAATTGTGTCGAAAATCTATGATTTCACTGCAGTACCTGAAAAGAGAAAAAGAAAAGAACAAGCGATAAAAGAAAAATTGATAATTAGTATAATAGATAAATGCTGTATTTTAGAAAAAAAAATAGAGCGTTTACGTCTCCCTGTTCCTTAAATGAAAGTTGCTAAAGATGACTGAAACAACAACCGTAGAAAAAATCAAATTCGTCATCCATTCAATGCAGGACAATAGCACAAGAAGCGAAATATCGCCGGCAGCTATGGAAATAATAGTATAGCTGAAATCTATTGATTCCAAGCCTAAATTGCCTCTTGATTTTTATTTTCAGATTCTAAATACATTCTAGTTAGTTAATATGGAACGCTACACGAAGGAACAAGATGTTTTTAGGAAACTTAGAACAAAATTCGGTAGAGAAAATGCTCCAATAAATCGTGACATCAAGCTGATGTCTGCTAAATTTGAAGAAACTGGATCCGTTCATGATAACAGAAACAGAATTTTTTTATTTAACAGAATGTAGCAGCTGTGAGCAGATGTGTTGAAAGAGATCCAATAACATCCATTCGTCATCGTTCGCAGCAATTAAACATCAAACAATCCACATTATTCAACATTTTGCATCCTAATCTCCATTTAAAGGCTTGTAAGATCTATGTGACCACACACTACGTCGGCAATTCGTTTCTTGGACCATCGAAAAACAAGAAGAAATTGAGAATTTTTTAACAAAATAAGCTTCACCCACGAAGCCCATTTTCAGCTCAATGACTAAGTCAACGAGCAGAAATGACCCATTTGAGGTAAAGTAAAACCAAGAGCTATCTAAGAGCAATCAAAAAGTTACGGTTTAGTGAGGTTTGTGGTCCGGAGGAATCATCGGACCATATGTATTTAAAAACGAAAATGGAAATTCGTTTAATTCGGTCAATGAAAATCGCAACAAGGAGATGATCCGAAGGTTTTTGTGACGGAAAATTTATGATTTAGACTTAGAAAATAGGTGGTTTCAACAGGATGGTGCCACTTGTCACATAGCAAGAGAAACAACGGATCTTTTGAAAGAAAAGTTCGAAAATCGCATTATTTCTCGTAGAGGAGGAGTAAATTGGCCGCCAAGATCGTGAGATTTGACACCTTCAAATTTTTTTTGCCTTTTTTGGTGCTTGTTGGGTTTGAGCAACTTTTATAGTCACTCATTACTATTTACTCATTACATTACTCACTATTGTAATATGTACCGTTATCGAAAAATAAGCAAAACGTATGTAATAGGTCATTGAGACGGTATTTTAAGTTTACTTTATTTAATAAATTTTATAACTTTTTTAAGGCTTAGTATTTTGTATAGCCTTTTTTGACAGTAAAAACTGCCTTTATACGCCGCGGTATACTATCCACTAAATTTTTGCAGTTGTGTGGATCAATTCTTCCAAATTTAGTTGATATCAAATATTCGAGTTTGACCGACTACCGAACAGTTCAGGAACAGACTTCTTACTTAAACTAATGGTATTATTTATTATTAATAATGGCTAATTTTTAAGATATATTTTTGAACAACGAATTAAATCTTTTATGTTATAAAATTTCTTAATACGCAAAAATTGAATGAATGCCTGCTGTCAGCATACTTGCCTAGCTGCCTGTTGGTTAATATTGTTGCAGTAAAAATCACCAAGTTGCTATTTAATTCGGGAAATGGAATTGAAAATGAAAAGAGTTTTGTTAAAAGACAATGTAAGAAAAAAATTATTAAATGAAAGAAAACGGAACAATTATGGGGTGGTTTCCGCATTTAATATAGCGATTATATTTCAAAACATAACAACAAAACTTAAACTCAAACAAAAACAGACATGCATATCCATCTCACATAACTTCCTAAGCCAAAATTTTTTATGCTACTTCTTGTAATTGTAAGCCATGTAAATAGTTGTTGCTGCAGCTACTATTGGAAATAGATACGTTCAGCATCACTTGCTCTTGTTGCATGTTAGTGCCAGTCTCGTCTTTGGAAAAAAAAATATTTTGTTAAAGATTTTATTTTTTTATATTTTTAATTATTTTATTTATAAACTAATTCATTTCCCATATCTTGCTTAATTTACTTTTAATTTATATTTAATTTATTTTCTATTAAAGGAAAATGTATGATAGTGAAATTGTGACAAGTTGAAGATTTTGTTAAACATTTTGTGTTGTTGCATTTAAGCTGAATTTAAAGTATTTAAAAATTATGCCCTTTCCGATCAAGCACGATTATATGATACCTTAAAGCACAAGGTTTTTTCAAGATTGGTTCCTTATATGATAGCTAAGTTCTAAGTTCACTACACTGGGTAAAGGTTACTGAAGTTTAATTTAACTTTCAGTCGCTCATCTTAAGGAAATTTAGTTCAGTGATAGACGGCATAAGGAGATACATATGTAAACATACATACACATTCCAGAGTGGTAAATCACGCAGGCAGATCGACCACATATTCGTGAGCAGAGAATGGGGAAGCTTTTCATCAGATGTGTGAAATAAAAGAGGACCTGATATCGGCAGCGACCACTTGCTCATCACAGGCGAAATCCAATCCAGGACGAAGACGGTTCTATCTACTGCTACTCCAGAACTATGCAACTAGGTACATATTGAATACCGTACAATCCTCCCAATCTGGAAGTGATAAAAGAGGCGATTGGTACTACGAGTTGACATTCAAACCACGGCTGAACTTCTACTTCGGCCACAAATCACATCAGTATGGAAGAAGAAAGGTAGCCTTTATCGAGGAAGAAAAGCATCATTATAAAGTTACCAAAAAGTGACTAACAATTGAAGAGGAATTACTTTGCTTATATCATATATAAGGTACACGCAGTCAAAGTACGGGAAAAGCTTCACGCCAAATAGAAGTTGTGTGGATCAGGCCACCACTCCATGCATAACCAATAGAACAATTTACAAAATGACATACCCCTATATCTACTGTTCGTCGATGTCATGAAAGCATTTGATTCTAACACCTGGACTGCCAGATAGTAAACATTAAGAGCAAAAGATGTACCCCAGAAAATAATTCGAATAATTAGAGCGATGTATGAGGATGCAGAACTTTCAGTTCTTCACAACGGTAACATAATTCATCAATTACACAAAAATGCTGGAGTAAAATAAGGCCAACTATTACCTCAGCTATTCACCATGGTGCTGGATGACATAATGAGTAAAGTTTGTTAAAAAAGAAGTGGAATAACATGGAGTTTATCACGCTAACTAGATGATTTGGACTATACGGATGACATTTATTTACTCTCGCATAGGATCACCAATATGCAAAACAGCCGGACTTAGCAAGATTGGCTAACAATGTTGGACTTGAGATAAATATCAGCAAAATCCAAGGTAAAAAGTAAACATCATGCTACAAGGTCAACCAGTCGTGTAAGTAGATAGCTTCTGTTATCTAGACAAGAGGCTCAATAAAGAGAGTGAAGATTTCTGACGACTGCAGTTAGTATGGAGAAGCTCACATATATGCAGACCAACTAAGCACAACATATTTAATCAGATCATGTGTTTAATCAGTTCTACTGCAAGCCAGAGTATCGAAAAATATTACGCAAAAGCTTCAGGTATTCCATCAACAAGTGCCTCAGAATCATATCTGGAATATTCTGGCCTTACCCGATAAAGAACACAGAACTGTGGAACATAACCAGTTAGGATGCATACTGAAGCAAATAACGAAAGGAAAATTGGTGAAACGAAAATGTCACTTGAGTGGAATCCTTAATACTCAGCAAATCGTGGACGACCAAGAAGACGTAAAAACAACAGCAATGAAGGCTAGAAAAAGACTAACTTTTAAATTATATCTTGTACATACTTTGATTACAATAACATATTCCACCTCTGAAAGTGATTCAAAGTTGATCGGTATAACAGAATATACTATTGTAGAGTAATATTCATAGTCACTACCTGTGTCGTATTACTGTATGTTGTAAAATTAAACAAAAATTTTGTAAATTGGGTCACTATGGTATGTTCTATGTTAAACTAATTTTTTAATACATTTTTTGTTTATTTCAACGTCTTATTATTATCGTTTTTTAACATTCTGCTTAAGGATTTCCGTATTTTCAGTTCAATTTTACTACCTTTATTAATCAATTGACGAATCTGTGCATAACGAAAAAATTAAAACACTCATAATATATGTATGTATGTATGTATATTAAGTATGTTAATATTAAAATTTATTAAACAGAAAACTTAAATAAAATTTCATGTACATACATACATATCGCACTGGTACCGCTAAAATGAATCAACTGAAAATTTGTCAATTTTCACTTTTTGCAAGAAAACAATATACAGCAGCCATATCTACCCACTGTAAAAATCTTACAACATTTTCTTTACTCTTTTGCCAAAAAAAGTACACTTGTTACCTCTTTTTAGGAAGTAGATTGGCTGTCAAGTGGTGAAATGTCAGGAATTGACATCATCTTTAGTGATGAGGCCCATTTTCAATTAGGCAGTTATGTAAACAAATAAAATTGTCGCATATGGGGCTCACAAAATCCAAAAAACAGTTCTCGAAAAAACATTACGTCCAAAGAAAATGACTGTATAGTGTGATTTGTGGTTAGGCCGTATCATCGGTTCGTATTTTTTCAAAATGTGCAAGGGAACGCCATCACCGTGAATTCTCTCCGTTACCAAACCATGATAATAATTTTTGGCTAATGTTGATATCAGTGACCTTTGGTTTCAGCAGAACGGCGTCACAAGCCACACAGCCAGCCAAACAATTCAGTTATTGCATGAGAAATTTCCCGGTCGCGTAATTTCTCGATTTGGCAATGTCAATTGGCCGCCTCGTTTTTGTGTCTTAAAGCCGCTGGATCATTTTCTCTGTGGCCATTTGAAAGACCTGGTTTACATGAACAAACCACAAATAACTCACTCTCTGAAAGATGAAATTCGGCGCTGCATTGACGAAATAAGCGAAGTTTTGTTGCAAAATGGGGTCCAAAATTTTGTGAAAAGAGCGGACGTCTGCCGACGTGCTAGAGGTGGACTTTTGCCCGACATCGTATTCCATTATTAATTTCTATATTTCTATTTTATATTGGTATGAATAAAAGTGAATTTGTTAACAAAAAAGTATGCCTCAAATTTGCCTATCCTTTATATATGTATACTAGAGTAACCACTCCCGCGTTGCTGGGACTGCTTGTGCTTGCTTTTTGACTGATGTGGATAGATAACGAGTTTTAACTGTTATCGTTCTCCACATATTTTCTTAAAACTTCAACTCTAAACATTTTCAAGATATACAAATATCAATATCGACATTGTGTGGAGGTATCATGCCAATTTATCCAATTGTGCCCACTTTTTAACTGATGGTTTTTTATGATCTAAGAAGTCATTTAGAACAAATTTAGAACCTTCCATTCTAACCGTTCTCAAGATATGCAAAAATCAATATTATCGAATGTCATTGTACATATAAGACATTACGATACATGGTTATGATACATGGTTTTTTTCAAGTGACAATAAATACGGAAAATGGAGGGCATTTTTTTGATATTTGTTTGGGTTATCGGAAAATCTAAATGCCATATCTTCGGAACTACTGTGGCGATTTCGTACAAACTTCAAATAAACCATCTACAGACCATCCCCAACGTACCCTGAATTTTTTATTGAAATTGGTCGGCCCGTTTCCACAGTTAGTGGTGACATCAAAGTGTACACTTTTTTATATATAAATAAGTTGAACTATGTTCGTCACTTTTTAACTCGAGAACTACTGACCCGACTTACAAATCAATACATGCGTTGAAAAGGTGTACTTTTACTGATGGTTTTGATTTAACTGGGCGGTACCACGTTCATATAAAATTATTATTTATATGTCTATATCTTTAAAATGGTATTAGTCAGAGTTTCTAAATATGGGCCAAATAACTTTGTGGTCTATACAAATCATCAGTCAAAAAGTGGGCGGAATTGGAAAAGAAGTAAATAAATAAATTTTTGTATATTTTAGCACGTTAATAGTGGAAGGTTCTGAATTTGGTTTAAGCAATCTTGTAGTCACTACACATTATCAGTCGAAATATAGGCGAAATTGCATAAGTGAATTTGTCACCTGCAATGCAAAGTAAATATAAATTTTTGTATATCGAGAGAACAGTTAGAGTGGCAGTTTATCAACTTGGTCTATATGACTTGAGAAATCATTAATTTAAATACATCCCTTTAAATTTTTCTTATGCAAATACATTTTATAGTTATACAACAACGCGGGAAGGGTTACTCCAGTACTATATAAAAATAAATGTGTGTGTTTGTTTCAAGACTGCGTATAGCTAAAAAGCAGAACCTACTGTGTCTTTCTGGGTGCAATAAATGATTGAATTTTGACCGGAAGGGGACAAAATGGGAAAAAGAGGAAAATATGTAACAAAGATAGCAATATGTAACATAGATCGCAACTAAAAATGCGATAACTTTGAGTTGACGCATTTTAGCGGTGCAAATGCGATATGCAGTATGTGTGTATATGTTTGTACGTAAATTATCAAAAGGAAAAAAGTTATAATTATTTCTTTTCCTTCTTTTTATTCATAATTGCCCAGTAGCGTTCAAGTTCATTGCCCTCCCAGTTGATCGACTTGGTGAAAATGCTAGAAAAGAAAATTAGAAAAGAAAATAGGAAGAAATGGAAACTGATTAGAAAATAATCGCATAAAAAAACAGCAACACAAACAACAAATATTGTGTAATTAAAAGAAAAAATAAATCATAAATTTAACAAACAGCGTTTTCTTTTCTTGTTTTTTTTTATCGAGAAATAATGATCATGAAACCAAAAAGATGTTAAAGATATTATGAGTATTAGTGAAAAACATTGTATTATTTTTTATATGTATATGACTGACTCCTGGTTTTTAAGTTTTCCTCACCTTAGTGGCAATTATATATTATTTCTTTAATCATTAGTTATCAAAGACAGGCATTTACAAAAGTGATTTGTCAAAAAAAAAAAAAAAAATATATAAAAATGTTTTAAAAGTAATGAGGAATTTTTTTTTTATTTTTTTTTTTTTTTTTTTTTTTTGGTTTAGTTTGCAGTTTAGTCTACAGTCGAATAAAGTTGCACTTTACCTCAAGTCAATTATATTAATTTACAATAGTTTTATAGCTTGCTTTGTCAAGAAAAGTAGCTACACGTGAGTTCTCATATACTTTAACGTTTTCTTAGAATTCAACTTTTGCAACTACAATTTTCTACTTCCAACAAGCGTTTTGTTTTTTTGAAAACTATACGCACGGTTTTTAAAGTTATTAAAATACAATGACTCGTGAAGGTTTTACTTGATTTTTACTTTAAAAGTAATCGTAAAATAATCGATATACGAGACGTTTTCACATTTTAGTGGAATGGCAGGAATTTTGTGAAACCAATATGATGGCTTTTTAAAATAAAACTGATACGTACGCCATTAGCTTTTTTTCACCGTCGCTCCTCTAGGGAGCATATTAGTTTTCCACAAAGCATCCATTACTTTGTTTCAGTTTCTTTAATCTATTTGATCTTTCAAGCTAAGTAGATGATTAATCCACTGTAGCTTCCTCCATATGAGTAGTGGTGAAGATCCTTGCTAATTGGTGGTGATCTTTACTTTAGCATTGTAATTTTTCCCAGTAGGTGGCGCGTTTTCCCGATTATTCGTCTGAAGTTTGTTACCGTCGCCAGAGGTCAGGGGGATTTCTTTATTTTTTAGATGGAGTTGTTTGAATGGAAGTTGAAGCCTCTTTATTAAACATTTGAAACCACAATTAAATTTGTCCTCATGATCTCTGCTGGGGCTCGAACCTGGGTCATTTGTGTTGTTATGTGTGCGCTCTAACCACAATTCCACACCACCACCCACACGCCATTAATATCGAGTCCACAAGTTTTCATCATTTGAGCTGATGTTACACGACCAGTTAAAAGATGTGTGGGACAAAATGGTTGGAAAATTTTGTTTCATCTGAAGTGCAGTTCAGACCAGTATTTCTAACCACTATTTCTTTGGTATATGAATCTGTTAAAATATTGAATTAACTTGATATCAATCTAAGTTCACATGGGGACACGACAGTAGCAATACAATATCGAATTCTTGTTCCTTATTTCTCTAGGAAATATAGGGCTTCTTCAAGATTATTTTATCTTGTTTAGCTTTCTAGCTTCCTTCTTCTTTGTTCGGCACCATGTGGTTGCTGGCCTACCACGTATTCTATTGCCTTTCGGGTTTCAATCAAACGCTGTTATAGAAATACTTTGGATAAATAGGAGTGTATGTCAAATCAACTTCCATATTTTTTCTTTAGTTGATTTACGATCGCAGTTTAGTTGATTCTTCTCGAGAGATCTGAATAGCCATTGTATTTTTAAGAATTTATTTATTTGCATTTTGATTTTTCGCTTCCATACATCAGTGGAGTGTTTCAACATGCATTGAATATACGCATTTTAATTTGAAGAGATAGTTGTGTTGAACACCATATGTGATGAAGTCTCTCAAACGTTGATCTGGCTTTACCTTATTTGAAGCATGTCCCTTCTTCAATGTCACCATTTATAGACATCTATGTATATACATATATAAAAAAATTCATATTTTTTACGTGTAATAAGTGTACTCGGAAACGATTAAGCCGATTTTAACCTTTCTTTTTTTGTTGGAAAGCTTATCAGGTGTAGATGGTTTGTAAAAAATTTCGATATAGCAAAAATTTGGCGTGGCAAATGGGTAAAATTGAATATTTAGGGACATATTGATCGCAGACGAATGAAATTTTGTGGGTAAGTTCGTAGAGTAGATGTCGACAATTCCACCAAAAATGGGCGTGGCAACCCTCCCCCTTCAAGAGATGCCTATAACTCGGAAAATATCCAAGCTTTAGTAATGAAATTTGGTATACATACATATATCCCATTTATAGGAAGCAACAACTACCACTTTGTCAGTGCTACCCATGAGACAAGAAGAATAAAGATGTTAATGATTTCAATTTCGCTATACAATCCAATATACCTGGTGAATTAGTTTCGCATAAGTTTGCTGATATTGATATTACCAATGAAGAAAAGGTGGTTAATTATCCCACAGAATTTCTAAATTCATTGGATTTACCTGGATTGCCGTCGCATAATTTTCCATTAGAAGTTGGGCGTCTATTTTTATGCTTCGTAATATTAATCAGCCAAAATTTTGCGATGATATGAGACTTACTGTAAAAAAGTTAATAAGCAAAGTTATTGTAGCCACTATTTTGATTGGAAAATTCAAAGGTAAAGACATTTTGATCCCACACATTCCAATAATATCATCGGATTTACCGTTTGAATTCAAACGTGTACAATTTCCAGTGCGTTTAGCTTTTGCAATGACCACTTATAAGGCGCAAGGCCAGTCTTTGGAAATTTGTATGATAAACTTAGAATTTCCAGTATTCTCTCACGAACATTGTACGTTGCCTGTTCACGTGTCCGCAAACTATCTGTATTACTTATTTATTCTCAAGAAAATGGAAAAACAAAAAATATTGTTTATTGTAGAGTATTACAATAAATATATAATGTGAATTACAACTGTTTTGGGCAATAAAAAAAAATTGGGCGGGACGAAGTTCGCCGGGTCATCCAGTAATAATACAATTTCTTTGGTTCGAAACTTGGCTTGATTGGTTCCTGATCTCAAACGACGAAAACTGGTATTAAATATAGTGCCAGAATTGGCAGAAAAAATAAAAAAAAAATCGTAGTACAAGAATGAATTAACTGATAGTCAATACATTTTATAATTGAAAAATATTTTATATACATAAAGGAACGCCTAGTCTCTTGTTTTCGTTGATATAAAAAACTTTTGTATATTCGTTAAAAAGAAAAACAAAAAAAGTTTACTTGTTTCCATGTGCTTGTTCAATTATCTGAAGAACACTGTCCTTAACAAGACATTTATAGAAAATGTTTAATAGTTGCTAACTTACAAAGTCAGCAATATTTTTCTTTTCTGTCCAATATTCTGAGAGCTCAGCTTCTCTTCTCTTTTGCTGCTGCTTTATATGCCAAAAAATCTAAACATAAAATCTTTAAAGAAAGCTTTTGTTATTTCTTCTAGATTAATTAAATTTACTATATGACCCACTGTACATTATTTTTTCAAAATTTAAAAGTCGAAAGCCCGTATAAGTAATTATCAAACCTTAACTCATAAAGAATATCAACCTTTTTGGGGTAAGTGTGAATGGGATGTTGTTTAAAGAAAAATATGAGCATCTCAATATCAACAACAACAATTATGGTTGCAAGCAACATACGTTAGTAACAAATAACATTAATTTAAAAAGATTTCAAACAAAACTAGTAACTACTGCACGACAAGACAGCGACATACATTATGTAATGCAATATGAACTCGTATTAAATACTTAACATTTTATGCCACAAACATTCATGAAATTCAAACACAATATGTAGTCCTAACATTCATATTCTTCAACAGATCATTAAATCAAATCAAAGATTTAAGTTGTTTGAAATAGAAAGAAAAAATAACTATTTCTGTGTAAAAAGTTGTTCATCTTCCTGTCAACACGTTTACTTGGTACCCGAATTGCACAATGTTACACTAAACATTGCAACAAGACTTTATTTATGGACACTTTCAAACACATTTAGTTGGAAGACTTGTATGTAACCTGTTTCCATTATTTAGTTTCTTTTTTTTTGTTGTTGTATTATTTTCCATGTAATGACAATGATAATGATGATGATGATGTGATATTAACTGGTCTTCATAGACGAATATTCACTACCTGTTATATACTTACGTATCTTTTAAAAGTTGTAAAACTTCCTGCTCCTTTTTAGTAAGGCCATTATAAAAAGCATCCAAATTAATATCCAACAACTTACGAGTTTGCATACCAGTTAAGAAAGTGGTAGCACCATCAAATTGCATGAAATGATACATGGCCAGTTTGCCAAGTTCGATATTAGCCTCTTTACAGATATTTGCTGCCTTCCGGCATAACTGCTTTTGTTCATCGTTAGTTGGATGCCAGTCTTGTGGACCACCATTCGTAAGAAGGCCAAGTGCGTGACCACTAGCGCAAATAACGCCCAGGTTTTCGCTCTGAAAAAAATCAATATATGATTTCAGAGAATCATCGCAGAGTGTGTAGCGGGCATATGTTAAAACGGTCTAGAAATGAAAAAAATTTCATTAGAAAATTTAAAAAAATTATATTTTATAATTTTAATTTATATATTTAAAAAATCAATCAGCATTAAACTCTAAGTTAAACACTAGTTTGAAATTAATTATATTCTTTAGTCGCTACTTTTGTGGTGTGATAGGTAAGACATCCGCTTACCAACAAATAAGTCCTGGAAAAAACTTCTGTTATTGATGTATATGCCATGTGGCGCCGGCTTTATGCTGTAGGTGCCATTTAATGAGTCTAAAAATAGAAACGGGTGTAGCTTATTGATTGAGAGAAATCCCCCCTGCTCCAGTTGGAATATTGCGGGAATTATGTATGTATGTATGTATATATATATATATATTAAGTTATCTTACGTTAAGTTTGATCATGTGATATTGTACCCTACACTATAATAAGAGTCTTGTGAAGGTTAGTCCAATCATAAGGCAACCAACTTAATTTGACATTTCTTTGGTTCAGTGTTTGACAAATTTAACCATGGAAAGGTATACAATTGAACAGCGAGTTAAGATTGTTGAAGTCTTTTACGAAAATGGGCGTTCAAACCAAAATGCATTTCGTTCCATTTGGTATTTATTTGGTCGGCATAATCGGCCATATGTGTCCACAATAGGGAGAATTGTGCGCAAATTTTAAAAAACCGGGTCTGTAGGGAATGTGGAAACTCCTGTCTATGCTCGTCCAGTTCGTTCTCGAGCCGAACTTCTTCGAAAATGAGGTCGGCCAAGCAGTTACCGTGAACAGTGTTCGCTATATCGAGATGATAACGGACATCTTGTGGCCAGAAATTGAGGATATGGACCTGGACGATATGTAGTTCCAACAGGATGGTGTCACTTACCACACAGCCAACGAAACAATGGCTCTTTTGCGCGAGAAATTCAATGGCCGTGTTATCTCATGTCGTGGCCTCCACGATCACGTGATTTGACACCGTTGGACTTCTTTCTTTGGGAATATTTAAAAGAAAAAGTGTGCGTCAATAAGCCATTTAAAGATTAACAGGATGAGATAATTCGGTACATTAACGACATTGAACTTCAATTATGTCTCAGAGTCATTGAAAATATGAACCGACAGATAGTGGTATGCTAGCGAAGTTGTGGCGAGCATTTGGCCGATATTTCACACATAATTGTCATAGATTCTTCTATCATAATAAAAAATATTAAGATAATTCTCTGAAAGCTTTTTGTTTTATTAGCAATTAACATCGTGCGTTTGCTAGAGAAGATTTTGAACTGACTACTTTTGCAATAGTGATTATAGATCATACATAATTTACTGAATCCTTCTAATGACGTTTATAATATATTTTTAATTTGGGCTTTGGTTTACTTCGACAGCTTATGAGCGAAATTACAGTTTAACTCCGATTTTTGGGAAAAATGGGTTAATGGTAAGTCACTTATGACTCGAACTTAAATGAATACGTATTGTATAGATATAAAATAAAGAACTTATTTGTGTTGTGATAATTTGGAAGAGTCTTTCAAGCAGACAAACATTCCAACTACTCCCTATACTCCCGAGGAAGCGTTTTATGCAAAACCATTTAAGGCTTGAAATACACAGTCATCTATATTCTTTATCTTGACCTTTCTCAAGGCTAGGCAGACACTTCTTCATCACTTATTCGACTTTAAGCAAATGTGTGTTTTCACGGCTTTTAGTTAACATAAGAGAACTCTTATCTCCTACTCGTATAGTGAACTTTATATATATAATTTATTATATAGACATCTAAACATGTCTGTAGATATATATGTATGTATTAGAAACTTACATCAAACCTTCCTTCTGCTTTTTCAATGCATTGCTTTAACGTTTTTAAGGGATAACCGGTAACTCCTATGAATTTAGCCTTGCCCTCTTTAACAATTTTCTCCAACTCTGGTAAACATTCATTTATTACAATATTCAAATCTTCGGCAAATTCAATATCATGGATCTTAAATAAACATTAGAGATTTATCAACTTTTTACACAAACAAAAATGTAAAAAAAAATCGTTTAAGTTACCTGTATAATGTCTACATAATCTAATCCCAATAGTTCTAAACTTTTCTCCACACTCTCTCGTGTCTTTTTAGCAGAAAAATCAAACATGCTTTCATAGGGCTTTTTATAACGTCCTACTTTTGTGGCAACATAGTAAGCAGAACGTGGTACATCTTTTAGAGCCATACCCAAAACTTCCTCCGATCTCCCACCACCATAATAAGGTGCTGTATCAATATAATTTATACCTGACTTAAGTGCCTTATGTATTGTTGCGATAGCCTCGTCCACATCAAGGTCACTTAATATAGAATATAAAGTTGAAAACAATAGCAAATAGTACTCATATAACAATTAAAAACAAACACTTATCGAAACCTATTGTTAGCTACCACTTACCCATAAAATGAACTTAAAGTTCCGCAACCATAGGCAATTTTCGATACTTTCAAACCTGTACGACCCAATAGTCGATATTCCATTTTAGCACACAATTCTTCATCGTGAAATCCCTTAGTATAGGTTGCGGGAAGAGCCGAAGGAGACATGTTAAACACCGGAATGCAAATGCGAGTAACACCTTATTCGTTGAATGTGCAAGAGCAAACTGTTTATACATTTTGCGGCATTTCTTTAAATAATTAAATAGAACTGAGAAAAAATGAAACACATTCGTTTGTTAGTGATAACGATCCCAAATAGTATATGTAGTTCTATGAGAATATACAATTAAAAGTACTCTTTTTTTTTAAAGTATTTAATCAAATACATTCTCTTAAAATAATAAAGCAGTTGATATCAAAGTAAAACAAACGGTTTAACAAATTTCTTAATCAGAAAAAATATAATGGAATTACTTTTGTATCCTAAACGATTACATTGGTCAACAAATTTTGTAACAAGAAAGGTACTTTCTAATTAGGAATTACCTACCTTCTTTCATTCGAACACTATGTTTATTTTGATTTGATCAGATTTTAAGAAGAAGAAGAAGAAGTGAAGATTTTAAATTTTCTCACATGTATAAGGCATATTTGTTAGCACTAAAATTAGGTACTTAATGAAGATGAAATATTTTAAGAAAAACTTAGCGAGACTTAGAATATTCAGCTTAGGAATTTTTAGTAAAAGTAACTATAAATTTTTAAAGAAATTTCCTATCAAGTGACTATAAAGGTAAGGATTTGGGCTGCAATATGCCGTTGAAAATACGTTTTCGACATTCATACTCCGATTTCATTCCTAGTAATTTAAAAGACCTATAATATATATACGAAGCCAGGAAACGAATAATCGCAAAGTAGGCACAGCCAAAGTATTCAGCTACACATGCCCACTCTCAATAGAATTAAAATAGCAGTAAAGGCGCTGAAAAACCACAAGAGATGTGGAGAAGAACTGTTAAAATATGGAGGCGATGACCTCTTGAAACAGCTATATTAATTAACACACAAAATATGTCAAATCACTATCATGCCCGGTAAATGGTTGATGAGCATAATATTGCTTGGATATAAAATAAAGATAATAATGTTACGTTTTAAAAGGTCTGAATTCTTTTAAATTGCGTCAAATAAAATAAATAACACGAGTTCATTATTTTACATCCTTATTTATATTTGCACAGTATCCAACTTATTTATCTTGCACTTTATACACAAATTTACTCAACACTTTTATTTACGTCTTAACACGATTTTACTCGTTGACGGTTAAATTATAACAACTGACTAAGCATAAGGCGCCGCCTTTTATATAGAATTGGTACTCATTTCTAATGTTCTTGTATGCACTGTAACTTTCTATTCATTTAATTTAATTGCAAATTCAAGATCGTAATACACTGAGATTGAATTAGTAACACCGTTTAATACGCAATTGGTAACACTGTTAATAACGCAAATAATTACGGCATTGACAGGGCAACACATTAACAGCCTTAACACAAACCAATAGACTAAAATCCCATTCTAAAGCTTATAGCTCCGAATATACTAATGTTGGTGTATCATTTCTTTAGGCATTTTAATTTTCGTAAGAATAATAATTGTAATAACTGCCGTGGTATATCCTTATTAAATACCGAATATCAGGTGTTTACTAATATCTAATATGACAGGTTGAAAGTATACGCAGCAGAGATACTTGTTGATTATCAAGCACGATTTCGAACAGATTCTTCTACTGTCGACAAGGGTTTAATTATAGCCCAAGTCAAGTTCAAAAATTTTCTCAAATACAATATGAATTTCTAATAGATAGTATTGACAGGAGTAAAATAAAATTTTTAATTCAACTACTCGTTTTCCCTCTGAAACTAGTGAAACTAGTAGTTATGACCCTGACAGGAACGGTGACAAAAGTACATTTTTTAAACGAATGTGCCAAACCGTTCTCGCTTACGTTAGGAGTGAAACAAAGAGATGTGCTTTCTACCTTGATATTTAACTTAGTCTTCCAAGCAATAATACGGGAGGTGAAACCAGCTTTGCGCTTATGCGGACGATATACTAATAATGGAGAAAAGAAAAGAGAGGACACTTTTAGAAAGTGGAAGAAAGACTGAAAATAGCTGGAATTATTATCAACGATGAAAAAATGAAATATATGCTTAACTCCAGTTCTGCTAATCACCGGGAGCTACGTTTTCGAGAAGGTAAATGAATTTATGTACCTAGGACATACATTATCAGTGAATAGAGATAACTAGAGTACTCAGTCGTCGACACAATCGACCGCATTCTAGAAATACTTATATAAGTTTTTTTTAATGAATATATCATTGGAGAGAAGTCCATCACATAAATTAAAAAAAAAATATTTTTTTTTTTCGATATTTAGCTACGTATAAAGTACAAGGAAGTCTACTTGCCTAGGCCTTAGCTCGTTGACTGCCACCATATAAAGAAAACAAAGAAAAATCAATGTATAAATACGACTTGTTTGAACAAAGACCTAACAAATTTGATCCAGTGGATTCAATGTATCTTTACAAACACTTCACTGCAGCAAAATTTTATCTATCATCAACAAACCGAAAAAATATATGATCAACAAACAAAATAACTTTAAAAGAATGTGACACACCGGTGGTACACATGGTAGTCAACGTGTTAAGCCTAAAACATCTGTTTTGTTTATTGGTGTTAATAATAATTTCGTAATCGTATTACTCCTAAAGTCCTGAACCGATTTAAATAAAACTGACATTGTAAACATCTGTGCAAGAAAAGCTTTAAAACTATATGTGATATATCTTTTCCAAATCACTGCAGTAGTACGGGCTTAAAAGGGATTAAAAAAACGCGTTTATAGATTCTGTTACAATTCCAATCTAAGCTGCTGCCGAGAAAACTAAATTTCAAGACTCTCATCCATCCAGTTATTTTCTATGGGTGTGAATTATGGACCCTGAAAACTAATGACATCAATCAACTGATGTTCTTCAAACGAAAAATACTGAAAAAAAATATTCGAATGTAATAAGATTTATAAAAACGGAAAGACTTATATAGATGACAAGAATGTCTGGAAAAGCATTTGATTTATACCCAAATGGAGGAAGAAGAGGCCGACCGAAAAAAGGAAGATGAGAATAAGACATTGGAAGAAAGTTGCCTTACAAGGAGAAAGATGGAAGGAAGTTGTTGTAGAAACTATAGTCCACCAAGGACCGTGATCCTAAGAAGAAGAAGTTGACAGAAACCCCACTAAAATATATATATATTTAAGCATGTTTAGTTTTATTTTCTATTTGGGGAGTAATCATATAATAAAATTGCGTTTTTTCTGTTTGAGACCTACATAAGTACTAAGATATTTGAATATAAATATATTCTGAAAAAGCACTTTTTTTCTTCACTAGAAAAATACTTGAGAAATTAAGATATTGTAGTTAAGATGCGTGATATCTGATTTTTTAAAACCTTACGACTTGATCTTAATAAAAACTTTACTCCTATTTCATTGGAAATTTATTTTTACACATTTAAATAAATATAAGGCAAAATTAACTTAATTTTTGTTTTGTTTTGTTTAAATTAATCGTTTTTTATTATATAAGTAATAATAATTTATAGTGTAAAATATTAATTTTATAATAATAATTATAATGTAAAAAAAATTTAATATTCGAAAATATCAGATCAGATAAAATTGTTTTTTTCGATCCTGTTTCTATTATTGCGTGCTAAAATAAATACTTTTAACCGATTATTCGTTTGATGCAGTTAAATAAAGTTATGCAATTTTAACCTTGTTGTTTGCATTCGTAGGCGTAGAGAAAGGTTTAATTTTAGAAAAAGAGATCACCAAGTAGGGGATGTTGATGTCCAAGTTCATGATGGGTTGGATAGTGAGGGAGTTGGGGTTTTTGTGCCTGTCGTTGTTTACTAACAGGAACGATAACATCATTGATTTCATGTATAATGCCATTGGTCGCAATGGTATCACATTTAGTGACACCAGCATTTTGAATCTTAGGACGACGATCACGATCTATACGCAAATGATGGCCATTCAAAGATTCAATTGAGCGCTCGAAAGGCCAGTTTGTAGGTATAATGCCAGCACAGCATACAACATCGTCAACAATATGAGTTTTAATAAGATTTTGCAATTGGGATTCATCTTTAGGCAAAGAGTCTTCCAACTCCTCAAATACATCGTTTTTAGGCACCAGCAATGTGTAGCCACCTTCGGGGTTAGCGAATAAATCTGTTAGATTAGCCATGCGCACTAAATCCAAGAATTTACTGTAATTGGGATTAGATTCCAAAACTTCCAAGAGATTTTTTTTAGCTGGCTGCAAAGGCTTATCGACTTGATGTAATACAGAACCGCAGCTTTCATCGTCAAAGTGCACTAGACGGGCACAATTGACAGTGGCACGATTCATGACATGGGAGAACAAGGCAAGAGTCGAGTATAAATTAATGCGTACTTTATCACCACCCACTGTTGGCAAAAGTTGTTCTTGTAAGTCACATGTCTTTATCATAGGCTGGGCAATGTGATAATTAAGAAAATCAATCAATTCCTGATTGTCTTTTAGTTGTTCAGGTGTTTCTTCTAACATTTTAGCCCATTTCGTATTTTGCAAAGCTTTGTTGGTAGGAGCAAATACCGTAACATTATCCATATCATCAAATTTATTATCCAAGCCAGTGGCCTCTAATAGACGCTGGAAAATGGTCACATTCTTTTCTTGCATCAATGAAGACAAGGGCAGGGCAGATTCGGTAGGCAAAATTGTATCGATAACGTGTAATACACCATTAGAGCCCATAATATCAGCTTCGATAATTTTGGCCATACCATTAATAATAACCGGTTGTTGTTCGGGATTTTGTTCTTTTGATTCGATTTTGCTGCGATTGAAGCGCAATGGTTCACCCAATAAGTTGTAGGCAGTTGTCTTGGCTCCAGGCACAGATGCTACCGAACAGAAGGTCAAATCCAAGATGTGGTTTTTAAGTATATCTAAAAAAATTAGAGGTAAAGCGGATTAATAGCGTTGTTTTAGGTAAAACTCAGCAAACGTTTAACTATCACACTTGATTTAAGGTATAGTGTGGCGAGAAATGTCAAAAAAAAATTGTTGTCTACTTACTTGAAGCACATCCCTTGCCCTCTTTCAAGGCTCTTCGCAAATGAGGTTCCAATTTCTCAAAAGCATCATCGGTTGGTACAAAGATGGTGACAGGCTTATCGCCTTCCAACAATTCACTTAATTTAGTATTTTCCAGAACGGTACGCATAATCGACATATCGGCACGTTCGCGAATAATATCCATGACATTCTTTGTTGTTGGTTTCAAGACTCCAGCCAAAGTATGAATCATACCCTGTTCGGAAAGTTTATCATGCTTCTCAATGGGCACACAATTTGCAGTATAACGATATGGTTCTGGACTCAAAGAGATGGGCACTTGATAGCTATTAAGACGAATAGTTTGACCACCGGCCTGGGATTTTAAGACCTGTTCATTGCGTACTTCATCTAAATTGATTTCACCATCGACAACATGGCGCAAATACAATTGTTTAATGCCTTCATCTGATTTCATTTCAACCAAATTCTATATGGATATGGATGTGGATTATGGAAAGAAGAAATAAGTAAAAGAAAATAGAAATATTAGTACGTACGTGATGATTCAATTTATTTTTCATTTTAAAAACTATTTGTTTTTTTTTTTTTCTTTCTTTCATTTTCTTTAATAAAAATACAATCGCACTTACATTTTCATTTTGCACTGAATCAGCGTAAGCGGTGAATGCTTCATCTAATGGTAAAAACATTGTTACGTTTTTACGTGTCTGTATTGTATCGGCTAAACCGCTACTCTTTGCTTTGGCTACAAACTCTTTAGCGCCCATATCGGCAGCAGTTGCTTCGATATCTTTAATTTCGATTTTCTCACAAGGCGTTGCGTAAGCTGCATTACGTGGACGACCATAGCCATGACAGCACTGACGTGAAATGGTCAAAGTTTTCTTTTTGCCGTTTTTATTAACGCTATATAAATATAATTGAAAACAACAACAACATCAATTATTGCCAATTATTGCCAATTAATGCATTAAATTTACCAATTATAAATTACAAAGTGAAATCATAATAAAATGGGTTAAAAATTACAAAAACACATACAGATTTGCAATTATTGCAATACTTACACTCTGGTGCAAATATATTTATTTGGTTTTTCCACACATGAATTCAATTGGAATTGGAATTGACCAAATGCGGGCTGTTTAATAGTTTCGGTACCAGCAGCTGTTTCAGTTTCTTCAGTTTCATCACCTTCTTCAACGGCTTTTTCATCCTCCTCTTTTTCTGTACAAACGTTAGGTCTGAAATAAGAAATTTTTTTTCATTAATTTTAATGATTACAATAAGAAGATTTGGTTTATTCGAAAAAGTATTTAAAAAGTAAAAAAAAAAATCACTACTGCAAATTGCTTTAGTGTACTGGGGCCATTTCTAAATGGTGTTTGTGAGATCAGTAGATTCAAAAACATCTCTTCATTTACTGACATTTTACAATATAAAAAAAGAAATAAAAAATGATTCGCCCGTTTTCGAAGTTAAAGACGAAAGAAACTTTAAGAACTTAGTACAATCGCTAATTAGTATTTCGTAGGGTGAATTTACCCTACATTACTGGTTTATTGGATTTCAATACCAGAAATCTTAATTTGTTTTTTTTTATATATGTACGTATGTTTTGTAAAGGAAAGAGGGAGGGTCTCACTGTGCGATCCACCGAACATTACAGTGAAGGCTCATGCCCAGAACATCAACAGCTTCTGACCCCTCAATATTTACATTAACCATAGTTAGTCAAAGATGATGCTACACTACCACGTCTATGTGTAAAAGAGCAATATTGGGTCTTGCGTGTATTTAAATCGACTCTATTCGCACGACCCCACTCGGAGTTTTTTGCAAGGTCTGCTTTTTCGCCCCAATCTCCAGGAGGCTCGGTCTATGATCAAAAGAATATACATATATAACAAATGTTGCTGTCATCTAAGAAAGAGGATTGAAGGTGAGTAGACGAGAGTCGTTAAGAAATATTAGAAATAAAGTGGGAAAAATAACTTAACCATGCGGTATCTCTAAATTAATCCTAAACTAGTTGGAAGATATCCGATCTATAATCACCCTTATATAACGATCTCTGAGATGGCTCGAAATAAATTGATAGAAGTGATTACCGACAGCAAAAGCGTGGATTTGTTCCAGCTCCTGGATAGTAGTTCACCAGTTGAACGGCTTGTGCATAAGCGGTATTAACGATTGTTTACCCAATCATTAGACTCTTAATAATTCACAAGGTGGTGATTACTCATACTCTGACATTATTTTTATTTTTTTTTCTTGAAACCAGCACCCAGTGAACTTGTACTGGTACTAGCAAAGTAGGTTGTTGGAAGGAGGATAGATTTAAGTTTACTCATGTCGTAAGTGGCAGGAAAAACTTTAGCGGGAAGACTATTCCACAAACGAACTGTACGGCCAAAAAACTAATTCTCTCTATAATGCGTTGTACGATTCACTGTACAATCAACTACAAAAGGATGCGATCTACAAGAAATAGGAGTACTACGTAAGAATATATGATTATTAGGAATTTATTCGTTAATTTTATCAGAACACATTCCATTATATTATATTACCGATAGAGCAATGAAGCACACAACACATTGCGACAATGCTCTAATGAATTGATAGTGTTGGTTACCCTACTGTCATTAATGAGTACCTTCGCCATCTCCTGTACGCGGTCGTGAAGCTTCAAAATAGATTTTGAAGAAGATTTTGAAGGTCTCGTAAATATTAAGGAGAACAAATGTGGAGAATTGGGAATAAACTATTATTGGGCGGTAGTGTTTCTGGGTTGTTAGTCTCACCCTTTTTAGGGGTTGGGGTTACATTAGCAAATTTTCAGCATAGTGAAAGATACCGGCATTAATGTTGAAATTTACAAAAATCCTTTTAACAGCATGGGCTCAAAAAAATATACTAGGCATAGTCAGTTATACTCTAAATGTGGCCAGTGGTTGAACGCTCTCCGTCAATTCAGCCAAAAAAGGTGTGCATTTTCAGCGTGGTTAGTGAATGCTTGGTCATTTTGAATAAGAACTGGAACCGGACTAGAGCTATTCTGAAGCATTTTAACGAATGACTAAAAACTCTTACATTCCCGAAGAAACTGTAGCTTAAAGGCGCTGTTCGTAAGTCTACAATATAAATCACAGTCGGGCTTGACTGACAATGATTATTCATACTTGTTTTATTCTTTTTTTTTTCGGGCAGACTCTTTGTGTCGACATAAATCTAATATTATGAACAGCTATCAAATCAAACTTTTAAAACGATAAATAATTGGAAATCAACCAAATTGGTGCCATAATAAATAATTGGATGCCTGGCTTTTAACTTATCTTATCTTATCTTTAGATTATTGTTTTAATTCTAATGAAGTATTTCAATTTATTATAAACATTCTGATGAGTAGACAAGCAAATTGATAGACAGCCGCAATAAGTTTTTTATAAGTATGTATGTAAATGTAATTTATATTAAGTTTTTTTTATAAAAAATAGACTGTTTATCAATTCAATTCAAACAATATACATAAATTGTGTGTTTTTCTAGAAAAACATTTTTTATTATGAAATCTAAGCCTTGAAATTATAACAATTAAATAACAAAAGCTTCTACAATTACTTGAAATATTTGTTTGTAACAAGTACTATTCTCTCAAGTAGACTTCTATTTAGAATAATTAAAATTTTAGAATATTGCAAAAAATAAACAGATACAAACAATTACAATTCTGAAGATAACTTTGAACGAGAGGTGGGTAATAAAAGCTAAGAATGTTTAAATACAAAATTTTTAATTTTAATGGAAATAAAATAGTAATAATAAAAGTAAAAAATAAAAAACTTTTACCATATATGTATGTAATACATATGTATGTACATATATAATGTACATACATACATACATTTTTCGTCCAAACTTTAGACTCCAACTAAATATAATTTTTTTAAATAAGTTATTCATTTGCATGTTTGGTTTTGAATATTTCATTAATAAATGTTGACTTTACATAAAATTTGACACACATGTATGTACACCCAAAAAATGTCAAAAAAATTATGAAATTTATAATTGGTCAAGCCTGGCCATATGAAACCCTACACGACAAAGTTATTTTTTGAATATTTAATATCTGGTTAAGAGCTAGGGGCAACTATGAACCACTTAAGTTTATATACCTTATCGCTCTGTCTATTCGAGCCAAATTTCGCTTTTAATTGCTGTCATTGAGGCTGTCTACTCTAGAGTGCATTGTGTTAATGCAATCGTCTGTGAAAGTATTAAAGCTAGCGCAAGTTCACTTATGGGTCGATTATAATATCAATCGAACTTTAGTTGCATTACCAGTTGACGAAAATTGTGTTATGTACTAAAAATCTAGTTTTTAGATGCCGTTCGGCAAAGCAACTGACCCATTTAACTCGGTTGCCTACACATAAAGTATTAGATTGTTTATTATTTTTATACAAAAATTTGTATGGCAACATCGGCCAATTATAAAATGATCGCAACCAAGTTTGCGATGTAAGGTGAAAGGTTATGGTAAGCTCACGGCATGGAAACCATATAAAACCCAGCTAGCAACTGGAAGATCGTTTTTCGAAAAATCACCTTGCTGACTGAGTCTTTTTCGAGTCCTTTTGGTTATTAGAAACAGATTAATGACTTATACGATTAATAAAGGACTCGAAAATGATTCGCGCTATTGGTTAAAAAGAGCTTGATTTCAAATACAATAACAAATAATACAGCAATCACAATTTAATCATCCAAAAGTTAAAAATGTGAGTGTTTAATACTACTAGAAAACGGGCTGAAAATGACTCTAAACTGACAACGAAAAAGTCTTATAAATAATTCATCAAGTAGAGTCGAGGCTAGGATCAGAAAATGAGCGCATATTCCAGCTGTTTAATCACGCAGAGGAGCCAAAATTGACTCGATTAAAAATTAAAAATTGCAATAAATGTTGGCTGGGAAAACACCAATAATTGAAAGTTTTGTTTGTGTTTTACTTACATAATTTAATAAGGTGGTCTTAAATTGAAAATGAATACAACACTGTAAAGCAAAATTTCGGTGTTTCACTATAATGCAACACTGTAGTAAGCAAAAAGCTGTAGCATTAAAAATATTTGTTGTCAACAAAATACAGTATGTTTGTGTTTTTTGACATACGCGAATGTATCAGCTGTTGCTTACGTAGTAAATTAGGGCCACCTTATTGAATTTTTTCGATTGAAAAAACAAGGATGGATCTATGAGTAATACTATTCAAGAGTTTAAAACTTCTGCCCTAACCCAATATACTCTTAGTTTTAATCCAATTTTTTATATGTAAAAAAATTTTACATACGAGTATGTATAAAAAAATAATTTTTATAATTTTTAAAATTAATTTTTTTAGTTTACTACGCCAATATCTGTTAAATTGTGTACTAGTTTATTTCTCTAAACTAATTTCTTTATTCATTTTTTTTTTTTTTATTTAAAAAATGTCTTAATAGTGTTCTCAACTACGTTTCTGAAACAACAAAAAATGTGTTTAGAGTGTTAACATTTCATCTTTATCTGTCTGTATCGTATGTAAATAATTATCGTATATTGCGACGTTTTTTTTATCAATAATTCAATATAAGTTACATCAGCTATAATATTTTTTTTTTTTGTATATTTCTAACAGATGTTTTTATTAAAAAATCAAATATTTAAACAAATCAAAGTAAAAACATTTTTATTACTTTTTTATTTGATTCTAGAACAAACATTTGCCACTTTATAAATAAGTTCGTATACAAACAATGTTCATCATATCTATATACATACTGATTATAGATAAATTTAGTAGATTAGAAAAATTTTAAATTTTTCACAAAATTTGCGGTCAGTGGCTTAAGTATGGATCTGATAATTTTTTATAAACACACTAAAGGCAGGGCAGAGAAAAAAATTGGAAAAAAATATTCGCTTATTTACAACTGTGGGTTATTTGACTTGAGTAAATAAAACAGAATTTTTCACTTTTTTATGAACAACTGTTTATTGTTAAAAAAAATTCATACGTTTTTATTTTAATTGAATTGAAGGAAACTATTCAATTTGATCATTTACATCCATACTTCCATCTGCATATGTTTGTATGTATACATACTTATGTTCAAGATAATTCTTATATACAGAAATTAATAAGTGTTTGTACGTATGTTTGTTTGAAGTTTATAGACAACTAAACTGCGGAAGCGATGTTCTTAAAATTTTTACAGTATCTCTCTCTTTCTAAATGTAGTCCAAATAATTTTGTGGTCAATACAAGTAATGAGACCTCTCATACATACATACATTTTTGTATATCTTGAGAACGGCAAAAGTGGAAGTCTCTGAATGTGGTTCAAATGACTTTATTGTCATTACACATCATTAGTGGAAAATAGGCGAAATTTTAGAAATTTTTTTTTTGGCATTTCCCATATCTTTTAAATAATAATTTTTGCATATCTTGAGAACAGTAATAGTATAATATTCCGAATTTGGTCTATATGACTTCATTGTCAATACACATCATCAGTAAAAGTGTAGGCAGAATTTGATAAATGGGCGTGGCACCTTCCATACATAGTAAATATTACTTTTTGCATATCTTGAGAATGGAAATGGAAATCTCTAAATTATTTCCAATAAAAACCATCAGGTAAAAAGTAGGTGGGAATGGATAAGTGCGAATAACGACACTTAAAGTTTCTTAATTTAGGCAAAGTGATTTCGTTGTCAGAAAGTCGGTGGTATTTTTATTTTCATATTAAGTTCAGGCTATTGGCTAAGAAATAATAAATTAAAAATATCAATATCGTGGTAAATATCGATTTCTGAATTTCAAATGATTTCGTTGTTAAAACGGCCACGTATTTTTTATTTTTATAATAATCATGGTATTGCGTGAGAAAATCATATATAGTATTTATCTGTTTGTTTGCCATTCAACCAAGCGTAAACGAATGAACAATTTGTTCAAATTTGGTATACGGTTAGGTCTAGCTAACGAACGTGTTATAGGCTATGCAAAATTTGACATGAGAGAGCTTAAATTTTATGGAAACCATCTATATCATATATAGATTATGTGAGTTTTGAATACTTTTCAACTCCTAATTAAGATAGATCTAGCTAATGAAAATTGAACCCAGGGAAGGTTAAAACGGACAAAATAAGTGACTTCTTTTAAAATTAATTTTTTTTTTTTTGTTTAAAGCAAACTTTTTTTGCTAACATTACGATTTTGATGAAATTTGAACACAGATAGATTTAGCTACAGACAGTATTTATTATAGGGTTGGTGTTTTTTTTTTTTTTTTTTTTTAAATATGGACTTCAGAAATGTCTAAATCGGGTGAAAATAGCAAAATTAGGTCACATGAGAAATAATTTTGTTTATTCATGCAAACAAGTACGTAGTTTTAGCATAAAAGATAGAGTCTTAAATTTTCCCACTTGCTATTCTTTTATCAAGTTGCACATTAAGATAAAAAATTAACTTCACAAGAAGTGTAGGTATGGCGCCTCCCATAAAAATAATATTTATTATTGTACATCTCAATAAATAATCAGCGGGAGAGATCAAAATCGTCTTAGCATTATCTTTATAAATACAGAGATGTGGCAAAAAGAAACTGATAGGATCGGAAAAAAAGAATTTATCTCCCATTTATAATATACACTTATGTATACATATAAACGCCAGATTATTGTCATTGTATGTATGATAAGTATAATCTAATATTGTACACTCACTCATTGTAGTACCCTGTGTAAGAGTTTATCACCCTATAGACATATCGACTCTCACAGTGAAAATGTGTAAATTAATGAAAGCTTACCCGCAACTAATGTTGATCATTTTACTCGTATATTAAATTTTTTAATAATATTTTACATTATTTCTAAAGTATGTATATAAATTTAAAAGTAAACCACGTATTACGTATTAGAGAATATTATATAAGAAAACAAAAAAGTTGATATTGCTCTACCTGCCATTGAGTTTATTTTTTAATTTTTCTACAAACAGTTTAAAATTATCTCAGCAACTTGAGAACATATGGATGCTAAAGGGCATTGACTTTTAGATAACCTTTAGTTTTTTATATGCTATTGACTAGTGCAATAAAAATAAATTTTTTTTAAGGGAAAAAGAGAAAGTAGTATTTTTCGACATTTAAATTGAAAGAGTGTTTGCCGAGAGATTGTTTTACATACGATTAGTACAACAGAAACAACAAACACAAATCCAAAGCTAGATTTTTTTATTTAAGTACTCGTCGCTATAGATTAAAATGTTTTTCACAAAAAAATCCCGATTTACGCTTTTGATTAGTTGTTTAATGAAGAACTATCAAAAATAAAAGTTTTTTAAGTGTTTGTGTGAACCATAAATAAAGGTTTACCTGAGCATTAGAGGCTTAATAAAACAAAATCATTATTACTTACCCTTTCCACCAAGGTTCCTGTTGTGTACCAATGCCAAAACCACCAAATGTATTAAATAGATTGTTACCAAAGAAGGGGAAGGCTTGTTGGAAAAATACGCCTGGCTGTTGGCCATTATCACTATTCACTTCGCTAGTGACAACGTCGACTTCTGAAATCATAGAAAACAATTATTATTAATTACATAAATCAACATTTTCTTTTCCATCTCTTATATAAAATTACTTACCAAATGGCTTCTCTTCATTGTTACGTCCATGCTGTCCTTGGTTATGTTGATTGTGTTGTTGTTGAGCTTCTAGTGGTACAAATTCTGCTTCCGGTTCAAAACTATCGAATGGCGTATTAAAAGTAAAAGGATTAATTAAATTTTGCCATATATATTTTGTTTGCTGTTGTTGTTGTTGTTGTTGTTGTAATGATGAAATCTGTGCCCGACGAGGTGCTACTAAATGACGTTGTTGTTGTGGTTGTTGTGTGTAAAATGTTATTGGTTGTGATATGAGTGGTTCGAATAGGTGACGTTGTGGCGTTGTTAGATGAGGCAAAAAACTACTACAAAAAAAGTTAAAAAAACAAAATTTTGCCGAGCATGCAAAACAAAACAGGCCAAAAAAATGAATATTTAATAAAAATTTCAGTAGCCAAAGAGAACAAAAACAAATTATAATTCTAGGAAAACTTTTAGATTTTAAAATTAAATACAGTGTGACAAAAATAAGTTTATTTAAGTGGTGAGCCTCAAATTGACAGTAATTACTTAAACAATCAGTTTAAGACGACATTTTGCTCAGATAAATATTTTTTAACCCTTTTAAATTATGAACATAATCCACAATCAACTTTAGCTTCTAACAAATTTTGGTCAGGCACCTCTTGTGTATCTATGTATACAAAGTTTGCCGAAAAATTTTTAAAAATGTGTACATATGTATTTGTTTAGATTTTGATGGAAAGTCATTTTTAGTGAGAACAATATATAATTTTTAGTTCTTAGCTGACAAGTTCTGGTTAAATTGTGAGGTACTGCCTTACGTGTTTTTTTTTAATGACCGAGCCTTTTTGGGTTGAGGCGAAGAAGTGTCACATATAAACAACACTGGCAAACGTTGTACTGCAGATATCTTGCAAAATGTTGCTTATTGATAAATATGCCTTAAATTGGGGATATGGTTAAGTCAGAAACCCCTGACTTGCATACTTTACGTTTGCTGAAACCGAAACACTTTTCAAGTGCAGGCATGCACCTGAAGAAAATGTCAATAGTGAAATATTAGAGCTTTATTGGTGACATTGTCAGTAGTACTACTGACCGAGTGTAGCCCAGCCAATATAATCATCTATTGACATTAAACATTAGCTTCGTTTTTGAAAATCCACCAGTAGACTTTTTAGCCCTATTGACGAGCTAGTACTATTGCAATCATATGGAGATATTTGGACCAAAGATTCACTATTTAATTTCAGTGACCCTATTGAAGCGCTCATTGAAATTTATTAGAACTGTTGTCTTTACTCTCCCATAAAAAGAAAGTTATCGACGTTTTAAGTAGTGCAGTCGTCGCTATAAAAAGAGTATTGACATAGAGGGATTCAAAAGTTCAAGTGTTTGTATAGGAAATTAATTTTCAATTTACATTTCAAGATTGTGTAAGAAAAAATCATCTCTCCTGATTGTTGGTCGTTAGGTATGTGTTTCAAAGTTTTACAAGTTAGAAAAGTATTTATCACGTGATTCAGATCACAACATATTGAGTTATACTGCGGATATGGATCACTATTATCATTGAATCATGCTAAACGTTCAATTAATATCGTGGATCGTGCTTATTATGTGTATATTGGACGTGTAGCAGAGCACTTACTATTTTTAAACTCTTTTCAAATAAACCATATTCATTTAAGAGGCTTTTTGAAATATTTTTTATTAACATAATTTAGACGTTGTAACACTGTTAATTTGTTCATAAAACCATAAGTTTTCCTTAAATTTATACATTTAAATTTAGAATTTCAATAAACACAAAACGATGATTAATAATGAAGTGCTAAATATGTAAATGAACTTATAATAATTATTATAAATATTTTTTTAGAACAGATGTACTCTTAAACGAAAAATAGATGAGTAGTTATTTTAAGTTAAATTTAAAGAAAATATTTTATTTTAAGTATTATGCTTAAATATTTGTGAAAAAGAAGAACAAAGCCGCAATACTTTAAATAATTCAACTCAGTCAATACTTCTTTTGAATATTTAATTTCATTATTCTTTTAAAATTCATAAAAAAACCTAAATACGTACGTAATAAATAACAAATAAAATTCTAATTAAAATTCCAGCATTTGAACATACCTACATACCCTACTTATTGTAAAAAAGAAAATAAAACAATGGAACTTCTTTTAGAAACAAACAAAATATGACTGCGTAAGTAGTTTTACCAAAAATATAATATATTTTTGGTAAAATATATTTTATACATATATATATATATATATATATATATATATATATATATATATATGTATGTATGTGTGTATATATAAATTATATACATATATATAAATATATACAAATATATGCATATGTATAATAAATTGAAGTGTTTGCAGTATGTTAGAAAATTCGAGGTACCTGGTGTTAAACTTGCAAATTAGGTTTCAAGTTTTTTAAATTATCTCTTTATTTAAATTTCAATTGTTTAAAATTACTGAAGTGAAAGAAGATCACCAACTAAAAATGTTGTTTTTATTACTTTAATATATATATTTTATTACTTTAATATATATATATATATATATATATATATATATATATATATATGTATTATTTGGGTTAAATTATGTGAAATAAAACAACTTAATGTTCCATAGAATAATAGTTTAATTCTATAATTAAAAACGCTTCGCCACCGTTCGTTGTCTTAAAAGTTGTGCAGTTGCCTACCTCGCTAAAACCCTGAATGTATGTCCATTTAAAATTCGACAAATTGTTTTTGGCTAGAGTAGATCCATGATATCGCAAACTTCATTCGGAAAACCACACAAGTACATATAAAAAATTGCATTAGAAAACTCATGCAAACTTTTTCGAAAATTCGTTCTTTTCGAAAGTACTCAAAGTTTTAATAAGTTACATACATACATACATATAAGTATATACATAAAGAAGAAATTTATCCTAAATAAATTTTTGTATAATCTTTGGTCCCAAATTTTGAGAAAACCGCTTTATAATTGGACCCTACGCTACCATAAAAACTTTTACATACATTCACACTTAAAAAAGTAGTCACGTGGAGTTAGTGTTTTGTTACCTTCTACCACTAAAAATTATAAAAAATTATTCACGACTTTTGTGAAGCGAACTAGACGGAAAACTTAAAGAAGGGCGACCTTATCCAATGTAAAAATTAAAGGGGTATCGCCCTTTTATATATGGTGAACAAAGTTATCGCATACATATTTAACAATAGGCTGGTAAATACATTGCCACAAAGCATTCGCTATGAACAAGCAGAATTTAGGTCGAAGAGAAAAGATAATTACTGAAGAATCATCAGAGTGGGAACCACCTTTATACCTTGTTTTTAAAGACTTCAGGAGAGCGTTTGATACGTTTGATCATCAAGATATTTGAAATGCCCTACTATAGAAAGGAATACCGGACAAGATAGTTAAGCTTATAGAAGCCTTGTAGGAAAATGCAAAATACTGCATTTCTCACGAGGGACACTATCAGTCAGCCAATAAAAATTAAAGTTGGTGCACAACAGGTTTGTCCTCTATCTGCGTTACTATTCAACGTAGTTATAGTTGAAATTATTATTAAATCTCCATCTAAAGCTAGAGGCACATCGTGGATGTTAAGCAAACGACTAGAGGACCTAGAGTGTGCAGATGATATACATATGTCTGTTGGCCCATACGTTTAAGAATATGCAATCCAAACTATGTGACGTTATAGATGAAGCAAACAAATGGGGACTCAAAACAAATATATACCAGGCACCAATTGAAGACGTGCAATCTTTCTGTTAATTTGGCAGCGTTATAATAAACAGGGCGGCGCAATAACACACCATAACACAACGGATGTCAATGGCACGAAACTTAAAAAATTTTAGACGTGTGTAAAGTATGAACCAGAAAATGGCAATAGATAGGGCAAGCGTTCCGAAAGCCCCTTGATCACATCACAAGAAACGTGAACGACTGGAACCCACAAGGTAAAAGAAGGAAGAGCAGAGCCAGCCACACATCAAGGCGACAACTAAATGCAGTAGCAGAAAAGCTTAATAAAACGAGCTGCGAAGCACCATGTTTCTTGTAGGATCCAAGGGAATTTCATATATAAAAAATGAGTAATTTTTTTGGTAGCCAGTCCAGTTAGATCCAATAAAGATAAAATTAAGTCCTCATTTAATTCAGTCGCTCCTCTTGGGAGCATATTAGCTTTCTACAAAGCATTCATTGCTTTGTTTCAGTTTCAGTAATTAAGTTGATTTTTCAAGCTAAGTAGACGATTAAGCCACTGTAGCTTCCCTCCATACGATTTAGCGTAGTGGTGATCTTAGTTTAGCATTGTAATTTTTTCTCTATAGGTGGCGTGTTTTCCACAATCATTTATCTGATGTTTGTCACCATCGCCAGAGGTAAGCTGGATGATCAATGTGGCTTCTTTTAGATGGATTTGTCTGGACTGAGGTTGGAGTCTCTTTATAAAATACTCAAAACTTCAATTCAGTTTTTTCGTCATCTTCCTAGAAATATCTTAAGCCATGATTTGAGTCGATCACATAAATGTTTACCGCAGAAAACAAAAAATGTTGATATTCTGTAGCTACAGAAACAGAACCATTCTTTAGCTCTTATACATTAATACCAAAAGCTAAATTGCGGTATTTTTAGGGGTCGATCTTTTTTTATTTATTTTCAAAAGACTCGATGGATTGTTAAATTGAATACGTTTTTAAATGAATTTTTACTATCATAAGGGCTTCCATTCTGCATATTGTTTTTTTTTTCTACTCTATTTCTAAATTAGATAAGATTGGATCCGTTGAAAATTGGTACATTTGAAAATTGGTACAAGTTTAAAAGCAAGCGACCACAAAAAAAAACTGAAATAATTTAAACTTAGTTTAACTGGTGCTTTTATAAGCTACTGTGTAAAAACTAATCCTTTTAAATAAATTATAATTGTTTCAAAAAAAATTATTATTGAATAATAGCAATATTATCAATATCTCATTGCAAAGTTATTTAAACTTTTGACTAAAGCCAACACCTGGTTAGAATATTAATTTGATTTTGAAATATTGTTCCTAAAAAATATTTATACATATTTAATTCTAATTTATTTGAAATGCACACAAACGTTTGACTAATCTTTATGAAATAAACGATTTAAATTCTATCATCAAGTAATGGGTGAATAAAATCGTTTATTTATTATATGGAAACAAAACAAAATTTAAAAGAAAACTTGAGCGGAAACGGCTAATGGGAATTTTAAAACTACATATTTTTGTTTTTTTTATATAAAAATTAATATTAAAACATATTATAATTGGACTATAAAAAATATAATTCATTAAATATGTGTATAAATAAATATGTATGTATACATTTTGTTTTTAAACATTTCACTCTCTTTGTATTTTTCTCGAAAAGAAATAAAACTTTCATTTTGGTACTTAATGACGGTATCCGCTTGAATTTGTTTTCTTGTTTTTTTATGACATTAATTATTGGCTTAAAGCGCAGACAGACCTATAGAGGTGTCACACTTATTTTTGTGGTCATGTAAAAGTCATTAATATGTAGAAGCTTAACCGTTTAACTGTTTTAACAAAAAAAAAAAAAAAACACGAAAAAATTATTTTAAAAAAATATTAACCACAATACAACTTATTTTGAAAACAAAATTATAAACAAAAGACCTAAGACATGACTCACGATGACATACAATGACAACAATTTCGATATAATAAACTACAATAAAAAAATCTTTGAATTTGAATTTATTTATGATCGGTTTTTTAACTCTCAAATGATTCAATTCAATTCATAAAAAAACAAAAACAATTTATAAAAAAAGTAATATAATGTACATATATATATACATATGTATTTATGTATGTATATGTATATGTATTTATTTTATTTTTAATAATAATAGCAATTAGTTTTTCCTTTTCTACATGCATACTTATTAAAAATCTTGAACTTTGTTTCAAAATAGTTCAAAAGTAACATAAATTAAATATGATAAAAATAATCAATATACATAGTTATGACAGGAATTTCCCTCCACAGACGTGTGTAAAGTGTACCACGTATGGGACTAAGACTAATCCAAACGTCACATATTATGTATGAAATAAACGTTTTACATTTAAAATAATATTTCCTAGGTAAGGACCATACTCTATGACACTATGTTTCTTAGTGATTTACCTAAAGTATTTATTGACTACACAACTCTCGTTTACTTCTTAATGTATATGAATAATTATTTAATAAAATGTTCAGTTAATTTAATCGGTTTATTAAAATTACAGCTTTCTTCAATAACTTAATCACCATAATTGTATTAATTCGGATAAACACATTTAAGTGGTAATTAGTCGTGTTCGTTTAAATATCTTAATGTTGTAAGTAAATAGTACATGTCTGCATAAGAGTTATTCCAATACTGACATAGTCCATGCTTGCATTAAATAGGATCATGTTGTAACCAATTAACCATATTACATAAAACCATATTAACTTAAATGGATTATGTACTCCCATAATTTCTACAGGGTGCTTTAAGCATTTTGAATGAGAATTTTGAAAATAAAGAGTAATTTTTCAACTTTGTTTTCATAACATAAATAAATACTGATTCTATAGCCACCTTTGAGAACATGTTACTAAGTAACATTGGACGGGCATTTTGTGTAAAATTTATTTATAAATTCATTCCTACATGCCAGTTCTCGAACAGAGACAATTAATAAACTACATACCCTACATCTCTTGATTACACGTGCTTCGAGCGAAGCTACTTAGAACCAACAAGCTTTGAATACTCCTGTACAGACGACAAGGTTTTTGACACCCTGAAGTTACTAACGCCATGCTACGGTTGTTGTTCCCACTTTTTTCTTTGAGGATATCACTATTCTCTTTAAAACTGTAATATGAGATTCTTCAGTTGCTCCAATAAGAACCTGCTTAACCAAAAGTCCAATATTAATATTGACTGATGATTTTTGGTTTTCTTTTATTGTGGTAACATCATGGTTTTGCAATAAAAGTGACAATAAAAATCAATTCCTATTGGCGCGAATTAAGTGGTACTATGTAACTGAAAATAGTACATGACACACGTCAAGCCTTTGATGGTACAGATTCTGTTCTTTTTTAAGAAGGTTATGTGAATTGGTTAACAATATATAACGATTTAATTCTTACAGATTTTGTCTTGTTAGGTTTTCTTAAGCCATAAAAATATGACAATACGAGGAGTACTATTTATATTTCGGGAACTGCAAACACTAATATCAATAACTGCAATCTGGCAACACCATAATAACGTTTGTAATTTTTAGCATAAACGTATTCACAATGTTTTGATGTACAAGTGCTATTTGTTTCGCTTACAGTAAGTTAAGTAAATCAATTTGGCCAAAAAAATTGAAATTTCAAGAGAATGTTTCAATTTGGCCAAAAAAATTGAAATTTCAAGAGAATGTTTCCGTTGGATTATTTTTCTCAACTTTCGTCGTGGATTATCTCAACAAGATTGCGTCGATGAACTCAGTTCTTTGTATGAAGATAAAGCACCATCAATAACCACAGTATATCGGTGGTATAGTGAATTCAATTGTGGTCGTAGTTCCGTGAAGGCGGTCCGAAATCGGTTTTTGTGCCACAAGACATCGATGCACTGCGTAAACTAATACTGCAAGATCGTCATGTGACATATTGTGAGAAAGAGGCATCCTTACACATTAGTTCCACTTCAATACATACGATTTTGCATGAACACTTAGTTATGAAAAAATTTGTTCTCGGTGGATACCACATAATTTATCAATCGCTCAAAAAAAGGCTCGCGTCGTTTGGTGTAAGGAAATGATTGAAAAGTTCGACCGTGGTGCTTTAAAATAAAATCGTGACAGGTGACGAATCATGGACATATACTTATGAGCCAGAAACAAAACAGTAATCGACCGTGTGGGTATTCCAAGACGAACTAAATCCAAATAAAGTTGTTCGCGGAAAAAGCGCAGCGAAGCAAATGGTCGCCTGTTTCTTCGGTATACGACCTGAGTGGTATACGACCATTTGTTTGCCGGAAGTCATGCGAGCTCTCACATATCTCGTTAAATCATCGAATTAATATCTCATCCTCCATACAGTCCTGATTTGGCACCCAGTGACATTGTTCCTGAATATCAAAGGTAAACAGCGTGGTCAACGATTAACGAGTGCCGAAGAAGCAGTTGAAGCGCACAAAAATCATGTTCTGGAGGTGTCTTAAGAAGAATGGAAAAACTGCTTTGAGAAATGGTTTGAACGAATGCAAAAGTGTATTGATCATCAATGGGAATATTTTGAAAAACAATAAAATCATTTTCATATAAAAATATTTGTTATTATTTCCTACTCCCGAAATATAAATAGTACCCCTCGTATTTCATGACTTAAAGGTTAATTACAAAAAAGTAATAATACTCGTATCATAATTTTAAAAACTATTAAAGAGTAAAATCGATAGAATCAACGAAAAAAAACTTAAATTTATTTTATTTTTTTGTAAAAATTTAAACATTCTCAATTTTTAAATCCAGTTTTTATGGGTTGATCCAACATACTACTCGCAAATATCATATGCTTAACCTACTTAAACGGTGAGTAAGTAACTGGCTTCTTTTTCCATCTTTTTCTTATATTTTCTGCAACGTCAGTTAAAATCAACATGGCGTGAAGATGGCAATTCTAAAAGCACAAACAGTATTTTTTTTTCTTTTTTAAATAAGAAATGCCAACAATAATTAAAAAAAGAAGAACAACAAAAAGATCTCGACTTCAGCATTTTAAGTTAAAAAAAAGAAAACTAAGCAAAAGCAGAGAAAAAAAAACTGGTAAGAACTGCACGATTTTACAGCCGTTACCTTAAGGTAACCTTAAACAAAAAAACAGAACTCGTAGCCAACAAACAATCAATTGCTGTTGTTGCGTTTAAAGAATTCTTATGGTTTGCTTACATCTTCTTCTTCATCTTGTATTACAACATTTTAAAATAAAAGATTTTTTTACTCGCTGTTTAAAGCTGTAGCTGCAATAAAATTTGTGTTTTAGAAACCGAATGTTCTTCTCTGCACGGAAAAGAATACCATGAAATTATCACCAACGATAACAACAGCACAGTGTTACGAAATAACCAACTATGACTGTCTGTCTGTCTGCTTATACCTTCCTCATTTTTATTTTATTGTATTTTTTTCAAAATCTCTTGATAATTAACAATTAAGGTCATCAAGATCACAATTTATTATTTTTTTCATATTTTATTATAGGAGCGTTGTACTAAATGGTTTCTGTTTACACTCGTATTATAATGCTTTTCTTAATTTCTGTTATTCTTTTACAACTTTAAGTCAATATGTATTGGCAATTTCACCAGCAAATATTTGTTAAAACATGAAAATAAAATAAATAAAAAGTCGATCATAAAAAATAAGAAAATAAACAAACGAAAAAATTTAAATATTTCAAAGAAAAGAAAGTTGTTACTAAACACTTTTATTGTTACTGGCTATTCTGATAAGTAACAATCTATGGAAATTTTTTATTGAAATTAAGTTAAAATATTCAGAGCTTTTTTGTATTTAATAACCCCCTAAATATATTTATTTTAAATTATAACGTTATAAATTATATTATAACTATTACGAACAAAGTAACTAAAACATGATGTTCGGCGATGACCCGCGAGCTACCTGTCGGGGCATCCCTTAAATATTATACACTTATGCCAACTCTTTTTTCAAGTCAATTCTAATAAGCATTTATACAGTTTTCTCGGTTTCATCTTCTCATTTGTTTCAAATCTTCGTTTGGTCCTTTTAGTTTTAGGAATATATATGTTGTTGTTTATTCACGAAGAAGAGACGTAAATAGATGCATTGTCGTAATAAAACCGCCATGAATCAGATTTCAACAACGTTTCACTGCATAACTTTAAGCCACGATATTAATCGAAGACGGCTGTAAGCAAAGTATTAACTGTTTTTGGGCCTTTCTTTGGACGAAAGAGCTTCGGGTTTTGAGGTCGTAACTTTATTCTCACAAAATGCCAGGTATGACGCTTTCAATCATCATCATCATTAACTGTAACTAGCCGAAGCATAGAGTTGTATTTGACCCAAAAAGCTAGCCAAAAAAGTATTTTTGATTTGAAAGTTTGGGTTTCTTTGATAGCTTTCGGTCTTATTGGATCCAGGGGCATACCCTACTGATTTTTCCAGAAATCGGTTTATTATCTCAGCCTCTATACAAATATCCCCTCAGAATTATACATTTATACTAATAAAAATATTAATTGTGTAGCACTCATGATAAAATCTAGTTCAGGATCAGTTATACCGTACTTAGAAATCTTGCTTACCTAGTTTTACAAAGATCGGTCCATAATTGACTCTACTCCCCATATAAGGCCTTTTTGAAGAAATCACTTTATTATCAAAACACCCGCTTATATATGGCGACATAAATGATATAATTTAATATATTAATTTATAAAACAATTTCTGTATAATTCGATCCATAAGTGACTTGAGACCCCATATAGGGCCTTACACCGATTGCATCTCGTATAAATATCAGTATTGTTATAATAGTCTATATATGCAAATAAGTTTTATTCTCTTGTTTCTAAAACTAGACATTTCGATTTTTTGTGGCGTGATCATAAAAACCTTTTAAAAGCGAAAACAAAATCAATAAAACTCTTTAAATTTCTTCACTTTCCTAATTTTGACAGTGTCTCAAAAGTGCAAATCTCAACATACAATCTTAAAAATTCACAATGTGAAGCATAATTTTTTGTCTACCGATCTCAGTTTTTTAAATTTCTCAAAATTCAATTTTGTCTTTTTGACCAGCTTGTTGGGTCAAATACTCTATACTGCGACGCTTGCAAGAGAGAGAGAGAGAGAGACACGGTTATTTGTTTAAAATAAAACATTTTCTGAAAAAAACCTACGTTGGCTAACATGTTATACGCCGAATATTCAAAAAAACCCTGATAGTAGGACGATTTCCCAACAAAACTTTTATCAGTTTGTCACAGGGCTGGCAACCCACAGGTAACCCAATTAAACTCTTTTCCACACCTCGGAGCCAATTTCCGAAACTTCTCGGCTTTTGAGGTAATCTAACTTTCTTCAAAAGAAGTGATTTCGTGACATGTCAAAAGATATTATATTCGTCGAAATAGGCAATAATCAGAAGAAACATTGTTCACATTGTTGTTAATACGTCAGGAGCGGCATTTGATCGTTTCTAACAATTGTTTGGCAACATTTGCGATGTGTCATACAAAAGAATAACTTAATCCCGTCTGTCTTTATATTCCACCCGTTTTTCTCACAATGCACGATTCAAACAAAGCAAATGCAGTCTGCTCCGAGTCTGCAATACAAATACTAAATCAATGTAATCGTGCTTACTAACAAAAATGTCGAATTGAACTAAATTAAGCCCAAAAAAAACTCATCAAAAAGACCAATAAAATCCAGTAGGCTGGGTTTTTTTTAACAACCTGGGTTTTTGTCAACCCTGACAACAAAATTTTATATTCATCCTTTGCTTTATTTAAGCTCGATATACAAAGCAAAGATAAAAAGAAACAATCATAGGAATTTCGGGAAAATCTAAAATTGTGTTTAATTTTTTATATACATACATAATTACGGATAATTTTCTGGAAACTTAGTCTACTGATTTTCCAATTTAAAAAAATGGAGAGAAGCCCCACCATGTCATTAGGACAACAATAGTGCTACTCAACAATTGTTGCTAAACATTAAATTTTACTAAACATGTCGCAAAAAATGTTTCCTTTTGTTGAAAATCGCTTGTCATTAAACCTTTTGCCTGCACTTTTATAATGCTTTTCCTTTCCTTGTTTTGCCTCAAAGGTAAACGTGATCAATAGGTAGTACAATTTTTCATATTTTCCCTTTAATTTTCTAAAAGTCATAGTTGAACAAGTATGTTTAGATAATGCAAAATAAAAGTTGATTTTTTGCAAAAGAAACATCTCCACTACAACTTTTTCTTTTAAGTCAGTAGAGGCATTTGGAACAAAAAAAGTACTTTATTACTTGAATTTTTAGACTTATAATATCTTCAAAATATATGTACAATAAAAAATATTAAATAGAAAATGGTAACTTTTTAATGATTGTAAAACAATAAATGCACACATAACTGAATTTAACATTTTTTCCTGGCAGTTTAAACTTAAAATATTTTATTTTTATATAAAAGAATAAATTTAAAAAACTGAAAGATGTCTTAATTTATTTTATTTTTTTTTTTAATTTTTAAAATAATACGTAAGTAAAAACTGTATTTTGTGAAATAATTCAGAAAAAACCTCTTTTTAAAAATCTTTTAACTGCTTCCTTAGTGAACCAAGAAAGGTTAAAAAGAATCTTGGCATTGCCATTTATAAGAAAAAGAGGCTTTCAAAATATATACATGATTAAAGTCTTGTAATAAATTGTCAAATGCTAGGATAAAAATATGCTAGGATAAAATCCTGCCTTTGTAAGAACTTAAAATAAACAGAAAGATTTTTCCTATCTACTACCTGTTTAAATAGTTTAGAAAAATCTTAATGATGATTTATAAAATTTTAAAAAAGACCCTCTACTGGATTTAAAACAGTTCGTTATAAATAAAAAACAAAATACATTTTAAGAATAAAACGAAGTTTATTTCTACCTGATACCACATTTTGCGTTTAGCAATTATAACAAGCAAAACGTGTATGTACATAGTTGCTCACATGTGGATAGGCCCTAACTCATATAATTTAAGCTTTACAATAGAAGGTAAAAACAAAAGAGAAACAGTAGTTATTGAAATGAAACTGTTTTAAACACAGGTTTAAAAGAAAATCAAATAAAATTTGGTGTTTAAATTACAATCTCCTTATCATACGCTTGATGACTTAGTGAAGAAGATATCTTTAAAATGAGTTAGTGCAAACTAACTTCAACTATTTATAAACCATTATTTCTGATGCTATTGTATTGGAATCACTAAAAAACAGAATTTCGAAAAAATACGTATTAGGGCCTTTCTACATGAGAGCAACGATATGTATGTGTAATTAAACTTGATTACTTTGAGTATTAACTGAGTTTTATTTTAAGACATTATCTATATACAGGTAAAATAAAAAGAAAGATATATAAATGATTAAAAGCATTTGTTTAAAGCAACTACTAATGAGTTTTAAAAATCAATCTTAAGCACCTCTATTTGGAAATATAACGATCGACTACTTACCCACCAAAATATTGAGCACTAATATCGCTGACACATACAAGTGCCAACGCTAACGACAATAACATGACCTTATTCATGTTTGTGTTTGTGTAAAAATAATTTTCAATTTTATAGAAATTTCTGGACTTCCGTTGACTTTAAAATAGAAAACAAAAATAAAATATAATTAATTTATTTTGAAAAATATAAAACACTTCTGTAAAATTTATATGTTTTTGGCAAGTGATATACAAATTGTTACAAAGCTATATATATATCTATATATATATCTTTTATTCTGTTACAAAATTGGGATATTGTGAAATGTTTTCACAGTCTTATTGTTTGAATTTTTGTACACTTTTTCTTGGGTCTTTTTTCTTTTGCTGTAAATTACACTCACTTTATTGTATTTCTTTGCGAAATGCTTGTTATTTATTGTACTTTGTCTTGTTGTCTTTTTTCAAATTCTTAGTTTTACAGGTAACGCAAAACAATACAACCGCTATTATTTATTTTTTCCTTTTATTTTTCGAGAAGATCGATCACTTTTGCAGTCTATCAAGCTGAGCTCAAGAGTTTCTTGCAACTCAAAAAAATAGTTTTTTGTTTAAGCGTTTTTATTCTTATTCACAGCGCAGTTTAAATCTTACTGACACAAGAACTTGTTTATGCCGGTATTTATAATGTCCCATCTCTGTTCGATCGATGCCTTCCTACCAATACTATGACACTACTGTATCATGAATTTGTGAAATGGAAATGGAAGCACCGTATGTGCATGAATGTGTTTGTTTCGTACCCAAAGTGTTTACTTTTTATACTTTTTGTTTATGTTTTTTATTTAGTTGTTGCTTATATAGTTTCTGCCTATTTTTTTGATTACACTTTTTTTACTGTGTCTCAATTAGTTGAACATAAACTCAGCATTTGTGCAGTAGTATTTTTGTTTTCTTTCTTGTGATAGATATACACACGTATTCATAAAAATGTCTCTTATCATCAATATAATACTTAACACTATTATTGCCAATTATATAAGTACATATGTATGTATAAGTTGAAATAGTAGCAGTAGAATATAATCATTAATTTGAGTCAAAAGACTCTTCGATATTACCATGTTCCAAACAAGTATTCACTATTACGCGTTAAGAGTGTTTTTGGTTGTGCTCGTGGATAAACGTTATTAAACTAATATTTTCCAGGAACTGAAACCAAACTGATATTTTCTGAACTGATATTTCCTTCACTTCTTTAATGTTTTCATCAGCTGTTGACATGTTAAAATGTAAAAAACGAGGCTTTTCGTTGACATATTTTGGGCTTTCTAAGAAACTCTTGTTCTAAGTACTTTTTTCACTCCGCATTAACGCACCGTATACCAGTGTACCGATTAAAGCTTATTAATCCATATTGATCAAATTAACAGTCTCCGGATTTTTGCAAGCAAAACCTTTGCAGAAGCTTTTGATACCATCCACTACTTAGCAATATGGCAAGCACTTCAATTCTTTATGTAGAGTTTTGACAAGTATTGTTCTGCATGAAAGCATATTAGACAGGAATTTTTGTGTAAAAACTGCAGTGCGTCAAGGTCTGCTGTTATTTAACATAGTCCTCGACGTTATTATGTTACAAATAAACATTGTAAGAAACACCGTTACATAGCATGAATGGACCTTATAAAGGCCTTGATAATGCTGATAATATAGTTTAAAGCTGGCCGCTTCTAAGCACCACCAACTATTTAAAATTCAAACAAAACAACATTGAGATTACGGACGTTCAGTATTTAAACAGACACTGCGAAAAATACTAAAAAAAATTGGCCAGAACTTTTTTAAACGCATAATTATGACAAGAACAAGACAGTTGCCAATTCGTATACAAATGGTAAAAATGAGACTGAATCGGCTATGTAGTGAGGCAATTAAATGATAAGAAGCTTATACTTGAAGAGGACAGACAAGAGACAAGAGCTCGCTTTGTAGTATTAAATAATTTTTTTGCAGCACTTTGTTTCACTCTGGATCCATGTATAATATAGATGAAGGCATACGCACAGTGTTAGATAAAAGCCTAATATATAATCTTTGAAATTCAAATTCTTAATTTGTTTACATTAATTTTGAATTTTGACATTTAATAGACATTTACAATAAAACAAATTTACACACACACACACATCCAAAACTTTTTACAAAATTCCACCCAAAGATATTCTGAAAATAAGGTCGCTTCAAATATGGTTGTTTTTCTCTTTCATTTCAACTCTCTGCTTATGATCTTGGGGCAGCAGATTAACTTTGTGCAGTGAGAATTGTACATTATGAAAGGGAATGTTTAGACTGCTGACAATGCAATACAAAAGTATTTGCAAATACTTGGTTCGTAGTATATACGAAGCTCCCTGATCCTTCGGATACAATGGATGATCACGACTCTGGCAATCGAACATGAAGTATCCACCATCATGACCTGGCATATAACCAATGGCCAATGACTTTTTGAAGCACTGCAATACACCAAATTGAAAATTACGGAAGAAGTACATAAGGGCTTTGGCCAAATTCATACGATTGAAATAAGGACGAATGTATAGTTTTCCGTAAGCCACAATTTCCATGTGCACTAAAAACTTATAATTTTCCAACAGACATTCCTTACCCAGGTCCTCTAAAGAGAATTGATAGTCTTCACTTTTAATATTCTTAATACTCTGTTGAAAGTAACGATCACCGTTTATGACAATGGAATCCAAAAGTTGAGGACTCCAGTCTATAAGGCGGTATAGGCAGGCAGCACATAAGGCCATGACACAACAGGCTAAATATTGTTTGCCTCTCGTTTCAGCTGAGAAGACAGGAGCCAAGGGATGTATAGCGCCCCAAAGAGACCACAGGCGATTATTAATTTCAATGTCATAGTTCTTTAGTTTTGTTATAGCCATGCCACGATAATGGCCGCAGGCATTTCGACGAATTAGTCTACTCCAAATGGGTAGGCAATGTTCCAGCCAGCTAAGAGTTTCGTTACAGGCGCATGTGGAAGATTCTTGTTCATCGTTTACATTACAAACCTGCATGCCAGTGATTAATTTCAATACGAACCAATTTTGTGGAGGTTTTTTAAGCCAATTTTTTTGCGTAACGACAAATTTATATAACCAATCTTCTTTCTTCGGGCCAATAGAAAAAAGGAAGTTTATAGTATGTATTTTCAATTTTTATTTTCAAAAATAATAAACAATTACAGATTTTAGAACAAAACTTCTAATGTACAGTTTAGTATGGTTATAACGAACTCGAAGGTAAGATAAATTTAGTTTGTTATAGAATGAATTGCATGAATTGCATGAATTGCACTAATTGTAGTTCGTTTCATTGTGTTGACAGACTGCTTTTTTATACGAGTTTATACGAGTTCTAATAAAACAAAACAGGCTCGAGTTCACATCTAGCCTTTAAAAAATAAATAAATACTATACATACTACATTATAAATGAAGGATCCAAAAATATGAGTAAAAAAAATGTGTAAAAAATATCCTTAATTGACTAGATTTCGGAGTGGTGAAAACTATAAATTAAAAAAGTTTGAAGTGTCCTACCTTTATGTCAACAAACAACTGTTTTTATTATATTTCTATTTAAACCCCCATCCAAATTATTTGTGTTAATATTTTCATAGTTTCTGTTTCGGTTTTCTGCCAATAAATAATGATGAAGACATTTTGGCGTCTATGATCTCACTTAGAAAACTCTCAAATAAAGTGTATAGTAAAAAATATTTACTTGAATGGGTGCCTATGCATAAACACATACACACACGTTAACATTTTAACAAAATAAATTATGAGTAACGCTTTTTTCCAATTTACAAAAGTGATAAAATGAGAGCAAATGATATACCAAGAGAATTGCTTCGAAGAGATAAAATAGCAAATAAGAGAAAAATATACATACATATAAACAAAAGAGAGCGGTGAAAGTACAGTGTATTATCATCAAACTTTTCTCGATAGTTCTACAGTTGATTTTTTTTGTTCTTAAAATAAGTGCCAGGGATGGGAAATGTTATTTTCGTTAGGTATCAAAAAAGTGTTTGAGAGTACTTTTTTAACAAAAAGAGAGTAAGAAATTTATAAAACGATTTTTTCATGAGTTGCTTTACTTAAAACTTAATAAAATCCGTTAGAAACTGACCGGATTTTAAAATGAAAAGAAGCATTTTATTCTCAACTAAACATAGAGATAAGGTTAATCTGGCAGCTCACTTGAGTTGAAATTGTAGGTCCCGTTGTGTTATCATGTGTCCTTTACTATAGCATGGTACACACAGCTCCTGTCTGGCAACAGTTAGCCATTCAGTCGCTCTAATGAAGGCAATAATTTTGTCCAGATCATGCGTTATAAATAGTCCTTATCATCAAATCTCTCCTATCAAGCACTGAAAGCTCAAAACTGTCTGTAATGAGTAGTGGCAAAGAAGGAATTCCGCAGACTGCTCCTCGTCATTGTTGCATCTTCTGCAAAGATCCCATCCTTTGACCATGTCTGCCAACAGCCCAACGGTCAGTAATAACTGATATAGGATTCCTCGCATGTGCTACAGGCAGCCTTCTTAGCTGCCACATTCTTCGGTACTCCAAATGGCAGATCCTTCTTGGCAAAATTTCCGTGATACCAGCCGTCTATTCTGGCTAAGAGGAGTACCGAGTAATGGTAACCATCGAATGTCCCGCTTATCATCCAAAGACAACCGGAATTCAAGAAAAATTTCCATGTTATGCGATTTTGAAAAAAACCGAGGTACGACCTTTCTATATTAAACCATCGATATAAAAACCGGAAAATGTTGAAACAAAGGTAATAAATGTTGAAATAGGGAAATATTTTTAAGAGTATCGAATCTGTTAGAGAAGTACCACAGTATCTTTTGAAGTTAAATAGTAATAAAAAAAGTACGATCGTATCAACTTTTCCATTACTGATAAGTACTTAATATATAGAGAAATGTAAACGTTTGCATTTTATTTATATTATTTTTTTAAAGAGAATATTTTAATAAATTGAATTGTTGCATACTTGTTGTCTAAGCACACACATACACATACACTCACATAAACATTTCTCACAAGAATAGGCCTACTCTTTTATACATGTAGAAATTTCTGTACACACTCTGTTTATTTTTATATCTAGAAAATTTTACACTAACAATTAACAACTGCACAATAGCTTCATTACACTTTATAAATTAAAATATATATTCTTCTATAAGGGGCGCACTGGGTTGCAAATTGTTTTAAATTATCACAAATTATAATACAATGTGTACAACATTAATTTGTTTTGTGAACGTTTGAGTGTATGTATGCATTATCATATAAACACACAGGAGTCACACACATATTTATGAATGATAATGAATGATTTCTCAGAAACGATAAAACAGATCCATCTCTTTGTTTTTCCTTAAAACATTATTAAGTATTTACGGGTATTTATTATTTATTACTCATTGTTTGGCTTTTAGTTTTGTTTTGTTTTTTTTTCCTAGTGATTAAATAATATGGAATTGTTTAAGTGATAACGATTATTTCTTTGAACAGCTTTTTCTCCAACCTTCCTAATTACCATTCTGGAAAATTATCTTATGCTGAGAGTCTATTATTTTTTGTTTTTATTTACTTCTGTGTTTATTTTAATAAACATATTTTTTTAACTGATAAATTAATAATAAGCAAAAAAGTACCTCAGTTATCACTTCTTACTTTTTCTTTAGAAAATTGTCAATAAACAAGTTTCTGGAAATCAGATGTTCAAATATAGGGTGACCAGATAGAATTTTACCAAATCGTTAATGAAATTAATGACATTGAGCTGTAAGATTTGCCATATCATCATGTTTTAGTTGTATGCTTGCTGAATATGTGAACATTCTTGAAAAAATATTGCAACTCTTATATGTATCTCGGACGGATATTTGGAAAATTGCTGTTATAAATGTGAGGCTTTTTTAAGTGCTTATTATATCCTAGAAACAACAACTTTTGCCGTGAGGTAGTCCAAAAATCGAGACTCTCTTGCAGAGGTTTGCCACCTATACAATATAGTCAGTTAAAATTAAACCGGCTGCCTAAAGCATTTTCAGCGATTCTGTAACTACGATTTGAATAATATATATGATATGTATGGTATGTACATTATTCCATAGATAATTGCATAAACAAAGCTTTAGGAAAAGAATCAGAATCAATTAAATTCTTTCACTTCATTCTGCTTTAACCATCTTCAAAGTTTAATTAAAAAAAATTTAAAAGTATTACACCGGCCAATTACACTGTGCTAGTTAAATAAGCCAACAAGCGAGGCAACCGGCGGGTAAACATAAATCGAGTACGCCGAATCCAGGGGTAATTTTTTTTTTGGCATAGAACATTAGGATCACATTAGTATGTGTGTACGTATGAGTGATATTTCTGCTTCACTAATAAAATATCACTCATACTTACGTATTAATGTGATTCCACTGTTCTTTTGCCAAAAAAAAAATATATGTCTAAAGCCCCTGCGCAGAACTTAGTTTTAGCCTTACTTAAAGGTAATTTTATTTCGAAGTTTCGGTTTTTTTAGATAATTCAATAAACTAAACCGTTTTTGCGTAACGCGAATATCCGTTGCGCAACCTCCTCCATTTTCGAAATAAGAGCATATCTCGGAAGCACGAGCTAACATAAAAAACGGTTAGCGCCACTAGATTCAGCGTAATAGAATTAGGAAAAGAAAAGTTTCAAACTCGAGCATAGTGCTATCATCTTTTCCCTTCCCTGTCGAACCATTTGAAGGACGTTGCCCTCAACTTTGAAAATGACCTTAAAAACTGGCTCAACAAGTTCGTCGATATTAGACCGGACGATTTTTGCAGGAACGGCATCAACAAAATGGCCGAGAGGTGCGAGGAGGACCTAAACAGCAATTAAATAATCTATTTATTATTATAAATACTTTTTTTAGTCAGTTTACAAAGTGACTCCAGATAATTAGCTTTTAGCGATATATTTAAAGAAAATAGTTAGTTAAACAGTAAAACAAATTCACAATGTGACCATGATAAAGTTAAGTGAATAATATAAAAACAAATACTTAATCGAAAGCTCTCCACCTATATCCATCTTTCGCCATATGACGAGTGTTAAACCCTCGTTATTGAAACTCCATCCCTACTGTATTTCTCCATGTTGTCCTATGGCGTCTAACATTACTTCTTCCATGAGGACTCTATTGCAAACTGGACTTTGCTATCTTGGAGATGTCCTTACGCAATGTGTGCGCAACCCAAATTAATTTATCTTCAAACCTGCCGCTTCCGCTGCCAATGGTACGTTATATAAATTTGTTGCAAGGTCCGGGAAGCTATGAACCAGAAGACAGATGCCATCCGCATAATCGATGTCGTTTAGCCGGCTTTGCAGTCCCCATGCCATACCACTCCAATTTCCACTTCTATCGGTCCGCTTAATAGTCTGTCATGTCTAACTCTGCAAGACGGATTGCGATTTAAACCCTCAATAAGTTCAATGAGTTTAAGCTGAATTCCCTTGCATGCCAGAGCACTCCATATCTCTTCATGCCTCAGTCTGTCAGCGGTAAGCGCCACTCCACCGATTGTTCTGTAATGATACGGAGAGTAGTCTGAAGTGGACTTTTGTGGTTTGAAACCAGCTTGCTCTTGTCTTAATACTAGTGTTATTCTTTCAAAAATTCTCATGGAAATGATCTGAGCTATAATCTTCTTTTCTTTGTAACGTCTCACTTTTTCGGTATATTAATCACCACACCCTCAGCAAGTTAACCAGGTAGATTGCCGTCTTTCCAAAATGATCGAATAATTAGGTAGATTATTGTAGCGCTAATAAGGGGAACAGATCTTAATAGCTCTGCAGCTATTTCATCTACACCTGGAGTTTTGTTAATCTTGAGGCTGCTGATGGAGCTCGCAATCTCCTAGAGGGTAGGGCAGACAGACGGGATGTGCGTGTCCTTCACATGTGACTCGCATGTCATTCGTACCGTACAGATTGACTTTTCACCGCCATCAAATTACTATAATAAGCAGAGCAAACCTCAACCTGATCCTCCATTTTCGTCGCAAGTTCGCTATTCGCCTTTCTAATGGGTCTTGCGATGTGGTATGACCAGATGTATTCACAAAATTTTGTCGTCATATTCTTTATTTTTGCCGAGGCTTTTAGCAATTTTAGCCACTGCACTTTGGTTCAGGTGTCATTGAATTCCGTTGGGTGCCGTAATGTTTCTCTTCCGAAGAACTGCGTCCAGAGCAAAAAGGAAACGTATAGTCGAAAGAGTAATGCCTTGTTTCACGCCTGTATTGACATTTTCTGGCCTTTAAACCTTACCTTACATCGTGCGTTTCAGTATAGTTCCGTTACAACGGCCTCCCTTTTGATAATATTGCATGTTCTCAGTCTATGAAAGCTGATTGTTCGATTATTATGAGAATCGTGTAGATATGGTCCACACGATTCATGACTGGTTCGTTATAAAATCACTCTGTGTGTTGACATTCCTACACGAAAAAGACATTAATATTGCTAACAAAAACAGAGAAGTACAACTTTCGGCAACCAGAAATTTGTAGTCGCCTCTAAGGTAATTGAAATTAATAGAGTATAGTTGCCAGTTACCATACTAATGCAATGTTTCTATTACGAGTATCACTCTATGGAGCTAAATATAAACATAAATATAACGTTTTTAGAGAAAGTGTATTAGGCTTAGTGTATTGAACTGGCGGATGTGTCTGTCAGACCCCTGCTTGGGTTGTTCGTGAGCCTATTGAATAATTGGGCCCGTCTAAGAGTTATTGAGGGACAGAGGAAACTTTAGGGTCTCCAGGCTGCTTCAGCCTAAACTCGACCACTCTAGGACCGAGTAGGTTTTTAATCTGAGAAGGGAGTCCCTCAAGACTCTGACTGGTTTTCTGACTGAACACTGCGATCTAAGGACAAGAACTACGCTATGGGAAGCAGGCACCTCTAATTTTTGCCGAATATGCGGCAATGAATGGAAGCCAGAGACCGTTGAACATATCCTTAGTCTTTCCCGACTCTCCAAAGGCGCAGGCTCAGGTTGTTAGGCCAAGGTTTATTCAGCTAAGTCAGATTGGGTCAGCCAGGATCTGTGACCTGGAGGGTTTTATATAAGCTATCGGCTGTCTTTCGAGGTGGCGCCCGGTTTTCAGGGTGCTCTACTTTTTTCTAGTTTTCTATTTCCTCTTCTTTCTCTTTTTCTTTCCCTTTTCACCTTTATCCTGTCTTTGTCTTTCTTTCTACCTCTAAAAGGCTTTCCACAAAGGACCTTTCTGGACTCTGGGTCGAGTGCGGTTGCACTGCTTTTCGAACCTAACCTAACCTAAATATAGTGCGGCAAAATAAAAAAAATTCGGGAATCTTTTCGCTTTTTCCTTTAAGAACGTTATAAGGAGCCGTTCTAGCTCTTTCATGGCGTATAGTTTTCTATTAAATCGAATTAAAGTCGACAAAAATGATTTTGGTGTCACAGAATCTAATATTATCGATTTCTTGTTCCAATCAGAAATGCTATCAGAAAATGATATCATAGAATCTGTTTTTATTGTTTTGTTTTTGTCAGAAATAATCCGATCAGCTGGCAGCTGTATTGACATGTAATTTAAACTAAAGGTAATTACAAGTAATATATTAAATTAAAATAAAATACATTAATTAAATAAAAAATTTAATTTTTCTTTTGAATTTTTCAAAACACCCATCATACATTAATAACAATGTTTCAACAGCCTCTACCATAATTTTGCTAAAGAAAATTTGCACCAAAATGTATTTGCCACTAAATTATTAAAATGCAACTTAGAAATGTTAAAAAAATTAAAATTTATACGCCACCAAATTATCAACAAAACTAACAATATGTAAACATAACAAAAAAAGATACAAACGTTGCCAACCAAATGTAAACAAAACCCTATCACCTATTTCGAATATTAATTTCGTTTATGTTCGAAACAAGGCAAAACCAAGACGATTTCATGTCAGAATCGGTTTTGGATTCTGTAACACCCCCTGAATACTCTGTTTTCCTTTTAATCTTATAAAAAATTTTGTTTTACATCCATTCCGAGATATTAATTACGATCAATATCTGGTTGATAACTTAAATTAATTCATTTAACAAAGGATATGAATGAAATCCGTTTTGATCATTTGTGTACACTCTTTCTATTTACCACAGCTTTAAAGATTAAATCAATACAAAATAATTTTCAGGTTTTTAATTCAAAGTTATTTAAGTTAATAAGTCAGAATGTGGTAATTATTTGTTTTTCATGTCAAGATTTATAATTAAAATTAAACTTAAAATGTAATAAAAAACTAAGAGATATTTGTAATATTAAATCATTACAAAAATAATTTCGCGAACTCATAAATAGTCGCGATTTCATGATTGTACTTTATTTTAGAAAAAACAAAAAAAAAAGGAAAAACTATGTATTTTCATTTTGTTGAACCACAATAGATGGTGGGCATTAGGGCTGCGTGGTTTGAATATAATTCTTTTTATGGGAGGACTTAACAATTACAATTTAAATTGATAGATTTTTTATAATTAAAGTTATATTTATATTTTAATCTAAATTTTCATATCGTTGACATATGCATCTAACTCAGCATCAAGTTCTTCGGCAGTGGGTGCAGTTTTCTTGTTATTACGGCCAGGAGCTCTGTTACGATTTGAGGTACCACCACGACGATTGCCACCAGCTGCTGCAAATAAAAAAATATATAAAAATTTTTACATTTTAGTTATAATGACCTTTTAAAAATCTTGAACAAAAATATTAAATATTAAACAAACGTTCAGTTAGCGATGCAAAACTTGCATGTTCTTAATAGATTAGGAAATTATTAGAAAACCTTGTTCCGTGCAAGAATTTTAACTAATTAAATTAATATATTGATAACTGCGGTATAGTATATTTAGAAGTTTTCTATTCAATCGTTTTTTGTCTATATAAACAAAACTGTGATCCAAAAATCAAGTTTGGTATCTTTGCATGCATTATGCACGCGAAAACATTCAGATCATGTTCGAACCTACATATCGATGGCTTAATTCAGAAAGGGCGTATCTCGATTTTTTACTTTACAGGAGTAGCTATAAAAACTCAAAAAAAAACTAAAAAGTCTTCGATACAAGATAACGCAGTTTTTGATAAGCAAAAGGTAGGTCGCGGAATTTTCTAGGGGAGATGTATTTGGAGGCATACTACCAGTAAACGTTAAATACGCAATATTGAAAAAAAAATGAGTTACGCCGTTCCTATATTCAGTGTATAAGTGTGAACAATTTGATATTTATATTTTAAATGAATGTTAGCTTACCCCCACCTCTACGGTTACCACCAACTTGTGGTCTGCGTTTTTGCGGGCTAGCAGCAGCAGTACGTGCAGGTCTAGTTATGCTACTAGCATCTGTTAAAAATTGTATATTCATAGGTCTACCATCTAAGGGAACGCCATTATATTGTTTAATAGCCTTTAAAGCATCTGATCTCCTTTCAAAAACAACATCGGCAGTACCTGTTACAATTTTAAATAAAATAAGCCTTGGTTTTATACAAAATTGCTTTAAACAGATGATTTACAACTTACCTAATGATCTACCCGAACGATCATAATGTACGGCCGCCTTCTTCAGCGGTCCAAATTCTGTGAAAAGTTCTCTGATATCTGAATCCGATACGCCATAATCCAAATTTGATACTAAAAGTTTGGCAAAGTCCGAAGTTTTTAAAATTCCACGTTTGGGTCCATCGTACATGTCATGTTTCCAAGCGCTGTTTACATCACCCTAGAGAAGTAGGAGTAGGTACAAGTTGCAACAGATGTTCGTTTTTTTTTGTTTTTTGTTTTGATTTGTTTTTAAAGAATTGGTTTTTGATTCGAGTCTTGTGTTAGAACTTAATTTTGTTGTTGATCTCTTATAAAAACTGGGTCGCCGGTTGCAGCTACCATCGAGGGAAAAAGTGTTAATATGGAAGTCAAATTTTAAAAAGACTTGTTTGTAAGCTAAATAAAATAATGCAGCTAGAAACTCAACGGAATTATTTTTTTAGGGATATTGTGCGAAAAGAAATCATTACATATTATAAATTCAAGAAGAAATACATGTATATGTAAATTAAAAAATTTTCACTAAAATTGTTTTTTAAAGAATTTAAATTTTTGTTGTCTTATTTTTATTTTTAAAAATGTAGACGATGATGTTAAACCTCAACGTTGATTTTTGATGTTTCACAAAAAAGGAAGGAAAACTTGCTTTTTGTTAATGTTAAAAAATGTAAACAGTGTAGTTATAGAGTTGCCACAGCGTCTACTGGTGTTGTTTGTTTTTGCCTTTACTTTCCCACTTTCTCACTTGTTTTGCTTTTAACTTTTACACCGTTATGAGGCCATCTTTTATTCCACTGGGATAAAGAAAATATTTCTTTGTTGTTATTGTTTTAAAACGCTATTTTTACGCATTAACAATTGAAGGTATAACTCTGCAGCCGGAGACTTGTTTCCATTTAAATTTTCATGAGCTTTAAAAGCAAGATGTGACTCAAACAAGCTCTCGAGTATTTTTTTTTTACTTATTTTAGAATTTCATCATGTTTGTAACTATGCATTACCCTTGAAAATTTGGCTTTTTGTATGCCCCCAGCACCACGACCTTTCATGATGCCTCCGCCAGGTTTACGTGGTGATGATTGTACTCGGCGACCTCCTGGACGAGGTCCTTTGTTGCCTGCAGCACCACCACCACGTCTACTGCCGCCACCACGATTTCCTCCTTGTGGTTTTCTATTTTGGCTACGATTCGACTTAATAATGTCATCTAAACTCATTTCAATTTTATCCACCATTTTGTAATATGTAATTATTCAAAGCCTTTTAAGAGTATTATTATAAGTTTTAATGTTTAAATTATTTTTTTCTTGATTTATTTCTTGACACGAAAAAAAATTACGTTTTCTAAATGCAGGCAGCGCGAACGAAATAAGAAATAAAAATGGAGAATGATCACGAAGAAACACGATTGCCTTAGCTCTAGCGAAAATAAAAAGCAACTGCAGCCAACTTAAAGATGTGCTATAGGGCTGCCACATTATATTTAGTGATTTGTTAATCATGCATAATGATTGAAAAACATATATGTCAACTAACTATATTATATTATTGTTGCTAGGCTTTTCATTCGCTAAATATTTTTATACAAATTTTGAGTTACTATAATTAAAATTAGATGTATTATAATTTATTTAAAAATGTATATAAATTTTAATTGTAACCATGACAAGTTAATGGGTTGACAACAATCAGTAAAATAATGATGTAGTGATTATTATTGGCTTCAAACTACGGATATTCATTTATTGTTTTAAAAATCTCTTTTAGAAGAAATTAGAAATTGAGAGGAAGGACTGTCACTGTAAATAAAAAAATTTCTTTAAAATTAATAAGTTAACTTTGCAATTGTGAAATTTGCAACAGTTGACAGTAAGCGACAATAAAAAACGAATCAATAAAATCGTAAAATAAAAAGTAAGGAATTCCATAAACAGGTAATTTATTAAAATGGGTTTTCTTTTATTTATAATTAAAAAAATTAAAGTCTGGCATCTCAATATATTAGGTGAAATAGAGAGAAGAAATTATAGTTTTTGCATATTTTTGTTGACATCATTTTTAAAGCAAAACTAGTTACAAAAATTTTAAAGTGTAAAAAATGGAAGCATTAGATATCTTAGAAAAACGTATTGATACCTTATCACGTATAATAGGAAATGTACCAGAACAAAATGTCTCATCCGCAAATCTTACAACTGATAGCGGTGATTCAGCTAAAGTAGCGGCCGAAAACGTTGTAGACTCTTTAATTTCAGCCAATAATATTTTAAATGAAGCCATTTCGGGGCGTGAACAAATTAAAAAAATTGTGGACAGATCTGAAGAATTAGAGAAATACTTAGATCCTCATTTTCTCGAAGAAAATCAACAAGTTAGAGCTAAGGAGGTGTACTTAAACGCTGTAGCCCATGATTTGCATACACAGTTTCAGCAACTAGAAAATATTAAGGAATTAGAGCCCACATTAGGAGCTGAATACTTCCGTAATATACCGGGAGAATGTGTAGACAAGTTAAAACAAATTAACCAGGACAATGGAGAATTCGCTCAACAAGCTGAACTCATAGAGGAGAGCTTAATACTGGCCATGAAACGTTATGGCGAAATACAGACAGGTTTGTTGGAATCGTTAAATGTGATGAATAAACGCTTGGAAGCTGTAGAAGAAAAATTGCAGCTTAAGAAAAAGGAAGACATGGAAAAGGATATAGAGCCGGTGGAAGACAAACAGTAGCTTAAGACCACTACAATTTAGTATTATATACCATACATACATATATTTATAGAGCTTTACAAAGAAATAAATAAGAAAAGAAAACAAAGTATGTCTATGATTAACAGGAAGTTCAAAAAATTTAAGTCGTTGCTGTCAATATGTTTACCAATTGAAACTCTATGAATCAACACTTAGTTCCTTTTTAATTGATTTAGTTTCTATTACATTGTTCCGGTATAGTTTGAATAATAATGTCATCAATCTTCTGGGGCTAATTGTTTACAGCATACAACCATTGCATGGTCTGATAGATTTTGAATAATAATGCCATCAGTCTTCTGGAGCTTATTGTTTACAGCACACAACCATTGTAAATAATTCACATTACTTTAAGCTTAGCTGTTAAAGAAATATTTTATTGGCTAGTTTGTTAAATAAATGCTTAATGATTGAATATTGAAACATAATTCTCAAATATTTTCTAAAAGCAGCGAATACAATTGTTGTCAATATAGTTACTTATACCATGTCAGTCCTTTACCAAGGTGTGGGAGAAAATTGAAAATCTTATTTAGATAATAAATTACAAATATAATTGCACACACAAAACCAAATAAAGATATACGATTACGCCAATGATGTTTACTTTCCTTCATCATATTGCAAATACGCAAAGCTGCTGCTTCAGTAGCCTCAATTGTGCCGTTATTGTCTATGACAAAATGAGACTGTTCACACTTCTTTTCCAAGGGCATTTGCGATTCAATACGCTTGCGAGCATCTTCTGGGGACAACTCATTACGAGCAATTAAACGTTTTAGTTGTACATCAGGATCACTAAAAAGCAATTTGATTAATGTATTATAATGTATTTCTTGTGAAATTTCTGTATAAAGGGCTTACCAAGTAACACATATAATTTTGTATATGAAGTCAATTAGAATACCAGTTTCAAAGAGTAAAGGTAAATCCAAAACGATCCATGCCTTACCCGTAACAAAGTGTTTGAAAACTTCTTTAAAAATGGTTCGATGTATTACGGGATGTGTAATTTTATTTAATTTGCCTCTTAATTCCTTATCCGCAAAAATAGCCTTCCCTAAAGCCTCACGATTAATTTCTTTTGTTGGCAGTAGAACTTCATCACCAAAGGCTTCCCTAATTTTTTGCCAGCATGGTTTACCAGGTTCCACAACTTCAAATATCACAATATTTTAACAATATTAGGTCATAACTAATTTATCTTAATTAACAGTAATTAATATTGATTACACTTACTTTGTCTGGCAATTTTATCAGCATCTACCACTGGTATGCCATTGCGTTCGAATACCTTACTTACTGTACTCTTGCCGGAAGCAATTCCTCCAGTTACAGCCACTATAAACATTATTTACTTGGAATATTTAACAAAATTTAGATATTTTCTAACAACCCCTATTAAAACTAATATTGCACTTATAACAGCAGTGTTACCAGCTCTTATTATTGAGGTAATTTTACTAGGAAAAATGGAATAATGACGATTTTTAAACGGGTTTAGACAAATGGTTTTCTTTGGAGACCTCAAACAGCAAAATGCGGGATGAAACCATGCGAGTTTTTAAATTTAAACTTTGCCAAGATTTTTTAAGCTTTGTTTTCGTTTTAAAACTTAGATTCACCTATTTTTCATCCGTACAAATTTCTTTATATATATTTTGTTAAAATTATTTCTCCCTCCTGAAAAGAGAGACATCAAGCTGCGTAATAAAAATTTTGCCTGCACAAAATGGATGAAACTAGCTTATATTCAATATTATGTCATCATAATGTTAAGAAAAAGTAAGCGATTTTTGAACTATTGAACGAATAACATTATATTTTGATAACAGTGGTATTATTAAAACTACTAACAGTGCTACCAAGTTTCTGCATAAAAGTGTATATGCTATTCCGCTTCGTTTCTCTTTGTTAAGATATTTTAATAGAATTTTTATGGCGGCTGTGTCTTAGCGTTTTATTTGCACATTTTCCGGTAAATTTTTATAATTTCGTCTCAAGTAAATGAAGATAATCAACAAAAAAGCATAAATATTAAGTTTGACTTGTACGCTATATTGGAAAATATATAAACAATATTAAAATAACACATTTAAATATAATCAAACAGAATATAAAATTCTTTAGGCTGAGCCTCGACGCCGCTGCAAGTTATACATATTTCAGCAAACGTTGATAGAGAAATTAAGATACTTGTGTTTTGGCGGGACAGCTTCTGTTTGCTGCTTGCCTTTTTGGTGGTGATATTAAACGGCAAATTGTGCAAAAAGCAAATTTTACTTAGAAAGTAAATATGGTTGATCGTAGTGATAATGGTAAGTTTGCTGCATATTCAAATAAAACATTTACAATAATTTATAATATTTTCTTAGCGGAATCATTTGATGATGCTGTCGAAGAGCGGGTCATTAATGAAGAATATAAAATCTGGAAGAAAAATACACCTTTCCTTTATGATTTAGTTATGACCCATGCCTTGGAATGGCCGTCCCTGACAGCGCAATGGCTTCCAGATGTTACCAAACAGGAAGGGAAAGATTATTCGGTACATCGTTTAATTTTGGGTACTCACACGTCTGATGAGCAGAACCATTTGTTAATAGCAAGTGTTCAATTGCCAAGTGAAGATGCACAGTTCGATAGCTCTCATTATGATAATGAAAAAGGAGAATTCGGTGGTTTTGGTTCAGTTTGTGGTAAGATTGAAATCGAGATTAAGATCAATCATGAGGGTGAAGTAAATAGAGCTCGCTATATGCCTCAAAATGCATGCGTTATTGCTACTAAAACTCCCTCGAGTGATGTTTTGGTTTTCGATTATACTAAGCATCCTAGTAAACCAGAACCATCTGGTGAATGTCAGCCTGATTTACGATTACGTGGCCATCAGAAGGAAGGATATGGTTTATCTTGGAATCCAAATTTAAATGGTTATCTATTGTCTGCTTCCGATGATCACACAATTTGTCTGTGGGATATAAATGCCACGCCTAAGGAACATCGCGTCATAGATGCTAAAAATATTTTTACGGGCCATACGGCAGTTGTGGAAGATGTTGCTTGGCATTTATTGCATGAATCATTGTTTGGTTCAGTGGCTGATGATCAAAAACTTATGATTTGGGATACACGCAACAACAACACATCTAAACCATCCCATACAGTCGATGCTCATACGGCAGAAGTAAATTGCCTTAGTTTTAATCCATATTCAGAATTTATTTTAGCCACAGGTTCTGCGGATAAGACGGTGGCTTTATGGGATTTACGTAATCTAAAGTTGAAATTACATTCCTTTGAATCGCATAAAGATGAAATCTTTCAAGTACAGTGGTCCCCTCATAACGAAACTATTTTGGCTTCGTCGGGTACTGACCGCCGTCTTCATGTGTGGGATTTGTCTAAAATCGGAGAAGAACAAAGTGCTGAGGATGCTGAAGATGGTCCTCCAGAATTGCTCTTCATACACGGTGGTCATACTGCTAAGATATCTGACTTCTCCTGGAATCCGAATGAACCTTGGATAATATGTTCGGTTTCAGAAGACAATATAATGCAAGTCTGGCAAATGGCTGAAAATGTTTACAATGATGAGGAGCCTGAAATACCACCTTCTGAATTAGAAGGCAACACCGTTTAAACAACACTCGAAAACTTTTCAGATAAAGCAAATATTTCGAAAATGTCAAATCCAATAACCACTTTTTAAATGTTTATTATTTATAAGTTAGGGCTCAATTTAAGAGCATTTTTGTGTGTTTCATTGAAGGAAATATGCAGCCGCATTTTTAAATAAATTATTTTCAACATACAATAAAAAATTTTTAATTGATTTTATCACAAAATTATATAGACAAAACCTGTACCAGATTAATGATTCTAAAATTAAAGCATATATATTTTATACATGTATGTATATCTGATTTCTTTTTATTCCTATTATATTAAATATTTCAATCCAAATAGTATGTGTATTTCTTGTTAAATACTTCTAAAACTATATCCAGTGATCTGGCACTTTTTTGACTTCTTTTACATTGCAATACACCTCGGATAACATCACCCTTTTTCACTTTATGAGGCTCATCTATAAAAAAGACCACCTGCTTCCAATGTGTAGGCTTATCCTTTGGTGACGTTCCAAACATGATTGGTTCGGGTAATTCAAAATAAGTATCAAAATAACCCACAAATGAAGATAATTCTCCGTCTTTAAAGCATACTAATTCCAAATTGTACTTGAAATTGGAATAGTTTAAATTTACTTTCATTAAATCGAAATCTGCAATACAATTTGCTTCAGTAAGAATGTATTCTCCATTAACTATGTCAATTAAGGGCTCATGCATGACTTCTTTACGCATATTTGACATATCTAATCCATAGACGCTATTCCAAAATGTGACATGACTTTTAAAGAGGTTGGAATCACCATATCCCACAATGCTCATAGTACAGCGATTTGGTAAAAGAATGCCATTTTCTTTTAAGTGGTGATCTCTGGCATAGATTACACTATCTAACATGCCCTCGAAAAGTAGAAAATATCCCATCCATTCGGAGATAATAATATCAAATTTCTCCTCTGGTAGTTGAGTATCCTCCAAACGTCCTTTTATTAGTGTTACATTATCGACATTGTTTTTTCTAAAAAAAAAATTAATACTAATAGACTGAACTTAGTTTTTTTAAGGTATTACATACTTAACTATATCCATGGCATTATATATAATATCAGAATTATCAATGCCTACTACTTTAGCAGCACCCGCTTGTGAGGCAAATATTGACAATACTGATGTACCACATCCCACATCTAACACGTATTTGCCTTTTACAAAATCTTTGTTTTTCAGCAGGGCATCCCTATACGAAGTGGTTCTCACAACATCCTAGAAACGGCTCAATCAATGCTAAGCTTAGCTAAATACAAATTTTTATTTTATACGAACCGAAAGCATTTCATGGTGTATACCAAAATGTGCATAACTGTCAAAATATCCCTCATCCGCTTTAAGAGACACTGAAGAAACACATGCTACTTTATTGTTTTCCGCCGTCTTTTTGTCTTCTTTTTCCAATAGTACTCGGAAGCCATTACGCATAGTTTCCATATCGTTTGCGGCTTGTTCTAACTGCTCCCGTTGCAATTTTATTTGATCTTGTAGTTTTTGTATTACAATCATTAAATCGGTTTGACTTGGAGTATTTTCCGCCAAACTTTCCGATTTCAATTCTTCATAATCTTTAAATTACAAACATACATATGTATATAAGTAGGTTTCAAGCGATTTTTAAATATATACAAAACTACCATAACTTAACCAAGGCTCATATTCCTTAGGTTTCAAATATTTTTCATCATTCCAAAATGCTGTCGAGGTATTTTTTAATTTCTCTTCTGTGATCGTTTCCAGACGTATACAATTGATCAACTTTATAAATGAATACTGGTCCATTTGAAATTTAAATTTTAATTCCGCAAAGTTAATTTTGTGTTCATCTTTAACATGTTCTAAGGCTGCATCAATGGAAGGCAAGACCATTATACAAAATAAACATGTTGTTGGCTCCCCTTGGTCCATACACTCTTCATCCGTATCATCGGTAAAATCAGAATCATTTTCACAGTTGCCATCATTGGCACACTGTTCGTCATTTTCTAACGGTGGTAAGTCTTAAAATTATAACGATAATATTAAAGTTTTAACAGTATAAAAACATCAAAATAATACCTTCTTGATTCATGTTAAAGATATATAATTAACAATTAATTTTAGTAAAAATTTGTAATTTTTTCATAAAATCGTAAACAAAATATGGAGACAGAATAAAAACGCACGTGTGGTTAAAATGTCAACAAAAGCTACACTGTAAGAAATAGATATAGTGATCAACTTAGTTTCTTGGAACATTAAAAAGGAAAAAGTTTGTTGAAAAAGTTATTTTGCAGACAAACTCGAAGATTTTTTTTTAGAATAAATTGCTTAAGTATTTAAAACACAAAATAAATATTGTAATAGATATATATCTTTCAGCACATTTAAAAAATTTGTATATGAATCTGCCTGTTATTAATTTTCAAGCAGCAATCAGCTGTATTTGTTTTGCTGTCAAATTATCATCCACTTGCATAACCCATATTGTTTAAATAGCAAAACAAAAAATTATTAAAATATGTATTCGGTAATTAATTGCTAAAAATTATTTAAAATATATTATTTACTCCTTTTACCTTTTACCTTTGTCCTTAGGCTGTTAGAAACTGGCTCACATCACGTACGGTTGGAAATGTAGCAGCTTTGCGCAGTTTATCTACGGAAGTAACTACTGGTGTCACCTCAGCGATCGATTCGTCTGCCGTGGTTCCTGTTTCAGCTGATTTAAATGAAAAGGATAAATTGTTTAGTAAATTGGAAGTTGAGTTACGTGGCATCGATCCTGCTGTTTTGAAAAGTTATTCTTGGTTTGCCACAACTGCTGCAAATCACTTGGGCATCGAAGTTGGTAATTGGTAAGCTCTTTAATGTGAAAGTCTATAATTATACCCTTAGAATTCAAAAAAGTTCACTTTGTTTAACTAAATAAATCATATGGTCACTGCTTCGTTTTAAGAAAATTTCGCTTTACTAAAATTATTTAAGCTGAAACTAGTTTTTGTACAGTCGAACGCGTTTAGAACGAACATGGGGCACGGAGAATTCAAAATCGACACATATATGGGTTTCCATACCACATTTTCTATTTGATTTATAGAATATTTTAAAAGTTCGTTTAACCAAAACGATTTTCAATTATAAGTTACTGTTGGACTAATAATATAAAAAAAGTCGAGTTATCGGGTACGTCACACATTGCGATCGAAATGGTTTTGATTCTATATTTGCAATTGGTTTGGTTTGGTTTGAGGACTAGCATTCATCGATCCAAGATTGGAGGGCGCAAAACACTCGAAGACCATGTGGTCCATTGTGATTGTTCTAAGCAGAAGTTATAACCTATTTGCAATTCCGATCGATTTAGTTTTTGTTCTACATTTTTCTACCGATTTTGTTCATCCCAAAAAAATGTTAAAGTTTACTTTTCAGTGGAAATAAATAAAATGCGCTATATTGTGTTATTTTTATACCAGATTTTCTCATATCAAATCAAAACACAATAATGGTAGAAAAATTAGTTTTAAAAGTGGTTTCATTCCGAAGAAAATTTTGGTTTTGCATTTTATATAGAAGCTTATTACGGAATTATTTCCACTTTCAATCGGAAAGGTTTATTAAGGTTTGAACATAGCTTTAACGAAACAAAACGTACAAATAATAAAAATTATCTATCTGTGACATCGTAACTTTAAATTAGCTAAATGTAAAGTAAAAAATGAGGTTATTAATAGTCCAGTTGATCATTTGGGATCAAAATTAATATAAAACCCCACAGTTGTTATAAATATTTGAAAGTGTAAATATGAATTCCGATACTAAAAATATACTTTTCTGATTGTCATATGAAAAAATAATTTGCTGATCACAAACACTAACTTTACATTTTCAAACCTCATCAAATAATATGAACTCTTAATATTTTACTTATGTACTAATAAGTACATTAACAAATATAAGAACTTATTGCATTTATTTGCAGTTGGTCCGAGCGAAAGGCACGAAAAGAACGAATGACACTTTTAAAATCTGTGCACATCTACAAAAAACATCGTGTACAGTATGAAATTCGTACATATTTTCGTTATATGAATTTCCATAAAATGACTGGTTCAACACTGGACACCTTTTTGGAATACATCGAAAGAAATCTACCTGAAGGTGTAGCGCTTAATGCAACTAAGACGGAAATTCAAGAATTACCAGAACATTTAAGAGAACCACCAAATGAAAACTAAATAAATATTAATAATTAATACACAAAGTATTTGCCGTATATTTTTTGTTATTCATAAATTAAATTTAGATGTTTTTATATTTAAGAAAATCTTTTGTAATAATTTTTGTATATATAAATCTTTCGACCGATCTGTATTTAAGAGATAACTATTAGAAAATACTGCTTTGCATAAACTAACACGATGATTTGTAGTTTTATGCATAGTAGCACAAATTACCTAAAATTTGTAGATGATGATGATTTCAAACGAAGTGCTTTTATGGAAAGAGTTATACTATATTAATTCCTCCGTTCTATCTATTCGAATCGAAATTTTCTCCGTTTGGCAAATTTGGTATTTTGAGTTTCGATTCCGTTCAGTTTTTTTCGATTGTATGTATTCTGCTTTACGATCGTAGCTATGTTTTTCTAAGTTGTTAAAGTTGTGACGAAGATTTTTTGATTCTTGTTTTTTAGTTCAAAAATTTATTATTTGGCTATGAAACTTGTTATATTACTTATGTTTATTAAATACGAAATGAAAATATACGAAATGTAACAAAAATTTAAGAAAAATATTGATTTACTCTTGTCCACTTGCATGAAAAAGACAAAGAAAAAACTCAGTGCATGCATTACTTTTTATTAAAACTTTTTTATTTTTCTGCTTCTATTTCATACATACCTATGCTTTTAAGAACATTATTTTCTTTTTCTTTCAATTCAGTTTTTTTTTTTTTTTTTTTTTTTTTTTTTTTTTTTGGAATACCAATCGAAACGTAACTGAATGCGGAGACGTAATCGAAACTCGGAATAGGAGTGATCAATACATACTTTATAAGATCCAAAGATAATGATTTTCATTCATAAATTGCTTGCATTTTGCTGATAATATTTGAAAAACAATTAAGTAACTTTCTAACTTATCATTTTAAAGTAAATGATACTTCTTGCTTACCAAGTGTATATAGTATTTTAAATGTCTTTAATTTTATACAGCAATATTTATAATGCATTTTATTATTTATGGTCTATGAAGGAACAACCTATTTTAAAAATAGACGGCCTAAAGTTATAATAGCCGCATTAATAGATTTTCAATATCTTGTCGATTCTTTATTTTAATCTCTAAATACACAGCTATGTATAATCAAAATAGGATTACGCTAAATAAGTACCAAATAACGCTAACAAAAGCCAAAACATACATAAAAACACCTTAGTGCAAGACTGGCGTTTGTAACCAAAACATTAGACAAACCAAAGTTAAAATATGAAAATATATTCGTTAACAGTTTTTGTTGTACTTATTACTTACTTTGTTCCTCAATCTGAAGGATTAATGGAAGATAAAATTTTAGAATTTTTAGAAGAATTACGTCATTGTATGTGCTATCCATTATTTGGTTTGCCAGCCTTGGATCCATTTGAAATAAAACATGGTGATTTTCATATGAATAATAAATATATAGTAAAGTAAGTTGCGAACTTAAGTTTTACTATCCTAAAGCCAATTTAAAATGTTTGTTTCTAGTCTAACTGGCACAGTAACAGATCTACGTCTAACCGGTTTATCTGATTTCAATGTAACTAACATAAAAATTGCCACAATACCTCTAAGACGTTCTAATTTTAATATAGTATTGCCTTTGACAGCACTTAAATCTTTATATACTGCTAAGGGTTCCTTAGCATATGTGATGTATTTAAATGGTGATGGTACAGCTGAGTAAGTAAACATTTTTAAAATACTTAGAACGTTTAAAAAAAGGTAGATTTCAGAGGTCATATTGACGATGTTAAATTCACCATTTCTTGGGTGTTAAAAACTGGTCTTACAGTTGGTCTGCGTAATTTAAAAATTGAAGTAAGTTTTTATAAAAATGTATATTATATATATTTCAAATTTTAATTAATGTCTTTAGGTAAGCATTGGAAATTTATTTGTCGATATTGAAAATCTCATGGAAGAGGAAAGAATTAATGATTTCGTACATGCTTTAATCAATGAAATGGGTATTGAACTGTTAAATGATCTTTGGTTAGAGGCTGAAGAAAGAGGCTTTACTCAATATGTTGAAGATGTAAGTCAAAAAGATTAGTGATAATAACAAAATATTGACAAAATATTTCTTTTATAGACTATAAATAAATACCTTGGAGCTTATAGATTAAGTGATATCATACGAATTATAGGTGGTATAACAGGTGGTAGTGGCGGAGAGAAGCCACCATTTGGTGGTGTTCCTGGCGATTGTAAAACAAAATTTTTATCAAGAGACTGATTTCTGTATAGAGGATAACTAGGCTATATTTAGTATTAAGAAGGCAATAACTTTTAAATAAAATAAAATAAACGATATTTATTAATAAGTACATATGTACTTGATATATTATCTTTATTACTTGATCTTTTGGAATTTACATTTCATTATCTATTTATTGATAAGATTGTACTTAACTATTTTGTTATAATTTGGTAATTTTTATTACACAATTTGGGGGGTCTTGATAGATTAAGGAGTAAAGTTTATATATTTTTATTGTATTTTAAAACAATTAAACCATTAGTCTTCATTAACTATCTAATTTAAAAAAAATAGTTTGGTAAGTGTATCATGAATTAAAATTCAATAAAGTAATTTGAAAATATTTATGAATTCACAAACACGTAATAATATACAGTAGATTAGTAACATGTACCAACAAAATTTAAAAACAGTGGGTTGTATGCATTTTATATAAGGAAAGGGTATTGCTTTTTAAAATTATTCGTATATTTTTTTCCATATATTTTTAATAACTTTTCTCTGTGATATTAAACACAATTTTGTTTATTTCAAAAAGAGGAATAACATTTTTTTATACTTACAATTTTTGTACCAATTTTATTTCTATTCCTAAAATAGTGTTTTGAAACACTCTGTTACGTCGAATGTGGCAACTTTCGAATGGATAACAACGTTTAAAAATTTTTCGAATGCGGCAGCACTGCTAAAATATGGTTGTGTAAACATGCCGGTTAATTATTATTAAGGTGTCACGAAAAATATTTTTAATAAAGACTAAAGTAAATGAAGGCTATTATACAAAGAGTAACTGCCGCAAAGGTAACAGGTATTTGTTGAAAGGAACTGTTCGAAGAAAAGTTAAAATTAAATTATGTTTTTCTTTTTCAGTCGGCGAAGAATTAATCAGTTCTATAGGTCGTGGTCTTTGCGTTTTGGTAGGCATAACGCATAATGATACTGAAAAGGATGTTGAATACTTGTAAGTTTATAGTTTTTTAAGAAAAACTAAATACTCTACGTATCTATAAAATATGTTAGTCTTAAAAATTAGCTGTGCAATATATCTGCATACTTAGTGCGGGTATTTGTTAACGCTTTGGTATCGCAGTGTATGGTTTTCGTTCACTGATGGCAAACGCAAGTTTTATGTGAAGATAAATCCTTACTCTGCAGTATAATCTAATTTGAAATTGACAACGTTTTTTATATGGTAGCTGAAGACGATTATGGACTGAACAGAATTTTAATTAATTTGATCGATTTGAAAGAAATGTTTACACCAATTGTTGAATATAAAATGTACATATTTTTTAAAGGGCACAAGAAATGATGTGATCCGCTAATTTTATGCCCAGGACTTGACTTTGGGACAACAAAAGGCAACTTTTTATAGATATTGTGGCCTACAGTTTCATAATAAGCTAAAAAGGGAATAAGGAAATACTCCATTAAGTCTTCAAAAGTGATTCTGAATAGATTTGTATGGTTAGACTGTTTCTTTTTTTTTTTTATCAAATAGTTTGAGAATATCTTACAGCGAATTAGTGGTCATAACTACGCTAATAAAACTCAATGTCGGAGTCATTAATTAATAACAGTAGCCTTTGTATCTATTTTACTTTAGCATAAAAAATTGTAAGGGCATTTTTTGCTAATTGTTTAACTAACGGAGAGGTCACATTTGGCAAATATTTAAGTAATAAAATGAATATTTGTTTTTTATTGTTTTTTTTTTTTCAAATTAAAAGTTATATTATTTTAAAACACTTTGATAAATGACAATATTTTTAAACCATTTTAAAATTATAACAATGTGAGACGATAACACACTTTGTGAATACCCTAAATAATTATTTTAAGAAATGTTGACATAAAAGAAAATGTTTCTATAAAACAGTGGTTACGTTATCTTCGAATTTTTTAAAATTTGAAATATAAAATTTTTAATTTATTCTTTGAATTATTGTAGAACACGTAAACTATTAGCTCTGCGGCTCTTTGAAGATGAAGCCGGTAAACGATGGCAAAAAAGTGTACAAGATGAGAAATTAGAAATTTTATGTGTTTCCCAATTTACTTTGTATCATCGCTTAAAGGGGAACAAACCAGATTTTCATTTGGCAATGCAAGGAGAACAGGCTCAGCAATTGTACCAAACGTTTTTAAAACGTTTAGGTCAAATGTATGATACTAATAAAATTCAAGGTGAATAATAAATTTTTAACTTTGAAGAAGCATGTATTTTCAGATTTTATTTAATTTTAATAGATGGTAAATTCGGCGCTTACATGCAAGTACATATACAAAATGATGGACCTGTTACAATAGAATTAGAATCACCAGTAGTTCAGACAAAAGAAAAGAATGGCAAAGAATCTAAAGTGCATGATAAGCAGTAAGAGGTCGTTGCAAATGTTAACGAAGAAAAGTTATAAAAGCTAACTGAGACTAATATGAAATATTTAACTTTATTAAACCTCTGGGGTGTAATCACCGTCTACGTGATTAAACAAGGTAATGTATCATAACAACGATATGTGCATTGTCCAATAACGAATACAGTATCATAATCTTAAACTAAGAAACTATCAAATCTACTCGTCATCGAAAGCGACGATTAGACCCCTGGTTTTTTTAAATAGTTTTAAGCTGGAGGTTTTTACAAAAATTTATATGTATTTTTTTAATTTAACCATATCCTCTATTATTAGGAACTGTAAAACACAAATTGTTTCCGACAATATTACACCAACCTTAAGCACAAATATCAATTAGAAAACTTAGAAAGTCAATAGATCTATCTACTATTATATTTAAATTAGTTCGTTAATAAATATCTTTTTAAAAGCTTACCATAATTACGCTTCATTTTTTAACAATAAAGGTCTCTTAAAACGAAAAATAATCGCCAGCAGAAGCAGTTTTATTTTATTAAATTTTTTGCCCTGTGTATACTTTCTGCTTTTACTAAGCGAACAAAAGTTTCAGAAAGTAAACCTACTAAAAAATCAATATATCATTGCATAATTTTAGGCTCATTTTTCAAACGCTAACATTTTCACAAACCATTTCCTTCACATCTCGAAAGTAGGCCTTATTTAAAAGAATTTGGAGTCTCCACTAACAGCTTTGGGAAATAAAACAAGTCTGTTGTTTTTTTTATTATTACATAAGAAAAGTTTATTAAACATTTGTTTTTAATTACTGCTTAATTTTTACAATTGAGTGTCGAATTTCTTGTATTTTTAAGGGGTGTATAATAAGTGTTTTTAAATTCCATTTTTTGTCTAAATGTTCGAAACTCATAAATTACTTAAAGTTATATTACTAATTAGCAAGAATTACAATTGTTTTTTTAAAGAATAATTTTGAAATTAGCAAAATTATAAACTTATAATTCTTTTTAATTTAGTTTCTTTTTTTTCAAATAAAAAAGTTTTTTCTTTTAAGATTAATAATGATGAATGATTAATATTATATATTAAAAAAATATAATTAGATGAATATTTAAAGAAAATATATATTTAAATGTAATAAGTATTAGAAAAGACAAATACAAGCATAAAAATTATATAAATAAATGAATGATTTTAATAGTTTTAAATGTGGCTGTAATGATGGTATGATGATTTTTTTGTTTATAATGATAATTTTGGTGTCTTTTTTTGTTGTATCGGAACAATTTTTTTTTTTATAAAAAATTTAAAAAACCATGAAAAAAATTAAGCAAATGAAAGGAAAGGAAATTTACATGCTTTTGTTATATTGAGCAGCTTTTTTATTCTGTTGTCAGAAAACATATTTTTCGGTTAAAATAAGAAAAAAAAAACTGTGTTAAAAAGACCATTTTTAAAATTTACAATTTCCTTTTAAAAATTTTATTTTATTTTTTTTATGATAAAATAATGGCCAACATTTTATTAAAAAAAAATCGTTTTTTTATGATAGTAAATATTTCAAGAAACTTTGCAAATAAGAAACTTTGTTATTTTTTTAAGTAGAAGGGTTAGTATGAGTTATGTCTAATTTTCTATTATATTAATATAAAATAATACAAAGAAAAATCGCAAATTCGTTAGTTATTGTTGTTGTTAATAAAAACACCTTCTTTTACTTAATTATTTGCAAAATTCTTATTTGATTTTAGTTTCTTTTAAATTTGTCCAATATAGAAGAAGAAAAAAGCAACATTTTTCTTTTTTAGTTGTTCGTTTTTTTCATTTTTGCTTCATATTTTCTTTTTGGTTCCCACAAATTATTTAATTTTATGCTTAAAAATGCATAAAACATAATTTTGTTCTTGTCTCGATTTCGCAAAAAAATGTTGCTTTTTCTGTTTTTCATTTTATGTTTTAGTATTTGTTGTTAATGGTTTATATAATTTTTTGTTTGTTTGTTTTATTATTTTTGTGACGGTTTGTGTCCTTCCTAACTTAAGAAATGTTTATTTATTTTTTTAGTTCTGAATATTTCGAGTTTTTTCCTCTTAATTATTTTTTCTGGTTTTATAATTATTAATTTTTTATTGAATGTTGTATTGTTATTGTTTTTTTTTTTTCATAATTTTTTATTGTTGGATAATGGCTTCTCCCAATTCCTTTTTTTTGAAGATGTTTTGTTTTCCATTTGATGATGTTGATTTTCTTATTTTTTCTTTTTGGAGAAGTCCATTATTTATTAAGATGCAGTGTAGACACCCCATTTACCAGAGACCGGAAGAATAACCACCGGGTGGAATACGATTTTTATTGATGATCTGATTGGCACCATTCATACTGGGTGTATGATTGAAATCATTTGATTTGTTGTAACCTTCACCAGTAACTGGATTACCATCTGTAAAGATAATTTAAAAAGAAAAATAACAATGTTGATAAATAATTTCAAGTCAAAATTAGAAATTATTTTGGTTTTTTAAGAATAAGGGTTTTATAAAAGGGTATGAGGTATGACAAGGAGTTGTTAGATTGATTTTATTTAAAAACAGATTAAAATTTCGGCGCATATAGTACCGGTTGATGTAAATCAAAATCGAATGAAATTGAAATCGATTATGTTCTCAAACAGTAAATCATCTACGGCTGTATTCATAATGAATATTTACCACGTGTCTAGCAAAAGTATGATTTTTAATACACTTGCTGATATGTTGTTAAGCTCAGATTGACAATTTTTAAACACTAAGTTGATTTGTGTCGAATTAACGTCCAAATTTGTTTTGGTTTTAATAATTAAAGAAGTTATGTCTGATGTCTCTATGCGATTGGTTTGGTTGGTTAGTTTGAGTGCTGATCTAAAAAATCAGATTAGTACTTCGGTGCAGTTTTGTTGCCACATCCTCGCTCGGTTGTGAAATTGCATTAGCCAACTCTCGAACAGCGGTTTCTAAGAGTTGGCTCTCTTTCCCTCTACAACGCAGGGCATTCACAATGGAAGTGAAATATATGGCAGTACGTATTGTAAGAAATGTTTATTCTGGCCGCTTGCTCCCATACATAAAAACTCAAAAACTAGTTATCACCGCTGTCAACCTCACTGCTGATTCTGAAGTTTGTCTGACCAATCCACCTTCCGAACCCCGATTCGATAGTATTCTGTGGACATATACATATACATCATAGGCATCACAATGGGACCGGTCTTTTGAACTAAGTGTGATGAATTTTAACATTGCATCGTACTAAATCCAAGCTATGTAACTTATACTTCGAGAGCAAATATTGGATGTAATCGTCCTGCAAGTTGGATTAAACGTTTTTGGTTCAATTTGTCTAATGCTGTTCCTTCTATTTACAAATAGGTATACTTTCCCTTCGAATATAACAGTTATGGGGAAGTAGTAGTTCGCGGAATAAAATTTAAGTTGCAAATATCTAATCTAATTATGTTTATGTGCGTATCGTATATCTATGTAAACTAACAACAGCAAAACAAGCTACTGCATAAATATTTAAATTTATCACCTCGACGTGACTTTGGCTTTAATGGTTTTAAACCACCCACACCATCACCATTTAGACCCATGCCGGTTATGGGGTTTCTAGAATTCATAGCTTTATCCATTTTATCTTTAGAAACATCTACAACTGGTTCTGGACGAACGTTTGAAGGGGGAGGTGAGCAATCGGCTTTAGTAGTTACTGAGATGGGTTCATTGGTATTGCTTTCTGTGTCTTTACGGGTCTGAGAGACTACATCGCCAGCACCACAATCGACATGGGTCTCTTGTAACTTCGAACGAGCAGAATCGCTTTTCCCCTCATTACTAGCATCAGCAACATCACTATTTTTGATTTCATTGGCAGCAGAGGCACGAGGACTTGCTTGGTCTAGGATGTAGAGTGGATAAGGGAGGAGAGGCGAATGAGTAGAGGATAATTAAAAAATATAATAAGAAATAAATTACTTACTACTCATTTTGCGTAGATAAACTGTTATTTATTAGAATATGCAGCGGCGTGCAAGTAAAATAAAATGTTGATTTCGAAATATAAAGATTTTAAAGCGTGGTTTGTAAAAATTAATGGAGGCACACAAAAATATACAATGTTAAGCTAGTATTAGTTAATATGTAACAAATAATAATCTCTTTTACAACAATATTAAAATGATGTCTTCTAGGTTTTTTTTTCTATTATTTTGAAATATTTTGATTTACGATTTGAAATTAAACAAAAAACGAATACGATTTTAATAAGTTAAAGGTAAAAAATATATTAAATTTAAGGCACACACAGTCTATTATGTTTATATATTTTGGTATTTATTTTTCTGGCCTAACACCATGACTAACCCAGAACTCTGTGAACATGACGAACAAAGAACCTATACCGTAGCAAATAAGCACTAGGAAATGGGGGTGAATCTTTTAAGCCATGGGAAAAATTTCTGGTGGTCTTACTAGAATAGCATTCGAGTGGAATCAAGACTAAAGAAATCGGGACATCGATCAAGAAACACATGGAAATGCAGGTTTATCCAAGAACTAAGACAGAATAATTTGACATGGGAAGATTAATAAACCGTGTCAGATGGAGATGCTTCGTGGAAGCCTTATGCTCACAAAAGGAGTAGGTTTGGTTAGGTATGGTGTTGGACACTCCTAGAGGGAAGGAGTTCCAGTTAGGCCAAATATTTGACCTATTGTGATGCCACAAGAATAGATGCTCCCAGTGATCAAACAAGCTCCATAGGAAACCATTTTGACTCTAAAATAATTTCGCAATTCCGGTGACCTTCATTCTGAAAAGTTCTGTCATAGATGGCAAGTGATAGGAGGCCAAAAACTTTCGTCGTCTGGTAGCAAGGGCCGGACACTAAAACATAACGTGAGAGACAGCCTCCTCCTCCTCTTCATAACACCAACTTCTGCAATAATCTTGCGAGGGGATGCCGAGTATATCGGCATGCCTACCAATCAGGCAGTGACCCGTGTAGACCGCAATTGTGTGGTGGATGGCTATGCAACTTAGGGAGAGATGACATTAGCCCTCTTTTCACCGAGGTCGGTCTAGCAGAGCCTGGCGATACCACGCGTGCCCTCATGCCCCGCCATTTAACAAGCATTGCACGGCCCTCAGTATAGCCATGACCTACGCCTGGTATATATTGCAGTGGTCAGGCAACTTATAAGACAGTCTAGTGTCAGAATTCTTTAGGAATATATTACAACACACTCTGCCATGCATCTGAGGGCCACAAGAGGAGTAACGGAAGAAAATTTTTTTACTTATCGCCATTCGGACCAGGTACAGACCCTTCCGGTTTACAGTTTGTTCAACAGATCTGCTGCCTTCCTAATGAACACTTGCAGACTGAAACTCTTATGGTGAATGTATCCCCGAATTGGACTCTATGTCTCCGCAAACATCTTCATCTAAACCTATGCAGAAATCGTGATCACCATCCCCTTCAGAGTGATGACCGACTTGTCTTATTGTGCCTAAGTCCCCTTTGAGCAATCCGGTGTTTCAAGCATATGACAATTTCTCAATCCTTGATTAAATTGAGGATAGCATTAAGCGGTGCCGCACAGTAAGGTTCCAGAGCAATATAGGCTGCCAATTAAGGTAGCCAATGCATCCGTTGTTTCGTTGACGTTATCCCACAGTGTCCAGATACACATTACTCTATTCAATCGATTGCGTCCCATTTCACGTAGCCTCAGAGAGTGGTAGACCTTTCGATGTTAAATCACATCTTCAAGAAATTAGACGGTTAGAAAACATTTCAGGCAAAGGAGCTATGGTATCGTTACTTGTGTAGCAGGTAGTGCCGTCTTGTTGAAAAAAGCATTGCCCACATCGATATATTTTTCAATTCCGGCTATACAAAATACATACATTTATCATCGTTCGATAGGCCCATCCATTTACTCTAACAGCGGCTCCGGCTTTATTTTTTAAAGTAAGCTTTATCATACAAGGTGACTTTTCGATAAAAGGCCCAAACATAATATACTTTTGCTTACTTTAGCTACTATTAAAAGCTCAACAAAAAGTTTATCACATACTTAATCAACTTTTTGGTGGCTATAATGTTACTTTTTGAATAGTCCTGTTAGTGAAAACATAAAAATTGCTATCTGAGAGTTTAATTGAATAGGTAATTAGCATTATTAGTATCTGGATGAATTTATTTTTTGATTAAAAATATAAAAATTTCAATATTTTGTGTAAAAATTTAAGTATTATCAGAAAAATAACACAGTTTAAATAAAAGTTCAAAAATGTGCATACACACATCAATTATGTTTAATCGTCGCTGTTTCAATGACGAATAAAAGCAAGAGCATCCATTGCACAACGTGTTTCTTTTATAATTGATTCGCGTATAACACATATACAGCTGTTTACGTACGTAAAGTGCGATCAGTTTCGCTCAAAACGCAAGCAAATAAAACTGAACGAAACATAACGAAAAGTTATGTTTATACATTATATACATTATAGTTATATACATTTGATTTTATGTATTCGCACAGTCGTTTAAGCTGGCTTACGCATATTATGTTTGGGCCTTAATGCATTTCAAGAACCCAAACAGCAATGACACAACGTTCTTAGCGGTCAGCAAGTGTGAATTCTTGTCGTAACTGAACTTTAAAAGCCTAAAGACTTGTCTTTATGCAAAATACGGTGTAATGTCGTCGTTTGTGGAATATCCAATTTAGACGAACAAACCTGTGTTTTCCTCAACAGCATAATTTTTTACATCACTAACTTGTCCCAACAGTTAAAATTTTTCCACCAGTTTCGCAAGAAGGTGCTTGGTGACGCTGTAGTTTTGCGGACTAAGACCGCAAAATTGTTATAGTGAATCTTACAATTTTAATGCGTTCTTCCATCATATCATATCGTTCCATTTTTATTAATGGCGTAGTTTTTTTTTTGCCATCTGTCAGGTATTTAGTTGCAGGTTGACTTATGAAAACTTTTAAAATGGCGGGCTTTCGAAAGCGAATTCCACTGTTCATTTCTGAGGGAACATTATAAGGGAACATAAACTTACTAATATGTGCCAGTTCTATTAAGCTGGGACTTTAAATCAAATTGTGAATGGTAAAAATCTATTTCTAGGTTAGCAAACTGTTTGTTGTTTTAAACAGTAACTTATTATCTTTCTTTTTATTTATTAAAAAAAAAAAAAAATAACTCTGTACAGTACCATTTCAAATCGTTAGAAAAGTAAAACAAAAAAGAAAATACATTTTTTGGAGAATTGAAAAAAGTTTTTTGGGATAAGCGCTTTTTTTTTGTATAGGAAGCATTTTAAAAATTGCAAAATTAAAACTTTCTGAGTAGAAAAAAGAAAAATTGGAAATAAATAAAGTTTAAGCCCATTTCTATAAATACTCAAACAGCTTTTCCTTACAAAGAGAATATAATTTTGTATTTTAAGCAAAGCATCAAAAGCGTATTTAAATAAAACTTTTATCCACCCATTAATTTCATAGATAATAATTTAAATAATTATAGAGACAACACAAAAAGAACAGAAAATAAAAAAAGATTACTTTTAAAATGGAATAATAAAAAAAAAAAAAATAATATAAAAATTAATAAATTCCATAAAATAAGAGGCTTGCCTCAAATATAAAACACTTGAATAGAAAATAAATAATAATACAAAGCGTTAGTAAAGCAGAAAACAATGTTTGTACACCGGTGATCATAATAATAGTTACACCATGTTTATATATATTAAAATATTCATAACCAACAAATTCTTATTTTTAAATGAAAAAACTGCTCATTTTATAAAGGTTTTGGATCTGGCAACATTACTTATTACAAAAATATGGCAAATGCACCTTTATTTATATTTTGTCAGTTAACGATTAATGCAAAGCGCCAAAATAGACTGATCATAATAATAGATACAAGTACAAGTTTATAAAATTTTGAATAATTTTAAAGTGATATTTCATAATTATTTTTCTTGTTTTATAAAAAAATGGTAAGAATATTTAAATCTTTAAATAAATTATTCAATATAAATTGTGTATTTTTATAGAAAATGGGAAGAAGTAGGCATTGCAGCTCTGATGAACGAACCGTAGCAAAACACTTAAGAAAAGAAGCAAATCGTTAAGAGAAACTGTAAAAACCTGGGAAGTTTTGTAAATTTTATTCAAAATGCATTAAAATGGAAAACATATCCAGCTTATGATCGCCACATTGTTTTAATTTCAAAAATGGATCCATTTAAGTCGTCAAGAAAAATTGTGGCCGAAATTGGCAATGTAATCTGCGCTCAGACTGTTCGACGACGACTTCAAGAGCTTATTTAATCGGCCGAATAGCACGTAGGAAAAATACCGCTGCTAGCTTGAATTTTGCTAATGAACATTTGAACTGGTGTGGAGGCGAAGGTAAAAAATTTGGCGAAATATTCTTTGGAGTGACGAAACGAAGATAAACTTGCTTGGAAATGATTATCAAAGGAACGTTCGTCGCCCAAAAGGAAAAGAATTTCACATGCATTTTATAAGGAAAGCAGTTAAACGTGTGGGTGGTAATATTATAGTCTGGGGATGTTTCTCATAGAGTGCAGTGGGTCCAATATATATCGTATAGAAAATATGATGAACGCACAAAGGGGTACATAAACATTTTACGGGATGTTATGCTTCCTTATGCAAGCGAAGAAATGCCATTGATTTACACTGGGTTACGGATACACTGGGTAGCAGTATATTTTAAATATTCTAAAATAATATGTAAAAAGAAATGAAGTATGTTATCAATTTTTTTAGTATTTTTGAAATGTATTGGGTGGGCCATCTATTGATTTAAGTTTGAACCAGCATTTATTTCGAATCTGTCATTCTTTTCTGTCACAAAATTCAGTATATTATCTACAAGAATCGATTTACGCTTGAGCAACGCTGGGATTTATTGAATTTTATTTCTAAAACCAAGACAATTGGTTGGAAATTGAAAAAAAAAAATTATCTTTTCGGAGACATCATTGGGCCATATTTATTTCAAAATGAGAACTGCGCAACTATTATGGTAAACGTAGACACCTGTCGCACCATGATAACCGATTTTTTTTTATCCGCTCTTCATGGTATTGATGTGAACGATGTTTGGATTCAACAGGATAGTGCAACTTGCCGCATATCTCAAGCCACAATCGATTTATTGCGGCAAACGTCTGATGGCCGTTTAATTAGCCGAAATGGTGATGTTAGTTGGCCGTCAAGAAGCTGCGATTTGACACTGTTGGACTATTTTCTGTGGGTCGCCGTTAAAGACAAGTCTTATGCGGACAAACCAGAGACAATTGAGCATTTGAAAGCCAACATTCGTGATGCCATTGCCGAGATACGACCCCATACACTCGAAAAAGTTCTCGAAAATTGGTACGATTGAATGGGGTACTGTGACCCCAGTCGCGGCAGTCATATGCATGAAATATTTCATTTTTTAGCTGAACAAATGTACTTCACATCAAAAAAAATTTTTGTTTTATTGAATTTTTAAACCTAATCTTTTAAATGGCCCACCCTTTAACTATTATTTTGAGCCGATTTTGTCCCGATTTTTTTAAGTACATTTTAGGTTATTTGTTAAATTTTTAAATTTTTGTCACCATAATAAATAAATATGATTTTATTTAGTCTCTTTATAAATATCATTGAAGTAACTTGGTTTTACTCTGAAGGCAAAAGTATTAAGTGTACCTATTATCATGATCATGAGTGTATATCTAAAACGTTTAATAAAATGAAAAAAAAATAACACATTAAAAAATGTTATTTTTAATTCTCTCACCTGTTTTCGAGAAGCCATTCATTTTCAAATTTTCAGTTGATGACGATACCGATGATGAGGTCGATGATACAGAACCACTTTTACCATTATAATGACCGTTACCGTTGCCATTACCATTAGAAATCAAGGCTTGAGCAGCTTCAGTCTTAACACCAAATGGAATGTTGCTCTTCATGTGATTTTTGGCAGGAGTAACTGGACGTTCGGGTTCACCAAATAAGCGTTGATATGAGTCAACATTCTTCTGAGCGCGACGTGGTTGATCACCTATGAAAAAATAAATGCAAAAAGAAAAAAGAATGTTTGTTTGCATCGTATTGTAATACAGAAAAACAAAATACGATTACACAAACATTATGAAAAAAAAAAAAATAATTATTATTAGAAACTATAAATACGTTTTTAAAAATATATACATAAATATATGATAGGCAAATGTATAAAAAAATATTTATAAATTATTTAACAAAGAAAAATGCAATGCCATAAAATAAAAAAAAAAAATATATTATTAAATTAAAAACTTAATAGCAGTATAGTTATAAGAATTAAAGTGTGAAGATATTGTTTGCAGATTATTAATTAAAAAATAATTTTATATTTTAAAATGCCACTCACTAATCTTGAGCTTACTTAACATACGCATCCCCAATTGCAAAAATAATAATTAAAACTTCCTCCCCTACAAACTACCCAGTCAGCTAAGAAATTAAATTTAAATAAATTATACAAGGGCGGTTCAAAAAGTCCGATATTTTTTTATTTGACTTCAGTCAAAATTTTAACTAGCGGTGTCATTTAGTTTGTGCTTTACATGTATTGACAGCAGACTACCGTGTGATGTGCGGAGAAAATAGAAAAAAGCGAATTTCGTGTGCTCCTGAAGTTAAAAGCATAACTTTTTATATAGAATGGTGAAATACATTGAGACTACATGTTCTGTTGTTTTCTGAATGAGTACAGCATATTTCGGGCGTCCATGGCCAATGGCAGTTCGGCAAGGTTGTGTTTTACATAGTGCTGAATACAATCATGGATAAAGCAATGCATTAGGTTAGGTTAGTAACCGGTAGCCGATACACTTATAGGCCCATTGTAAGGTCGCATAAGACAATGGAAATAGAAAGAAAAATCCAACAACAGAACTACATATTCACCAGGTCTAAACCGGTTTCGATCAAAAAGCGAGCGATAACTGCAATACGGAGTCCACAAGGTACCTCCTCAGGATTCCCAACCTCAGCCCGGATAGCGCCGGATATTCCAGGAGCAAGTGTCTCGTAGTTGCTACGTCTTTCTCATAGCAAAAACTGCACAACCTTGATTTCCTATAGCCAAGACGGTGACAACATGTCTTTCTGCCCACTAGACAACGGCCAGAGCCGAAACATTCCGCTTTGGCAGGTTCTCTAGTTAACAAGTACGCCTCCGGTCAAAGCTCTCAACTGCTTACAGAAAGAAGTCTGTCTCCCCTTCTGGAGAAAACATATCGCTGGCCCAACAATCCAAATACAGAAGTAGAGATCAACATACTAAAACTTTCTTTCAGAAGAATCTGTGCTATCACTTTTTTGAAATATCTGTGTGTTCTAGTACAATTATGAGCCTGATGTTGAAAATATTCCATCATCGGCATTAGTTTCTATTAAGAAACATTGAACGGAGAAAAAAATGCAAGAGTAAAAGTAATGGCAAAAACAGAAGAGAGTTTAGCAAAGTAAATCACCTTAGATAAAGGTTCGCTAAAGGTTTGCTGTTGATATTACAGGCAAGCATTCAAAATCGAAAGATTTGCTGCCACAAGCTGAGCGATGGGTCAACTCTATAAGTTCTTTTTCGTTTCGCTCCCAATAGTCGTTTTCGAATGTTTTATCAGAGCAATGCTTGCCAAACGTTCGAACGCGATGTTATTATCGAATGTCGTGGTCAAGCGGGCGGTGACCAATAACTATCAAACACATGCATGTTTTATATTATACAAACAACATTTACTAAAAAGAATTGTTCGTTTTCAACTCATTTTGATGCTTTTCGACTCGGTTTGCGTTTCAAATTCTTTTGTTTTTGATTCTTCCCACAAGTCGTATTTTAAATTTTTTAAAATTCGGTTCTCAATAAGAATCGTTATTTACAAACGAATTCAATTCGAGCACTCTTCCTACTCTGTTAATAAAGACCAGACTGAATGTTTTTAACCGGGGTCAATTGGATACGCGGAAGATCGTCAGATCTGTTTCTATTAGGGATTTATTCTATTTAATTCGGAGGGCGGAGAAATTGCTATTTGAGCATGGTTTTTGGCCTGCTACTTGCTATATGGGCAACAATTGAGTGGGATGTTGTCAGTGGACGATTGCGTTTGACTGACAATGACAATAATAATTGATCAGTAGTCTGCCGTTTGAACACTATTGAGTGATGTGAATGATGATACATTCTTCTTAGAATCATAAGATTAGAGGAGTTCAATATATCTAAAAATGTAATTTGTAACTATCTATGGTGTCCTAGTTACCATCTAAGGGTTAAGGGTTTTAATTTTTAAGTGATTTCTCTAAAAGTAAGTGTAAAATATTTACATTTATATAAAATTAAGTTTAAACAGTTTAGCAAATGGACTCTTAAACAATTGCTTAGGTGCTGATGTGTTATTTTTTAGAAGTCATGTATTATGGCAACGGTAGTGGAGGGGGGTGGTTGTTTTTTTGTGTGGGGAAATATAGATTTATTTCGAATTTGCAGTGTGTAAGGGACTTTAAAACAAAAACAAAATTGGATATTAAAAGCAAACAAATAAACTTTTGCATTTTGCAAGGAGTTATGAAATTATAATTAAACGACAACAACAATAACAAAAATATTGTGATACACAGAGAGACAGATAAACAAACGAACAAGTAATTAACGGAAAATAATATATTTATTTTTTAAATTAATATTTAATTCTATTAACAATACCAATGAAATAGAATCTGTGAGCTCCTTGTCGTACTGCATAGATACATTTGTTTTGTTTTGTTTTTTTTTTTTTTGTTTATTATTGGAATATAATAAGATTGTATTTTAATTTCACAAAATCCATCAAAAGAAAAAAAACGGAAAGAAAAAAATATTAAAAAAAGGAAAAAAAAAGAAAAAGTTAATCAAATTACAATATATAGTAGGAGAGAGAGAGAGAGAGAGAGAGAAATCAATTACAATAACTAAAAACAGAAGCTTTAAAAAATCAAATCTTTATGGGATTATTGACTGATTGTAATACCGAAAAAAGCAATATTTTTATTATTTTGTATTTACATATAAAAAACATAACTCGTAGTTTTTCTTATTGAAAATAGAGTTTAAAATAGAAAAGCTGGATTTTTTTATTACTTATTTAAGCCTAATTAAAACATTTAAGCGTTATAAGAATAGCTTTATAAAAGTAAAATCATAATAAGAAGTTATGGAGAATAAGTACAAGTCATAATAGTACATAATAATAAACTCACCAGTATTTTTAACATTATCTTTTTCGCATGAAAAAATATTTGATTGCATGTGATTTTTAACCGAACGTGGTGTTTGTTGTAAATCACCGCCAAAAATGTCACTGGTACCACCACCTGGAGGTCTCAAAACCCTGTAATTACAATGAAAAAAAAAAGAAAAGAGAAAAGTAAAATTTAGTTTTTTAATTACTATTTAAGCTAAATGATTATTATCTCCAAGTTTTTAACAAAGAATATTGTTTTAAAATTATTTCTTTTTCCTCTCTTTATTCATTCCTTTTCTAAGCTAAAAATAGAAACGAGAAACCAAAACTCATTAACAAAGAACAAACATTAAAAGCAAGTCAAAAAACCATGAAACATGCTGTGTTTTCCTATAGAAAAACAAACGAAATTCATACAATTAGAGCAGCTAATTAAGTCTGGTTTTGTTTACGAATTTAAAAAATGTTTAAAAAAACTAAGTTGTTGTATAAAAAATTATCTTAATGCAACGTTGCACATAAATTTTTTTTAAAGGAAATGTTGCTCATAATGCTTTAATTCTTTCCACCATGATGTTCTGGAAATTGCAATAATTGTTCATATTTTTATACCCTACACTACATTTTTTTTCTTCGCCACTCCTCTAGGGAGCATATTGGTTTTCCACAAAGCATCTATTGCTTTTTTTCAGTTTCTTTAATCAATTTGATCTTTCAAGCTAAGTAGATGATTAATCCACTGTAGCTTCCTCCATATGATTTAGCGTAGTGGTGAAAATCCTTGCTAATTGGTGGTGATCTTTACTTTAGCATTGTCATTTTTTTCCAGTAGGTGGCGTGTTTTCCTGATCATTTGCCTGATGTTTGTCATCATCGCCAGAGGTATGCGGGAAGGTCAGGGAGGCTTCTTTATTTTTTTTTTAGATGGCGTAGTCTGGAGGGAAGTTGAAGCCTCCTTTATTGAATATTCGAAGCCACAATTAAATTTTTCTCTGTCATGTCCTCTGCTGTGGCTCGAACCTGGGCGTTACCCCAGCTCCATTGACTATAACGTTGCGCATTTCCGCCAGCCGCATAGTCGTTTTAATTAAAGCGTGGATTTTATCCAAATCGCTGTTTGCAAAACTATTCTTATCGTAGAATCTTCTCCGATCAAATAAAGACAGCCACAAGTCGACAATGCCGAATGACAATGGCTTTATCATTGTAGCTCTTGCAGAAACAATTACGAGTATATGGGAATCTTAGCCTTCCAACGTTTTTACCAAGTGTCCCATGGCCGTTTAAAACGCCTATAAAAAGTTTCTTACATGTAGTCTAGGTAGTTCTAAAAATTGTCTCTAAATGTGGCCAGAAAAATCTAGCCACTTTCTCATTTGTTGACCGTTTATTTGCCATGGGCTGCAGTTGCTGCAACATCAGTTGTCTTTTGCTCTCAAAAGGAGCCTTGATACCTCTAATCGGTCTTTAAAGATCCAAAGTGGATGAAAATCTGATGCACGTTCATATCCTTATGTCTAGGAATCTATTGTTGTGAAACATGACCGAATAATGCTTCACTTTCACATTTATAAATAATTTACGTCTTATTATTTATTGAACTCTTTAGGGCCAGGGATCTTATGATCGCTTATGATCAACAAATATTTAATAAGCTATACATGTTGCAAATGTCATAATACTGGATACAATGCGCAGCAATATTTATGGGCAGATTTTTGCCTGTAGAACACTGTAGTAGTTTGGAAGAATTCTAGGCATTCTATACACTCTACAGTCAATATCTACGTGTCTGTTGAACGCATCGGCATATAAAGGGTCCGCCAAATAATTTTTTTTTTTTTTTTTTTGAAAATGCTATAAAAAAAACTACTGAATATTTTCTCAAGTTTCATTTTTTATTTGAAAGTACAATCCTTCCGTCAATTGTCTCGGGCTTGTTGGCGTAACACTTATCTTTGACGGCACCTCACAAATAATAGTCCAACGGTGTCAAATCGCAGCTCCGAGGTGGCCAAACGACATCAGCTCTGCGGCTGATAATGCGATCTTCAAAAACAGGGCGCAAAACATCGAGTGTAGCTTCGGCTGTGTGGCACGTAGCGCCGTCCTGTTGAAACCAAATGTTGCTAATACCCTCCTCTTTAATTTTTGTGAACAAAAATTTGTTCAACATGGCCCGATAACGATCGCCATTGACTGTAACGGCCACTCCTTGCTCATTTTCGAAGAAAAATGGCCCAATTATGCCTCTGGACCAAAATCCGCACCAAACAGTGACTCGTCTTGGGTGTATCAGCTTTTCAATGTATGCGTGCGCGTTTTCTGTGCCCCAAATGCGACAATTTTGCTTGTTTACATACCCGCTAAGATCAAAATGAGCTTCATCTGAAAAGATGATTTTTTTTTGGCAAAATCGGCATCTTCTGTAAGTCGATCGCAGGCCCAAATTCTCAGCGTTGTTCAAGCGTATACACAACCATATTCAAATCAGACATGAGCTAAGTGTTACCTACCATTCACGAAATAAGCACTAGTTGAAAAAAAAAACATTAGATGGCGGACCCTTTATATCAATGGCCCAAGGATGGTAAAACCGTTTTCATACTGTGCCTCTGGTTGGATGGTTGGTTAGCCACGTGAACCCATAGCTACTATGAATGCCAAGTATGTAGTGTCCTTGGATACCGTTTTAAAAACAGCCACAAAAACTCGAAATCGAACGATGATTGGAACACCTTAAGATATCTGAGGAGACTAGTTGGTCCAATGGAGGATATCACGGATATGTCGTGTAAAAACCTCTTTAAAACCTGAATTAAGGCTGGGTTTCAGTTTAATATTAACTGAGCACGTTTAATCAATTAGCAAATTAAGTGTATTTTTGAAAAGTAAATGTATTTCTTTAAATTTTGTGTTTATTTTTAAATAAAAATAAATAAAATAACAAATAATTAATAGCTTTATCATGAACATTTTCCATGGAATTTATATCTATTCCGAACGGCTTCGAAAATAGTAAAAAAGTAGGTATTTTGGAAGTCTATTAAATTCCCCAGAATATATACACTGACCTTGAATGTAAGAAAATATCCGAAATCAGACACGGTAGCTGGTTTTATATTTTGGTCTGCCATCTTGAGGCTACACCACTGATGCACTGATGCAGACTGACACGATTTTCTTTGTTCACCGTGGCGCAGATAATAAAGTGTAATAGGCTGCGGAACATACATATCCATTGATCCATTTGGATTGATATTTGCCAACCAACACATTAAAAATTAGCGACAAGCAGCAAGAAAATTTATAGATTTTATGATTTTGTAGCGTTCTGTAGATTAAAATAGTGGCTCAATAATAGCAATTTATTTCTAATTTACAGTCTACAAATCAAAACATAGCTTAGTATTCGCTTGAGTACAGTGACCTCTAATGGGTTAAATTTTAAAAATTTCTCTCTTACGTGTTTTGATCAGAATCGTTATAAAAAAAAACTGTTAAAGATATAACAGTTAAGAAAAATCTTCCATTTTGTTATAATGTAGAGTATTTTATGAATATGATAATAGCTGTTTACTTGTTAATTAGTGTTTGAGTATAAAACTGAAGTATTATTTTCTAGTATAATAAATTATTTTTAATTTATTAAAATATCTGAAATAATAATAAATTAGGTATAAAAATAAATTTCAAAAAAATAAATATAATAAAAACAATAGTTTTAAAAATAAACCACTGAAATTAATTTTTAGTTTGTCATTAAATTTAATTTTTGAAACGATTAATGATCATATACAATTATGTGTGTAAACCTTTTTCTTTTCTTAAGGAAATGGCAACAATACTTTCTTCACAAAATTATTATTTTTATTGACACGCAAACGTTGAAACTAAATAATGTTCATAGAGAGAGACAAGACCAATTAATTAAAAAAAAAAATCCCACTAGAAACTTCTGATCAATTTAAATCCATTCAATAAAAAATACCCCCACGCCGATAGTAAACGACAGACAATATTGAAGTGAAGATGCCAATAGGCGGCATGCAGCAGAGCATAACATAATAATGTAGTACATAAGTATTTTAAAGTGGACAGACAGACATACAGACGGACAGATAAGACATTATCAGCATCATCATCATTATTTAATATCAAAAACTCTATTTTCCCATTTGTAATCATTTTAACCATTTTTTTCTATTTTACACAGCCAGACAGACAGTTAACTTGAGTTGAAGTCGTAGTAGTCGTCAGCAGTAGTACTAGTACTGTTTTACAAGATGACTGACTGACTGACTGGCTGAGTGAATAACTAGAAACTACATTATTGCATACAACACAAATACTCCTTCTTTTTCTTCATGATGTTCAATTATGTATGCAACTAACTAACATACATACATAACTACAATATTATTGTGGAACCAACAACCATTGCGGTTTTCTTAAACTTCAACACCATTTAAAGTTTTTCTATATGACGTTGATGATCATCATCCCAATATGATCTGTAAGACAAAAAAAAAAAAAAAAAAAAAAAAAAAAATAAAAAAAAAAGCCTTCAAGCACTATTAGCATTTTCTTGGCTATAGAAATATATGTATATACGAATTAAAAGAATGTAATCTTTGAGTGTGCATAATGTCAAATAGAAATCTACAGAAAGAAATTATTATTTAAAACATCTGCTTGGCAGTTATTACGTTTGACATTTCTGTTACCACTCAATGTTAGCTGGCTGGCTGGCAGGCCGTCGTACTTGTAACAGGATGGCTGCAGTAGCAATTGAAAAAAAAGAGACTTCAAACGTTTGCACCCAAGAGCAAATTGTCTACAATGCAGCTGTGTGAGGTGAGTTTTCTTTAATACAATTTGACGGACTATGCACAGATGTTTAATTTTAGTGCACATTTTCATTTTATTTTTCTCTATTTTTTCCACTTTAAATTCAATTCAATTGCAATAAAATTTAATGTAGTTTATCATCATCCTCATCAACATTATAATCGAGCAGTCAAATAACATTACAATTATCGATATTGAATTTTTAATGCAAATTAAGAGACTTTAATTTGCAATTTTAACTCTATTACAGTTTTATATAAAATTTATGGCCATAAAATAAAATTGAATAGACAAAGAGGTACTTTTTGGAGAATTCCATTGATATAAAAACAAATTTAAAAATTATTTCCTGAACTACTTTGGTACTTTTCATTAGTTGATCATCAAATTTTCACATAAAATTAATTAAAATACAGTGATACTTCGCTATAAAAAACGTCGATATAACGAAGTTTCATAAAGAATCAATAACTCTAACGAAGCGTTTTTCGATCCTCTTCAAATTCGTAATATCGAAGTTTCACTGCATTAATAGCACAATATGGTGAGTGCCTGGTTAGCATTAAAAAAGGTCCAGAAATCGCACAAAAACAAAGTTCGTTCTGGACACTTTCGATGTCTACAATTGTAAAAAAAAAAAAAAATAAAAATTCATTCAAAATCTTTTTTTCTTTTTTGAGAAATTGCAGATGACATCGGCATCACGGTTTACACGTACTATGTAAGTTCTTGAAATGTTTCGGGTGGGAGTACTTGCTACGTAAGCGTAAATAGTTGAAACTTTTAAATTATTGGTTGATTCAGGACAATGGTGACTTTGCTATGATCAAAAGTTTTAAATCTGGTGACGAATCATAGGCTTATATATGTTAATAACCTCGAAAACAACATGTAATTGAAGAAATAAAAGAGATCAAGAGATTCGAATAAGGCTCCCAGTTTTCTTTAATAACCGTCAGAATTTACTATATGTTTTTAGGGTAAATGTTGTCTTGGTAGGCGGAAATTATCTTTGGTGTAAAGCTGTGTGTATATGCATTTATTATAACAAAATGAATTGATACATTATTCAAAGTATTGTCCATCGTTAGCCACAACTATTTCCCATCTTTCTGGTAGTATATGGATTCCGCGGAAAAGAACTGCTTCGGTTTTGAGGTAAAGAATCAAGCCAATTTCTGATACCCTGTTCTGAAGTGAAGCGTATTCCAGGAAGGGTTTTCTGCATCGATAGAAACAATTGGTAGCCAGAAGGGGCAAGGTCTGGGCTAAAAGGCGGGTGAGCCAAAACTTTCCATCTACTGTTTTCCAAATAGTTTTTGACCGGTTTTGCAACATGTGACCGAGTCGAATATTCAGGTCGTTTTTCGTTGATTGCTCTCTTCAAACGATTGAATTGTCTTCGGTACAGGTCCCCCTGTGATCGCCTGGCCCGATTTCAACAGCTCAGAGTACATAACACCCTTCTGATCCCACCAAATACAGAGCATTACCTTGGCGTCATGGATATTCCGCTTCGCTGATTTGGCTGAACGGCTGGGCTTTACATATGACTTTTTACGATGCAAAAATGACGTATTTTTGTAGCGTTCAAGCATCGTTTCCAACAATAAAAATCGCTTTTTGATGTCTCTCGGCTTCAATTCATATATGACCCGATTTCCCTGCTTTTCAATGAATCTCTATAAAAAGTGCAAGTTCTTCTTGCGTTTGACAACCATCTTCGGCGAGTATTACTTTCAATTCCTCATCGTCACTTTTTCGGCATTATTTTAGCTATTGGAAAAAATTAGTGTTTACACTTTGGCGTCTATCGAATACTGCATTATACTGACAGATGTTTACCCTCCAAAATACCATACTTGTTATTATTGACACAAACCATATGTGATAAAAAAGTCAGAAAAAAATTTTTAGGAATCAATTATGCGCCAAGAATCATCTGTTAAGACGAAGGGACAAAAAAAAAATGAAAATTATCGAGGGCGGATCACGATACGCAGCACGTAACATTCAAATCGGTAACTATAACTTTGAAAAAAAAAAAGAATTAGGAATTTAAAAAAATCTGAAAATCTTGTTAAGCGCTCAGAAGGACACATCAGGAGAAAATACAAATATAAGCTGCAAGTAGATTTAAATTACTCTGCAGAAACTTGGAACTTACCATATAATAGTACGTCATAAGGCCCACACTGAAATATGATAAAGAATCTTAGCTGCTGAGAGCAACCGGTCATAAATTTAAAGTGCTTTGAAAGAAAGATTTCGAGATCTGGCCCTGTTAGACTTGATATTAGTACATTCTACATCCGGTACAATAAAGAGCTTGACATACTTATTAGCGGTGCGAATGTGCTTGAATATGTTAGAGCACAAAGATTTCGATGATGCGGTCATATTACGAGAATGAGTTGGAAAACCGATTTTCCAAGCGATAGAAGAAAAGGTCGATCAAAGAAAAGATGAAGAGACTATGTAGAAGGTGATACAAGAAGTACGGGCATAAGTGAACTCAAAGGAAAGCTGAAGACCGAGTGACATTTACGTAAATTGGATGGTTCGTCTCTAACTGTGATGGTAGAAAGAAAAAAGGTATTTATTTTAGAACAAAAAAAAAAAGTATAGTTTTCGTACAAACAAACCGAGTTGCATTAATTGCTTAATCTTCTAGATTTTAAACGAATTCTCGTAAGTAGTGGATTTTGCTGTAGTGCAAATGCACTTCTGTGACGTTGAATTTGTTTTTCTGAAGGCACATTGGAATTGAAAGTATCTGCAACCTAAAAACAATTTGAATTTTGAAGAAAATTTGCGGTCTTATAAAATTATTTTCACAATTAAAAACTTAACCTTAAAATAATGTTTGTCAAGGCGTAAGGAAATAAATAAATATTTTATTCAAGTCAGATATTACTTTGCGAGAGATTTATCTGTAATAATTGGTTTTAAGAAAAATTTAAATTTTTTACACTTTAACAAATTTAAAGACTAATAAATTTTACTTTTAAAACAATGTTTTTTTTTTTAATAACACATTTTCTTAAGAATTATAAAAATAAAATTAAAAGAAAATACTGTGATATACATACATACAGTCATGTGAAAAATAACAGGGGCATATTGCGGCTTTTCTTAAGAGGCTTAGGAGAAAAATGAGCTACAACTGAGAAAGGGTAAAAAATTTCTTTGTTCAAATAACGGTTATTTACGTCGTCTAAATTCCAGCAGATAATTTCTAAGATTTTTTTGATAAATGTTTGAACATTAAAACTATTTTGATATTAGTCTCCCTATTATTTTACACATGACTGTATGTATGTAAGTACATTTTAAAATTTGTATGTGCTATATTTCATAATCTGTCATAAAAAATGTATTTGACAGTAAAAAAAATGTTTAAACATTTATAACATTTCCGTTAACAATGAAAGCATAAAAAAAAAATATAAGATTGAAAATAAACACAAAAAACTTGTTAAAACTTAAATCAGTTTGCTCTTTTAACCCAGGCCACTCATTAATTTTTTTTTCATATTAAAAATCATTAATAATAATTTTCTGCTAAATTACGCGGTTATTCTTTGTATTTTCCCTTCTTTGTTTACATGTTAAAAATAAAAAAATTGTGTGTATGCATCACTGCCTGTATTAATGAATGAACGAACATTTGACCTACCTACACTTTACACACACACACACGCACACATGTACTGCACTCACTTATTACTTCAATGATCTTAATCGTTACTATAACAAAATACTCAACAGAGTTGCATTTTCACAGAGCGAGCATTTACATTGAATGGGACCAATGACTATTTACACAAATTAAACAAATAACCACCACCAAGTACTTACGTACATACACATATTTATTTAATGTTTACATTTTTATTCCGATAATTTTATATATTTTTTTTTGGTTTTTGTTATTTTCAGATCTTAATTGATTATGTTGAAAATAATTTGATTTTTTAATTGTTCATACACATGTAATGTTTTTACACGTTTTAACTTAATTCGGGTTATTTGGTAATGCTAATGATAATTAATGTGCAAGATAAATAAATGATAAGAATTTAAATAAATTGAGGATGAATTATATTATTTTGAAGAGATTAAGTTTTTGTACAAGTAAAAATTATAAAAAAAAAATAAAAAAAAAATTCGAAACAAGGTGATAATTTCATGAAAACGATAAACTAAACGTATTTTTGTACTTCTGAGTCAAAATTTTGAAGTCTATAGTATAAGTTTTTATCCAAAAATTTAGAAAATGTTATCTAAATAAAAATAAATTAATTTATTTAATTTTCTAAACATTTTTGCATTTTTGAAAAACAATTCACTAGAAAATAATAAAACTATAAATAAAAAGATATTGGATTATATATTAATTCCTATAACATTCCATGAAGGAATTCCTTCCTCATTTTTCAGATGGTCTGGCCTGGTGTTGAACTGAGGACCTACCATACCACAGCAGCACATAGATAAAAATTACACTAGAAAAAGAACCATCACAATGAATAACGAAGGAGCCATGTGAACTGGGTAATTCGTTTACGTAATTGAACAGCGAGCAAAGTTTGTAATTTGAAGTCTCAGGTGAACAAGCTATTAGATAACTTAAAAGCAACAATATTTTCATTTTCTTCAGCTTACATAAAAGCTTTTATTAAAAATCGGTTTAATTATTGCCTCCCCCTAAGTCCATAATGAAATACTCATTCAAAAAGAGTAGCATATAGTCAAGCTTGACCAACTTTCTAATATATTCTATTTATATTTTCTATATATTTTTCGTTAAAAAGATATTGCAGAAATCCAATAGACTCACTTTAGCGGTACAAGTGCGATATATTAAACAAAATATATGTACATTTTATTGTACTTTTATTACAGTGTATTAAAAAATATTTAAGTCAGCTAGGTTTTTAAAATAAGATACAATTTTTTTTTTTTTTTAAATTAAAATCTCAATTTTTTCAGTTCACAAACTTCTGCGGACTAGGTTTTTCAATAACTGGTGGGACTACCTCCTTTTAACTTTACAACCTTCTTTAGTTTTTTAGGAATTTATGACCGATTTGCTGTTTGTGCCTGTATCTTTAAATATGCTACCAAGTATTCAATAACGTTGAGATCGGGGCCATAAGGTAACGTTATATAGTAGGCACTCACTTAGCATCAAAGAAAAATGCTTAGTTTAAGTAATGCAGTTTTTCGACGTATGAAAGAAATTCTTTAAAATGTCGATGTATATACGCAAATTCATTACTCCGAAGGCGAAATTGGGTTTTCTCCATAGTTCAGATGTTCCATCACTACTGGAAAGGTAAAATTTGCACCCACTCTCGAAAATAAGTTGTTCTCAGTAGTTTGGATCTGATAAATACATATCTTGATACTTCAGCCAATTGAAATTCGGCATACATTTTTAAAAATATATGAAAATTCTTAATCGTCAGTGGACTTTCGTGGCACAGTGTATATTGCATTGACTTTTACATGTTATTTCAAAATTTAGTTGATTTTTAAATTAAGATTTTAAAACGAATTACAACTAAAATTTGATAGATAAGTAGAGTTGTGTTGACACTTTTGCGTTTAGAAAAAATAAAATAAACAATCGCAATTAGTGAGTGTGACAGGTGTAATTGTGTCTACAAAGTTGACAGATTAACATGTATCTTATTAGCTAATTTTCTACATATATTAGCAGCTGCTCTCTTAGAAAAAAAAGAAGAAATATATGTATGTATGTATGTAGTATGTTTGTATGTATGAATGTATGCATATTTAAATAAAGAAAAAATTACACTGAGATAAATTTTTTATTGGTTTGAAAATTAAAATACAAAAAGAGATTCAGAAGAATTTGTTTTGTAAATTAAAAAAGGACTGATACAAGTGCATTTATACACATATGACAAAAAAATAAGTGTGAACTAAATAGCAATTATTATATACATATTATGTGTTCAATTTTTACTACGTTTTTGTCCTTTATTTTTAAATAGATTTATTTATTTTGCGATTTTAAAAGTTAAAAAGGAGGGAAAATAAATTTAAAATTAAGTGAATTCAAGAAACGTACAACATTTGATGTGAACAAAAAATAGGTGTATACAAAACAACTTTAATCAAAAATTTAAACTCAATATACTTATACTTACTTATATATCGTAAATAAAAGTAAATGATATTATTAATATCCTGTATAATTTCCATTTATTTTGAGGACACATTCTATTCTTTGAGGCATAGAATAAATTAATTTAAGACAAGTCTCTACCGAAATATTGTTCCAACATTTTGATGATTTGCACATAATTGGCTTGGAAACTCTCCAGAGGTTCTTAATTGGGTTTATCTTTTGCTGATGAAACTATGCACTCACCAACTGTGATGAGTGTCCTGGATCGTTATCCTGTTAAAATTTCCATATCAGAGGCATAGTTTCTTTGGCAAAGGGTGGCATGACTTTCTCTAATAAATCTTCGTACACAAATGTGTCCATGTTTGCATGAAAAGAAACCCCATCCATACATGATATCGCCTCCTTCATGCTCGATGGGTTGTTTTTGTGTGTCTATTTTAAAATTCTTTACCTTTTGATCAAAGAACACGACTTTCTCGTTCCCAAATTGATTGGTTTTGGTTTGGTAGCTCCAAAGGATATTTCGCTACTTTTTTTCTCCCTTTAAATCACACCAACCTTTGTGAGCCAAGGCAAAATTTGTCTTCTTTAAATTATTTGTTGTAAGCGACCTATCGTACGTGTCATCTGCAATCTTCTTGCACCGTTCGAGATGACACTACATTTCAAATTATTCTAGAAATCACCTTCGATGACTCTAAGGTCTGACTAGAATAGCAATGCATTTGTCTGTAGTTAGTGAAGTCTTTTTATGTCTTCCTCGTGTTTCAATGTTATTTTTTAAAGCGTTTGTTACAAAATTCTCAGACCGATTTAAAGCTTCCGCAATAAATTTATATGTTTTAACTTGTTCACAAAGTTCAAGAACGCCGTTTTCTTTATTATGTAAAGACGGCCACCATCCATCTTAAAAATAACAAGTTAAATTCGCACTTAAAAGAAAAAAATCCTACTATTTTTGTGAGACGAGTGTGTGTACGAATTATGGGATGAATAAATATATATTTTTGAAAATAATTTAAAAATTAATTTTTTCATTTTATAAAACGTCAAGAGAAATCTCTATTTGTGACAAAATGATATGAAAAATAATACTGATGAGAAAAATGTATTTTAGATCACTGTTTTGCTTTTTTCTTTTATTAAAATACCACGTTAAATGTCATGTTTTCTAATATATAGACCACTTTATTTCTTTAATAATCAATCAAATATTTTAAAACAAAAAATGTGATTGACATAAAACATTATAACAAATGCTGGTACAAATATTTCATTTTTTTTCTAAGTGTAGCAAACAACAACAGTAATAACACAAGTGTGACAAGGGTAATATGTACCGAAAAGAAAAATGTAATTGCCTGTCGGCCCAAAGACAACATTCGGTCAGAGCAACAAAAAAAAAAAAAAAAAAAAAAAAAAAAAAAAAAAAAAAATCAAATTTTAACAAATGTCTTGTTAAGTTTAAAACATGATAAAATGAAAACTAGGATTAGAGTTAGAAAAAATAAAAAATATACAATGACGCTTTTGATCAACAGGTGGTCATAATAATTTTAAGTCAAGTCATCTAAAATAAAAAGTAAAAAACGAAAAAAAAAATAAAATAAAACTTTAGTCATTCAGACCAAATCAGACAGACTAGCGATAAACTAACGAGATATAATTGACATTAAAGTTTTTTATTTTAAATAGTTTTTATTTTTTTCCATTTTAACAACTCAAGTGTAATTTGTAAAAAATTCAAGGTTAAACTTTCCATTTTGCTTTTAAGGTAATTTTTGTCTTTTTAAAACAATTTGGTTTAGTAATAGAAAATTTATTGGGTATGTTTGCATAAAATAGTAAACGTTGTAAATACAATGATTAATTAAAGCAAATCCATCCATTACTAATCGCTAATGAACTGCCCACTCTAAATAAAATGTAAAAAGAGAAAAAATAAAATTTAAAAGATGTGGAGTGTGTTCAAAAAATTATAAGACACTTTTAATTTTGTCTAACAGTCAGAAATATCGGTGTTTGAAAAACTTTGATTAAAAATTGTTGGTAGAGGGCTCTAAAATTTAGTATCTCTGGTAAAACGTTAATTGCATCAGGCAACACTATAACTTGTTTTATTCACCTTTAGATTCTTTAGACTCTCTTAGTGGTGTAAAATTAAATTCCGTAGAGAACGCAAATGGCGGTTTTTCGATTAGAAAACCCACACGTTACACTCCACTAATGGAATAACGGCTTTACGGCTCAAAATGGCAAAAAATGCTCAAAACGGCACATATTTCGTTCAATAAAGCTCGTTTCAAATGTAACAAAAAGGTATTAAATTTTTGTTAAAATTTGTTTTTTTAAAATCTTGACAAAGCAAATCTTGTAAATTAAGCGCAATCAAAGCCATTTTGCAAGCCTACTTGCAACAGATATATGCGAAAAAGTTGTCATAGACGAGTCTACAGCACGAAAATAGTTTCTAAAGTTAAAAAATTACAAGACCTTTGAAATTCAATGAAGAGAAGCAGCTTTGAAGGAGGACGACTGTCAAATTAGTTATGAATTGGTCGACAAATAAACCGCGATCATAAAGTCAATCGTGTTAATTGAATGAGATTTGTTTTGTTTAAGTAAAAGTCTTTGAGAAAAACATTACGAACTTATTACCCAACCTAATATTTAATGGTTATTTTTTCCGGCAAACAAACAAACAAAAACAAAAAAAATTATACACTTTTTCTGCTCTTTTTGTTATCTAATGTAAGCACACCATGTTGTGTAAAATCATTGGTATAAGCTTAGTAATACACTATTTTTCCGAAAACAAAGAAATTCAACGCTAAGAAAGCGTAACGTGTTCTTTTTTAAAAATGTTACCCTTACAAAGTGTTATAATGTTGCACATTATGCTTACGAAAAGTTATAACACTGCAGACACACTTTAAAGTTCAAATAAAATTGTTGATGAATTGTTGGAGTTATTTTCATAATTTTTTTTTTTATATTAATTTTTTATAAGAAAAGTGGGGAGATTTTTACACTTTTAAATTATTATCTTTTTAAAATATAAAATTTCTGCCAGAAAATGAAATGTTTTAAAATAAGTCCTCTCACGTATAATAGACTTGTGTTAAAGCTTTTACAAATCCTTAAAAGCATTTCGTTAAGCACTATTTGGCATAGCTTCGAGAGCTCTTTTAGAAAATCAGTTTTTTCCGACCGTTGCGTATCTCTGTCTTTTAATTTGCCTATTTTTCAGTTTCAGAAATTGAAGAAGAAGTAACAAGAAGCCAAATACAGTATATACAGAGGTCAACAATTTAATCAGCTTTTCCACAACGTTTTTATCAGTTTTTACCTTATTCGCTGTTTAAAGCGTTAATAGTCATGATGACCATCATAAAAAGATTGTTGACTTAGAAGTAAAAGAAACTCTCTTTAATTTTTAAACAAGCCTCGTATAAGAAACGATACTCTCATTATCAAATTTGTATCTCTTTTCAATTTTTGTCGTTCATCTTTTTTTTTTAATTTAAAAGAAGATAAACTTAAAAAAACATTAAATTTCAATTAAACTGTTAAAATATTAAGCGAGTCACTGCGCCAGGATTCAATGACAAACATTTGTGGTGAACATTAAATATACAACAACAACAAAAATATTGACAATATACTAGACTGACTGTATACGCTTATCAAATACCATTTTCAGTATTGCTATCGATTGTATTTCATTATTATCTTTATAAATAAAGAAGATAAGGGAGAAAGAGAGAGCAGACAAAAAGAGTGGTTGATTGGTGGGTTGCCGTATCAAAAATATAAAAAAAAAGTTGTTAAACTGCCATATTAGAAAAAACAACATAAAAACAACATAATTGCCTAAAAACACTATAAATTGTGGTCACTTTATACGAAACATGCTATTGAAGAAAATTGTTTGAATCAAAATTTTAATCGTTTGCTATCAATTCTTTTTCTTGATTAACATTTCATTTAAAAAGTGGAGAAAATTTGTAACAAATATTTATAAATTAACAAACTGACATGGAAAAATGACTTTAAAAGTACCCCATTACCAACCATTACCCCGCTTTGGGTTTTTTTTTTTTGACATATTAATGAGTTCGATAAAGTAATTAGAAAACATGGTATAATAGCTCCTTTAACGAGCGAAAATATACTTTTAATGAACGCTGCTGCATTAAAGAATATGTATAATTTAAATGAAAAATTTACGCTAATGATAATTTATTAGGGGAAAGTACAAAGTTAATGTGAAATAATCAAGAAGAAAAATAGTAATCGATATTAATTACAAACTTTAAAGCATATCTACACGCTTTGAACCCTACAAGTAAGCATCACTCGACAAGTAAATTACTAAGAGTATAGCATCACTAAAGCTACAGTGTTGCCAAGTAATTTTTTCAATTAAAAGATTTAACAGTTAGGGTACTGTCAGTTTGATACTGTCATTCAAGTTTTCAAAAAGCTTTAATGTAAGAGTTATAACTTTAAAAAAAGACGAAAGACATACATGTATTCCGATTTATTTTATTGGCGTTTCAAAAAGTTCGGTTACGAATAGTCGGTAGATGGCTCTAAAATGTAATATTTTTGGTAATACATATTAGTTTCATAAGACAACACTATATCTTGTTCGAAAGGTAACATTTTAAGTTTTACTTTGTTAGAAAAAAATATTAAAATCTTTTTTTTTTGTGTGAAGAGTTAGTGAAAATTAGAAACATTACCGCCATATTTTGCTTTTCGATTAAATAAATGGTAAGAATTCGTCGCTGAAAAAATTTGTAAAGTTTACGGTGACGATGCTGTAACTAGAAAAACAGCAGCAAAATGGTTTTCGATCTGACAAATTTGATGTTAGACATGCACATCGCTTCGGAGACCAATCACAAAAAAATTGGATGAAATGATGAAAAATTAAGAAACACCGCAATATAAGTAGCTAGTAAACTTTGCATTAATGCACAAAGAGGTTTGAACTTGGGTGCTACACGAATTAACAGCGAAAAATTTAATGCACCACTAAAACAGTACGAAATCGAACCACTTCTGAAGCGAATGATTTGTGAAGTTTAGCGAGACGATTCTACAACTAGAAAACAGCAGCGAAATTGTTTGCTCGTTTTCGGTCCTCCATCTGGTCGAAATAAAATAAAAAAGGCAATGAAATCTTAGGAAATAAAAAATCGAGAAAAACCGGTACATAAGTGGCGTGAATATTGCATGGGAACTAGGTACTCATCACCAGTGAGTTATCAACCATTTGAAGAAAGCCACAAAGAAGCCAGATGCCTGGGTGCCACATGAATTAACAGTGAAGCATATAATCAATTGATTTGCTATTTCCGATTCACTACCGAAATACGGGAGATGAAAACTGCATCACGTACTATAATAATGTAGGTGGTAAATACCAAATTAACACCAAGGGCATTATTCATCATAAGCTTTTACAACCTGGTAAACCGATTGATTCTGACCTGTACAGTCTACAATAAACAAGATTGAAGCAAAGTATTCAATTGATATGACCAGAATTGATAAGCAGTAAAGGTGTTGTGTCATGAAAACGCATATTTGATGACCCTTCGGAAACTGAGAAAGCTTTGCTGGGAAGTTTTGATGCATTTATCATATAGCCCGGATTTTGCACCTTCAGACTATATATATATTTTTTTTAAATTCTGCACAATGCCATAGAGGCCTACAAAATACAATAGGATCACGTTTTAGTTCAGAAAACCCAGTAGTTCTACACTAATGATATAATGTATTGAGCTCAAAAACGACTTTATGGCTTAATAACGCTCGTTTCAAATATAAGAAAAAGGTGTTTAATTTATGATCAAATTCGTAACCGAATTTTTTCGGACACACGTATATTTTTCTTAATAAATGAGGCATAACTTAAATTGAATAACACACTATTACGGATGTGTAAAGTAGGATATTTTAATGTTTTAAGAGTAGCCATGCCTTGGACAACAATATTAGAAAAAAATTAGGTCAACTCAAATAAAGTCATTAAATATTTTATGGAGTTAATTAAGTCTAGAGAATATAAAGTCGTTAAGAGAACAGAAGTTCTCATTAGAACTTGATTCACGAGCTGCCGAAGTTATTGCCTTTAAAGTATATTTGCTAAAAACTCTTAAGATATCTGTTGTTTAAATGCCACTAAAACTTCTGAAAAATATAAAATTTTTTCTAATTCATGGCATTTGTATTGTGATGTTAACTTTTTCATTTAGAACAGCAATAACCCGCTTTTTTGTCCGAACACATCGGCATTACTTGCTTTCAAGTAAAAACAAACTAGAAGTGCTGCCAAATTTCATTTCTTTATGGCTTGGAACACTTTAACATTCCTGATACCAACTTTTAATTAAAAATTACTGTAAAAGCATTCTATCGTTTTTTATTTTAGTTTCCAACCATTATCGGGCATTTATTCTAATAAATGATTAAGAAATATTAATAAAAAAAGCAATGTTAGAATAAAATTTGAAGTCTTTTTGTTATTAATTTAAGTCAAAGTACATATATTTTAATATGTTTATGTTTAAAAAACTTATTTAAAAAACACTCTTAAATTATGTCATATTTTTACCACATATAAGGGGTGTTTTTTATAGAGGTATGGAACTTTAAGTTGCAATAAAACAACGATGGATTATTCGATTGACATGAATTTTATTTATCCGAAAGACAATCTTGTGGCATTACATTTTCAATATGATTTCTGGCATATGACCGCCACGGCTGGTTCGGATGTAGTCCAATCTGGACGTCCAATTTCCGATGACTTTTTCCAACATTTGTGGCCGTATATTGGCAATAACACGGCGATTGTTGTCTTCCAAATGGTCAAGCGTTTGTGGCTTTACCGCATAGGCCAATGACTTTATATAGCCCCACAGAAAGTAGTCTAGTGGTGTTAAATCACAAGTCCTTAGAGGCCAATTCACAGGCCCAAAACGTGAAATTAGGCGGTCACCAAACGTGTCTTTCAATAAATCTATTGTGGTACGAGCTGTGTGACATGTTGCGCCGTCTTGTTGAAATCACATCTCCTGAACATCATGGTTATTCAATTCAGGAATGAAAAAGTTAGTAATCATGGCTCTATTACGATCACCATTGACTGTAACGTTCTGGCCACCGTCGTTTTTGAAAAAGTACGGACCAATGATTCCACCACCACTCCATAAAGCGCATCAAACGGTCAGTTTTTCTGGATGTAGCTGTGTTTCCACATACACTTGAGGATTACCTTCACTCCAAATGCGGCAGTTTTGTTTGTTGACGTAGCCATTCAACCAGAATTGCACTTCATCGCTAAACAAAATTCGCTTATGAGTCTATTCTTGATGAATTGCCAAGCCAAACTGAGAATAAATCACTTAACAGCTGTTAAATCGGTCGCCATCTTGAAAAGTAATGCCAACTTAAAGTTCTATACCTCTATAAAAAACACGCTTTAGTATATAAAGAAAATTGGTCGAATGAATAAAACAGTTATTTTAGACTAAGTTTGAAATGCATCACAACAAAAATCACTGTCAAACAGCAGATTAAGATTGAAAATTGAAAAAAATAAGAAAAATATGATTTTTAATATATTTGCTTACCCTGCTTTTTTTTTTTTGTAAATGGAAAACTATTATAAGTTCTTTTAGCAGAAAATTTATTTTAATTGTTTTCATAAATAATATTTTTTGTGAAGAAAAACAAACGGTAATTGTCTGTTATTTTTTTTAAAAGATTAAAACGAACTGAAGCGTTAAAGCATTTCGTTTTAAATTAAACAAATAAATGTTACACTAAAATATTGTATTTTTTCTAAATCAAACAAATGTTAAAAAATAATTAATTAAAAATATTAAAAAAAAAAATAATTAAAGAAAAAATATTAGCCCATAAAATAAAAGCATGCAACTGTAGTTGTAAAAAAGCTATAGCTATACAAATTCATATTTGAAACGTTATACATTTTATAATTTTAATGATTACTTTCTTACATACATACATACAGTGGCACAGAAAAGTCTACATACCCCTTCAAAACTGGACTTTACACAGAACTATAGGGTTCTCAGATTCAAAAGCTTCATAATTAGGATCAAAAGTAAAAAGGAAATATACCAACTTTTGTATGAGAGATCCCTTACACATAAAAAATAAGAAATACATTTTTCAGGACACAAAGTCTACATACACTGCGGTGTTTGGTAACTAATTTCCGCCAAGAAAATTGTTAATAAATTTTTACTGTTAACAAATATTTTATAGAGCAATCCTTGCTCATTTAAATAACATTTCATTGAAAATACATTTTTTTTTTTTTGAGTTTCACAAAAATGCTATGCCATTCTTCAGCAGAAGCTTTCTTTTAGCCCTGTTTGTATTTAATTGCGTTCTTTGGCACTCGTCGGTTCAATTTATTTTATAAATTTTCTGTGTGGCGTACTCTAGGTGACTGGGAAAGGGAATGAAACTGTTTGGAAACGTTGTATAACTTCTGCCCTACTCTACTCTTTTACAAAGCTGGCTGTATGCTTTGGGTTATCATGTTGTTGAAAGCACCAGCTTCCAAAAACTCCCTTCTTGTTCACAGATTGCATCGAATTTTCTGCAAGTAGGTTCAAATATGTGAAACGATCCATAATTGCTTCTACAGAAACCCCAGTTGTCGATAAGTAACTTCAAACCATAACGAAACCGCCTAAATAATTTAACATTGGTATCAAGTTTTTATGTTAAATAATTTTTGAACTAAAGTTGTTTTGAGCGATCAAAGCAAGTTTATTTTATTTTAGTGTAACGAGAAACAAACAAACAGTAGTCCAAAAAAAGTAGGAGTTCCGATATAAAAACTCAATACCGCTTGTTAAAATTAACACTATTATGAAAAAAAAGAAGAATTATTTAAATGTTTTACAAGCTAATGTGCCAAAATTCGTAGTCATGAGTCCCCACCCAAACGAAGTAGTCGTTTTTCAATAAGTAGTGTCCAAGACAGAGTTAGAATTGTTAGAGTGGCTGTTGAAACAAAACTTTGGTTACCATAAAAGCTCTAATTCCGATCAATCGGAGAGTTTTTGGAAGATAGTAGAAAAATACATGGAGAAATATAATTGGGCTTTGAATATGTTGGAATGTTGGAATCGCAACGAATATAATACGAATGGAACAAGACTTCTTAAATTTTGGGTAGAATTGTAGAGTATGTACAAAACAAAAATAAAGGGCTCTCGAATAGCATTAAATATATAAGTTGCTCTCTCTTTCAGTGAAGATAATTTATGATACAGGTAAACCTCCTACAACGCGGTTTCCTATAACGCGTTTTCGCTACAACGCGGTTTCCAAAATGCGAACATTTTCTTACAACGCGGTTTCCTATAACGTGTTTTCGCTATGTATTTTAATTTGAAAAAGGGTTTCTTCCCCAAATAAAATTCTTTGCATGGGGGCTTTCCCGCAGTTCTAACATCACACAACGATTTATGCTTCTTCCATTTGATGTAATAATTTTTTTGTTAGTTTGTTGTCGGCATTGCAAATAAAAGCATCAATCTAAAAAGATTTAAAGGAAACAGGACAATCGTCTATCTATGAAGGCAATCATCAATTCGTAGCTAGTAATGGATGGTTTGGAAAATTCAAAAAAAAAGGACATGCACTTCACAATTTAAAAATACAGGGAGAAAGTGCATCGCACATATGTAGTAGAAGGTGATGGATTTGATGAAATAACAATGGCTGATATTCAAGAATTAATTGCGGACGACGAAATAAACGAAGCAGATTTAGTGGCAATGACAAATGAAGAATGAGTTGGAGATAGCTCTGACGATCTTTCCGATGTTAAAAATAAAAACTTTTCCCTAAAAAATGTCGAGGAAGTTTTAAATATGGCAAAGCAGTTGGAAGAATACATTTTCGATAACGACCCTTTAAGTGACAGAGAAGAAATATTTAAACGAAATCTTCAAAACAATTTAGCTCCCTATCATGAAATTTATAAAGATTTGCGAAGTAAGAGCAAACAAACTTCAACACAATTTTTTCCAACCAATAGTCGTCGAAAGGATGCCCGAATCTGATAGTGGATCGAGCTCAGATTTTGACCCAGTACGAACAAAACGTTCAAAACAAATCATCCTAAGTGATGAGGAGTAGAAAGTTATCGTTCTATTTTCGCTTTAATTTATTAAATCTTTCAACTTGAATATTTCAGATAGAATTGAAATTTTATTTTGTTTTTGTTTAAATAAATGGAGTGTTGTATGTTCTAATGACTCAGCAAATAAATACACAAAATTATATTAAGCACAGATTTTTACTATACAAATTCTAATATTTTATTGAAATTTTTTTTACTTTGGAACCAAACCCCTTTTTTTGTATTGAATTCATATCTCCCATAACGCGATTTCTTATAACGCGGAATTTTCTAGGAACCTAACTACCGCGTTGTAGGAGGTTTACCTGTACCTATAAAATTCATTGCCTTTCTCTCATCCCAGTGAATATGATACTATTAATAAATGTATGAAGTTTTGTTTTATTTGATTCGATTCGTATTAAAACCTTTCAGTTCAACTTCAAAACATGTACTCTGTTTTGCTCCACACTGTATATTTTCAATAATAAAAAAGAGGTTTCTAGAGATGCTTGTACATAAATATATATGTACGAGTATGTAGATATTTAATGAAATTTGAGGTAAACCTAATACTGCATAAGCATGAAAAATGTTTAAAATTATTTATTTTTCTTTAATTAAAAAATTATTTTTGAAAAGTAGGTTTTTTATATGAAACATTGATAAAATTTATTTAATTTTTACAATTAAGTGTGTTAATTATAAATTATTTGAAAATATTTATAAAAATAGTTTAGTTAAACGAAAGTTAAAGAGAAAGAAAAACTTGTTTAATGAATTCTTTTCAAAAGTCTAATTGTTATACTGCCCTTTTTAATTTTACTTGTTTAAATATGTTAATTATTATTTATTGTTATACTCGTACAGTTACAAAATAGTAGTAGTAGTTAGTAGACACATTACAATGAATACATTTTCTCGTTGAAAAATATAACAAATGCATGTGTGTGTATATGTATGAGTCGTTTGATTAGCGTTATTTTTTAATTTGTTTTTGGTATAATTTTCTGTTTAAAACAGCAACTGCAACAAAAACATCTTTTAAGTATTATGTTTTGTTATGCATTATTACTTACATTGTACATAAAAATTACATACATGCAATTCTCTACAAATACATACTAATTTATTTGCTCTCATATTAAATATGTATTTTTATAATTATAAACATTGTTTTGTTGTGTTGTTTTTGTTTTTAAAGATGTTGAGAAAATACTACCGTTAATAGAGTAAATGTACCGAAGAATTCACACATATAAACGCGTGCATACCATATTTAAAGAGAAATTACAAGGGAAATGTTTGAAAAAAAAAAAAAAAAAAACATTTTAAAGTTTTATACGATTTTTTAAATAAACAAAAAACAAAAATTACATATTTTTTCTTTTGATTTTCTTTTTTTTTTTATTAATTAAATAACAAATGATTAAACATCTTTATATTTTTTAAATTCTGTTTAACAGTTAATTGGTTCCTGACGATGGCTGATTCATGTTACTGTTGCTTATCAGTCATATGTTATTGTTTTGTTTACCTTTTTGTATTGTTGCCAACCTTTATTTATTATTACTATGAGTATGTGTATGTGTGTGTTTTTATTACTATCTATTTAATTGCCGGACATCCTCTTTGAAGTTTTATTATTGCATTGCTAGAAATCAGTAAGTCTACGTTTAATCATTTCACAAATAATATTAAACAATAAACATTGACTTTCGATTTCTTACAGATAATAAAAAATGATAAAATTGTTGTATAATTACGATTAAAATATATAAATTAAATGGTATTTAAGAAATTAATGGCGGAATTTTCCTTTGAAATATAATCACAGTCATTTAATTTAATTAATTTTGATAAAAATAATTGACAATATAAGGATATTTATTAAATATTTTTTATTTAATTTTAAAATAATTGAATGCACGTTATTTTAACGAAAAGGTTTTAATAAAATCATTATTTTAGGGGAAAATTTAATACAATTTTTTTTTAATAATATATAATGTGAATTTGATCATAAATTTCGCCTGATAAATTTTAGTATCTTTAGACAAAATAAGAACGCAACTTTGATGATTCAAATGAATCACTCAGTGAAATAATCAAGTTAAAAGAAAAAGGCGAAAAAGAAATAATTGGGAAATGTGTTATTTACCTTTCACCCTTCTGTGTTTCTTTTATTTTATAAAGCTGATCACGTGTGCTGCTCTAAATGTTTTCTATTTTTTGTGTAAATTTATAGAAAAAAAAAAGCTACGAATAGAGGATAATTCATAAACCTTGTTTAACAAAAACTACTTTCACACATTGTTTTGTAAATATTAGCATATTGACAAAATAGAAATGGTTATAGGGGGAAAAAATAGTAAAGCAGAGTAGGTAGGACTTTATTAAAATACAAAGAAAAAAACCTTTTTCTTTCTTATTTCCTCAATACATATTTAATGCAAAGAGATAAAAAAGAAAGAGGTTTGCATGTTAAAACTACTCCAGACAAGATGCAAAAAAAAAAACAATTTGAATTGATACTTTTGTTTTATATTGGAGTCTGTGTTGTCTACTTATAATTTTAACAATTTAGCCAAAAGGCTTCCAAGTTTAAGAAAAACAACAGTTGCTTGTAAATATACACACATACTATGTGGCTCTTTTATTATTACTATTATTATTGTAATCGTATTAAAGCGAAAGGATTTTTCTGTGGTTTTATTTTATTCCACCTCAAGGTTCACAACTTCTTTTCTTTTCAGACCAGAAAACATGAAAATGTAATTGTCACCAGAGATCATTATATACAAACGTATGTGAAAAGTCCATGAGGAGTGTTATTTCCAGAAGTTTAAGAAAAAAAAATGCCACATCCGAAGCTTGTACTTGTTACAAAAAAAAAAAAAAAAAAAAAAAAAAAAAAAAAAATCATTTATTGCATGTTACTAAGGCTAAGACCAGGCGACCGACGACTTACACTCTTGTTAAAAATATGAAACTTGTAGTAAAAGTAGTTTCTTTTCAATAAATATATTATATTTTCCTATTTTCCAATAAAAACCATTCTATGGGCTTGTTTTTTTTCTACATACTCTTCTCTTACAATAAACAGATTATTAGTGGTATTAGAGTTTAGATAGACTGGCTTGTTGGTTGGCTGACAAGCAGGTGTGGATTTTGGACCATAAACTTTCTTTACAAATAATTTAAAAAGTAAAACAAAGAGATAAACTTTCCTTGAGTTAAGATTTATTCTTAAGCCAAATTAAAATAAACCATAAAAATTGATTATAAACAAAAGGGCAACCAAAAAATATGGGGTATGATTATAAAGTGAGGTGGCTTATATTGTTTGAGGCCAGAATAAAGGCATGATGTACGTATTGTTTTTGTTGAATGAACGTTAGATTCCACGAAATTATTCTTTCTGCAGTTCACGCGCAAGAGCGATGTAAAAAAAGTAATTATCGGTTATATTTCTTTCAGAGTTCTTTAGAAACTAATAAAATATGAAAACGTTCTTCCTTCTATATTTGTCTGACGTTCGATATCTATGGGCTTTCAAGTATACAGATATCCGTATAATTGCTCATCTAGTGTAGACTTTCGGAATCGAAACTTGGACGTAGATTAGTATTTAACACAACCTAAATATTAAATGCTGGGGTTTTATCGGATTTGACACGTGATGATCGAGCTTCTTAATAATCTTATTAATACCCACAATAATGGCATATTAATGGGTATTCATAACTCAGATAAATGCTCCCTATTTGGCTTATGAACACCACCAAGCAGCATATATCGAAATACCGAAAATTGAATTTAGTTAATCTGATCCGAAAGTCTTAAATATATTGTTTTTATCGGTTAAGTTTTTAATGTGTTTTTTGAAAAATGTATATTATCTATGAGATTTGTATGAAGATACCCGGGTACCTTGTATGTCAAAATGTGTAGTTTATTTGCCAGTCACTTGTTGAGTTAAGAAAATCAGAATTTTCAACTCCCAAATGGAATGACTACGACTTTAAATTGTTTTTGAAATTAAAGATTATCTTAAATTGTATATGATGTTATCATAAAATCATTTTTTTGAATCCTCGACTTAGACCACTTTAATAATTTTAGGCACATGTTGTATGTACATTGTAAATATTTAGTTTAAGCAGTTGTTTTTTTGCGAGTCTTTTATTGTACCGTGTTCTATCTTAACCGTATTCAATAAGAGCCGTGTTATAAGAGGCTCAATTGTAGAGTCACTCAATCAACTGTCCAGGTAAATAGTAATACGAAAAAAAGGTTAAATTATGTATTAGAGAGTGAATTACGAAAAAATTTTCTCGTATGAAAATGCTGTAAGTAATCGCTGTTTACTACTGAAACACTAAATCAATAAATAATCACCCTTGACAGAACGAAGCCTATTAAGGCAGATAATTTTATAATTATTCTAAGGCTTAGCATTTTGTGTAGTCTTATCACACTCTTGGGTCAATTACATTCCACACAGTTCCACATTTTGAAGCGTTGGTACGTCATTTTTGAGAACTCCCTATAGATGTTCGATGGAGTTAAGATTGGTTGATTGGGACAGCCAAAAACCAGACATTCTAGACGTTGTCATTAAGTCACTTTTGCCTAAGTTTGGAAAACTTTAAAAAACGATATGCATTTTTCACAATTCGCAATTTTCTGCAATGGCGGTGAGATTAGCGCCTAAAAAGCTACCGTAATACGGTCATCGTTGTTATGTATATATACACTACTGACACTTGCAACTTCTTTAGCTCTTATGCATACATCACAAATGCACCTTTACGTTCTTCCTACCAAAAAAAAAAAAAAAAAAAAAAAAAAAAAAAATAAAAAAATTTCTTCAAATTTGTGAACTAAATTGGCTCAATTCGATTTTAAAGCTAAATAAGAAGTACCTTTCATTGTAACACCCCCTTTTATTGGTGTAAAAAAAAAAAATATTTTTCTTATATTACAGTGTGCGTGAGAATATTTAATTTAAAATAAAGTGGTCATTCAGTTAAGGTAACAGTCTATTGGTTAAACGCTTTTCTAACATTTAATTGGCAAATTAACACATTATTGACAGCAATTTGTTTTAACATTTAGTAACTGTCGCTTAAAACTTCATCTCATAAGTTTTAGGAAAAATACAAATTTTTATTTAAATCTTTTTATCAAATTGCCATCTACCGCAATCAAATAAGCAAGTGGATAACAAAAAATAACCGCTACACCATTTTTGTAACAGATTAAAAAAGTGATTATAATAACGATGAGAGTTTCTTTTTGAAATTTAAACAGTCGTTTTTTTTATACAATAACATAATTTTGTTTTGTAATAAAAAAGGAAAATTATTAAAGGCGGAAAATTTAAAATATGATTTAACAAAAGAGAAACAAAAATTAAATTATCAAATCTTGCAAAGATTTCTAGACAATTGCTTACTTCCTGAAGCATTTAAAACTTTTAATGGCATAATTTAAAATAATTTTTAAATGTTTATTAAAGTAAAACAAAAAATCTACTTTGGCGGCTTTTATAACAGAAATCAAAAAGGAACTGGTTTTAAATTAAAAATTAAGTGAAAAAAATATATATGTAGACAAAGTGTTTTAAACTAAAATTTAATAAGCACTTTGGTTTGATAAATATGTATTGACGAAAAAAAACATACAAAATAAAAGTTATAAATTATATTCATAATAAATGAAACCATTGAAAGAAAAACTATAAAAAATATTAGAAAAATCTATACCATCCACTTATTCAGTATTCATTTAAGCTAATGTAAGCCGCTAAGAAACATTTCGGGAAGAAGTCTTAAAGCGCTGTTGGTTGTAAAGATCATGTCGAATATTGAGCTAACAAAGCACCTTTTGCGAAAAAAATAGATTAGCAGAAGCACATCGGATACTCAACAAATGTGTAAAAGATGATATGTGCGCTTCAGCGGTGGTGATTTGACAAAGATGGTGTAGGTCAGATAGTGTAGGCATAAGTTGATTAATATTGCTGTCAAGAAGAACTTGCAAAATCGTTGGGCGCCACTCAAGCAGCATTTTAAGAACGTTTGCAAGCAGCAGGATTTCTACAAATACAAGAAAATTGGGTATCGTACACGAGTTGAAACACAATTTTGCGTGGACAAAATGTTGCTTGATATGATTGTCATTATCATCATGTCGACCAGATTCTATTGCAGGACACTGAGGCACATGGGATCTATTGTGTCTTTTCCGGTCTATAGTTTGCTCAGCAGATCTGCTGCCTTCCTAATGAACAGCAGCAGGTCTGAAATCATAATGGTGGATGATATGCCACCAAGTGAGACCTTATGTCTACCTACGATTTTCCACCTAAAACTATCAAGAACCCCACCTTCAAACAAAACGGGTTTCACTGCCTCTGATGACCATGAGCACAGTCTATAAACATCCACATCTGTAACCGCCATTCTATTCAGATGCGCTCTTAGTCTGCAGTGGCTCGTAAGAATCTCCGTAAGGAGTTTAAAGTTCGGCCTGTCATACTTAAGAACCTCAGAGCGACGCCTGATCGCCACTCTAGCGCGGCGAAGTTTCGTTTGAGCATTCCAGTGTTCCAAGCATCTGGCAATTTCCCAATTCGTGATTTGATTGAACCTGCACAGCAAGGTTCCGGACCTATATAGGGCGTCATGAACGCCATAAAAAGAAGCAATTTTTGCACCGAGTCATTACTAGCGATCAAAAATGGATCCATAACGATAACTTGAAGTGTAATAAACCAGACTTGAAATTCCAGCAAACAATCGAATGAATGGCAAAGCTGAACATGCTTGGCAACAAGGTAATGTTCTGAATTTGATGGGACCAGAATGGTCTCCGTCTATTATGAGCCGTTGAATTGTGACCAGACAATCATAGGGGCTCGTGTCGACCAAAATTGATTTGTTTGAAACGATAATTAGGTAAAAATGATCTGAATAATTGATTCTTCCATTATGACAATACTCGGCCAGATACTGCAAGATCAGTTAAAAATAGAAATGTTTTGCCTCACTCAGTCTTTTGTTTAGACCTCGTCCAGTCCATTTACAATTTGTATTGACCGCTATATAATCCTGTCACTGGAATGCGCTTCACACTTCGACGACTCGATTCTTTCTTAACGTCAAAATATGAGCAGTTTTTAGGCGAAAATATGTGGGCAAAAATTTAAGAAAATGTCATACTATTTAAACGCTCAAATTACCATTATTTTGAGTTAAACACTTAATATGAACATTTATATAAAGCTCTGTTTAGACGATCATCAGATCTTATGATATTGTCAGAGAAATGTACAAAAAAAGACTTACAACCGGGTGGAATTACAAATTTTATCTGTCAACACTGTCAGAAAATTGTCAGATGTCGGAAGTTTTATAATCGGACGGACGATATCATTGTCAGAAAAACATATCGCACTTGTGCCGCTAAAGTGAGTCAACTCAAACAAAAGTTGTCAGTTTTCACTTTTTGCGAGAAAACGATATACCATACAGTAGTTATATCTACCCACTGTAAAAATTATACATCATTATCTCTTTTCTTTTGCCAAAAATACACTTGTTACGCTTTTTGGTGATATAATTTCATATTAAACAGAAAAGAATTGCCTCTCTTTAGAGGTACACTTGCGATGTGTATAAGGGGATTGCCAGATTTTGTTACAAATGTCTTGTAATCGTGTGAACTGACCATATACCACCATGATTGCAGTTTTCCATTGTCAGTAAAATGCTAGGTCTGACAATATTCTTAGATCTGACAATCGTCTGAACAGAGATCTACATTCTACACATTTACCAAAGGCATCACTGTTACGACGTTGAATGTTTTACCAACTTATCGATTAATATTGCCAACGTTCGCTATATTAGAGTACTTTAAAAAACATTATTTTTTTTAAACATAAAAAAAAACAACAACAAATTACACCAAATAGTGATTACATATAATGAGAAAACTTTTGCAAATACTGTTTTTTGTGTGTTTTTTTGAGGGTAATTAACATATTTCTTTTACAATGTATATATAGATTACATAAGCAATGCAACAACAGTAAACAAGAGAAAAAAACAATAACAACAACTGCAACATTAGTGTGCTCAGTAAGACAGGAGAGACCAGAGGAGGAGATCGACATCTTCTGCTCTATTAAAGACAACAACGGCATAATGATTTTTAAAATACCAACACAACAGCTGTTGCAATAACAACTACAAAAATAATATAGTAATCACAACAACACTCGGTCGTTTTAGCATACTCTCGGTACATGAAGAATTTTTAACGATAAGAGTGGTCTCATGTTTATTTCTTCTCTTTTTAGAAAAAAAAAAGCAAAAAAAATTGTATTGAATTGAAAAAAATGTTACACTATTTCATCTTTTATTTGTTGCATTTGTTAGTTATTGTTGTATACTCGTACATATGTATGTACAGTAAATTAAAGATTACCTTAGATATATTTTTGCATAATACTTTGAACGCAATGTTGCATGCCACAAACATATTTTGCTGTTGTTGCATTTTGTTTTTGTGCAATATTTCTTATACAATCGCCATCGTCATATTAAACTTTATGGTTTTTTCTCACCATATCTGTTATTGTTGTTGTTGTTGTTGTTGTTAACGAACGATTCTTTTTCTGACTTTTTGTGTAATTATGGGATACAACAAAATTTCAACAACAGCAACAATAATAGTTAGTAATAATAACAACGAATAATAATTCATAACTAATGACAACAGAAATATTATGTTATTTTATGATTATTGCCAACACTTTTGCTTAAAGAATAATCATGGAAAACGTTTGGTTGGCAACGAAACAAGAACACAAAAATTTAAACAAAAAACAATACAATACAAGTTCATTGTTCTAAATTCGTGGTTTTTTATTATCCAATTTATTCTTTTTTTATTTTTGTTTCACAAACAAACTTTTTTGGCGTGTTTTATGAGAAACCACTACTCATTCCGTAATCTTTACGTTGCTAAGTCTAGATTATATGAAACATTTTTCCATTGCATTTCATATTTCGAGTGATATTGTTTACTAAACTTCTGTTGTTTCGTGGTAAATGCAAATACATATAATCTGTTTTACATAATCATGAAATCAAAGACCACTATGGAATCATATTTGACAACAGGACTCTACATCCTTTTTCGTATTTGCGTACGTTTAGTTGAAAAATGTACATATAATGTACAAAGTACATGAAAGTAAGGCGAGTATACTCGTTTTGGCAACGCCTAACCACCTACCAAACACCATTACACTCGTTCTTGGCAGCGTTAAGCTGAGAGGAACATAAACTTTTTTACAATTTAAATCCTTACAATGATGATGCCTAATTATGTAGATACATTATTTTTACAGATTTTATAAAAGAAATGTGGCAATTTGTTTTTGTCAGTGTAGAAAAAGAAGAATTTAACTTCACATAATAAAATCACACTTTACTCTCTCTTACTCTTAACATTTTAAACATTTTTCGGCAGCATTTTGTTAACACGGATTAGAAGCATCTCAACAAACTACAAAACTAATGATACTAAAAAACTCATGGCTCATATTTAAAAGTTTTCAGAATGGTTTTTTGCTTTTTCAGTGTAGAAAAAGATTCATGACATGTGGCAATGCGAAAAGTGATCAGCTGCTTCTACATTTCGATCAAATTGACAATATGAGTATTTTGTTAGTACAATAACGTTGCGTTAGTATTGGTAATGCAATATTGAACTCTTGGTGGTATCAAGGCGGCATTGTGTATTGTGAGCTACTAATACTCGGTAATCGGAGCAGACTGCAATTATTTCGTTTGGGAAAAAAGGCAAGAATATAATGACAGACATGATTAAGTTATTGCCCTACATGGGAGGGAAATAACGGGGGGGATCGGCTCATAGCAGACAATGTCGCTAAAATTCAGCATAGTTTATTATGGTGACATTCAATGACGTTGTCATACATACTATCATTGTCCTAAGGATTTATCAATTAAATTTTTCATGCATGATAATTTCATACAAATTTCCACTTGATACTGATTTTGTGACGACGATTCATCGATGAAGAATATATTATATAGTGACAATGGCGCTCAAATACACCACCGGGTAATTGAACTGAACAATCCAAAAATTTATTAAAAGAACGATGCCGGGGTTTTCAATTAGAAATGTGTTTTATCTATTGACAAATTATCTTTAAGGACGAAGCACATTTTTGACTCAATTGGTACGTTAACCAACAGAATTGCCGAATTTGGTGTGAAGAGCAGCCGGAGGCAGTTCAAAAACTGCCAATACACTCTGACCAGCGGCATCATTGAATTGTACTTCGTCAAGAACGATAAAAATCGCACACAGTTTTTGTCGATAATGAAAGGTTTTGGACTTGATTCACATGTGGTTTAAACAAGATGGTGCCACATGCCACCAAACGGCATACGATACCATGAACCTATTGACAGATGGGTTTGGTGAGTCTCATGTTTTGGAGTAATCCATTGGCCGTCAAGATCATGTGATTTACCCCACCAGATCAGTTTTTTGTGAGGGTACGAGATATCTCTCGTGTAGAAAGACAAGCCAGCCATAATTCTAGCCCTGGAAGACAACATTACACAACTGCTATTAGAGATTGAAAGATGGAAATGAAGGAAAAAGTATGTCAAAATTGGCGCTCACAGATGGATAACCTGCGGTCAACATATGCATAAAATAATCTTTAAAAAGTAAATGGTCCCGAAAAAAAAAAAAAAAAATTCATTCACTTTTGCAAATTTTTCGTGTTTTTTCAATTTTCAAGATCTAAAGTGTCAATATGGTAACTTCGAAAATGGTATTTGTTCTCTATCCATGTATTCGTAGGCTATATGTGGTGTGTGAATTAAATTAAATTTTTAAATTTCTTTTTATTGAAAAGATTTATTTTTGTCAAAACTCACTCATATTCCATCATATAAACCTTATCGTCACTAACTTTTAACGAGACTTACCTAAAAAGAAAGGAATAAAATAAACTAATTAATAAATTGTCGGCTAAATAATTTTATAAAACATATTTACTATTACTATATAAAGCTAAAATGGAAGTGTTTAAAATTGATTTTTGTTTTTTAAATTAAACTTTCTTTTATTGAAAAAAAAAAAAAAACGATTAATACAGTATGAGGTTTTAAATTAGGTTTTCATTTAAAAAATGCATGACAAATGTGATGATATTCAATGCAAAAACAAAAAAAGGAAAATATATGTTTAATATTTCATAAATTATTGATTTCCCATTTATAAAAAAAAAAAAAATAAAAAATAAAAAAATTCCCCTTTAATTTATTTTCGTTGACGTGCAACAGAAAACTGAAAAAATAATTAAATCATTGAAGCATGACATGAAAGAGGAGGAAATTAAAAACAAACCATCGTCATCATCATAAATCTATACATTTCTTCTTTTAAAATAAAAATAAATTGAAATGAAATAAATAAGAAAAAAAAACTCATACAAAAGTGCACTCATATAACACAACACAACAGTTAATAAAATAAGCATCAGCCGCCATTAATAATAAAAAAAGTTTAAAAAAACTTATTGACATTCAAACTGAAGAAAAATGATTCCAAATGATTTTCACAAAGCGGCGATGATGACCACACGATATTTTTGAAAACAAAACTCCGAAAAACAAAATATTACCGGACCATAAACATAAAATATTGGTAACAAATGAGAAAAATTTTTTTTTTTTTTTTAACCGACCAATACAATCGATTTTTATAATTTTTTTTTATCTTTTTGTTTAAATATTGACAAGTGCATTAAACAAAAAATAAAACTGTTACGGTTAAGAGATTAAGCCACAAAATACTACAACGATAATAACAATATTAAAAAAAAAAAAAAAAATACAATAATATGTGTACACTATTATATAGAGTAGTACCGTACACACCACTTCTGGTAGTAAATATATCAGAGCTATTTAGAGAAAAAAAATTTAGGCTGCACCTGTTTTAAAAATCTTTATAAGAAAAAAGGTGATATTGAAAATAATAATAAAAAAAAATATGTACGACATTAACAGTTTTAGACAGATTTTTTTGTTTCGATTTTTTGTTTGTTTTAAAATCATTGACTGTATCCGTTAGGCCACGATATAGAAGTTAGTAAAGTAAGTTGGTAATAATGGGTAAAAAAAAAAAAAATGAAAAGTAAATACACTAGTTAAGTTTTCCCCATTTTGCTAGACGACTGCTATATTTCGGTCATAACCAAAAATTACAACAGTAATGGACAAAATTATTCAGATATCTCAACTAAAAACGAACAGCTTTGCACTGTCTGTACAAGTAAAGCTAAATTCGTTTTAACGTAACACAATTAAAAAATGGTAGTCTGTCTATTTTATAAGTTGGCAACGCAAAATTGATTATAAATATACCCAGTGATGAACATCATAGGGAATAATCGTGACAAACGTTGACAATATTAAATCATCGATGACTTAAAAATGAATGTAACTGTCACGTGGATTCAGCAATTAAATTTTACATTTTAAGGCCCAACTATAATATACTTAAGCCACTGTCAAAAACTCAACGAAAAGTCTGTCAAATACTTAATCAACTTTTTGATGGCTATAATGTACTTTTTGAATAGTTGTGTCAGTGAGAACATGACAATTGCTATCTGAGAGTTGAAATGAATTCTTAATTAGCATTATATAATAACACAGTTTATATAAAAATTAAAAAAATCTGCATACACCAGCTACTCATGTTTAATCGTCGCTGTTTCAGCTCAAAACATAAGCAAATGAAACTGAACGAAACTCGAAGTTTGTTAAGCACATTATAGTTATACATATTTGATTGTTTGTATTTTCACAGTCGTTTAAGCCAGCTGACGCATATTATAGTTGAGCCTTTAAGATAATTTTGTTCAAATTTCCATTTTATACTGATTCTGTGACGATGATTCGTCAATGAAAATATCATAGTGACAAAGTCGTTCAAATACGTCACCGGGTAGGTAGGAATCGAAGTCTCTGAGTATTTGTGAGATGTCAGACAGTTAGGCAAGCTTTGAGGGCTATCATCTGGTGAGTTAAGGTTCAATTAGATATGACTTGTCTTAACTCTATAGTCACAACTGTATTTGATTGTTGTTGGCATACCACAACGCCATAATCGTAACCGTAGATATCAATCGAATTTTGATTTTCTGCCATTATAAACAGCTGATTACTAGATAATAGTGTTTTTGGATTTTTTTTCATTTTACAACAATAAGCACATCAAAAATCGATGACAATAAATGTGCTTTTTTATGGTTACAGTTACGGCTATGGTGTTATGTTAAGTAATGTCATGTGGTTACGTTATGTTGGGACCCGGGCTTAGAAAGGCTAAGTGGTTTGTTTCCCTATTTCCACATATCCACGAAAAGCTGCTTTTGTTCAACAGGAGTGAACTGAGGGTATTATCGGATCTATTTATCGGGCATTGTGGTTTTAAGAAATGTTAAAGCTAACCAGTGTATCCCCAATGGGCCTCTGTTGTCTCTTCGTTGTATCGTCATCTAAAATCCAAAAAAGCGTAAGCGACAAAAATTCAAAATCGACTTTTTGAGTGATTATGATGTATTTTGGATGATTAAATCATAATCAATCAGAAAGTCGATTTTGAATTGTTTGTCGATTACGGCCTTTTAGATTTTAGATGACGATATGTAGATGCCCTGCTGCCTACCCTGACGGGGTAGAATACCACGTACTTTGTTATTATTGATATATTTTTTATTCATGTCTGCTAGACTACAATGTCAGTCTCAGAGGGTTAATTTAAATTTTTACTAAGTCAGGTAAATATATAGAATCTAGAGCAATTTATGGATTCAATTTTATTGTTGTCTATGTTGTTTATTCATTCTTTACTTCTACTTCAACCGGAGCTACCTTCAGATAGTGTAGCGCTTAATTGCAAACAGGTGTATCTTTTATAGCAGAGTTATTGTATTAATACCCGGCGTCCAAAAGCTTATCGTGGCAGGCGAGAACGTTCAACACATGATACATAATACGCTTTGGCATCTACCATGATAGTTCAGAACACATTGTCTTTAATGTTAGAAATATTTTGGTTTTAAGATATTTGTGTAATTTATTGTCGGGATTAAAAGAAAAGGCCTTTTGTGGTCTGAATTGAGACTTCATTTTGATATGAGGGAAATGTTCTTTAAATTCGTGTAGCGCTTAATTGGTATGTCTTTTATAACGAAGTGCTATAAGCTTATTGGGGCAGGCGAGATTAGTAAACGCATGAACCAATATGTGCTGCGGCTTCTACTGTAAGTCAGAAACACACTATTTTTAATATAGGAAGTGTCTTGGATTTGAGGCATTTGTGCAAACTGCTACCGGAATGAAAAGTGAAGGGTTGTTAATCCATTTAGAGCCAAACCAAAATTAAGTAAAGTATTGCAATCAACTTCAACTTTGTGCAGTTGTGATTGGAAACGACATGAAAGTTAGTGGTATTCTTACTTGTCATAAGAATAACAGCCTTTTAGATAAACTTTCCATGTGATACTCTAGTTTTGGGCTTTCTAAGCCGAACTGGTAGTAATTTTAAGACGAGGAGCTTACATTACCACTTAAATTCTTGTTGCAGTCTAATACAAAAGAAATATTATCGTCGAAATCGATATCTAAAGCTCATAATGAGAATAATTCTAAGGTGGTAGAGCAGTCAAGACGTAGGTTGGGCTCGTACTTGAAGCCATATACAGTTTATAGACTATAAACTTTCGCTGTGGTTCAGCAGTTCTGGACTTTTAAGATCTAAGCGGTAGTGGTTCAAGACGAGCCTCTTGCATTACGACTAAACCAAGAAAAGAGCCGGGCTCTTGTTGTAGTTTAGCATAAACTCAGTACAAAAACCCTAAAAACTACTTGGCTTTAACTTTTCGCTTGAGGACAGAATAATATGTAGTTAAAACTCAGTTTTGTTCCGACTCAGATGGTACTCATTATACCTTTGATTTAAATTAAAATAAAATCCCAGAAGGTAAAATAGAATCACATGCAGTGTACAGTTTTGTTTTCCACTGTTCTTTTAAGTGCCATTTAACACAAAAAAAAGTGATTTGGAAAAGTACTCCTTTCTTTTGGCCAACGAAAGAAAATAATAAAAAAATCGAGAAAGTAACTGTTATTGTTAAAGTCATAGCTGGGTCACGGTTTTATATTTTAATTTTATTCTTTATACAGTTTTTCTTTTTGGTTTTGCTAAATTTAGCAAATCTTTTAAATCATAAAAAATGAGTTTTATTTTTCTTTCCATTTCGATTAGAAATGTAATTTAATGCCATTTTTATATGTTTTTGGTACTTTATGCACTATGCATACATACACTGTACCATGTGTACTATACGATTTTCTTTAAAGTATTGTATTCATCTACCGATGATTACATTAAAACAAAATGAAAAGGGTGTTACAAAAAAAAAGATGAATTTTTTTTCAAAGTGAATCTAGAGGTTCAAAATTGAATGTTATCCACACAAATTTTGGTTTAAGCCCCTCCATAAAAACAAAATTGATGACACTTTGTAATTGACTAAAACACATGTCGCATATACTCTTCACTTCGCTTTTGATCACCCTGTACATTTCAATTCAATCAAGAGTATCTGTGTTATCTGATGGCAGTATTATTTCATACATGATTTTAAATTTATATTGCGATATATTTGACTCTATTACAATCAATACTTGATTCATGACGACGATGATTGTGATGTACAAACATGGCGATGAAGCATATCTGGGACTCGTAATAAAATAATAGAAAAAAACTTCGAAATAAAAAGAAGTAACGCTTTAACCGTTAAGGTTTTTATGCTTTTGTGAGTTTTCACATTTCATTAGTTTTTCAACTTGTTTTGTTTTAATAGTTCTTTTTGTATTTTGACAGTTTGAAAACAACATCATTTCCGTTTAATTTTATTTTCGAATTGGTTTTTCGTACAAAGATAGAAAAAACATATTAAAAAGCCAAACTTTCACTACTTGTTTCTAATTTTTATTGTGAAATGAAAAAGGAAATTATTTAGGGTTCAATAATTTAAATGCTTACATACCATACTATGTAATTAAAGCTCTAAGGGGTTAATAAGTCGTAAGTTTTTATATTATCAGATAAAATAATAACAACAAAAGCTTTAGTAAATATATTCGTCGGAAGCGTTTAAAACATCAACTTGTCTGTCAAATTCTGTTGTTAAAATGGTGTTTACACGGTAGTACAAGTCGTACAACACGTCAAATTATTGTGTAGAAGAGGGCTTATATTATCGTGTAAACACAATATGTAATGAGTGTACGACATTGAGAGCAAATACGGATGAAAATTTGGCAGCCTTACGGCCCTCTTTGTTTTTTAAAATTTGTTTAAAACCATTAAACTTCATTAGATGTATTTTTATGTAAACAATTTTTTTTCGCTTCCACTCTCTTTAAAAATAACTGCTTTCTTTATTCTGATCTTTTACGTAGAGTGCGAACGAATCTGTCGTAAGATTTTTAATCTCATTTTTATAATAGAATTTTATATTTTACGTACGTAAAGTATTATCGTGTAAACTAGCCTTAATGAGTATTTCTAGAGTAGTGACTACAATAGACTAAAAAAGAGAGAATAGGCACTTAAAAACGGCGTAGGAATTTTTGATCGATAAGGATTAATATATTAGCGCGTTGTCAGGATTTAATAATTTACGTATAATGTTTAATTTAAACACTAGCACTACTAATATTCTATACTGACTGACTTACAATCATGCAACAATAATCTCTAGAAATATATTTACAAACTAGTTTTTATCATCTGATGTTGCCCGGGCAGGAATCTATCTATCCGGCGTTGACCGATCCTATCAATTTCTGTGTCACCTATTTATGCTTATAAAGAAAATGCTAAGACGACATTAGAAATCTGAGATGATACGATAGTAAATATTATTTTTTATGGGAAGTAAACGCCCACTCTTCCTGTGGTGTTAATTTTTTAATTTAATTTCAGATAATAATAAGCGGCGGTGTTGTGGTTTGATATATATTTAATAGCTACGTTTTTCGTAAGGATGGACTGACTATAAACCCAAAAATGCTCTTTTTACCCCTTATTAGCTCCTCAAAGTGCAACATTTGAAAATGTGCTTTTGTGAAACAAATTTTAGTGGCTGATTATTGTTAAAAAACAATAATTTTTGGTTTATGAAGACAAAATGCATGTCATTTCAGAAGAAAAGTCACTAATTTGGTCCGTTTTATCACGATTTAAAGGTCTCCTAAGTTGAATTTTGAAAAAAAAACATACCCTATTGCACCTTAGTTTATTGTTTGTTTGTCCATTAAGCACTAGCAGACTAACTAACGAAAGTGCTATTTGTGGGTTACAAAATGTAGGTTGTACCGTAACTTATCATAAGCTTATACAATTTACGCCAAAAAAAAAAACCCAAACAAAATTCAAGAACCTCATGTTACTCCTGTGGTAGCGGAATTTAGTTATCTGTTAGACCCCACACCCGAAAACACTACCAGGGCGGTTGTGTAAAAGTATCAAAATGAATATCTGTGATATTTAAATTAACACTCTGGCAGCAGTTTGTGGTTAGTCAGCTCAAAAGACATTTTATTAAAGAACCAGGATGAAAGTTCATTATTGATCAATTTAAAGGCAGCTTTCTTTAATAGTCATTCCTAAGGCTGCTGTTTATAACAGACAGCTCAACGTTGGGTGTAACAGCCAGTTTAGAGGCCATTGTGTGTAACAATCACCCAACATTCGATATCTGGAACGGTTAAAGACGCTGTGTGTAACAGTTAGTCAGGAAGGAACTGTATGAAACAGTTAGAACAGCAAGTCTGAGAGATATATAACTCGTTAAACGGATTTTAATAGTTTTCAAAGTCAGAAGTCCCTCTAGGACCGAGTGGTGGGTATATGGATAACTTAGTGGAAATAGAAAATGACAACAGAATGATGGTTTAAAAAATGAACTGCAATGTTGGATCTAGTGTTCTCTCCGACGGGCTTGTGATAGGCATATCTCACCGTCTTTAAAAAACCTATAGTTTTCAGGCTCAGATATTCGACGTAATGTCAGACTATAGAGCACTATTATATGACAGCAGTATTCCACAGTATTCAAATTTTTGTTGATAGCCAAACGGCGCTTCTTTTTTGAATTCGTACACTTATACATCTCTATTAGTCAGACAATATAAGAATCAGCTGCCAAGATTAAGTCGTGTGTAGTACACACGAATTAGCTAGAATGCGATCTGCTTTGAATATCTTCAACGTGGCTGCATTCGCAATTCTGCTTGGGTTTATCAGAAGTAGTATCTTCTGGGTTTTCCTTCAAAATGGCTGTGAACAACAGTTGGTGTAATCTTGACACTTGTGGGGTGGCTAAGTTAATAAAACAATTTTTTTTAATAGACGGAACATATCGAGATTGGGTGTTTGAAGAACATATCATATCGGGTGCTGTGAGAACAAGCGGATAAACTTGGACTTCCCTTCAACGACTGTTGTTGCAGTTGTAAGAACAGGGGCATGTTAATGTTCTTTACGAATGCTCGACCTTAGTTGTCGAGAGAAACTGACTCCTTGGCAGCTACATAATGTCCACCTACACCTGCTGTAGCAGTAGCATTATTAGTGGTTGCATTACTTCCTACAGCTGCATTAGTATTACTATTACCTGTTGTTGTACCAGTTCCCGAACCCGCATTCGAGCTGTTGCCAGCATTTGTGGCCACAATGGGCGGCCGTTTATCAGTTCATTCGGAGTGCTTTTGCATGTGTTTGTTCAGATATGTTTCCTGGGTGTACGATTTGCCGCAGTACTAGCAAATGTGCGTCTTCAAATGCTTTGATTCTTTGTGTTTCGGTATGTGATCTAAGAGTGAAGCGTCGTCCGAAAAACACTTGTAACACGAATTACATTTAAAGGGTTTATCGGTTTGGTGGCAACTGGAGTGTGATTGCAGATTTGAGAGTTGTGAAAAGGCCTTTTGGCAACCAGGATGTCGGCACTTGTAAGGTTTGTCGCCGGTATGGGTACGTATATGCTGTTGTAGATGGGAGAGTTGGGTAAATTTGTTGGTGAGTTTTTGACTTAATTAACTATTGAGATATATCACGGCTACAGGCTGGATCTAATACTATATGGTGTTTGGTGTGGTCTTGTCAAAACGGGGTCCGTTCCATTAAGCTTGACTGTCTACTACCACAGCTTGACTGTCTACTTGACAGCTAAATACCACAGAAACCAAACCAGGTCTAATAAAAGCTGTTTAATAAGAGAATTACTCCAATAAAGGGTATGGGAAAGAGCGGTAAGCCAGCAAGCTGCTATAGAGAGACAACAAATAAAAAAAATCCAGGAAAAGCGGAGTTATAGGAATGCATTTGATTTTAATTTTAAAAAGTGCTGCAGTTAAAGTATATAAAGTTTGTACGATAAAATAGGTTTTAGTGATGATAGATACTTTCGGGCTGACTTCAGTTTGTCAAGTACTTTGGCCTTGCTTTGTACAGTAAAAACAATTAAAATATTGTTACAGAAATGAAAACACCTAAAAAGATACACCAATATTTAAAACAATAAACTTTACTGTGGAAGTTATTCTATTGATTGGTGTCAAGACTTCGATCAGCCTACCAAGGCTGCATTTAATTGAACAGTATGACCAATACCACTATAAGTGGGATATGTAATTCAAATCTTAACGGAAAATGAGTTGTAAGTTGTGGAATGTACTAGACTATTCGAAACTAATGTTAATTAACTATAAAAGCCGCAGCATTCTCCTTAGTCAGTCAGTTAAAATTTTACAGTCATAAAGTCGTGCTAAGAGTTGAGTATTGAATAAATTTGTGTATTAAGAGGAAGTTAAATAAGTTGGACATTGTGTATAAAGATAATTTGGAAATAAAGACTGTAGAAAACCATAAATTCGCTTTATTTATATTATTCTACGCAATTTGAAAGAACCCAAATGTTTTAAAAAGGTTAAAACAATGCTAAAGAACAGAGTCAAGTATAAGAAATGAGCATCGTTCCATCATGGAACGCCTTACAGGATCAGAAATTTTTCAACAAATAAATAATAAATCTTTTGAAAGGACAAATCGTTAGTTCTTAAATGAATAGAAAAAAAAACGAGAAAATGAAATGAAAATTAATGAATGGCGTTCGAATGAAGTTTGTTTTACTTATGACACCAATATGTTACACATTTTTTACAATTTTGAATTTCTGCCTGGTGGTGGAAAGAAAATATTAGAAGTGAAAAAAAATCTTGGAAAAATTCCCATCAAAAACATTAATTTACATCTTTCCCAGGCTTTTGCAAAGTCTAGGCACAAACAGACAGACAGGCATTACAGACGACTATTCGTTGCATTCAATTTTCATATCATACATGGTAAAATTGTTTAAAATTGAAAACTTTATTTCTTCTTCTTTTATATTTTTTCGTGTTTTTTCGGTAACAAAATTACTTTACAATCTATTTTCGCTACATTTTGCGAACGTTTTGTTGTAAATGCTCACTGAATTAGTATTGAAATTTAATAAAACATCAGACTAGCGGCGGCAACAGCTACGCCACCAACAAACCAACTTTCAAGAAAATTTTACATGCAACAATATGTTGCTCTAGAGGCACAAAAAAAAATTGTTATTGTATTAGGAAATAATTTAAAAAGCAGCAGCAAGTGTAGAAGCCTACAAATAATGTTGCACTAACACTAAAGATGAAAAAGGGGATAAAAAAACACATTTTTTTTTTTTTTTTTTTTTTGGAAGAAGACCGACTAGCCAGCTAGTTGCTGCACAACAACAGCAACAACTATTTTTATGTTGCCGTTTCACCTCTACTACACCGTAATGGCAACAACGGCGTGTAGAGATCCGCAAGCATTAATCAATGTTTTTAAAGTTGTCGAATTGTTGCAAAGAATCGCAAAAAAAAACAAAAATGAAGATGACAATAAAGTAAAAATAAGTTTTATTGTGTAGAGATGAAAGTCAAACTTTTTTTTTTAAAGTACTTTACGTCTGGCGGTTATGTTGATTGTCTTCTTGCCACTTGAAATGCTAACAGCTACGACTAAAAACCATATCTTCAATGAATCTCTCACACAAAAATATACGAAAGTAGGGAGCGCTCATCATCATCAGCCGCAGCAGCAAAGACAAAAACGAAAAAAATTGTTGTATAGTTTTCCTGAAGCTATTGTAACAGTTTAATGGGAAAAACTTAAGCTATTTGGCAAGATAATAGGCATTTGTCCGAACAAAATATTATTTCATATTAAGTGTGTCCTATTAAATGAATTAAATGATATTTCAATATCTATTAGATTCTATATTATATAGGAATATACATATAAAGAGCGCATGGTGTAGTTGGTTATAGCGCAAGCATACAACACAAATGGCCCAGGTTCGAGTCCCAGCAGAGGGTATGACAAAAAAAAAAAAAAAAATTTTAATTGCAGTTTCGAATGCTTAATAAAAAAAATTACCTCTGGCGATGATGACAAATATCAAACAAATGATAAGTGGAAAACGCCACCTACTAAGTAAGGATCACCACCTCCAAAACGTAGTAAGAATCTTCACCACTACACACAATCATATACAGTGGATATATCATCTACTAAGCTCAAATGAAATTGAAACAAAGCAATGGATGCTTTGTGGAAAACCAATATGTTCCCTCAGAGGAGTGACGAAAGAAGCAAATACTACTTAATACAGAGTTATCTTTACCATTATTCTTATCATTGCTATAACGTCTTTTAGCTTCGGAATGAAAAAAGCTCTTATATACAAAACACTCTGTCTACTCGGGATTAGTTATGGGATTGGAGATTTCAGACTGATCGCACATCGCTCACGTACAGTTCGAACACAGCAAGTCACCAAAAGCCTTCAAATTAAGATTTTAGCGCAATCTTTTTGAAAACAGAAAATCATAAATATCATGCAAAAGTCCATAATAACTCAAGTTATTAAAAAAGACTTGGGACTTGACTGTTTCAAACGAAGTACCTTTTTAAAAAAATAGGTTAGAAAAAACCAAATAATTTTTGGTAAGGAACACAGATACATACATAAGATACCTTGCACAAAGGAAATCTTGCACAACTGTCTAAAAAAATCTGAGCTCATCTTTCGGTTTGAAAAGCGTAATTATTCAACTGCAATCATGGCTTGGTCGGACATCTTCCGATGGGGTCAGCGACTTGCATTTCAGTAAACAGGTGGTTAAAAAAAACCGTTTTAGAGGCTATTGAGAAGCCACGTAATTATTTTCTGATCCAAAACAGTCGTGGATTCTGCACAGGACACACACCTAGCTTTCACATAATTCGACATCTTTCATTTGCTCTCCACAGTGGTCCTCCGTCAGCTTTGATATGGGATGATACGTTTCAAAACCAACCCTATCTCCGGCTCATAATGTTAAAACGACGCAAGCCAGGCTTTTAATTTGTTAATTTGTTTCATTTGTTAGCTTTGATTTGTTCAAAATACCCAAACGATACCCAAACATGATTTCTTTTGAAACTGCATTGGTTGCGTATAGCTATAGCGTAAAGATTAGGAGCCGACATTTCGGACGAATTAATGACATGAGACAAGTAGTCAATGTGCTAGAGCTAAGTAAAAGGAGGAAAAAATTGAAAAGTAAGACCAGATGACAGAACAAGGATGGTGTACAATTTTTACCTGTAGGATTATAACAGCACTGCTTGTCAGTCTAACTACATGCTGGGCACTGTATAATCGCGCAAATAGCTTTGCGTATGGGACTCTAATTTTATGAATTTGTTTGCTTAACCTATTAGAAAGAGAAAGAGAAGGAAACTGTGCAGAATTTTTGAAATTTTGAGAAAACAAGAGTGTTGCGCTGGTAACTGTAAAGTCTGAAGTTTTGGCGAAAACTTATAAGGATTATATTCTGGCGAAAGCAACTGATTGCAAATGGCTTGCACAATCAAAAAGTGGTGATTTGGGTGTGCATGATGAGAACTGTTCTAGTTAGCTCAAAAAGTTTTAACATTGCCGGCTTTTGAAGGTACTTGAGCTAGTTTAAAAGGACGGAAATAACCACATTGCAGCAAGACAAGGGAAATAGGTTTTTTTATTTGCAAATCTACTGAAGTAGCTAGCTGCCTTATCTGTTGCAAGCATGATAGAACTCGTCATAACAAGAAATAGAAGAACAAAAATCAAAGTAGAGAGTTTCCATCATTTGCCCCTACCTAATGATTTGGCCATCAGTAGTAGTGAGGGATGGTTGCTCGGTTACTTCGTTGGTTGTTTTGTTTGATGGTTGATGTTGTTGTATGTTGCAAGTCAATGTAAATTGTTGTTACAATCAGCAGCAGTATTTCAACAAATATAACAGCAAAAAAAAATACAACTAAAGATTGCCTTGTAAAAACAGGTAAAAAAGTGAAAAAAAAAAACTGAAGAAGAAAAATCAGCAGCAGCAACAGCAAGTGTTAAAACAACAGTTTATACTAAATATATGCAGATTTTTTTATTGTAATTTGCTGTTGTTGTTGCTGTTGGCGTTGCTTATGTCAAGATTTATCTCTTGGGTTAGAAAAGACCTCCATTTAAATATTGCTTACAATGGAAGTCTATAATGGAGTCATTTTTCTGTTGCATTGTTTCTTTTTCCTGCTGTATCTGCGATATTTTATTTTTGTTGTTGTTATATGTTGCATTAGTAACATTGAAAGGTGTTGAAAGATACATCTACGATTTGTTGTAAGTTTTTTTTCTTCTTTTTTTGTTTCACTGCTACTTTTGTCGCAGTTGCTGGCTGTTGTTATTGTAGTTCACATTTGTATTGCCAGCATGAATTTGTTTGTTTGCTAAGGTGACAAACATAATTTACAACAATAATTTGAACTTGAAATGCTAAATAACGAAATAAAAAAGAATTGTAAAAAATCTGTTGCTAATGATGGTGGTTAACATTTGAACACTTTGTTCCTTTAGGAAAAAGACAAGGAGAAACAAAAAAAAAAAAAAAATTACTTCTTGTATTGTGTGTCATAAGAGATAAAACAATAGAGATTTGTTGTGTTACAAATAGTTTTTAATAAGATGATGAAAACAATTTCTGTTGTTGTTGTTTAACGTTATCTTGTAACGGTTAATGGGAAAATGTTGGCCAATGAACTTGCTGCGTGAGAGAATACGGGAAGAAAAATTAGGCAATTTTTTGTTTCTTATATATATCGTACAGGTATAATAGGTCATGCAAGGGAAATTTTAAACCAATTTCTAGAAACAAGGCTTTTTTAATTTGAAGATTTTACGAAATTAGTTGTCGAATAAGTGGGCCTAATAAAATTGCATTAATCTGAAATCTTAGCAAAAATTCGTTGTAAAAAGTTCTAATGGTCACAAATTTCAGTTCGATAACACTGTGCTAGTTGAATAAACCGACAAGCGGGTTATTCGGCGGGCAAACCTAATTCGAGTACGCTGAATCCAGTGGTGCTAACCGTTTTTTTAGGTTAGTTCTTGTTTTTGATACATACCATTATATCGAAAATGGAGGAGATTGCACAATATACATTCGCGTAACTTAAAAGCAGTTTAGCTTATTGAGCTCAAATTCCGCAATAAAATTACCTTTAAGTAAGAAATATATTTTTTTTTGGAAAGTGAACATTGGGATCACATTACTACGTAAGTACGTACGTATGTGAAATATTTTATAATCGGAACAGTAATATCACTTATACGTACGTTATTGCGCTTTTTAAGAGTGGAATGAAAGAAAACCAGCCATCTATATTTGTCTACAGGTGTTGCATACAATTGTTTGAAGAAAATCAAGAATTCAGCGCAATCCGCTGCGGAAACACTAAATTATAGACCGTGAGACGAAATTTTTAAAGAAGTCTTGAGACAAGTGCGATTACTTACAAATTTTTTACCATACAGGAAAAATTATGAAAAGAATATTATAGGGGTTATGACAACAGTCATTTAAACCCTTAACTTAAGATGACGTGTCGCCCACAAAAATTTTCGACAATGACGGGATATGCCCGCCACATACTTTAATATTTCAAAAGTAGTAGTAAATTTACTTATTTATTTATTTAATTTTATGTTCTTATAACATCCGCATAAAGTTGCATTAAAATTTGCACACACATGTTTTTGCGGAATTAAATCGCAAGGTAAGTTGTTATTAAAAACCTTTCTGATGGTTTGTTTCTTACGTTGGGGTCACTGACTTGTACTTCTGTGAACAAGGATTAAAAACATGGGATTGTTTACCAAAAAATCGTTTTTAAACCCTATAACTAAAGGTCACCGACTTGCATTTCTATGAACAAGAGGTCAAAACTTCGGCCAATGTTTAGCAAGAAACCGTTTTATAGCTATTTAACAATTTATTGTTCCAAAACCAACTGTAGACTTTCCAGCAAGATTAGGGCTAAAACTGTATGAACCTGGATTTCACTTTTTTGTCTAGAGAATGGCCCAATGGCAGCCCTGATCTGAACCCAGTGGATTATTAATTGAAGACCGTTTTAGAGGACAAGGTTTACTATAAAAGGTAGTCCAACATTCCTTAGAATTGGTCAATGCTAAGGACAATTTAAGAAAGAATAAGATGCGTGTCAGGACGACTTAAGGCGTATGTGAAAGCCAAAGGCGGACATTTTGAATGAGACTTAAAAGTATGCAATAAAAGTATCTGCAGCACTAAATTAATTCCAAAAAATGTCAAAAAACATCACTTTTTTTAATTTTATGGACTAAGATATGTACGAGGGCGTATTCATATTGAAGCTACCTAAGTAGGAAAAAAAAGATTTTTTTTTTAAAAACCATTCATTACTCAACATAGTCTCCTTTTAGCTCAATACACTTAGTAAGACGATTTTTTTTTATACCATCTGAATAATACGATTTCAGGAACTCCTCAAAATACGCATTAGTTTCGGTAATCACTTCTTCGTTTGAGATGAATCTTTTTCCTGCGAGCCATTTTTTCAAGTTGGAAACAGGAAAATGTCACTAAGGGCTAAATCTGGATTATAAGGTGGATGTTCAACCAATTTGAAGTGGATTTCTCGTAGTTTTAGCATCGTATCTAATGCTGTGTGAACCGGTGCGTTGTCTTGAAGAAAGATCACTTTTTTCGTGTTTAAATGTGGTCGTTTTTCCTTGATTGCATCAACCAATTGATCCAATAATGCACGATAATACTCTCTTGTGATTGTGGATCCCTTGTCAAGATAATCGATGAGCCATATTCCGTATGCATCCCAAAATACAGTGGCCATAACCTTGCCAGCCGATTTCGCTGTCAGCGCCTTCTTCGGAGCACTTCCACCAGCTTCCACCCATTGCTTCGATTGATTTTTGGTTTCAGGTGTATAGTGGTGGACCCACGTTTCACAGTTATTAATCTACGCCAAAAATCAGCACGATTATGCTTTATCATATCCAAACACCGCTGTGAAGTGATCTGTCGAACTCGTTTTTGTTCAATACTGAGCAAACGCGGCACCCATCTTGCCGATAGCTTATTCATATGCAAATGTTCATGCAAAATGTTAAACACACGTTCATATGATATGTTTACCATTTCAGCAATCTCACGTATTTTGACCCGGCGATCATTCATAACGATATTGGTGGTATTGTTGCAGTGCTTGTTCGGCCCCGTTTAAATTCAGCAATCCAATATTATATATACAATCTGACGGCTTTTCAAGCTTTTCTTTTGTCTCTTTCGCCGTTTTGCCTTTCCAATAATAGTGTTTAATCCCTACACGAAATTCACTTTTTTCCATTTTCCAAGAAACACAAAAGTTGCTTACTTCAAACGGCTACAACAAATAAACTAATCGATGAATTTGGCTAAAATTTTAACAGCTGACGTTTGACAGATCGTAATTTCTAAGAAAGAAAAAGTTTTTGTGTTTGTGCTGCCATCTAGCGCTAGGTAGCTTCAATGTCAATCCGCCCTCGTAAGACAAAAACCTATGCGATAAGAAATAATAAAGTAGAAATATCTGTAAAGCGATACCATTTTTCTGATAGGTGCTATCGACAACAAAAATTTTATTTAGAAATTTTGCTAACACCTCCAAAATCTTGAGTTACGGGTGAAACCACAGTTTTTTATATCTTCAAGCACTTATAAGTTAATAACTTACATAAAAATTAACCGATTTAAGATTCTTTGTTGACTTGGAAGAGGAGGAACAGACTTAATAAATAGTGTAACTTTTCTTAAGTAAATTTAAGGAATCTGTACATATTTATTAAGCAAAAATATTTTTTATGTCATTCATTTAAACTTTACTTAAGTAAACGTGAGAAATCTGTATGTATTTATCAAGCAAATATATCTTTTATATCATTCATTTCAAATTTACTTAAGTAAACTTGAGGAATTTGTATGTATTTATCAAGCAAAAATATTTTTTATGTCATTCATTCATAATTTATGTCATTCATTAAAACTTAACTTAAGTAAACGTGAGGAATCTGTATGTATTTATCAAATATATTTTCTATATCGTTCATTGAAACTTTACTTAAGTAACCGTGAGGAATCTGTATGTATTTATCAAGCAAATAAATTTTTTATGTAATTCATTCTAAATTTTCCAAGTTTTTGGAAATTTTTTGACTGTCTATTTTTGGATTTATTGAAGTAGTATGTTTAGTTACGAATAAAATGATAACTCATTTTCGAAAAACTCCATAACTTTTCACAGTATTAATGCGAATTTATGCAACCATCCAATAATATAGATTTTTAAAAATTACATTTCTCTTACCTTCAAAATAAAGTCTTAAACCACAAAATCCAAAACAAATTGCAATTATTTGATCATAAATAAGTCTCCTCCTACACTACCAAACATTATAATCTACTGTGAAAAATAAACTTCCTTTATAAGCCTTATGGTGGTGGATAAAAAAGATAAGGTTGAGATTCTTTCCATGCAGTTTTAAAAAAATAAATCAAACACTTATTAACTTTTCAAACGTTTTACTCTTTCTTTCTCTTCATATCGTACAATATTTTGTTCAAATTCGTTCAATTTCTTTTTGTTTCCCCCCAATTTAACAATAACAACAACAGCAGTAACAATAGTAAAATCCAAACCAATAATCGATAAATTTGTTTTATGTTTTGTGGGGCTGTACAATCAAATCATAGAGTAAGTAAATCTATTGATTAATGTTCGCTAATGGGATTGTTAAAGCGAAATAAATTTCAATACAAATAACCTCTGGTTAGTGTTTTTTTCGTTTTGTTGTTTTATTGGTCGGGCATATAACAGGCAATCAAAACTCAATAAGCTTTTATGGATGGGACTGAAGGGAGTAGAGGCGATAATACTCGTATAATTTTTGGTTACAGTCCTACGATTTTATATTTTTATTTTTGCATTTCCCCCACAAGAAATAAAAGCTGGTATTTATGATGGTTAATGGCATTTTGAATGGTATAATTTTAAAGTCATAAAAAACTAAAGGAATAGGAGTCACAGATAAAGTAGTAAACTTGTTATTGGCGAAACGGATAAGAAAGGGTGTACGAATAAGTGAAGTAAAAATATTTTCCGGCAGCAACTTGGACTCCTTAATATTTGCTCAATTCATCCAAACTATAAAATGTTATGTTATATATGGTCACCTTATTCAAGACAATTCTACGTTCAAATAAGTGCAAAATTCAATGCGTCGAAATGATAAGGACAGTGATTTATTTATCCAAACCTTTATTGAATTTTGCACTTATTTACATAAATTTAAATAAACACAATATAACGGTACATCTCTAACAGTAAAACCGGCTTATTATTCACTTATGTGAATAAGGTGACCATAGATAACATTATATATTTTGGAGCAATTGAGCAAATATTAAGGTGACCTTATCATTTTGAAGCACACCTTGTATAAGAATCACTTGAAATATGTTTGAAAGACAGAATAAACTTTATAAACGTTAGGGTAAAACGAACTAATCACACACCTTTCGTTCACTCTGGTCATAACGGAAGGACATTGGACGCTTCCGAAAACTAAATACAACTGTGGACCAAAATTAAAAATACCTATTGAGTAACGAATTAGTAGAAGATCCGATGGCGAACCAACGGTTTTATAAGGTAACCTAAATGGAAGTACAATCAAAAACATGCCGGCAGAGTAGGAAGAGCACTCGAATTTTTGAATTTCCGAATTTTAAAAGAATTTAAAATACGCCTCGTGAGAAGAATCAAAAACAAAAGAATTTAAAAATAAAATTCGGAACGTTAACCGAGTCGAAAAACATCAAAACGAAAACGAGGAATTCTTTTTCAGTAAATGTTGTTTGCGTAATATGAGACATGCATGTGTGTGATACTAATTGATATCGCTGCAAACACAAACGAAGGCATGGTATTACGCATTTAGTCTTACACAAACAACATGCATTGAAATGAATTGCTCGTTTTCGATATTTTTGCCTATTTTTAATTCGTTCGTAGTATAAAATTCGTGCTCACGAGTTAAAGAACAAAAATCGTAAGCACAGATTTTAAAAATTATAAATTTGTGCACACGACTCGAGCAAAAAATATTTTGAGCAAAAAATATGATTCGTGCGTGCTCAAGAATTAAAAAATAAAATTCAGTAGCACGAGTCATAAAACGAGCGACCAAAGAAAATTCTGTTCACGAGTCGAGTTTTTGCGTACTATACTAGCAAGCTAGGCATTTAATAGTCGGTGATCAATAAGTTGTAAACGTTTTTTACAAGACACGCACAAATCTATAACAGAAAGTGACAAAAACAAAGGTGATGATGAATGAAACTAAAAAAGTGTTGCGTGACACTTCGATTATACATACATAATTCCGCGACATCTCAAGTGGAACAAGGGGGATTTACTTCAATTAATGAGCTGCACTCGTATCTATTTTTAGACTCATTGAAAGAGACCTAACATACAGTTTAACGCCGACATATGCATTAGTTAGATAAGTTTTTCATAGCGTAAATACTCAAAACTGTTGAAAACCGTCAGATGATCTGGTCTTGGATTTAACCGCGGACCTGTTTTGGTTGTTATGCGGGTGTTTTACCTATCATATAACAGCGGAACACTTAGATTACTGTACAGTTTTTGGGTGTAGCATTTGTAGTTAAGAACTTTACTCTCAGTGCGGTATCAATCCTTCGATTTAAGATTTTTTTCTTCCTTTAATACTCCACTTGGGAACATAGGGCTTCAACAAAAAGATTCAACTTAATCTATCAATGCTAATCATTTTTACGTCTTGGAATGTTCTATCGATTCTATTCGGCCATAAAAATCTATATTCTTGATGGTGTTAGGCCAAAACATTCCACACACAATTCAGAACATTAAAAAAAAAAAAACTCTAAAGATTCCGAGCCATGTTCTTATACATAAGCCATGTTTGACTTCCATACAGGAATATAGACTTTACTTGTGAATTAAAAATTTAGAGTTTGGTGTGGAACGGGATATCTGCGTTTTATGCATCAGATTCTAGTAAGGCGACCGAAAGCTGGTGTAGCGTTTAGTAATTCTTCGTTCAACCGTCCATGAGTATTCACATATGTTGCTGATGATACAAGGTAATAATATTTCATATACAATTCGGAGGTATTTGTAAATAAAATCCTGAAATTTCCGGACATGGTCTTAAACACAAGCTATTTTCACTTCCATACAAGAGCATGGACTATACATATGAATTGTGGTGCACATGAAAGTGGTGCTTCGGGATATCTAAGTTGCTCACCAGATTCTATTCAAGCTACCGAAAGCCGATGTAACTTTCTTTAGACATCATGCATTCCAGAACACAGAAATTTTTTACAAATGGAAATATCTGATTCCTGATCGTGGGCCTATTATCGATGGTGATGTTTATGCGCGTTGCAAACACTTTACTAATATTCATCTCCAGACTAAGTTTTTTTTTGCTATGATCACAAGGTCGTTGAGTTTGTCTGCATGTCGAAGTTGTGGGACAAGTAAAACATAAGTTTAACGTGAGTATCGCTACGCTGGCATACCCCACGGTGCCCAAGACACAAGTAAATACAATGCGTCCACCAACGCCTCCATATATGATAAAAAACCACGTGAGTACCGAATTCGAAGGCATGTTATTTGGACATAACTTCCACCTTAGCAAAGTACCGGAGACTATCTAAATTCATACCGATCTATGGGTCACGGCAGTCAATTAAGAATGTAACACAACACCGAGCTAAAGCTCTCCCCTAAGATATGGGTATAAAAAACAGCCACCATGTTGCTTCCACAGATGTCTACTTCATAGACCTAGATCACTGTGGCTCCCGACTCCAGTGGTAACAGAATTAAGCCCCCGCTCAGATTTCGTAGCATAAATGCTACTACCAGCATAAGTCCCAAATGACTCCGGAAGGGTGGCCAAGGCCTAGGACAGTAAGCATGTCATTCGTATAATCAAGGCTTTCTAGATTTTTATACCTCTTGCCACTACTTTTTGTGGTGGTACTGGATGTAATTATGCTAAAACTTCGATTTAAGATAATGTAGATACAGTCTGATCAGAGACTCCATTATGGTATCAAAGGCATAGAAACTAAGATTACTTTTATTAATTCAGAAAATTCGGGTAACACGCGTAACATGGTGTGGACTTAAATTTTTGAAAAAAGCTTTGTAGTTGCATTTACTACACGTGTATCGCCTGTTGTGATAGAGGTATCAAGGCGTTGATTCGATTTAAAAAAATTAAGGCATTTCACTTATATAGTGGGGATAACTCTTTAAGTAAATCTTTTTGAAGAAAATCATATAATTTTCTCTTCACCCTTTTATCCGCCATACAATTCAATTTAATCAATGAATTTTGGCTAGACATACATATATGAAGCTGAAAAGAAAAAAAGTTACTATCGCTTATAAAAACTATTTTATTTATAAGCCGGAGGCGATAAATTCCTTGACATTGGTTAAACATCAAAACAACAGTAATAACAACAAATACGATATAAATGCCATATAAATCTTCGAACCAAAGAAATAATAGAGACAAAACAACAACAACAGCAACAAACAACAACATGTCTTTTATAAAAATCGTAAGCAATTAATCTTAAAACACAGCTAGGCTGACTGTTGCTACAAAAGAAAAATTCAACAACAGCGGATAGTCAGACATAATCGTATAGACACAGACGAACAAACAGACACACACACAAGAAAGAAAAACATTTTCCTTCATAGGGGTGGAGGAGTATTAATGGAAAAATTGAAACAACACAACTTTATTATAAAAACCATACACGCCTACATAATGTCAACAATCATATGGTAAAAAGAAAACAGAGGGGGAAAAGAAAAATCATTTTAAAAACTCTAAGATTTTACTACATTAGACAAGCGAGAGAGAAGGAAAAGAAGTAAATCTTTTAAGCCAAAATGTTTAACACACAGAGAGCAATAGCTTAAAAACCATTGATAACTTGGCTTTAATAAGAAAACGTTTCACAATTATTGTGAACGAGATGTTTTCAATGTTTGGCTCTACAAACACCTCTTATGGCTCCTCTACAACATATGGTATTAATGGTACCACACATATTATCATCATAGACTCCTTTTTTCGTAGTAGTTTGGTGGTAGTCATGTACAAGTGGTGATCGTTTATAGTTAATGTAACGAGTCTTGTAATGCAAAACAACAACAACAACAACAACTTAAAATTTAAAATAAACGCCACCACACAGCACAGCACAGGAAGGATTCATATGTGCACAACAATATAACGCAATCACAGTTGTATTCGTCGTCGTAAAAGCCAATTTAATGCCATTTTACGTATTGTCCCGCATAAAGTTATTATATGAGAGAGAGATGGTAAAATTATAGAAAAAGTAATAAAAAATGATTAAAAATTGATCATTAAATAAAATTACAAGACTAAATGAAAGAGTCAAAACATTGTAACGATTGATTTATACAGAAATAATAAAATAATTTCTTAAGAATTTTTAAAAAAAGTATGAACAAATTTATTTTATTATGTGTACTTCCATATTTGTTGATGCAAATTTTTTTACCATATGAAAGAATTTAATTTGTTATTCTTTTCGCTAAAAAATAGTTATTGAAGTCTTAAAAAGAAGCCCCTGGGGTAGATCTCTGCTAACAGTTTGTTCGCAATATCATTGGTATTCATGAAAAGTGGCTTACGAATCCATAACGCCTCGTAAAAACAAAAGGATTTTCCTCGACACGACATAAATCGAAATAGAGTGAAATTGAAATCGCAAGAAAATTGACAGTGCCATTCGATTCAAACTTTTTAGACGTGGCTGATATTATCAGTATTAAGATAGATAGATGTAGTTTGTTTCTCAATAGACAGGCTTTACTCTTTGGAAGTGCCAGGCAAACCAACTCAGCTAAATGTTATTGCCTTGAACCTTTACAACGGTATTCAGTTTTCTAGATATTGAATTTATTCTAATCTGCAAAGCTTTTAGATTTGATTTTGTTTACCAGATTTTGGCCTGTTACAGCACCAGCACCTCCTTTCAGGAACTTCTGCTTATTACCAATTGGTCACACCCACCGCAAACAGTGATTCTTAGGCCTGATCTCTCAAACATTAACAAAGGCGTCCTCTACGTCGATGCCCACTAACTCCCACGTCGAACACTCTTCTTGCTGGAGCATCTTCATCCATTCGAACGACGTGTACTAGCCAGCTTAGCCGCCGAATGTTAATTTGCTGAGCAACGCCCATGTCGTTATATATGTATCTTGTACAGCTCATGGTTAGATCGAATACGGAATTCTTCGCCAAACTGCAAAGGACCAAAGATCTTGCGCAAAACTATTCTGTCGAACACAGCCAAGACAGCTACCTTTGTGCGTGACAACATATATGCTTCTGCTCCATAAAAAGAACGGGGAGGATGAGCGAATTGTAAAGCATTATTTTCGTTGCGCAAGAGATGTCTCTACTTACTCAACTGCCTATTGAGACCATAATAACACCTACGCTAGACATCGTTGCTGCTGGTAATGGCAGCGCCAAGGAAGATATTGTCGACAACATACCGTTAGACCACCATGACGAAATTTAAGAGGTCGCACAAAAAGGGGTCGCCTTGTCTAAAGTCTCGCACAGTATCTAAAAGTTCTGAGAGTTCCCTTCCTATCTTGACAGAGCTGCAGGTGTTGTTAAATATCTCTCTCTATACAGTCTTACCAATTTTGCAGGAACACCAGTTTTGTGGCATACATGCGATGTCTTATCGGGCTATCGAAGGCTGCTTTATAGCAGACAAAAATATGGCGCGTATCGACTTGACAAACCCAATTGATCGGAAATTGCACGAAAATGTCGTACAAAATTCGGTCGCAGAGAAGGACCAACAATGAACGGTATAGGCAAGTTTATTGCTAAAGTTCGTGAAACTGGTCTCATTATTGATGCGCCATAACGTAAGCGTGCTCGTACAGCGCATACTTCCGAAAATATCAACATCAACTCGTCATCGTTCTCAAGAATTGAACATTTCAAGCACCACTTTACGTCAAATTTTGCGAAAAGATATTGGCATGTCGCCTTAGAATATTCAATTGGTTCAAGAGTTGAAGCTACATGATCATTCGCATCGTTTTCGTTTCGCTAGATGGGCCAACGAGAAACTGCACGATGATGTCGATTTCGCAAAAAAAAAAATCATATTTCCGGTTTTCATTATCGTCCTAGTGGGTATGTTTAATAAGCAAAATTTCCATATTTGAGGCTCGGAAAACTCAAACGTGGTCTTGCAGAAGCCCATGCACCCATTACGAGTGACTGTTTGGTACGGCTTGTGGGGTGGAGGCATCTTTGGCGCATATTTCTTTGAAAATGAGGACGTCGCAACCATTACGGTCAATGGAGACACCCATCGCACCATGATACCCGCCTCTTCGTGGTAATGATGTGAGCGATGTTTTATTTCAACAAGACGGTGCAACTTGCCACACATCTCATGCCACAATCGATTTATTGCGTCAAACGTTTGATGGCCATTTAATTAGCCGAAATGGTTATGTCAGTTAGCCGCCAAGAAACTGCGATTTGACATCGTTGGAGTATTTTCTGTGGGGCGCCATTAAAGACAAGTGTTATGCCGACAAACCAGCGACAATTGAACATTTGAAGGCCAACATTCACGACCACATACACTCGAGAGTTCCCGAAAATTGGTGCAATCTAATGGGGTACTGCGAGACCACTTTTAACCGGAACAATTGTATTTCACAACAACAAAATAAATTTGGTAAATTTAAATTTTTTTTTTTTTAAATTTAAACTATTAAATGGCCTATAGTTTAACCAAAGTACGCAAAATATTTTCAAGTTAACTCATTGATGCATTTCAAAAACGGGGCTCAAAACGTCGCATTCGTGATCAAACAACGCCGATCGTAATTTTAAAACTTTGTAATTTAAATTAACATTATTCGATACGAAAGCTTATACGATCTCCAGTAATACGATTTGGCCCCAGATTTATTTTCATTGAAATTGATGACAAAAATTGGATGCCTTTAAATAGACTTCAAAAGCCCAAACTTATATACAATTCGGATGTTGAAAGTTATTGGTCAAAAATTTTTTTAATAAAAAAACCATCTCGGTTAGCCTCTATTTTCTAATTTGTACACTTTAATAACATTTCTATTCAGTAAAAAGAATTTTTAGAAAATTCAAATTAACAAAAACTGCCATGGGAATTAAATTGTCGTCCATTAACAATGCGTCTATATGCTTTGTAAAGGAAGGTATACAGATATCATGTTTGCTTTTGCAAATTTCTAAAGATTTTATTTTTTTGTTTTGTATTTCAATTTAATTTTAGCATGTGAAAAATCGCAACTAACCAAAAAGCTCCCACGATATTAAAAAAAGAAAATTCATTGCAAAAAGATGGTCGATAATTGATTTAAAAGCAATAAAAATATAAAAAACAATTTAAAATTAAAATTTAAAATTTATTTCTTTAATAGAAGCACAACCGAGTATGGTATGGTGGACCATGAAACAAAAACCAATCAGATCCCATTGTATAAAAAAAAACATTGTAAATAAAAACAACAGCATGAAAGAAATCAAAGTTGAAGCACATCTTTGTTTTGAATGCAATGCAACAGAAAAAAATGTGGTCAATAATCAAATATTTTTTTTCTTTTTAATATAAGAGAGGTTGCATATACTCATTGTATTCCAATTATACATCGCATGTGTATTTTTTCTTTCTCACTCTCCCTCTCTGTCCCCCACGGTAGCAAGTGCAACATTGTTAATTTCTATATAATATTTGCGATGACAATGTTTTACCAGTATGTTGTTGCCATAAGACATGATTTGAAACAAATAAGAAAATTGCTGTTGTTTTATAATTTTAAATTCATAATTGTAGTGTTGTTCAGTTTTTTGTTTAATGGTATTTCTCTCTTTTTTAATTGAACAACAAATTGTTATCGTTAACAAGTGAAAACAACATGTTGTTCAATATTCTCAAGTGTCTAATTACGAGGAGTGTTGTTTGAATGTCATAAAAAATATGAACAATATTTGAAGATTTAAAGAAAAAATCATTCATACCACAAACATATTCTGATCTGTAAAATTAATTACTGAAATTAATTGAGGTAATTAAGAGCTACAATGCCATAGATCCGACATATTAATGCACACTAAGACCTTAAAAGAATAAGTCCTTCTAAATCAGATATTGGGTATAATGTCCATTTGCACAAAATATGGCATAAATATCACATATGGTTTGTGTCAATAATAACAAATATGGTATTTTGGAGGGTAAACATCTGTCATTCAATTCAGTATTCGATAGACGCTTAAGTGTAAACACAAATTTTTTTCAACCGCATTAATAATGTCGAATTTTGTGCCTAAAAAAGATGTTTTGCGGTCAACATGCACAAAAAAAACATTTCTAAAGACTTGAGCGAAATTGTCTCCCATATAAATTGAGCCGAGACGCGTTGAAAGCGATTTCACATATCGGAAATGATGCTTGAACGCTACAAAAAGAAGTAATTTTTGCATCGTATTGTTGCTGGTGATGAAAAATGGATACATTACGATAACCTCAAGCGCAAAAAGTTATATGTAAAGCCCGGTTCAACCAGCCAAATCAACGCCAAAGCCGAATATCCATGACGTCAAGGTAATGGTTTTTGTGTTATGAGTTGTTGAAACCAAGTCAGACGCTCACGGGGACCTGTACCGAACACAATTGATTCGTTTGAAGAGAGAAAATAACGAAAAACGACCAGACACGAAGTCATAATCTTCCATGATGACAACGCCGGCTACATGCTGCAACACCGGTCAAAAATTATTTGTTTGGAAAACAGTGGATGACTGGTATTGGCTCACCCGCCTTATAGCCCAGACCTTGCCCCTTCTGACTACCATTTGTTTCGATCGATGCAGCACGCCCTTATTGGAATAAACTTTACTGCGGAACAGGGTATCAGCAGTTGGCTTGATTCATTCTTTACCTAAAAATAGGAGCAGTTCTTTTGGCGCGGAATCCATATGCTGCCAGAAATATGGGAAAAAAGTAGTGGCTTACGATAGACAATATTTTGAATAATGTATGAATTCATTTTGTTAAAATAAATGCATTTTTCAGGCAAAACAATCAACATTATTAACTTGTATACCCAATATTAAAAATGAGGTATATCGCAACTATCTCGTTTTATTGATAAATTGGAATTTTTATGGACTTTAACTTTGTAAAATTTCATAATAAGCTCAGAGAAAGCAAAATTCAATCGATTAAAACTAACTGACCAAATTCTGATGAATACAGGGTTTATACGAAAAATAAGGTGACATTTTGAATTTGACGGCATACTTCGACTTTGAATTACTTTGTTTGTTGTTTGAATTACTTATTTAAACTACCCTGTTCGCACAGAAGCTTTCTAATTGGTTTTGGCTGTTCTTACTTTTCTTACTTTAAAGTTACTTTAAAGTTAAAGTAAGCGTCTACTTACTCTTCTCCATGCTGCACGAGAAAGCATTAACAACTTGCATTCAGGATTGAGTGAAGATGAGTGTATTCCAAATAAGCAACTTTGATTCAGAACAGGATTGGCTCTGGATTTTATAGGGTTTTTTGTGAGCAGCTATAAAATTGTGCAATTAGACGCTATTTTTTTTTTTTTTTTGTTAACACAATTATGATGTTTGTTAGTTTTGCACGCTTAATGGGACCAAGGGAGCATTGGTTCTATGAACTGCTTAAACTAACTCATTGGAACAGAATGCAATTACTTCGTTTGAGCCGTCCATTACGAGAAACACGGCCGGAATATATGAACAAACCTGATTAAGCTATACTTTTGCATACCAACGCTCGGACACAAGTCCTAAAAGTTTTCAACAAATTTTAACAGACGATCAAATGAGATATCTCCCCACAATATAATCCAAAAGGCGTATACACTAGTGAGTGCCGTAAGAAGAGTATTTAGGGGAATACAATATTTCTCCGCTCTCTTTATTGACTTTTCACAGGCATTCGATAAAATTTACCGCCAAATGCCTGCAGCCTATTATAGTAAAAAATATCTAACTCAGCGAAAGTTTAAAGTAAAGAAGACGATTATTTAAGTCAGACTATTGTGTTGGATTACCCAAGGAAGTATTTTGATACCTATGCTATATCTGATATACCACCTTGATACCACCCCGGTGTGGCATCGTTCCGATTTTTTTTTGTTAAGTCGATACATCTGTTGTTGATGTTCCCGCTATATGTTAGCGTCATAGCTTGAAATTTGCAAAAGCTACGTGGCCAAGAGTACATCTATCTTTATGTGTGTTTGCGACTTTTTAGAAATGGATTTAAATTTGCAGCAGCGAATTTGTATTAAATTTTGCGTAAAAAATGAATTTAATGGTACGCGCACATTGAAAATGTTGGAAAAGTGTTGTAAAAGTGTCTCTAAAGAAAACGGCCATTTACCAGTGCCACGAGTGGTTCAAAAGTGGTCGTGAGTCAATCGAAGATGATGAACGCAGAGGCAGACCATCGACATCGACAACCGACGAAAACATGCATTAACGTTTGTCGATAATCTTAAGCATCCGTATCCTCAGGAAGAAACTAAGTATTTGTAAGACCATATTATACAGCTATAAGTCTGGTTGAAGCAATTGAGAACAAAGGTTAACGAGCAAAAATGTACTCATGTAACATTCAGACTACGTAGCTACGTACGTGCTCAGAGGTTGAATTATTAATGACAGAGCGTGCAGTCGTGCAAACACAAATTAATGTTTAAATTCAATTATGTTTGACTAGTATTTTTATGGCGTTTTGTTTTCTAAAAATGATTTGCTCTTTGAAACCCCAAGATATTAAAAGGGTTGCCTTAAGAAATGCTACACTTTCGAGTGTTTAATTTGTTTTGAAATGTTAGATATGATCAACGACCATTAGAGAGCAGATGCTGAGAAGTAATGTATCTCGGTGGGCTAGTGTCATATATTTTTGTTCATCACATAAGCTTCGACCAGAATCTGTCGAATGACGACAATTATATAGGATTGGTTATCACCTCGAAATCGTTCAATAAGGCATTTGCTTAACCATCAGATTCAAAGATTGACAAAGCAGTCAATCGCAGAAAGAGCGACATAAAGCGTATTTTGGTTTGCATAACCTTTGAGTAACATCATTAAATAGACCACATTATTATATACTTTGTAGGGTACTTCAAAATAGTTTTGTTATACCTGAAAATAAATTTAAATGCTTTTTTTTGTGAACAAATTTCTCGGTTTTTATTCACTGTTGCTGCTGCTGTTAAGGTGACGTGACGATTAAATGATTGATTTGCTTTGGTAATGAATGAAAAAAATGTTTCTTTTTCTATTTTGCAGTTGCAAAAACTGTCTATATAATTTTTAAGAGGATTTAAATGATCGGTAAGTGGCAGCAGCAGTAGCAGCAAAAGCAAGTGGCAACAAAGCACAAGTAGCGAAAGGATGAAAGTCAAAAACAATTCAATAATTTTGATTTGGTATGTATACGAGACATGTATTATAGATATTTTTCTATATTTTTTTTTTTTTTTTTTTTTTTTTTTTTGTTGTTAATACAACATAGATTTCATTTTCGTACGTGCATTATATGTTTAAATATTGTTGACATTTTTCAACACTAAATAAATGATTATTAATAGTTTTTACAAAATAATAATGAAAAATGTTACAACAAAAAAGCGAAAGGACTTTCTAAAATATGCAAAATATATATTGTCGTCGTTTAGATGATGAGCGAGCGAACAAATGCATGGCTATTGGACCTCTAAGATTAGATTCAAGAGCATGTTTTTCATTTTCCTTCATTTGATATTTTCCCTCAACACAGTTTGTTTGGTTTTTCTAGTTTAATTAATAAAACTTTAATTTTATCCATCCATATCGTTTAAATAAGAAAAACAACAAAAATGTCAAAGTCAATTAATAATATGTTTGTTTGTTATTCAGTTTTCTATAGATAATTATTATCGCCATCATTATTACTTGTGAGAGTAGTTTCTGCTTTTTTTTTCAAAAAAGGCGTATAAAAATTGGATTTTTGTCAACGATAAATTACTGATACTACCCAAGACGACGACGATACATAAAAAGTGTCAGTCACATAAGATTAAAATGTTTTTAAAAATAAAAAGAAGAAATTTGCATTTACTTCAGTAAAGCGACTATATCATACCCTATGCGTCGCTATGGACTTAAGGAAAGGTTTCTTGCATGAAAACTACCTAATTTGCTTACGCAAACTAAATGATAGATCCTAATAGCTGTTATTGAGGTGTCCGACAGATTTTTTACTTGAAATTTTTAAAATATTTGGAGTAATTTTGGATCAGTATGAAAAAGTGAGTGCATTTTCGACTTTAGGATTTTTTGCAAATTGTAAAAAAAGAAGAGCACATCTTCTTCGATAGATCGAGTTGTACTAGGCAGGCGCTAAACTGCTCTATAGTTTGGTAATTGGCAAATAATTGGAACGAATTTAAGATTAATTTTTCGTTCTGAATCCGAACACCACTTGCTGTCTGTTTTTTAATCGTCCTATAATAACATTTTAGAATGATGGGGTTTTCAAGTTAGAAAATTATTGAGTGCTAGTTTAAGTTTGACGCTTGATATCTCTAAAATGTAATATCTCCGTTAATAATATTTTCATCATTCAACCCTACAGCTTGTTTGAAAGGTGACATTTTAAACTTCACATTGTTAGAAGATAGTATTAAAATCGCATTATTCTATGACAAGTTATCTAAGTTTAAAAATGGGTGAAAATTCGGAACAGGATCGTTCTATTTTGCTTTTCTATTAAAGGTAAGAATGTATAGAAGGCTACTGAAAAAATATGTGAAGTTAACTAAGACGTTGTTGTAACGTTGTAAATCATTGAAATCATGGAAAAAATTTGAAAACGCTGTGTCAACAGTGAAAAAATGTAATGAAAAGAATTTTCATTTGAGATTCATTGCTAAAACGATCAAATTCGAATCATTCTAAAGCGAATAAAAATTGAAATCTGGATGGATACCAAGAAGGGTCATGCTGTCTCTGGTATGATTCAAAGGGGGTTTTTAGGAAACTAAGTATACATCACCAAAACAGTTGTCAACTATTAAAAGAAAGAAGCTTGATGTTTAGGTGCCACGTTTATTGGGGCGCATTTCCATCGAACTATTTCTGAAGCGAGTAATTATTGGCGATAAAAAGAGTATTCCGTACGACAATAGTGTGCGAAAAAGATTATGGCGAAGCACGATAGTGTCGCAGATGGTGGCAAAATCAGGAATGATACCAACAAAGGTAACCCTGTGGGAGCTATGAGCTTTTAGAGGGTGCACAAAATTGAGGTATCATTTTAATTTTAATAAAAAAAGTACTTTTTTTTTGCAGATGTTTACAACAATTTTATTTCAGTTTATTACACATAGGTTCGGGTTAAAAATGAAAAATTATGTCATCAAGGGACCCCCATACTGGCTCGGCAGCCTCACAAACTTTTACCAAAATTATCAATCACGTTTTTCAGTAAACTGTTGTCAATGGTTGATATCTGCTCGATAATGTTAGTTTTAAGCTCTTAAACTGTTGTGGGATTATTGCTGTACACTTTAAATTTCAAAATAAAAATTTAAAACTGAAAAAGTCTTTTATTAATTGGAAAATTATTACAACCTGCTCAAATGATTGATTTTGATCTCTACTGTCAATAATTAATGAGATTAAAGCAAACAATTCAATTTTGTTGTGTTCCATAATGACATCGCTTGACCACACACATCTTTGATGACCCGGCAGAAACTGGGAGCTTGGCTGAGAAGTTTATAGCCCGGGCCTGGCCCTTTCAGATTATCATTTGTTTTGTTCTTTGCAGAACTCTCTTAATGGTGTACATTTTTTAAATTCAGAAAATTCAAAAGTTCTAAACTGATGGAATAAAATACCCGAAAATACCAAAAAGTTACTCATCAAAAGGGCACATATTTGATTTAATAAAGCTCGTTCCATATATACTGAAAGAAAGGTGTTATAATTTCAGTCAAGTTTTTAACTCAACTAAACCGAGCACCCAATTATTTGGATTAGCTGTATTCTCTACTAGTCGAATTTAGCACCAACTTATCTGAAAATTATTTTTGTCTTCATTCAGCTTAAACGGACTGCGTTGAAATTTCTATGGCATATAGAGGTTTTAGTAAAATCACCAAATAATATATTTGGATGAAGGAACTAATATGGTTGCTTTAAATCTAGTATGAACATGTATTTGTCAAGTAAGGTTCATTATGGACCAATTCAAATAAAATCGAAGTGTTTTACGAAATTTTACAAAGTCGAAAGAAAGTCGAAGAATTTATTTGATATTAGTTTTATGTATAAAAGAGCTTTTATGTAGGAAATTTAATGTCGAAGTCAAATTTTGTTAAATTATTTCAAAATCTGCGAACTGCACTTTCAGTCAAAGTTTTAGACAGAAATGTTTATTTATACTATAAAATACTTTTAAAGTCGGTTGATAAAATTTAAAGTGAAAAGAGGCACCAATTTTGTAATATATAACAAACACTATTATAACCCCACCAATAATGGCGTAGGGTATAAGAAAAAAAAAAAAAAATTATTTCTTTTACTACAAACCCCAGCCACGTAAGTGAATGTTTGGTTACTCTGCCCTCTTGTAAGATATTGTCAATGTTTCATGATAATTTTTTTCTTCAACAAAAAATTGCTTACCTGCAAAGAGACAAAGAAGAAAAAAGAAAGGAAAAATAATTAGTAAAATCTTTACAAAAACAACAACAGCTAAAAAAAAAAAAATTAATCAATATGCATAATAAATCATTATTTACTGGCACAACGATGTTTTTAAGACCGACATACTAAGTCAAGACATAAACCATCAGCATTACTGTGAACGAACGTTTAAATAATAAATGCATTTGGGAGCTTGGAAGATTTTTAACACATTTTTAATAATTTTTCTTAATAAATATCAATAGAAAGTTTATATTTTATAGATAAAATACATATACATACATAAGTATCTACTAAATCTTGTTGAAAGGTGACACCAAAATTTCACTCATAAAGGAAAATTAAAAAAAAAAACAAAAAAAAGAAATGTCTAGAGGTGCCAAGTTTAGGAAAGTATGTTAATTTTAGTGATCTAAATAAATCAATAGTAAGTACCTAGTGTTCTTGTTATAATGTATGAGAAATACGAACAGATCAATAGAACGGTACTTAAAGAATAATGTTGTTATATGTTTATAACAAACTATGCTTTGCAAGCGCTAGCATCTATAATTCACGAGTAAGCTGGCTAGCTTTTCTAGGAAATCTGGACACATGGTGTATGTATGGTGGCTTCTATATTGGTTTCCAATGCTTTAAAATATGCTGGTATATATTGCCTTAAGCCAGTGGCATAACATAGCCACAAAAAACTAATAAACAGGCTTTAAAACGAACGAACCAAGCGGCCAGTGGAAAGAAAGATGTCACCAAATTTATTTCACAATAAATCGATTGGCAAGCGCGCTGTGCGGCAAGTTGCGCTCTCTTGTTGGAACCAAATGCCATTGATGTTTAGCTGATTACACCAAACAATTTTAATGGTTGTAATAGTGATTCCTTAACGGCTTCAGGATTGTCTTCGCTCCAAATACGGCAATTATTTATTAACGCAGCCATTGAACCAGAAATGAGCTTCAGCACTAAACTCCATTGTGCTTTATGAACTTTACGAGCTGATTTATTTTTTTTTCATGATTATTTGCCAAACCTTACTGAACAGAAATGTCAACACAGTTTGACATTCTCAGCTGTCAAGCCATAGTTATTGATATCGATAGTTTTCATGCAGTAAAAAAACACCCTATACTTGTTTTTCATCGATTTCACTACGACATTCGATAGCATTATCAGGCGATCTCAAAAATACTGCAATGCAATGGGTTTCATCAATTGCATTTGTTGATCATATTACAGCAGATTATTGCATAAATGTTTTTAGGGACGTTTTCCATCACCACTATTATTCAACATGACACGTGTTGGAAGGGCGTTATGAGGTATGAAAGGTAAAACTAAAAGACCTAGACTACTCGCTTGTACCTTTTGTGACATGTCTGTCAAATTGGATGAAGTGTAGCGCATACCAGTCAAAGATATTGTGACGTTTTAACTTTTTTAAAACGTTTGAATTCTTCTAAATTCCGTTAAATAAAATAAACGAAGTGAATTTATTTTTATACAGTTTTTATTTCCAAATTAACTTTATACACAATGTTCAACTTATTTAACTTCCACTTAATACACAAATTATTCAACACTTATTAAACTCAAGTTTTAGCACGACTTTACCTTATAACTGGTTAAATTATAATTAACCGATTAGGGAGAATGTCGAGACTTACTATATATAGTTCCCTGTCACCAGTTTAAAGTGTTTAAGTACATTCCACAACCTGCTTTTCAGTTGCCGTTAATTCAAATGTAAAGACTTTGTACATATCTAACTCATAGTGGTATTTTCAACAAATGCAGCATTGGCAAGGTGATTGTAGCCTTGACACCAACCAATGGCATAATTTCCAAATTGCCAAAGGTTCTGAGAATTAGTACTGACATTCCTCTGAGTTCAGAATTAACAACGTGGAACTAGAGCATGTACACTTGGTAAGAATCATATCTACTACAGACAGCTTACGTGAGGATACTGGAAAAAATTTGAAGAAAAAAGCAAAATTTCATTTGGTGTTACGTTACATTGCCATTGAAATGCCCATATGCACCAAACATTTTTAGACTTTTTGGAAACGGGTAACTGAATAACTTTAATGGCTCATATGAGTAGGAGCACTATTAAAAGGATTTGTCTTATCTTTGTCATTTAAAATTTCATGTTATGGATACACTTTATAAAATGAATGAACAATTAGATTGCATTTTTCAGTTGACAGCTTAATAATAGATAATTCCTCTGTCGCCGCGGTATCTTAAAAAAAAACTCTCTAGTTTTTTTTTTTTTTAACAAGAAAAGACAGACAAGACAGAACATTTAAAAAATTTCTTTGTGGACTATGACTATGTCCTCTAAGATACAACAGAGAATTTTTCTTTTAATATAAAATCTAACCAGGGTCGGTCTTTTTTGTTGCTATGTAGCAGAAAATGCCAACAAAAAGTTCCACTATTCCTCTTTTATCAATTTAAAAAAATCCTGAAAGTTATGATAACATATTGTTTTCCTTTTGCTTTGACATCTCCCCCATTATATTTTTTGTCATCGGATATGATTTCACGCTGACAAAGCAATATTTGTGGACATGTCGAGTTAAAAAAATAAGAGGGGTTTGGTTCCTATTTCTAGACATACAAGAGCCAGACGAAAGTGTACATAACTTGTCATTTTTTTTTAAATTCTAATCAGAAATTAAACTATAACAAAAGGCTTCTTATAAAGGGTGTCAAAAATCGAGGTATTATTTTAATTTTTATAAAAGACTTTTCAGAGAAAAATTCAAAAATCGCATTATTTCTTGTAGAGGATAGATAGTGCGATTTGACACCTTTAGATTTTTTTGTAGAGTTTTTTGAAATCGAAAGGGTACAGCAATAATCCCATTGACAACAGTTTATTGAAAAACGTGATAGATATTTTTGGTAAAAGTTTGGGAGAGCCTGCCGAACCAGTACGGGTTACTTGACCGACATAATTTTTCATTTTTAACCGAAACCTATTTATAATAAACTGAAATACAAATATTTTTAATATCTGAAAAATTATTTTTTTTATATTAAAGTTAAAACGATACCCAATTTTGGACACCCTTTATAAAAAAGTAATCACAGTTGTGCACAAGTTTAATACAATATTTTTTTTTAAATTTTACATATTTTTTAAAGTTTATAAAATATCCTTTCAAAGTACATACTGAAGCGTTTTGTATAGAAACCATGTTAAGGAGCCTTCATATTACACACGAGTATAATACCCTGCTGTTATTTTGCAATATTTTTTTGCCGCCACTATCTGAAAAACATAAATTGTGTCACATTTCCATATGAGAGATTCGTTTATGTGCAGGAACGTTGCAAGAAAAAGGACTCCACAAAAAGGATTTTTGAAATTTAAACGTTTTTTCTTTGTTTTTCTATATTGTCATGCACAAAACAACAATAAAAAGGGTGAAAATAAAACAAAAGGATGAGGGTGAAATAAAGAAACAATGGCATAAAAACAGGACATGCAAGTCCTGTGCACAATTCGTTGAGTTAGAAAAGAGTTGAAAGAATAACAGGAATGTAGTCAAGTTTATAAAATAAATACTCTCGTTAAATAAATTCGTGTAGATTTACACGCTATAATAAATTCTGGAATATTTTAAATAATTTTTGTTCCAACTAAAATATTTTTGAAGCGGAAATACGTTTGAAAGTTCCGTTAGCGACAGCTAAACGAAACAATGAACGGAAGTGAAGACGAAAGAAAGTTTATTTTGGCAATTTTTTAGCGACTAATTTTGTATACGTTTAAAAGAAAAGTTTTGTAACTTTAAAGAAAATTTAAATAAAATAGACATTGTATTCTCTTACAGAACTCCAAAATATGAATACCGAAATGCTTTTCAGTAGAGAAAAAGATTCAATTCATGGCCTAATTACCATTACCAGTAAACTATACAATTAAGAAGTCACGGCCAAATACTTAAACATTGATTATCAAAAAATATTAATTAATTTGTTATAGAACATATCTTGTATGGCAACCTTGTAAATCACACTCCAAGACGTTGAAGTAGCATATCCTATTACAATAAAACTTTGGAGTCACATTTAGTGTTCGGGTGTATCTTGCATTGATGTTCCAGCATTTGCAGACCTAAAACGAGCCAGTTTGGTAAACAGTTAGCTAATATGTAGCATGTTCATCACACGTGACTTCGAATTACTTTGTTTACTGTTTAAATTACTTTAATGAATTGCCCAGTTCACATGGTACCTTTGTTTTCATTTTGATGGTTCCTTCTTCTTTATTTTCTTGTTATTCTATTTATTATTGAGTGTTCTTATTGAGTGTTATTAATTTGCGTTTTGCAGGCCTCTACGGAATTTAAACTTATACCATTAAAAGAGTTCCGCAGATATTGAAACAAATCATACTCTAGAGAAACAAGTTCCGTTCCGTATAGTGGACCTCCTAGCCAAGCCCTTATAGAGTCTGCCAAATCATCAAAAGTGTACGTGGTCTGGCGTTGTCATAATAAAACAAAACAACTTATCTGTTGAGCAATCCTGGCCATTTTAGTTGAATTACTTGCTTTAAATTTGCAAATTGTTGACAGTAGACATCAGAATCACTGGTTTCACCATTTTGCAGAAGCTCATAATGAACAATTCCCTTCTAATCTCATTAGACAGATAGCATTACTTTTCTTAGTGTCAATCCTGTCATTGCGACTGTGCGCCAAGTTTCATCTTACTTCGACCATGATTTTTCGCACATTGTCGAACGATATCTGCTTTTCATCGTCCGTAATTCGTCGGATCAGAAATTGTTCGATTTCGTTTTGTTTGTTGTAAATCGCAAATGGAAATTTGTGCCATTAAATTTTTCACTGTTATTTTATGTGGAACCCAAACATCGAACTTCTTTGTGAATCCAGCTTACTTCAAAAGGTTCAGATCTAAATCGAGCAAATCAAAGTAAACTTATGACGTTAATGTTTCTAATTTTCACTATTTTAAAACGCAGATAACTTTCCACAGAATAATGCGATTGGAACACTATATTCTAACAAAGTGGAGTTTAAAATATCACCTTTGAAACAAGCAATAATGCTGTCTGATGCAATTAATATTACCATTACATTTTAGAGCCATCTATCGACAATTTGTAGCCACATTTTTTCAAACACTCAATATATGCCATAACACAATACCGGGATGGTTTTGCCATATTATTTTCAAAATCCAATAATTTTTCTTTGTTTTGTGTAACATTTTCACCCTATGGCTAACTTTTTGGGAGCAAAAAGTGCAACATTTTTACACTTAATGAGGGCAACACTTTTAGATACTCTTTAATTAGTGTTGCAAAAATAAATAGTAAATTTTTTACCAAGAATATAATGCAACATGAACTGAAGGCTCAGAATACCTTTGTTTGGTCGTCTTGAAATTTATATGTTTTTCCAATTTACAGTAAATTATAAAATTTTTCGTACACTATATGTTTTTTTTACTAAATGCTCCCATTTATTTCACACTAAATGTTTAACTTGTGTCATTTAACGTTATTATTAACATTTAGTGGCAATGTAAGTAAACTTTTTGCATTTACTGAAGATATTATTGATTTTAAATAAATATCCATTTAAAATATAAGTTACTACTGCTACATTTTTAGTATATTCAAACAATACAACACCTTTGAAATCTAAAACGAATTATTATTTATATACGGTTTTTCATAAACAAAAATTTAAACATTAAACGGGAAAACTAATAAAATGCCCACCCCTTTTGTGAAAAAAATAACAATTTTATAAGTCACTATATGTACACATACATGGGGTATACATATGTATATTTGGAAGAATGATGTAGGCCTTCATCTACGAAAAATACACATCTTAATGCAAGCTACTAAATGGAAAAGGAGGACGTAGCTATAGATATTATCTATACTTTTGAAGCTACTCTATGAATGAATGACTGACTGAACGATTTGAATTGATCTGCCAACAAGGAAGGAATTATTTTTCTTCATCTCTATTGTTGTTGCATGCACGAGTGTTATAAAGAAAGAAAAAAATTACGAATCCATGTTAAAGCACGAGATATTAAATTGGTTTGCCAGAGCAAGGTATGATTTGGTGTCTATGAGAAACCATAATTTGATCAAAAGTAATTAATCGCTTGGCACAAAAAAGAAGAAAATTGAACAGAAAAACAGAAGAAATATGACAAGAGAAAACCTAAAAAAGGAAGAAAAGCAATTTTTATAAATTTCAACACTTCATTGATTTGACAATAAACCATAAACAAAAGCACGTACGAATACACAAATAATACATACACTAACCAGTAATTTTCATTGCAGTTTTTTTTTTTAAATAAATTTTCCTGTATTTAACAACAGAGTGGCGTTGATAAAGTTGGTACAATAAATATAAATTATATGTCAGATTTCCTTTATGTTGAAGAATAATATATGCCATGGACTGTAGCATAACCAATTAAAAAAAGCGGTGGAAAATTATATCAGATTTATTATATATGTACTCGTACATGCACTACACTGAAATTGTGGGTGGCGGATGACCTACTACAAAACCAACTTTTAAGTAAAATAACTATTTTAGTTCTTTGTGTATTCTTGTAAACCTTGTAATTAATAATATTAATTCTTGCTGTTCCTACAAGAGACATAGGACCTCAGTAAATTTCACTTGATTCCAACTCTTTCTAAAGCTATTTACTTTGGCATCAATCTGTCTTCTCCATGTGTAAGCGGAACTTTTTGTGTTCCCTAGTGGGTTCCAGTCTATGGGAATTCTGGTAATATCGTTAGGTGGCCTTTCAACACCGTTTGCGCCTCCTAATTTCATTAGAAAGAGGCTGTTGACCTGTTCTACACCAGAACATATGGTTGGAAATAGTCCTCGGCCAGAATATGAGAAATATATGGCGAAGACAACGTTTCACGAATAAACGAATCTTTCCCATATCACGTATCGCAGCGTTTAGCAACCGTATAGAAAGATGGATTTTATATGCGCATTAAAGATTGCAATTTTCAAAGATTAGGACGAGCTCCAGATGGATCGGAGGCGACCAAACGTCTGGAGGGCTTTCTGAAATCGATTATCTATCTACGATGCTCCCAAGATAACAAAATTGGTCCACATTTTCCATTTCGTTCGTGGCAATTGCATTCCGATTCTGAAACGTAGCAGTGATACAGAGAGTTTTCGTTTTTGTAACATTAATCTTTAGACCAACTGCTTTCGCTGCCAGAAAAAGGAAACTGTGAGCAAAAGACAAATATCGTCCGCGTAATCGTCATCGTTTAAGTGGCCCTGCTTGTAACTGACGGCGTTTTTTTTTTTTTTTTTTTTTGGGGAAAATTAGGTCTATAAAGGGATATTTTTTACCCTATCATTTTCCCTTTCTCTTCGTCCCATCAACACTTTCATCAGATGATGACAACTCAAAGAATTTATCAACAATTTTATTGTTAAAAAAAAAAAACAACATTTCTGCTCTTTATGAAAAGATCACGATTTCTTTCGAGTAACTCCTTCTACCGAGGGACAAGATTTTTTGTTTAAGCCTATTCATTATATCGAGTACCTCTTAGACAAAGAACAGATAAATTAAATACTTCATATAACGCTCCATTTCAGCCAAGGTCTTGCCTAATTACTTATTAGTTTGCCTTCTCAAGGTGTTGGCAGGTTTACCTCTTCTACTACTGCCTTGGGGGTTCCACGCAATTGTCTTTGCTATATCCTCGTTCGCTATTCTCGACTCCCACGCATGCTACCATAAGCCACAGTTCGAATTTACATTTAACTAAAATATTTTCAATAGTTTTCGTAAGCAACGGTTGATAAATACTTGCAGAGACTACTCAGCCAAAGTTATAGGCTGAGTAGTTCCACTACTCGCACCCGTATAACAATGTATACCGCACATTAGAGTATAAAAGGCAAAGTTTGGTTTTTACATGAATATGAGAAAATTTTCACATTTTTTGTAATGCTCCGAAGATCAGGGTTGCCTTTTTAATGGGGTTTTTTATAGTCTGCCCTAATCCAACTGCAAACGGTATATGACGCTACCCAAGTACAAAAAGCATTGTACGTACTCAGGCTTTGTGTTATCTTATGTAAACTTCGAGGTATTGGTTTTCTCCGTATTAATCTATAAGCCTTTATCATATGCAGCCATGTGTATAAGCTGAAGTTTGTCTGATATATTCTTGAAATTGTGTACGAGAAGACGTACATACTCGTATGTCATCAACATACTCTAGATCTTTTCAAGCCCAGAATTATATCCCCACTGATATTGGTTACTGGCAGGGTTGGCAAAAACCCGGGTTAAGAAAAGAAAAAGAAAAAACCACCAAATTTCATTGAAGTCGACAGTATTATCACGTAGTTTTAGTATTTATAATGCAATTTTGCATTCTTGGTGGGATCACGACGTCATTGTGTACTATGAGCTGCTAAAACTGGGTGATCGAAGCAGACTGCAATTACTTCGTTTGAATCATGCTTTATGAGAAAAACGGCCGGAATATAAAGACAGACATGATTAAGTTATTGTTTTGCATGATATTAGAAACGATTAAAAGCCGCATCCACCATATTCTCCGAACATTGCTTCGTGGGCTGTTGCGACGGGTACAATACACTCACCCTTTATACAGGCTTTCTTTACATGGTATTTCACTATAACGGGCTGTTTGCATTATGCAACATATTCGCTTTAAGCGCAAATGAACTCGTTCTACGGTTCAAAAAAAGGCGTTTTTAAAACAAGTGTAAGGAAAGCAAGCGCATCACATATTCATCTCGTTTAAAGGCATTTCGATTAGGGCCTACATTTTCATAAACTATCTAGGCCGTATAAAGATGTATGAGTTTATCTTTTAACATGGCACCGAATCATTTCTTTTGAAGAAATACAAAGTAGGAAGAAATAAATTTGTAACCCAACCGGTTTATTTTTATATATACTACCCAATGAAACCTGGGTGGTTTTAATTGGGTTACCCAGTGGGTTGCCAACCCTGTTTACTAGAAGCATTAGTACCCTCGAGTACTATACTGAACAACAGTGGGAAAAGTACAAAGCCATGTCGAACACTGCTGTAATTACACTAACTGTTTTTCCACGGAACATTCCGGTACAGGGCACTGTACTGTACTAATAATTTTCTGTGGCACTATTCTGATGGTGGAGATTGGCTTTAATAAAATCTATAAATATTCGATATTATGAGGAGCGCCATTCCATAGAGGAGGCTGTTGTCATGGTTAATACAACAACGTTGAGCCCTAAAACCAGTCTGTTATCGGCTGAGTTTGAAAAATGCGACACAAAATGCCCTACTTGATCAGAAGATATTTGCTATAGGGATTTTGCTGCGCTAACTGTTTGTTTACAACTCATTTTAGAAATTTGAGTGTTGAGCGGCGACTGGTTAGTAAGCTGGTAAACAAACAACAAAACGTACTTATAATTTATCTCAAGTTTATTTAAAATTTATTTTTAATTAGAGGAACATATAGGCGATCATGACCGTCTAAGATTTAGTTTATATATTATTGACTATATTATATATATATATATTTTTTTCCGAAATAACTAAACGATTACTGTGTATTGACATGTGTGTGCTTCAATGTTTCTATCTCTTCTCTCTCATTCCAACTTTTTACTTTGGTTGTGTGTCTTCCTTTCAATATTTATGATTTTCTTAAAAAAAAAAAGATTGTTTATGCATATTTCGTATAATTCATTGATTAAACAATTTGCAATGGAACAATTTAGTTTTATAATATATATATAAATACTTGTATAAACAACAAATTCATGTATTAAATATGATGTTCAGCGAATAACTATAAAAATCAAATTCGCATTAGCAAGTCGCATACCAGCAGCAATTTGAAAAAATGTTTACTTTTTGTGCAGAAAAAAGAAGTATGAATATACAGTATCTGAAATAATTAAATGCACAGTAAGTGATAACGAAAAAGAATCTATTCATTCTTATGCTTAAAACATTTAAAAAATAAATATAAAATTAAGCTGAAAAAATCTTGATGTTGTCAACTACCATCGCTGATGTAAACTCGAACCGACCATGCAATGTAGTCTTAATAATAAAAACTTGTATCTCACCACACCACTACAAGCTGATGCGAAACTAGTGTTTGAATAATAAACTCTCGCAGGCTATTTGTCGATCACTGGCCCGTTATTATAAGAAAATCAATTTTCAATGAATTTTTTGTATTTAGCAGCTACAACATTCTGTATAGTATATACACGATACTTCGAATTACCTTGTTTGCTGTTTGTATTACTTTTAAGAACAGACCCGTTCACATGGCTCCATTCTAATTAGTTTTGATGGTTGGTCTCTTTTTTCTTGTTAACTTTTTTAAAAAAAGGTTACACATTTAGCATGAACAAACACTTGATAAAAATTAGAGATAACATTGATTTCTCAGTAATCCACGAGTAATTGAATCTGAATTTCTTACAATTTGCATGATTATTAGCTTATAATTGACGGTTGAATTATCAATGAAAGAGCGAATTACGAAAAAAATGTTGTTGTGTGAGTAAGTCATTAGCAATTTGCGATAAATGCATATGCAATCCAAATTCTAAATACATATCGCACTTGTACCACTAAAGTAAGTTAACTCAAAATACGTAAATTTTTAGTTTTTGCAGAATAAAGAAAACCATATAGTGGTCACATATCTACCCACTGTTAAAATCTTACATCACTTTCTGTACTCTTTCGAAAAAAAAACTTGTTACCCAATATAATTCAATGTTAAACAGAACCGTTGACTTACTTCAGCGGTACAAGCGTTATATGTACATAAACAGGCATTATAAAACTGTACATTCAATTTTGTTTATGACTGTTAGGAATTTAAATTACAATCCACAACAATCAAAAATATTTTCTTATTTTTGTTTGTCAAATTGTTTAAGGATTTTATTACATTTGCAACAACAATAACAACAACAAATTCATTTTATTCATTCATTATACACGTGAACACAACACAAACCGAAATATAATTTGCAAAAACGGTTGTTAAAGGTTCCGCCTGGTACGCCAAGGAACTTCAAATGAAATTTAAAGTCAACAAAATTAACTTCCACGAAATATTTGGTAGCTTTGTGGAAATTTCTGCAGGAAAAAAAAATGGTTTTAAGGCAAAATGATAAAAAAGTTTAAAGGCAAATAACTAGAGAAATAGGGTGCCGGTGGTGAAAGAACTTGTAGTGACGTTGACTTTATTTCTAATGATTTAAGATATCTAAAGGTTAGTAATTGTAGCAGAGAGAGGAGAGGAGAAGAAAAACTAGAAATACTTTGAATATTTGTTTTTAAAAATCTTCTGTTATTATTTTAACGGTTTATTGGCATAGATTTCCGGTATTATCAAGTTTATTTAACTGTATTGTATGTTTTTTTTTACATTTTTGGCCAACTTGTAATAAAACAAAGTTTTAGCCAAAAACTGTTATTTTTTTTAATCAAAATTGACGAGGGACAAATTGAAAAAAAGGCAGAAAAAGTTTAATAGGCAATAGACATTTAATGTCAAGGTATGTAAGTGAATCATCACGGTAGTTTGGTTTTATTTGAAACAGCCAGCAGTCTCCCCCGTTAACATTATTGGAGAAGAGTTAGTGGAATTCGATTAGTGGCGTATAGATAATGGCTTTGAGAGTAAAGTAATAGAACTTGAAAAAGTTATTAGTTTAGAGAATTTTTAAATAGCTCGACAAGTTTTATAGTGAGTGTTTTTGTAGCTGCATGAGAGCTATCGATATCGATATCTAAGGTTTCACAGCTAAGAATGTCAGACTGTGTTGACATTTCTGTTCAGTAAAGTTTGGCAAGTCATCATGAATTGAGTAGTGCTGGATCAAAGTTTCAAAATTGTGGGAAAACATAAATTAAATAAAATCTGATCGCGAAGTTCATAGAGCACTTCGCCCATTTTACGGTCAGCATAATCGGCCTAGAAGAACCTGTAGCGTGAAGTCTTAGAGAAGACACCAAAATATCGATTCATCGTCGTTTTCAACTTGTTGGCATTTGTTTTTCGACTAAATGGAAAATTTTACACAAGGATCTTGGCTTATGTGACTATACAGCTAGTGTAAGAAGTTAAGCCAAACGATCATAGTTTGTATTGCCTTCTTTCTGATTGCACCCATTTGAAAGTGGCCGAAAATAAGCATTTCATTACTATTGCGTTTAGTAATGAAGCTCATTTCTGGTTAAAAATCTAAGTCAATAAGCAAAATTGCCGTATTTGGAGCAGACAATCTAAAAGAAACAAAAAAAAAATAATATTACTTTTATTTCGGTACCTCAGAACTGTGACACCTCCCTGATCACTGTTTTATTTTCATTTGTTCCTTTTAGATTTAAATTCGAAATGGGAATTTATTTCCTATACGTTTTCTTCTTTCGCTTTTAAGAGCATGTTTTAAAAAATATTGCTTCAACAATAAACATATGTTGCACCCATTTTAAATGAGTGTTTCAAAAACAATATGTATTTCCCTTATTTTTAAAAATTTATCATGTATGACATATTTTACCAATAAGGTAATTAACACTCCTCCCATATAAAAAAATTACACTGCACGTATGACAAATATATATATAAAAAAAAAACAGTGAATTATCAGACTCTTGTCACAGACAATAAACTTTTTATCACTTTCCTAAATTGAAAATGGAAAAATTTCTAAAAAAAAATTCTAAAAATAGTTACGAAATTCCAATATACCATTTATTTGCATACATACAGTATGTCAAGAAAGAGTATACACACAAAAAAATATAAAGTTTTTTTTTTTTAATTTCATTGGCAATTAAATGCCAGGGTTTGTTTCTTCAAACATATTTTTTATTTGTTCATAATTTATGCAGTACCTTCAAGGGATCAAGACCAAAAATGTTCAATTTTTAGTAAATTATGAGAGAAAATTAACAAAAACAACAACAAATAACTCTTTACACATCTTTTCTCTTTACTCGGTTTTGCATTTATTTGGAGATCAAATGTGCTTCGCCGTTATGTTTGGAGTTATTTATTGTTTTCTGCAATTTTGTAAACAAGTTGATGATTATTTTTCGTAAATCAATATTATATAATTTTAAAGATGCCATGAAAGAGGTTATTTTACAACGTTATTCATTTGACTTACTATAATGACCATAGAAAAGAGTATGGTCGACTTATCAGAAATGTTTTCAGAAGTAAAAAAAATCTAACTGAAAAAAATTGAAGATTTGAGTTGAGAAAAGAAATAGGCCGTAAGCCCACTATAAGTAGACATGCAGGGCGTATAACTATTTCAAAAATTATATTTCTCACACTTGTGGGAGAGCCTGAAGAGGAGGTGATGATATTCATTGACATAAATCGGTTCGGCAGACAGTGTTAAAATATAAGTACAAATCAAGTTCACATAGAAAAGCGTTTTCCCTCGCCATTATGAACATTTAATAACCGTCATATTTTGTGCTGAAACGAAAGTGATCTATTATTACAACGATGCGCCTACAAGCGTGTGTAAAGAAAACGCTAAACATCATTAGAAGAGAACAAATTATCCCAACTTTTAAATTTGAAAAAAATGTTAGTATTGTTTTTTCAAGCGAAGACGTAGGAAACTTGCTTTTATAGAATGAACAATGAATGAACAGCAATACTAAGACATTTTAAAGTCATTTGATAAGCAGAGCTAGGTAATTCGGGTTCCTCAGCGACAACAAACCATAATTTAAATTCTACCACGACAACGATTCTAGGCATAATTCGCATATGGGTACGATGTGTTTTTTTTTTTAGAACTGCGGAAAAGTTATAGATACTTCTGCGCAAAGCTCCGATTTTATCCCTACTAAAAATTTGTGGTTGTTCTGAAAATAAGAAAGAAAAAAGCATTTAAACAACATTTAAGCTGAAATAGTGGAAGACCGCAGAATAAGACCTAAAAAGTCGATTATTTCCATGAAAAAGTGACTATAATTTGTAAGAGATGCAAAAGCAGGTCATATTGTAAGATTTTAGCTATAAACTTTATTTGGTTTGTGTCAAGGCCCTTGTTTATTTATCACTGTCCTAATGTTTGACAGTGTTACCAGTTCGATTCATTTTTGTGTATTATAATTTTACATCTTTTGAATTTAACGTAGACAAAGAGGTAGTTGTAGTGACTACAAGAATGTTCGAAATTGATCATGAATTGCTATAGAAGGTGGCGCGTTGAGTTTGGTGATATATAATTATCGTTTTGCAGTCATAAAGTAAAGTCGTGATTGGGCGTAAATAAAAGTGTTGTATAAACGAATATTAAGTGCAAGATAAATAAGTTGTTGTATTAAGATAAACTGTATGAAGTGAGGAAATAAAATCGGTTAAAACGTAACAATATTCTAATTTTTGTGTTAAGAGTTATTTGCCAACACCAAATGTGAACAAAATTTGTTTTTGGTAAATTTCTTATTTGTTTTCAACTGAATTCGTCTTATTTTTTTTGCTTAAGGCTTTATAAGATATTATAATAAAGTAAAAAATCCTAGTTAAGAACCAAAAAGTCCATTTTATTGATAAAAAAAAAATTGTAAGTATTTAATTAGTTTCAATATGTAAACACAGTCTTGACATACTGTATGTACATTTTGATTTTCAAAATGAGAAAGAATAGGCCATAAAATGTTTAGGGATAGACAACAAATATAAGAATGGATGCATGCATGTGTCTGGATTATAAACAAAAATATTGATGATTTGGAGCGGTGGTCTAAAGATGAGACGTTTCAAAGACAATATACTTATGTAGAAAAAAAATATTTCTTTTAACATTTAAAAATAAATTAAACAACAATATAAAAATGTTCATATACATACATAAATAAAAAAATACAAGACCACATGGTTTCAAGCAAATACATAAATAAATAAACAATACATTTTAAACTTTTCGACAGGATAGCTGGAGAAAAACATGGAAAACTTTTAGTGGCACTTGAATGTTTCTAAATGAAAATGTGGTGCTAAAATGATTATTGGTTGTCAGACCACCAATTAAAATTAACTAATTATACATACTTAAAAACTTTTCCAAAAATAGGTGCGAGAAAAACAAAAAGTTCGAAATAGTGTGGAATTAGAAAATTTGTTTGTTTTGTGTTTCTTAAGGTCATTCAACTGTGTTCGATTTTTTTTCCAGGAAAAACACACTATAAAACGGAAAAAGGAAACATTGTTTTTTTTGGCTTCTTTACTCCCATTGTTGTTATGAAGGGACATGAAAAAACATGTTTACTAAATTAAAAATAAAGTGCAGAAATATGCTACAATATAAAGTAGAAAATAATGTTCTTTGGCAGAAACAAAACAATAAAAATCAATATTTTCTTTGATATCTGGCCAATTTTTTTTAATTTTTTTTTTTTTTTTTTTTGCTAATGCAAGTGGGAACGAACGATTGAAGTTCGTTCAGTAGGGGCGGGTTCGACCAAACTGAAGAAGGGACAAAGTAGTTGCGTTACACTCAGCAGAGTTTTGTTTAAGGTAAGTTCAGCTAATTTATTTCAATAGTGTCATAACTCAAAAAACATGATTTTTTAGTTATATATTCAAAGATATGCGGAATATTATGATCTATTTTGTGTACAAAATTCTTTGCCATTCGAACAAAATTAAGAACACAGACTTTATACAAATGTTAAAAAGGAAATTAAAAATTTAAAGCTGCTCAGAGAAATTTCGCTTTTTGAGTTATAACACTATTGAAATAAATGAGCGATTTGTAGTACGATTTGTTTTATAACATTAATTATTAAAAAATTGTGTTTGTTGATCAATTAATTGAATAAGTCATTATATTTCCTCTTTGCTCTAATATCAGAAATAGCATTATAATATATGAAATAGGTCGATTGAACCACCTATGACTCGTAGTTCAATCTCGCAAAAGATTCGTGACATGTGGCACTGCCGACAATGCTCAGCAAATTTTGCAATTGACCATAAATAGACTAACAGACGAAAAACGCTAGTAAAACGTGGGATTTTATTATCAAAATTCGCTGATCAAATTAGAAAAATTATTTTTAGCAACGATGCTCATTTTTGGCTCCAGAATTACCGAATTTGGATAGAAGAACAGCCAAAAGTTAGTTCAAGAGCTAATAAAGCAACCTGAAACATGCACTGTTTGGTGCAATTTGTGGGCTGGCGGCATTATAGGACTAGACTACTTCAAGAACGTTGAATTTCACAACGTTATATCCAATGGATCAAGGCAATGTTTATCTTTTTTTTTTTTTTTTTTTTTTTTTTTTGTTCAAAATGGTTAAGTGATACCATGGACCTATTGAGGGCGAGATTGGCGAGCAGTTATTCTCATGTTTTCCTGCTGTTTTGTGCAGTCTATTTACCGCCAAGATTATGCGACTTTACACCACCAGACTATTTTTGTGAGGATACGTGAAGTCTCTTGTGTACAAGAACAATCCAGCCACAATTCCAGTACTGAAAGACAATATTACAGCTGCCATTAGTGAGATTGAAGGATCAAAATGCTGGAAAAAGTATGTCAAAATTGAAGTTCACGGATGAACCAGCAATGGCGGGCAACATTCACATGAAATAAACTTTAAAAAGTAAGTGGCAGGCATTATTCGTTTATTACCCTAAATAAATACATCATTCACTTTTAGACATTTTCATCACTTTTTCACTTTTCAAAAACCAAACGGTTAGAAAATCATCTGTTAAAATATAACCTAAAATTGATTCATAATTTTCAAAAATATAAATCAAATAAAAGATGTGTACAAAAAACCCACATACATATTTGTGTCGATATGGAAGAATAGCTTAAGTTAATATAAGCACAGATTGAGTTATTGCGTTAGGAGCTTCATAGAAGTCAAGGCGCTTAAATTTATTAATACTGTGATTAAAATCTTTCTTTTTAAGCTTAATGCTGTAAACACATTCAAGGTTATCGACCATCGACTACAAGCTGTCAGAAATAGGATACGTGTGTGCAAATGAGAATAATTATTTTAGCGGCAACACGACTACCGACTACGCCACTACTGTTATAGCCCGTAGCCACCTTAGGCTAATTTCTATTTTTCTTGGCCACAACATACAGTTTAGTCCTGTCAATACAATAAGATAGGCATTTTAAAAATGCAATACATGAAGTATATACATTAAAAATATGAAAAAAATTTATGTTGCACCACTGAAAAGGAATAATCATATGTCCATTTTTTTACATTATTCATTTTGTTTAGGTTATGTTCAAAACTTATGATACAAGTCTTATTTTGTAACTGTAGTCGTTTCAATAATTAAGTATATGGTTATATAGCTACTGCCGTAGCCGTGAGGTCGGTAGCCTTAAATGTGTTTATAGCATGTCTTTTGAAACGAAATTTGATTTGTCAAAACATCTTTGTACTCATCTCGACTTAAACTACTCTTCCATATAACCACAGATATATGTACGTATTTAAATTTAGATAAAGAATGTACATTTAATACTCTATAGGTGCATTGTGGTAAAGGCTGTTAAAAAAGCGATTTTGATTGAAGATTACTTTATAATTTATTTTTATTTACTTACTCTATATATTTGTAGAATAAAAATACCAGTTTTAAAAACTTACCTAAAAAGAAATAAAAATATAATTTTGTTTTAATTTTTGTTTGCAGAGTAGAAAAATTTAATACTTATTTAAAAAAAAATACAACACTGTTTATCACAGGTATTTAAAAAGAAAAACATCAACATACCGTGGGCTTAATATAGAAGGGCGTATTTGGATTTTTCTTAAATTGAATTTTTAACTTTTTTTGGTAGTACACCCCCCTAAGAAAATTACTTGATCTATCTCTGAAAATAGCGGATTTATAGCTTATATTATAAAAAAGCCCTATTTCAATAATATATATATATTTTTTAAGAAAAAAAATAAAAAAATAACTCCTAAGAACTTGGAATAAATAGAAAAAAACCAGCACTGAATTTATTGCTCGCTTTGCATTCGAAAAACAAGTACCAGTTATTTTTTTGCTGGCACAACTTAGTAAATGAAGTTCAAAATCATTGATTTAAAAAAAGTAAGTTCTGTTGGGAATGTCTAAGCGGTAGTAAGAACTAACTACAAGCCTGACTCTTTCGGACTAATGAAATAACTGGTGGCAATTGCCAACTTCAATCCCATCGCCATAACATTTAAAAATAATTACAGAAATATTGAAGGAACAATACAGAACCAATCCAAGTCCAATACAAATACAACCAAGGTGTGATGACTATTTTTTTATCTCTAAAAATGTATTCAAAAACAAGAGTACTCCTATTTTATTTACTCAAAGTGTATGAGCAAAACAATAACTCCTTCTCGACTCTACCTTTGATTTGTTTAAAATGCACTGCACTAGTTTTAAGGGGTAGCAAAAAAATATTTAAAAAAAGAATATACAATATTGTATAAGAAGTACCTCATCCATCCATTAAGTAAAAATAGATATTTTATGCCTGTCTAATAACAAGCTGGCTGGCTGACTGGCTATATGTGCCTGTTTGTCTATCTAATGGTCTTAGGCAATATGAATATGCATGTATGTATGTATTTGTGTTTCATATGCAAGTATGTTAATCAATGGGCAATAATAGACAATAGTAAAAAGGTTAATAAACTTTTCAAAAGTATTATTTGTCGTTTTGCCCCTCGGCCATTTAATATCCATAGCGAAACAAAATAATCAATATTAAAACAAGTGTAGAGAACATTTACATTTAAGAGAATAATAGAAATTTCAACGTTTTTTTTTAATTATAATAACAAATAATTATACATAATTATATACATATTTGTATAATTTAATTTTAGATCAAAATCAAAGGGATTACTTGAAAAAAAAATACATTTCAATAAAAACTTGCTAATATAGAGTAACCATTTAGATAGTACTGAAAATTATTTCAAATATGTACCAAGTTTAAGCAATTGTTTAAAATCTAATCGATACATGAGCCGTTTGGTGCACAAACAGATTAACTCCATAAAACAAAAAGTTAAGAAAAATTAAAAAATAATTAAACATTTTTATGAAAATTTATAAGTATTTTTGTCATTTAGTAGTGTTAATGAATACACGATCAGAGAAATTTGTTTTGAATGTAATATAATTTAGGGTCAAATATTGTGTTTTGACATTACTATCTCTACAAAAAAAAAAAAAAAAAAAAAAAAAAAAATCAAAAAGTGAACTTAATCGATTTGTGCACTGAACGGCCCATATGTATCAGATGATTTTTTTTTAACAGTTTGGGTTTTGAAAATTGGAAAAACAGAAAAAAGCGAATGAAATATTTATTTGGGGCGTTAAACCAATGCCTGTCATTTACCCTTAAATACCTGAATTTGAAATATGTATGAAGTTATGGCAATAAATTTTCTTCTAGTATAGTGTTCTGCTAAAATATACGAATTAAAGCACCAATTAAAAAAAAAAAAAAGCTTCAGACTCAAAAAAGGTACAGAAGCTTTTAACAAAAATCTCCATTGAAACCAAAAGCCGTTACATGATTTACATTTCTATTGATATATTATGAAAGTAAACATTTCAATTTCTTACCAAAAAAATTCTGCATTTGATCCAATGAAGAGAACATATTATTTTTCTGATTCTAATTTTCACCAATTTTTTTTTTTTTTAAAGCAATTTTTTCACTTTTTGCATAAACATTCTGAAAAGAATAACTATTTCTGCCAGACTACTTTATTGATTGCATTTTAATTTTTTAACTGTTACGCTATAAACACATTGAAGACTACCGACCATCGACCACACGACTACCAAAGACGCTGGCTACGAAAGTAGTGAAGTAACCAGCTACTTAATTATTTTAACGACTACAGCTACAAAATAAACTTCTGATTTGACACATTGAACACAACCTGAACTAAACATTATAGTGGTGCACACGTTTTTTTTCGCGTTTTTAATGTATATATTTTATGTATTGCGTTTTTAAAACGCCTATTTAATGCATCCTATTGTATTGACAGCACCAAACTGGTGGTTGTAGCCAAGAATAATAGAAATTAGCCCAAGTTGGCTACGGGCTACAACGGTAGTTGTGTAGCCGGTAGCAGTGTTATTAAAATAATTATTCTCATATGCACACATATATTCTATTTTTGACAGCTTGTAGTCGGTGCTCGATAGTCTTGAACGTGTTTATAACGTTAGGCTTTATAGCGTTAAGAGTTTGCTGATTTTGTTGAAACCTACTTTTTCTGATGATCGTCTGTAGACGGTCTTAGGTATTTAAAGGTTAAAGATTATTTCATGTAAATATTACGCGCGACTCCAATGAGCTTCAATTTTCGTTTTTTTTTTTTATCAAATCGTCCGGTATTCTTCAGAGCTGGAATTGTGGCCGCCTGGTCGCTGTATATTAAAGACTTGACGTTTCCACACAAAAAATAGTCAAATGGAGTCATCGCATAATCATGGCGGCGAATTGAATGCTCCAAAGCGTGGGATTAGTAGCTCACCAAATTCGTCTCTCAACAGGTTCATAAAACGCGTGCCGTGTGGCATATGGCACCGTCTTGTTGAGACCACATGTCAAATAAAAAACTAAGCCTACCATTTTAGGCAAAAAGAAGTCATGAATCCTAGCACAGTTCTTTGCCCCATTAAATGAAACGTTGCGATTTTCATGATTTTTAAAAGTTACGGTCCGATGATGGACCGTATGCAGCATGCATTGGCAACTCTTGTACTGAATCTAATTGCCAAATTCAGCAATTATGTTTTTTGACGTATCCATTGAGCCAAAAATGAGTTTAATTTATTCCAACTCTTTTAAGGCCCTTTCAGCGACAAACGGCTTTGTGGTACGTCACTTTATTTTAGATCTTGTTGCATTTGTATTTCGTAAGCTTTCATACCGAGGTCCTTACGTAAAATCTTCCAGGTGGTCAAATCAAATGCTTGATAATGTTGCAGAATTGACATATCACGATCTTCTTTGACTCTGGCGAATACGGCAGCAATATTCTCCTCGGTACACACTCTTCGCATACGGATGACTGATAAAGTGAAACTGTTGACAAATATGCTCACAACAGCTTTAGTAGCCTGTTTGGTGGGTCGATTATGACGATTAAAAAATAAATTACGAGACACATTTCTTACACGGCACGAATTTTATCTAAACCTTACCGAGCTTTTTTGGCATTGTCACATGTCATGAATCTTTTTTTACACTGAAAAAAGCAAAAATATAAAATATATCAAATAAATACCCTTTATATCTGAAATTAGGATCTAAACTGGCACAGTATGTCATGTAAACGATAATATTTTTGACGAAACGCTATCTTCGGACACAGTAAAAGGATATAATTCGAGGAACTATTGCCACAATAATGCCTCAAATATTGTATCAACTTCTAGTAGTCGTGCCAGTGATGATGAGTTTTAAATGATACAATGGAATAAATAGCTCCCAAATAAAGCCACACTTTACTAGGTTAATTGAATTTGTGAATATTAAACAAACAAAAAATAATAATAATAAAAAAAAAAATAAAAAAATTGGTCAACACTTAGTGTATGACAAAAATATGTAAAAATCTTATTGAAAATTTACACATTTTTTTGTCATATCTACCGTATTTTATATCCGGTAAACGAAACCCAAAAAAACCTCTTTCCTTATATTTGTTTTATCAGTAAGTGTTGTAAAAGTGTCAGTTAAAATTCACCCAAAAGTAACTTGACCATATGTTAGGAAGAAAAAACTTAGGCATGAGGGATAAGTATTTATTTAACAAATTCATCATGATTTTTAAAAAATTTTAATTGTCTCATGACAATAGTCAGAAGGTGGTGGTTTTAATAGATTAGTCCTCTTATTTATTTCATTTTTAATTTGGTTTCTCCATTTAAACTGTAACACAAAATATCATTAAAAGAAACCTTTTAAAAGTAAAAAAATTGTGTAGCAGTTGTTGTTGTGTTGTAGTTGTCAAAAGTCATGTTTCTTGTAAAGGCCCAATTATTATGAAAATAACGATAAGAGATGTCAACAGTGGTGGAGGTTTATGAGACCACCTTAAAAAAGTGAAAACGATGTGACGGTGATGACGGTGGTTGCTGCTAGACAAATGGCCTGATAACAAATATTTACATAGTTTTAGGTAAGACTTCTTTTGTTTTTGGTAATAAATTAAAACGGGAGTCAGCAACCATAAAGAAATTTATACTACATCAAGTTAACTTTGTGAAACCGTACAAATATGTGTTTTATGTAACAAATTACAAGGCACACAAATTCGGAGCAGAGAAATTATTATCTGATTTACATATTGTCTCAATAAAAAAATTTCGGTTGCTTGTCAAGAAAAGTTTTTTTTTTTTGATGTTTTCTAGAATAAGTTTGTTGCAATCTTCCAGATTTATCAAAGAATAATTAAGAATTTAAAAAGACTTGTTTCTATGTAGACTGAATGACTCCTTCCTAGCTGCTGCTAAGTTTATAAAATTTTCTCATTTATAGGTAACAATTTATGTATAAGTAGAGTTTATTATGGACCGATATTAACCAAATTTGATACAATGGTAAAGGGGGTTTTAATACAATACATTTAAATTGACTCAATTGAGGGCAAAATAATATCACTGTCTACCATTTACGGTACATGAAAATTTTAAGGGATGATCTGATTTTTATTCTGCTTATGATTTATGCTTTATGAGTAAAAGTTGCAAGTTAAGAAAATTAAATGGACTACCAGCAGGAACATTAGCATAGAAAGTAATGTCTCATCATCAATCAATCATCTACTGTAATTTTTGTAAAAAAATAATCCGTGAAGGACTAAAATTAAAATACAGTTTGTCAACTTAATGTTATCAAAGTGAAAAAAAAAACTTAGTCTTATTTCCATTTGATAATTCCAACAAAAAATTTTTAATATGCTTATATTTTTGTGTACTGTACCTCTGAAGGACTTCGAGATGTCATAACTTTTAAAATAAACCTAAACATTACGACGCCAACAACAAAAAAAAAAAAGATCTTTACCAGAATTTTGTGCTGTCAAATAAATGTTTTCCAAAAAAAGAAATTATTAAAATTTTTTGAAATTTGAGTTTTTTATGGTATCGTATGTAAAAGACGTCACATAGTCTTCAGGAATTAAATATTTGTCAATCGTGCAACAAGTGACTCTATATTTCAATGAAAAAAATCCGGGAACATGAATCTAAAAAGATAGGGGCGTTCCAATTGCTTTAGAGGCAAATCAGACAAAAAAAAAAAAATTGACGCGGAAAATATAAGGCAAAGTTCCAAATACAATGTTATATGCGGCGTAATCCAGCTCAAGATACTTAGTTTGTCAAGTGTAATTGATTATGCTCAAGTGTATTACATGAAACCATCCGAAATCTGTTATACAAACACAAATAAGAGTTTTTTGTTGGAATTATCAAATGAAAATATGATTTTAACCTTTTTTTACTTTGAAAACATTTAGTTGACAAACTGTAGGTTTTTATTATTCACTTTTAAGTGATATACATACACACATATGCACATATATTTTATAATAATAATATAATAAAAGCATACATATTTTTAACCCAATATTTAAGTCATATAAAGGTAAAAAGTTGAAACCATTTTTGTTTCTATTAAAGGTCAGAAGTTCAAATAACAATTTATAAAAATAAAACACATATGAATAGCAATACAATGTAGGTGCCTTATAAAATAATAAGTTTATTTTATGACATTTACATACAATTAAAGGCAGACAAATTCATCACTGAACCTAAGGTTGCCACATATAGGTTTGGGTAATAAATTTGTAATCCCTCAAAGGACTTTTGAGGGAGCGAAGAAAGAACTTCAATCATCAATCATCTGCATTCAATGAATATGCCGCACGAGCTTGACAAGAATAACAAAGAAAATCACCCTCTTCTTAACATTTTGCCCAATACGCGGTCGTAAACAACACTCTTTGTACTGAAAAGCTACGAGAGATGGAAAATACTGCCTATACATAGATATGAAGCAAACTAATTCAAGACTGAACTCCATCTAAAAATGACCCACGATCTTCATTTGGTGGCAATAAGAGGGCATGGTGCACTAGTCAATGTTCGAATGGAATGCTACGGTTAACAAGGAGCTTTACATAGCCCAGCTAAACCGCATGAGAGGCTATTTGACTGACATCGACAAGGTCAAACCATACTAAATCACAACATCGACAGGCCACGTGATGCACGAGTTGTCCAAGCTGCACTTGAAAAGCTCGATTAGGAGATTTTTCACCATCTAACGTATTCTGCTGACCTTGTGCCAACGGATTAGCACCTTTTCCGCCCCCATCGAACAATATGAGGGACGTTACCCTCGACGATGAAGAGGATCTTTACCCGTTAACTGGCTATGACGAAATACTACTACGACTGCATTGGGCATGACGCATTTTTCGTCATGGAAATTTAGATCTGAAACTGAAGCCATTATAACAGTATGCTTTTTGTATATCGTTTCTTTTTGGTCATTATTAAAGCACGCGTGCGCTTATTGAAAAAAAAAATCAAATTACCGAATTGCAAAGAAAAAAAAAAATAGCGAAAACTTTGGTGGAAATGCCATCTCTTGATAGTTTTATAAACTTTAATTCACTCCAAGAAACTCAAGTCCATCAGCTTTCAAAGAATATTGAAATATGTGTAGCCGGAGCCTCTCAAAATTTATTATATTTTATTTATTTTCATAAAATATAAAATAAATAAAATAATTATTTAAATAAAATAAATATTTATTTTTTAAATAAAATAAATATTTTTTAAATAAAATAAATATTTTTTAAATAAAATAAATATTTATTTTTATATTTTTTTTATTTTTTATTATTTTTTATAATTATTTTATAATTAATTTTTTCAATTATTTTTATTATTTTTTTAATCCTCGGTAAACAGGTTAAAAACTGACTCAACAACTTATATTATTTATTTTTATATTTTATTCTTTATTTATTTTTTTAATATTTTTTATAATTACTTTATAATCCTTTTCAGGTTGAAAACTGATTCAACAACTTCTGCGATACCAGACCGGGCGATTTAAGGCAAATCGGCATCGATATAGGACAGAAAAAAATTAAGTGGGAGGCGATATCATGAATCTGTATTTGATATTTCCAAAACATATGCAAGAGCAATGGTGTGTGGAAGTTCTACCTCATTGAGAGTTGGTCCAATAATGCAAATAAATGGAAAAATGAATGGTGAAATGTACAAGAACCTTCTGCAAAACTGCTGGGATAAAGATTATACTGATAATTTAACGCCTGTATGGAGTTTTCAGCAAGAAAACGACCCACCAAAGCACAAAACCCATTAAACCTTCGTTATATACATACATACATAATTCCCGCGATATCCCAAGTGGAATAAAGGAGTCTTATCTCACTCAAGGAGCTGCACACGACTGTATTTTATACTCACTGAAAGAGACCCTAAAGACCCTAACGCCGGCTCCAAACGGCAAATGCATTAGTTAGAGAAGTTTTTCATAGCGTAAATACTTATAATGCTAGCAATGTTATGATGTGATACCGCTGTTGAAAATTGGAAGATGGTATGGAACGTAGAGCTTCTAGGTTGGCAGGCAGGTGTCTTACCTACCATACCACAGCGGCTTCTAGGCTAGAGAATAAAAAAATTAAGGTATTTGAGTGGCCAGCTTAAAGTCCGATTTTAAACCACACAAAAAAGAAAAAAAAATATGCAGGATCATAAAATGGACAATTTTAGTAAAAAAAAAAACCTGCAAACCAAAAGGAACTCTGGGAGGTTATTCAAGTAAAATTAAATAAAATAAGTTCTCAACACTGTTACGATCTGGCTAAAACTATAAGGATAGACGTACTGATGTGATTTTTCAAAAAGGATATCCCATAAAATAGTAATTATTTTAAATATAGTCCCTCAAACATTTTTATAAACATATGTGGTAGGCCTTTTGTAATATTATCCCAGGGATTTTCATTACAACATTTAATATCAATCATTTTCTTTTCAATTTTTATATATGTACGTATGAAATTAAAAAAAAAAAACTCACCTCTTTTTGGTTTTGCCAACATTGTAAAGTTCAACATGTTTAAATGCAGCATAGGCGGCCATTTTTCTGTGTGTGTTTGTGTGTGTCGAGTAGAATATAAAAAAAACTTACAAGGACGTAAAATTCCCCCACAAGAAAAACAAAGTAAACAAAAGTATAACAACAACAATAACAAAGTTGTCAAATGCTTGTATTTTAATTGAAAACAATCAAAAAACAAATATTTTCTTAAGCTGTATTGGGGATAAAAGAAGAAAAGCAGAGAAAAAACATGAAATAACGGATATATTAGAGATTTCCAGAGAGAAAAATATAACTGTGAAATATTTTTATTTTAAGGGGAAAGGTTGCAAAATCAATAAAATTCATCTCTATAGCATAGATGCATATTTTAGATGAAGGATAAGAAGTTTTTTTTTTATCCACAAAAAAGCCGAGTGAAGCGGACACCCACACAAATTAAAAACAAAAAACTCATTTATTATTTGCTCTTTTATAAGCGTAAAATATTGGGGTAGGATGCAACACTGAGTTGTATTGAATTTTTTACTCCCAAGAGAGCAGCGCGCAAAAGAAAACAACTAAATATGTTGCCAAGGATTTTAGCTCCTTTTGTTTTATTTTCCTTTTTTCGGTGTCACAAAGAGAACATAGATGCTGCTGAGAGATGAATATACACGAACAAAATATTACAAAAGAGTTTATGCAACACCAATTCAATTATTTGAATTCCTTTCAATATAGATATTTATTAATTTTTTCTTTTTAAATAAATATTTGCTTTTTTAAATTAAAAACACTTTTTTTTCCAAAATATTTCACAGTTTATTTTTCTTTATTAGTCAGTCCATGTTAAACTCACAAAGATTTTTTAATTTAACAGTCCGTTTCTCTATTTTAAAATTTTACTCCTTTTGTGGCAAGTGTTTATTAAATTAATTTTCTTAATATAAAATTTCTTTCTTTCTCTTTAAAATTTTATTTCAATGGAAGAACACTTTTCTTATGTGATTTAAAATAAAAACTTAATTTGTTTCTTTTTTGGTTAAAACACGTTTAAAACAACACGTTTTATGTACGCGAAGTGTACGTTGCTGGTTAAAGTTAAAGACTGAACTGTTTTTGGAAAAGTGGAAAACGTTTTATATTATCGATCCAGCAAAAATCCAACGAAAATGAAAGAAAAAAACAATACACGGCACATAAAACCTAACACACACAGAAAACTTTTTTTGTATCTTTCTTTTGGTTTGGCTTTTTGGATGGGGTTTGGATAAAATGGTTGGTTGGGTACACAACATTGGAGAAATGAAAACAAAAACAAATGCTTAAAAAAGAAAACTTAATGTGATACTATTGTACAAGTATAAACAAAATACACACACACATTTATGCATGCAATTGTGATGTAAAAACAAAAGCAAAATTCAAAACAAAAAGCAAATATTGCTGCATTTTTTTATAACAATACTCTCTCAAATTGCAACTCTCCCTCTGACTCTCTATTTTGCATTTACAACTTTCCAGTATTTTTTGTTTACGCACACACATACACACATACACATTTTCTATGTATTTCTAGTAATTTAAATGTCTCTCTTTAACAATTTTACGGTAATTTCGTTAAGTTGCATAGTAACCAGCTGTTTGTACATGTGTTTCTTATACTTTTTTTGATTTTTTAATGCATTCTCTCATTTAGTCTCTCATTTGATTACAGCTTTTGTTTAGCAACATGTTGTTGAGTGCATGAGGTAGTGGTATTATATTAAAACTAATTTATTTTTATTTATAGAACATTTTCTTACTACACAAGGCATTACGGTAAAATGAGTATGAGTCAGTCACATGTTGTGTGTATCACATTTTATGCAAACAGTGATGGCCAAAAACTTTCAAATACATGTTTTGCAAATTTCATAAGTAGAAAAAATTATTAAATTAAAAATAAAGGAATTTTCAAACTAAATTTGAATTCATTTTCAAGTAAAATGAATTTGTAGTTCATGATGAATATACAATAAAGTTTACTTAAGCAGCCATTTGCATCATTTGACGGAATAATCCGCAAAAAAAACTTGACATTATCACCGGCAGCGGATAAATCCACATACAGAAATTTTTGTTTTCAGCTTATCAGCAATCGTTAGAGTCTGTACGATAAACAAACAAAGCATTTTGTGTAAAAGATTATTTTTCTTTCTTTGCTGGTTGTATGGTGAGTTTATAATAAAATAATGCTGGTACCGGCAACGCTTAGCTGTACATGTCGGATTTTTGAGTAAGTTGGCGGATGTAGAACGATGATGCAAATGGGTTAAAGTTGTGTTCTTTAGAAGTTAAATGGTCCTTCGTATCTTCTTTCTAATTAAGCTACAGTTTTTGAAAGTTAATCAAGCCAATTTTTGATAATTTTCCAGAAACCATTATCTAGTCTGTAAGGTGGATGGAGAATGAATTCACTTTCATTATTTAACTAATACTATTGTCATAGGATGTACAGAGGACATAGCCAAACTATATGACAGTCAGGTCGCCATCCGATTCCTTAGCTCCTATGAAGTTGACACAAAATAGGTATGGAACTGTCTGAGCAAGCTTAACCAGCTTAAGCTAGGATCACACGATTTTCACAAACGTACCAATATGACACGACTTCTATTGTGCTTTATTGACGTTAAATATCAAAATTATTTATCCTGCGAAAATATATTTCAAAAATTAATTATTGGTACGTACTGTCAACTTCGATTGTCACACAAGAACTAAATAAATATTGGTGCAATTTTGATATTTTTGTTGCCGCATTACAACTTATTGGGCGGTCACACGATTGCCGTACCAATAATAGATGCTTTGCGACAATCGTGTGATCTCAGCTCAAATAGGGACAAAACGGTTGCCCTCTGCTGACACTAATGGGGCCAAAACCTCACTGTGGAAAACGAAGTAGAGTCTTTAAAGATATGAATAACGAAGGGAAGGGTGAGGGTAGCGAAGGATCTTTTCAATTCAAAAATGTCTGGAAACTTTTGCTAAGCAACTATAATATGAAAGGATTTGAGGCTATCCAAGCATAAATTGAGAACAGTAACAAAACTCTTGACCCGGCATTGTAGACTCAATGAACGTTTGTACATAATGGAGATCGTTTCAAATTCGATGTGCGGAAACCAAATCAACAGAGCACATATTATGTGTGGCGTTAATGCATTCTAGATGAAGGCACCTTGGTGCTTATCAAGTATAAGGCGTCGTTATTGACTCCAATATCTTGAAGTTCGCCAGGGCGACGTGGTTGCAAAAGACATTCTAGGGACCCTATATAATGACAATAGCATTCCCATTGTCTTGTACTTGGTTACATATTCTAGTCTGTTTTGTGCAGTATTTTTTTTCTTTTTCAAAGAAATCAATTGTGCTTGTTAAAGTCTCCCCCGATCATTTAATCTGTTTTTTACAGCTATAAATGGGCGAGACTATTTTGTTTATAAGTACATATTTGGTTTTAAGAATCAAAAATGCAGAGCACTGATGAATAACGAACTGGCGTAAAACGTTACTTTTTTTCTTCTTCAATTGCCAAATTGTTGCAGCAGTCAAAATCAATATTATTATTTTTTAAACTCTTGGCTTTCATAAATGTACATGTGATAACCTATATATTCATCTTAGTTATCGCCGAGTTATGGTTATTCCCTTTACTTCTGTATAAGAACACTCCGTGTACACAATAAAAAACAAAGATAAGTGCATTCATTTTAAAGGTGGGGTTTCATTTTAAAGCAATAAATTCAATCGAAATAATTTTTAAATTTAATTTATTTTTTTATGTCACAACATCAGCTATACTTTAGATTGTTAATCATCAGCTCAAACCCAAAAATTTTAATCGGTACTATTTTTCTAAAAACACTGCAACAGTCACCAACTCTTAGTATTAATCATGTATTACTGCTTTATTTATAAAAAATTTCACTAGTTTTTAGCTTGTAGCAAAACCTTTTAACTTTTAACCAACAAAACAAAATCTTGCTTATTTACTTTTATCCACTACTGTTTGCCAATAGTTCAATAACCGTTAAATTACATTATTCCATTCATATGCGTAATACATATATGTACGAGAATATAGAACAAATGTTTATCAACATTTTACTTCTACAGCCATTGGCAACAAATGTTGGCAGAAAAACTAAGCAGAGAAAATTAATTATGATGAATAATAAAAATAGGGTCAGTGTAACTGAATGACTGAATACTGCTGGCTGGCTTCGCTATCTAAACAGACTGGTTTTGAAGATGAAATAAGAAATGAAAATAATTATTAAAAAGAAAAAACAAAAAACAATTAAATTAAAAAAAAAAACATAGTTATACAAACAATTTGTTTATAAATCATTACATATCTCAATATGAGTCTCTAGGGAAAGTACTAAATAAATAAATGTTAAAGGGTATTTTGAAAATAAATAGCAACCCTGGTGGAAAGTTACCCTTGAATTCGAATAACTGTTGGCTTACAGTGACAGCAATAGCTTTTAAGCCATTTTGCTGTGAAGATGTGAAACGTAGACGGAAACTCTCCCTCTTACTTTTTTTTAAAGAAAAAGAAATTTAGTATACAAAGTTTTTGTTGAGTAAAAAGCTCTTAGACTTTTTTAATTTCAGATTTATTAATAAAAAAAAAAATTGCAACCGCTTAATAATTCTCTTTCAAATATATAATCTCTTATTAAATCCAAAGTAATGATGACACTCCTCGAATTATTTCACTTCTTACTTTCCTCGCATAATGAAACGTAAGCATGAAATTTATATTCTAAAGATTGCACGCCACTGTGACTTCTTTTACATTAAAAACTGATTACAAACTGATTAGGCACATCATCATTATCCTCCATCAAAATCCATTATGAAGTCAATTGAAAAAAAAAAAAACTGAATATAAAATCTACAACTACTCTTTCACACAGAAACAGGAAAAATATTAAAAAAAAAAAAATTCAAATGCCACGCCATTTTATAAGGAATTCGGCGCACGCAGTCGGCTAAAACGTAAGCAAAGAAGTAATACGAACATTTTAGAAATGTCTCAAGTGTTGAATTTGAGAAAGGTTTTCCGTTTATATAGTTATTCAGTACTCTATGGCTTTTAGTTTAGTGCAAACAAAAATCTTTCCTTAGCCTTCAAAAGAACAGTGAAAGTGTCTAAAAGCGATAATAGTGAAGTTATTTCCTCTTCCTTCCTCTGCATCGTCTTCATTGTATCACTCTCCTGTTCTTCTGGGCGTATAATAACTAAGGATTTAAATTTAAAGTCGTCGGGCGGTCACCCATGACTGTCGTAGCACTCAACATGTCAATGGGCGCAAGAGTTTGTTATTCTTAGCCAGTAGGTTGATCAACGACAGACTCTTCGTCTTAAAATACCTAATGTATCCACCAAAGATGACCCATATGACCACTCTAACCACAATCGTCAATATCGTGGCAATACTTCACTCAATTGCTCCCCATATAAAAAGTGGCAGGCCGAAAGTCATGTTTAAACAGTAATTTCTTCGCCCTCCGAATGAAGTTGAGTAAATCTTTGATAGGAACAGATCTAATCTCCTCCGGATCCGATTGAACACAGTTAAAAATGTGAAATTTGGTCTAATTAGCACAACACGGTCACACAGAGAGTGCTCAGTGGTTTCACCCGCCTGCAGACAAAACCAGCAGTCCGTCTCATACAAGACACCTCAGGGAGTAGTGTCTTGATAGTAAACCCACTACCCTGCAAATATCAGCTCAAAAGGTCTTAGGAAGCAGTAGAATTAAATTAACATTTACCTGATACATAAAAGACTTTTATGATAATCGTCTAATATTTTTGACAGATAGGCAATGGCATAAAACAGGATGTAAAAAAATATCCGTAAGAAATGTCGTTTGCTTTCTTCGTACAGGCTTGTCCCTGTCCCCAATCTCACGACAAGATATCCTGTTCGTTTAAAAATGCGGAATTTTTTAATTGGGTGTACAAAAGTGCGGGATTTACAACAGTTTTAAATATCTTACATATATAACATTTTGGAGGGTAAACATCTATCATTTACTCTCACTTGCTCATTGAAGTTACACTATTAAGCAACAAAGTTTTTATTTACTTTGAAATTTATGACAACAAAACATCATTTGCGGGACCTACTAAGCTTATCCTCATATTCTATTAATTTCAAAGTGCGACAGATGTTTTTGGTGCGGAAGTAGAGATTTAGACACGTAAGACAAAAACCCCTTGCGGGTTACCCAGAAAAGCTCGAAGATGATAAATTGCAGGCATTATTCTATACAGATTATTGCCAAACCCAAGAGGAACTTGCAAAATCATTGGCAGCTACTAAATCAACAAGCAGAAGGTTTCATCTAAAAGCACGAAGTTAGGAACCATACGATTTGAAACTGAAAGATGTTGAAAGACGATTTTTCATGACCGAAATGCCGATGGAATGCTAAGATGCGATAGCAGGAAGCAGTTGCTTTTGTAAAGTCAAATATAACTTGAAAATACGTAGCGGACCGTTGATAAGCCTGTATTCACCGGTGTCGGCAATTAGTTTAGAAGCTCAACTACTCTAAGTTATCCCGAAAACCAGTCCGAAACTTAATGAATCTAACAATAGTAAAAGCTCTGCTAAACTATCAATAAAAGGCGAACCAAATAAAAGAAATCTACGTTCAGCGAGAGACAGACATTGGCAAATGAAGTGTGAAACATCCCGGTGGCATATTTGAGCAACATTGTCACTATGATATGTTCACAGAACCAGAACCAGTACCAAGTGAAAAAAGTGGCAAAAGGGCATTATGTATGACTGCACTGTCACCATACTAAAGAAAGCTTTAATTTGACGACATTGTCTGTTATAAGTCCACTACATACTGAACGATGCAGGACTTTGTCTGCTACATATCCCCTTTAACGAGTAAAGCACTGATGATTCTTATGATATTGTCTGTTAGGACTTACACGGAAGCCTGTAAGATAAAATCAACTTCTGTCATCCATAAAAATTTGGATAATGACACTATTCATGTATGACACCAAAGAAAATTCATCGTTAGTCATCGACGATTTTTCGATTTATTCACTGTAATGCCACCGGCACTTATAAATTTCACTTTCATAAATTCTTATTCTCATACTCATTCATACTCATTGCATTCATCATACTCATACTTATCAACTCTATTGATTCATACTCATCTGCACTCATTGTACATAGACGATGCAAGATGAGTACGATTCGAATATGAACACTGTGCTTTATTATTATTATCATTTATTTATTTTTTTTTGAATAGCAAATACTTACATTCATGAGTATTGATGAATCGTGCGAATCATTTATGAGTTTTACGAATAATTTCTGAGAAATGAGTGAATGCTATGAGTATGAGTACGGCGCTTGAATCTACTCATTGCTACTTATACTTATGAATCATACTTATTGTGAGTATGAAAGAGCATGTGTAGTTGAATTTGAATGAAGTGTATTCACTTATACTCATAAATTTATGAGTGAGTATGAGTACCAAAATAGCAATTCATTGCTTATCTCTGATACCCACCCAACCAAATATCCATGGCGCCAAGGTAATGTACTACATTTGGGGAAATCGGAAGGGTCTGTTATAAGCTGTTGAAAAGAGGCCAGACGATCACATGGCATCAGTAAAGAACTCAATTGGTTCGTTTAAAGCACACATTGGTCGAAAAATGCTCCGAATACGCGACCAGACATTAAGACATAATAGTCAATCGTGACAAACGCTCGCCATTATATTGCAAGATTAACTAAGTCATTTAGAAAATAGTGATCATAAAGTAGTTTTGCTTCACAAACCTTATATGTAGATGCAACGATGAAAGTTCTCGCACATGGACATGCCACGCTTAAAAACAGGGTATTCGAAGTTGGCTTGATACGTTCTTGACTTAAAAAAATGAGCAGTTCTTTGGGTGTGAAATCCATATGTTGAATAAAGATGAGAAAAGGTATTCTATACTTCATAGGAAGCTTTTGTGTAGTTTTACGCTTCTTTAATTGAATTTAATCATTTTTGTGTCTCACATAAGGAAGTATTAAAATATAATTTGTGAAACATTCTTTATGTTCTATATCTTACACCTTTATGGTGCTAAACACACTGATTCTAAATATCATTTCAATGCAAATGAACTCATTAAAAACACGCAGAAAAAACATCTAGTGTTTGGACACTTTACGAGCGGTAGCTTCTTGTAAATTTTATACAATATGTGGTACCCCCAGTCATTTTATTGGCCAGCAAAACATGTACGAGTTTAATTTTTTTACTTTTAAATACACTTGTTATTTCTTTATAAACAGCAGACAATAATAAATTTAAATTCTTTTGGGTGAAAATAACGTCTAAAGTAAAAAAGAAATAAATAAATTAAATACTAAAGAAATAAGGTGTCGTCTTATATGGTTTTTATAGGCCTGCATATGTTATGTATACTCGTATGAGTAGTGAAGTTGTGTCTTGTCTTGGTTAGCCGGTATTTTCTAAAAATTAGATTTTTATGCACTGGAAACAACAGTAATATCATAATGTCTAATAGAACTTAAGCACATGACAAAAAAAAAAAGACAGATTGTTAAAAGAATTTATTAACAAAAATTTAATACAATAGGAGGTTTTCGTATAGACAAGTTGTTTAGAGAAATTAAATATTTTTAGCACTGGTTTTTCACAATATTATGCACACAGCACAGTAATAAGGAAGCCAATATTGTGTAGAAAAAAAAAAAAAAAAAAAACATAAACAAAGCACTTGCATATCGTACTCTACTCGTAGTACACAGAGGCCAAAAGCCTTTTTGCTTGAGAAAAATAGAAAATTATTATGAAATCACAAGTCAAGAGAAAATGACAAATTAAAAAAATGGGTGGGGGAAAAAAGTGTAAAAATCATATGGAATTAATGACAACATTGCGTCACATGCAACGCACATTTTGTTACACTTCTATACATACTAAGTTATTCACTTAGTCAGCCCAGAAACCACCACCAGCTATTCCTTCATAGACTCTTCGTAGTCGTGTATCATGGGATTTTGAACAACACAAAGTGTAAAGTGTTGTAAGCAAGTGTGTAGTGAGTAGTAGTAGCAAGAAGCAAAAGTAATTTTTTTTTTGTGCTACACGAGTTATTCTAAACGCTGGCTAGTAGCAGCAAGCAAACTCACTGACGGCTACTTCAAGTAAGTGACTGTGTCATGAGAGTGTAAAGAACTTGTTTCTATTGTTTGCTTTTTTCTTCTTTTCCTTCTGACGTCTATACTTAGAGCTGCTAAAAATAGTCATATATTTTATTTTCCATATAAAACTATATTTTATTTTTCATATAAAATTAAAATTTTTATTCTTTTTCATTCTCTTCTACATTGTATGACTGCTTTTTTACGATTTTTATTTCATACGAATACTTTGTGGATCCAAAAAAAAAAAAAAAAAAAAAAAAAAACGAAGAAAAAATTGTGAATTAAAAAAAAAAAACAAATTAAAATTTTTTATGCAAATTGTGAGAAAAAATCACTGCTCTGATGGTACTAAAAATTAAACCGTTAGTTTTAAAAGGTAGTAAAAAAATTATTTAAGCGGAATAGGTAGCATGCATTTAACACGAAAGAATTTTGACAACATCGATTAATTTTATTGACAGATGGATTGGAATTAACAGAACATAATAGATGTTTCAAGTTATTAAGATTCTTGTTTGCTAGATAGCTAGGGGCTATTAAAGATTGACCAAATCGTTTATGTTTGCAGGTTGAATGTGGCTTTAATTACATTATATATCCCAGAAGATTAAATATCCAGAAGTTAATTGTGGGTGAAATTACATCAAATTAGACACTGCGATAACCCCAAATAACCCAGTTTTCATATGGTAACGCAAAATGCGCCGAGCAAAATTAGTAAAGAAAACGATATTTGATGCAAAACATTTGTGATTTCTCAAGAAAATAAAAATGTTGCTATTCTGAGTTCAATTAGTGAAGTTATGGCATGCCGGATTGAGATAATATGAATGAATAACCTTAAAAATTCTAGGTTTTCGATATTAGCACGTCAGTAAGCGTTTGGTTTAAAATTAATTTTTCAATCAATTTCAATAATAATTTCAGCAATTGGTAGTTAATAAAATAAATTTTGAATTGCTAATACCTTAACAAAAACCTGCCCAAAAATATTTTCACTTTCACAAAAAAGATGTACTCTAGGAGACTCATAGTTAATATACAGTATCGCCAGTTTTTCGTGTCTTCCGCAAAAGTAATGTATTGAAAATTGGACTTTACTTTCGTGCTCATGAGGACGAAATATATACCATATGTATACATCTTTTCAACAAAATATAAGAAAAAAATTTCTGGGCATTACCGGGTTAAAATAGTACCGTAACAAATCTATATTTCAATTTATACTTAGGAATATTATATAGAATTTTTTCTTGAGTTGCTTTGCTAAAAAATTTAATAACTCCGTAGGATTTCTAAATCGTAAACCTCATTTTATTCATAACCTAATATATTTCCTTAATTAATTCATAAATAGTATGGTTCCTATATAAAACAGTGCGCAAAACACATCTAAACTTGAAAAATTTGGAAAAAAAAATTGGGTGAAAAAGGTGTTTGCTTGTGAATACACCCAGATTCTTTTTCAGCTACTTAAACGACATATATATCATTTAAAAGGTCAGTTTCTCTTCTTTGAAAATCAAAAAAAAGGAACTTAAAATCGGGTAAAGCTCAGCTAAGTTATTAGCTTATAAGTGCATGAAGGTCCAAAAAACCGGTTTTCTACCCGTAACTCGAGATTTTGAAGGTGTTTCGAAAATTCCAAAAACAGATCCTTGTTCTTCTCGGCAGCGTCTATCAGAAAAATATGTATTTTTATGTATTATTTTTATATATTATTTTTTTCGCACCGTGTTATCAATTTATTTTTATTATATTGTTTACGTACTTAAAAGCGTCTTTTAAATAATGATTGTAATGCCATGTTCACACGAGACTTCAAATTAGTTCGCTGTTTAAATTATGTACTATAAGAATTACCCCGTTTGCGCGGCGCCTTTGTAAATCGTTTTGACGGTTCTTGTGATTTTTGTTTTTACTTTTTTTAATTGTTGAGTTGTTTGCCCATAAATTGTTTTTTTAGAAATGGTAAAAAAGTTAGGAAATGAAAAGAGATACAATTGAGATGGACAAACATCCGATAAAAATTAGAGATCATATTGATTTTGTACTAATCTACGGGGAAATTGAAACAGAATTTCCTACAATTTGTGTGATGCGTTCTTAAAACTTTGTTTGGGGAATTATGGGATTCGTCTAATAATTGAGTGTTGAATTATAAATGAAAGTGCGAATTACGAAAAAAATGTATTGTCAAGATGGCATAAGAGTGTACCACTCATTAACAGTCGATAGCTAATGTTGAGGTCATGCCCCTGTTGAAAATTCGCAGATTGTTTAGTCTGGAATTTAACTCAAGACCTCTTGATTGGTAGGCTGGTGGCTTACCTATCTCACCACAGAAGCGTATACAAGACATGCGGGTATGATTTGTAAAACAAAAACGAGTGAAATTGAAATCGAATCTAACTTCAAATTGCTATTATTTTCGTATTTGACAAGATTTTGATATATTTTTTATTGGTTTTTACGTGAAAAATTTCAAGTGAAATCTGTTCTCTTTTTCAGCAATTCCGATCGGAAATTTTTAAGTGTTTCTGCCTTTGTGTACTATTTTGTAGAATTTTTCACTCATTTTTTCCATGAGAAAAAAATTAACGTGAAAATGTATTACCGCCTTATTACCTTTAAAATAATTTCATTGATAATAAAAACTTTTAAATAATTGTCGCAATAAAGTTTTATTTGTCTTTGATAATTTAATCGATTTCAATTGCCCCTATTTTTCTGCCGACATGTTCATATTCTGTGAACTTTTTAGTCCAATTTTTAATTATCGGACTATCCATTTAGTGGTTACAAAGACGCCGCTCTGACAAGACTGTCAGATGTTAAAATTCTATCATCTGAAGTGTCATTTGTTTAGTAAAGGCTTTGCCATTTACGAATGTGGATCATTTAACAGCTGAAAAACAAGGCGCAAAAATAGTTAAAATTTACTATAAAAGTGGTGATTCAAACGTATTGAAGATCATTTTTCCAATCGGTGGCTACACACACAAGCAAAATTGTCACATATGTGGCTCAGAAAACCCAGAATTGATTGTGGAAGCCATTGCATTCGGAAATAATGACTGTTTGGTGCGCATTATAGTCTGAAGGTTTCATTGTCGTATTTTTTCGAAAATGAAACTGGAAGAACTGTTACCGTCAATGCAGAGCGCTACAGCCAGCCGTATAATAACCGACTTTTTTTTGGCCTACAATTGAATATTATAAACTGAATGATGTGTGGCTTCAAAAAGATGGTGCCAGGATACACAGAATACTACAAATTTTGGCTTTATAACATGAGAAATTCTCCGGTCTCATGCGATTTGACGTCGTTAGACTTTTTTGTGGAGCTAAGTTAAAAATCATATCTACGCGCATAATACCCTAATGTTAGAGCATTTGAAAACCAATATTTGTCACGTTATTGCCGAGATACCGCCGGATATGTGTGAAGAAGTGGTCGCGAACTACCGCAAAAGGATCATCAGCTGCAAGCAATCTAGTGGCAGTCATTTAAATGACATTGTTTCATACTAAAACAATAAAATAAAAGTCTTATTGAAATCATAGCTTATGTGTGCTTTATTTAACTTTACTTTTGGATCCGAAAAATGGATGACACATTATAAAAATTAAAAAGAAAAAGATTTTATTCGATCTTCCCCCAGCTCCAGTAAGTAATTAAATTACGAATAGTGCAATACTGAAATATTTAATCAATAAAATGTTAAATTTTAATGAAAAAAAGAAGACTTTGAACTTTAAATACTGGCAGTGAAAAATATTAAAGAAAAAAATTGTGCAACAAAACAAAAATAATAATAAAAATTTTTTATTGAATGAAATAATTGCAAAAGAAAAAGCAAAAATAATAAATCATTTGAAAATACCACCTCCTCACCACTCTATAATACAAATTATGAAGACATCAATCGATACATTCTCCCCCTACTACTACTACTACTACTACTTACATACCTCAAAAGATAATTTGTCATGACAATAAACAATTGGAAAATTACAATTATTTGTAATCATTATATGAAAATGAAAATTATTGTTACTTTTCTTTTATTTTTATTGTACATTTCCATTTCTATACAAATATTAACATTCATGTATATGCTGCCTTGGACTGGACGGAACATTGACTATTTCATGATCAATTTTTCGCTTTATAAATTGATGAGAAGAAAGTCATGATTTAAAAAAAAAAAAGAAAAAAGAAGTTATAGTCGTCAAGGTTGGTTGGTTAGTATACGTGGCCACCCGCAGCTGCTATGAGTGTCAAGTAATGCTCTCGGACACTGCTTCACTCAAACCACACGATATACATTGAAGCACCTAACGAGATCACCTAGATCAATACAGGATACCTCGGAGATTTCATCTGGGAACCACTCGCCAAAAGTCTTACAGCGACGGTTCACAAGTGCCGTACTTCGCCACAGCTTCGAAAGTGGTTATTAGAGTATACCTTCTAAAGTCGGTTAAACTCGATAATATGTGAAACTACCATAACGCAATAATAAATAAAATTCTTGTATGAAAACACATCAATTATTTCTTCAAATGAAGCCAAGTTTGGTTGGCCTACTCAAAACTTTATAAATTTGACCGATTTCGTTATGAATATTTTATTGGGCATCCAGGTTATTATATGACAGTACTACACTGAAATATTCTTATTTCCAATAACAAATTTCCATAATTAACACATCCTAACCTTTTGTTCCATTTTTCAAACATAACTTGCCAGCAAATAATAAAACAATCTTAAAAGCGTGTTTTTTATAGAGGTATAGAACTTTAAGTTGGCTTACTTTTCAAGATGGCGACCGATTTAAAAGCTGTCAAGAGATTTATTCTCAGTTTGGTTTGGCAATTCATCATTAATAGACACACGCCCGGCGTATATTCGTCGAATGTGCCCAAAACGATATTACCGTTGTTCCCGATTTTTATAAGCGAATTTTGTTTAGCGATGAAGCGCACTTCTGGTTGAATGGCTACGTCAACAAACAAAACTGCCGCATTTGGAGTGAGGGGTAATCCTCAAGTGTATGTAGAGACACCGTTACATCCAAAAAAACTGACTGTTTGGTGAGCTTTATGGGCTGGTGGAATCATTGGTCCGTACTTTTTCAAAAACGAAGGTGGCCAGAACGTTACAGTCAATGGTGATAGGTATAGAGCCATGATTACTAACTTTTTCATTCCTGAATTGAATAAACATGATGTCCAAGAGATATGGTTTCAACACGACGGCGCAACATGTCACACAGCTCGTGCCACAATAGATTTATTGAGACACGTTTGGTGACCGCCTAATTTCACGTTTTGGACCTGTGAATTGGCCTCCAAGATCTTGTGATTTAACACCGCTAGACTTCTTTCTGTGTGGCTATGTAAAGTCATTGGTCTATGCGGTAAAGCCACAAACGCTTGACCATTTGGAAGACAACATTCGCTGTGTTATTGTCGGTATACGGCCACAAATGTTGGAAAAAGTCATCGAAAATTGGACGTCCAGATTGGACTACATCCGCGCCAGCCGTGGCGGTCATATGCCAGAAATCATATTTAAAATGTAATGCCACAAGATTATCTTTCGGATAAATAAAATTCATGTCAATCGAATAATCCGTCGTTGTTTTATTGCAACTTAAAGTTCTTTACCTCTATAAAAAACACCCCTTATACAAAATTCTTGTGTCGCGGTGTTTGTTGCAAAACTCCTACGAAATGGCTAGACCGATGTTGTTGTAGAAATTATTTTTAATTGAAGCTTCGAAGGTAAAGACGATTTGTTGAAAATGATTTGGTGCTGCGGGGAGCAGTTATGTCACACTGCATCTGTTTCAAACACTGAACAAATACAATGGCGACAAAATTTAAAGGTTCGACTGATAACAAGCGCTTCTCTGTTTATAAGAAATTCGAACATATACGCGTGCAGGATTAAAGAGGAAAGAGGTCTAACTAAGCCCACTGGCCTGTACAATCTTGAATGATGTTGGAAACATCCGATTGAAAAGAAGTCACCGCGGAACTGATACAAAGAAGAGCAAGAACGATATCAAATTAGTCCCATGAACCAATGCACACAATCCACTTATATGGAGTCGGAGGCCAAAAATAGTTCCAGTTAGAATGTCAACATAAAGCATTATTCACTGTATTATACAATTGTGGAGAGTATTTATTATTAAAATGGGTGTAGTAGATACCTAAATATACCCCTATAACGCCCCCACTTTTGTTTGGGAAAATAAAAACGTGAGAAATAATTTTACGCAATTTGCTATAAAATTAAAAATATATTTGAAAAATATATAAAATTTTAAAAGATAATCTATTTATTTAGAAAATCAAAGGCTGATGACAATAAAACTCATTTTTGCTTTTTTGGGTCATTTTTTTTGCCCGGATATATAAGGATCTTAAGGATCGATTTATAATCGTACGATATGGTAATGAAATGAGCCTAATAACTCTTCGCCAATTTACAAAGGATTTCTAAAAACTAAGTCATATTTTACGCATAACTAAACATACTTCTTTAATTAATTCATAAATAAATTGGTTACTTATATAAGATGTGTGTAAAAACATCTCTGAACTTGAGAAATGTGTTCGCTTGACAAATAGACACAGATTCCAAACCAGGTTTTTTACCTGTAACTCAAGATTTTGGATATGTTCTGAAAATTTTGAAAAACAGATTCTTGTTGAACTCAGTGGTGCCTATCAGAAATATTATAACACTTTTCACGTATTTCCACTTCATTCCATTTTGTCCCATAGTGTTATTTAGAAATGTGTTACAAAATAAAACAGGTCGTTTTGTTCTGTAGAAGATAACACAAAGAGTGGCACTAGGCGGGAGCTGAAATTACCAGCATAGAATCTAAAAATATTGACTAATAATAATAAAAAAGTACGATTGGTGGAATCAGGGGGAAACACAACTTAAACCTTTACTGAAGTTAAAATATATTCACGAGCATAAAGTAAAAATGGCACGAGGAAACATCAATTTTTGTAAATAAATATTCAACAAGCCAATGACAATTGAATTACTTGAAAACAAAGTAAAAACCTCCCTCTTGAAGAATAATTTTAGTTAGAAATGGTGGAAATCAAAGAAAAATTAATACACCTTTATAAAGCTTGTTACATCTGGAAATAGTGAATCCACATTTGATGAAAAAAATGTTGACTTTGATCTTTTATTTGTAGCCTATGGCAAGAGCCATTGTGCAACAGTATGGGTCTACCAAATAATTTTTTTTTTTTTTAAAATTCTGTAAAAAAAAAAACTACTTTTTTATGAAAGTACAATCCTTCCGGTTAATAATGGAAAATAATTTCATTTAAATGGCTGCCTCGGCTGGCCATGCAGTAGCCTACACGATCGGTCCAATTTTTAAGCACATTATCGATTGTGTGCAGCTGTATTTCACCAATGGCTTCACGAACATTGTCCTTTAAAGCGTCAATTGTCTCTGTCTTGTTGGCGTAACACTTATCTTTGACGGCACCCTACAAATAATAGTCCAACGGTGTCAAATCGCACCTCCGAGGTGGCCAAACGACATCAGCTCTGCGGCTGATAATGCGATCTTCAAAAACAAGGCGCAAAACATCGAGTGTAGCTTCGGCTGTGTGGCACGCAGCGCTGTCCTGTTAAAACCAAATGTTGCTAATTTCCTCTTCTTCAATTTTTGTGAACAAAAATTCGTTCAACATGGCTCGATAACGATCGCCAATGACTGTAACGTCCACTCCTTGCTCATTTTCGAAGAAAAATGGCCCAATTACGTCTCTGGACCAAAATCCGCACCAAACAGTGACTCGTCTTGGGTGTATCGGCTTTTCAATGTATGCGTGCGGGTTTTCTGTGCCCCAAAGGCGACAATTTTGCTTCTTTGCATACCTGCCAAGATCAAAATGAGCTTCATCTGAAAAGATGATTTTTTTTTGGCAAAATCGGTATCTTCTGTAAGTCGATCCATCAAAGTAATGTCGCAATATTTCCCAGCGTTATTCAAGCGTATACACAAACATATTCGTTCAGCGGAAGGATAAAACTAATTATCTGTCAAATCAGACATGAGCTAAGTGTTACCATTCACGAAATAAGCACTAGTTAAAAAAAAACGTTAGATGGCGGACCCTATATTTTGTATTAGACTGGCTGGACTAAATCAGCATAATAGAAGAATGAGTATAGCTTTAGGGATTTGTGAGTGAGGATCAAATTCCAGTATGACTGTTAGCGTATTAAAAAAAAGCGTATATTGAACAAGATTTTATACGAAATTTATAAGATTAAGTCATTTTTTGCATTTTGATTACAAAGTTTACGCAGACTCTGGTTGGGTTCAATTAAACAAGGGATGTGCAAGGCTATTTGCCCCTTCTAAGGTGTTACAAATACTAACACAAATACAATATACATACCTCCCCACCTATGGTTATATTGATGGTGTAGGGTGTATAAATAAAATCAATCTCAAATAAAAATGGCCCACAATTATAAGCGGTTTTAAGGTAGAAAACTTTTTTCGAAAGCTTTAAATTATACCCTCGCAATCAAGATGATAAGTAGTGATCGTTTATTGAATATTTGCAAAAGCATTAGACAATCAAAATTTATTAAAGGGGTTTAATAAAAAAAAACCTTACAATGTAATAAATCGAGTTATAACAAAATTAAGAGAAATATAATCATTAATTTTTGATAAAAACTCATGCAATTTTCAAATCAACTTCCGGCTTTAAACACAACAACGTACTGTGCTAGTGGTTTAAAATACTTTAGAAAACAACAACACAAATGACGACCGATTAAGGCTGATGGTTGGGTACCCAGTGGTGCTGTGCTACTAATCTTTTTCTTTTTTTTTTTTTTGTTTTTCGTTGTATGGAGGATATTTATGATATAATTGCCCGAAAATGCATTTTTAATTGTTTTATTATGACTAAACACTTATTTTAGGGTCAGTGAATATAATTTTAGAAAATATTGTTGCTTTCTTTCCAATATTTACAGTTAAACTATTTACAAAATTAGTTTTTTGTGCGGTATTACTGGTGCATTTTCTCTAAAGCTGATAAATGCATTATTATTAGAAGAAATGATAAACAACATCGTATACAAAATTTTTTTTTCATATTTCGAAAGTCATTAATGATTGTCGAAAAAAAGAGAACAGGAAAATAGAAATAGATGATTATGACACATCTAGGTTGCGTTGCCTCAACAAACTATATTTGATTTTCTCTTAATTATTTATTCAAATTGTAGGCAAACACGACATTATATGTCATTCATTATAAGCTTAGTGATCGGCGGTGTAGTGTAAAACTCCCGAGCAGAATGTGATTTTTTTTCCCAAAATTTTTAATATATTTCGCAGTTCAATAATAAAAACAGGGAACTCTCGATAGAACTTAAGAAAGTATTACCTGTTATATTGCTCTCACTTTTTGGCATTTATTATCAGCAATTTGTGGCAAGTCATCATGAATAAGAGTGACGCTTAAATGACGCTACCAATTTACTCTGAAAATCAATCAGTTCCAGTAACTTATAGACGGTGTTGTGTCGCAAAATTGTATTCAGCGATGAGGCTCATTTTTGACTAAATTTGAAACTAAATCACAACAGATCCTACAGACTCCATTACATCTAGAAAAATTGCCGTACAGGAAAAAGTTAACAAACAATATAATAACGGTATGATAGCCTGAAATTTCACCTAGAGCCCATTTTACCAAAGGCGACTGATATTGTGTTATCGAAGGGTAAAACACCTTCGATATGAGATTCAATTCGAACGAACACACAACTGGCTGTCGTTTTAGGTAAGGCAACTAGGACAATATGGGCCTGTCGTAGTCTATCGGCAGAATTTGACATCGTGACTTTAGAATCATTTTTTACTGGATATATCAGGCGTACCGGTATGAAGTGAGCATCAAGATACAAAAGTCGCCACAGGAAACATTTATTGTGAACGAGCTTTAATTTGAATCATGCATTGATCGAAAAACGACCAGATTGGGCCACAAAACATGGCAAGATAAATTTGGAACATGACAATGCACCTGCACAAAAAACAAAACCGGTTCAGGATACAATTAAAGCATTAGGCTTGGCTGCTACCTCACCCACCACATTCACCAGACTTGGCTCCTTCCCATCACTATTTGTTTTCATCGATGGGATACGCATAGGCTGAGAAGCACTTCGATTCCTACGAGGAAGTCGAAATTTGGGTGACTAATTGGTTTACTCCAAATGACTAACAATTTTATTGGCGTGGAATCCACAAATTGCCTGAAAGATGGTAAAAATGTGTTGCCAATAATGGCTAACACTTTGAATAGAATGTTTTTTACTTTTTTATTATAAAATAGTTTTATTTTCCAAAAAAAAGGCTCATTTCGTACATCTAGCACACTATGATCGTACACCTGTCGTTTCTTATGCATCAATTGTATGATGAATCAAGACTGGGCAGAAACTATACATTTACAGATGTATGAAGCTTCAGATTCAGGACTGTCTGACCATAACAGGCGCAATGAGGACTTGTCCCATTGCGGCCATTGAGGTTTTATCGGATTTATTCCACTGCATATTCTTGTCTTGAAATCTGCATCTTTGGAGCTCTTACGATTTTGATTTGGGTGGCTGGAGCGCACGCTATGAGACTGGGTCTACCATTTAATGACTACTGAAGGGTTGCCAGGATGAGGAAGCATTTCTAGCATCATCGAGCATTTCTTGTGCCAGTGTCCAAATCTCTCGGATATTTGGACTGCTTTCCTTGGCAGACCGTTTCTGCATGCATTGTCGGACCTGGCAGATGTGAGTATCAGCAGCATCAGTATGCAACTGTTTAATGTTCTTATATACGATCGTGGAGAGTGGGACCTTTTGGGTCGGCTCCAACTGTTTACAGTTGTATACAGGTGGATCTGAAATGGATAGTGGTGTGGGTGCGGGAATGTTTGAGCCCAATACCAGAAACCAAGTGCATGTGGTCTAGTGCAAATCTGGCGGAGTTCCAGGCAATTTTCTGCAGATGAATATAAAGCACAAAATCAAGATCGTTTCGATAATTATATATACTGATAGTCAGATGGCCCTGAAGGAGGCCCTCCATTTTTCAGATTATGTAGATTCCAGATTTTTAAATTAAAAACAAATTGTTAAATCCTAAAAGCCGAGTTTTCTGCTCTTGAAGCTTTGTTACTCAGTCGAGTGTATATAAAAAACTCCAGATTGGTTTACGAATGCTATACTAATGTCTACACCTTGGCATTGAAGAATAGGATACATGGACCCAATGTTATTAAGGGGAATGTAAACACTGATAAACTGGCTAGGCGTAGTTCGGCCACTAGACTCGTGGGACCTGAATCATACTGTGGTATCAGCTGATCCAAAGCCAGGAGAAGTGAACGACTAGTGGGAGCATGAACTCCGCTCGGGCTCAATGTGCAATGATATTGTCACATGGGCAAGACAATTAGAAGGAAACTTGTTGGCTTTTTGACTGGCTACTACTGCCTGAAATATTAGCTCTTCAAGCTCAATCGGGTGTCTGACATAAAATGCCGATTGTGTAGTGTTGCTTTGGCTAATATTCTAAGACGAACGCTTATGGAGTCCTTTACTGGGCCTGAGTAGGTTCGTCGACTGTTTATTGGGTAAATATCACTAATTGCGGCTGGCACATTGGCAAGTGTTATCTTAGAGTGCTTGGCACAATGGATATTTTTCTTTAGTGCCATGTCCGGTTAACTCCCTCTGTTCCCTATAATTAATAATAATGATAACATTTACTTACAGTCATCTAAACCATTTAGTTTATGGCCTGGCTCGAAAAAGGTAATTATCTAGCAGCAGTCGGCCAGTGTTAAAAAAAAAATTTTTGGACACTGTTGCAAACACAAAAATAGTCGTGGACTTTCACGACGGTTCATAAGGCTTAAGAGCAATTTTTCAGCCTAAATTTTCTTTTAAGATAAGTTCTGATTTGAAATCTTTGGATTACAGATTTTGAAACGTCTTAAGACTGCATTGGCTGCCGCTATGGCCAATATTTTAAAGGATGTAGAGCGTGCAGCTATTAGTGATTGCCCAGTGCAACTTAGGGCGTGTGTGCAAAGCATAAGCAGACATATGTACATATCAAATGAGACCTAAATTGTTTTCTACAATTGACATACATATGTATGTATCGGGTGGGCCATTTATTGGTTTAAATTTGAACCAGCAGTTATTTCGAACCTGGCAAACTTATGTCATTCTATTCTGTCACAAAATTCACTATATTATCTCTACTGAATGAAATGAATTGATTTCCGCTTGAGCAACGTTGGGAATTATTGGATATTTATTATCATTTAATCATCTTTTCAGATGAAGCTCATTTTCGTCTTGTTGGATACGTATTTGTGACTCAAAAAACCCAAACGTGTTCTAGCAGCACCCATTGCATCCATTACGGGTGGGTGAACGATGTTTGTTTTCAACAGGATGGTACCGATTTATTGCGCCAAACATTTGATGGCCGTTTAATTAGCCGAAATGTTGATGTCAAGTGGCCGCCAAGAAGCTGTGATTTGACACCGTTGAATTATTTTCTGTGGGACAAGTATTATGCCGACATACCAGAGACAATTGAGCATTTGAAGGTCAACATTCGGAATGCTATTGCCGAGATGCGACCCCATACACTCATGAAAGTTCGAAAATGCTCCGATCGGATGGGGTACTGTGAGGCCAGACGCGGCAGCCATATGAATAAATAATAATTCATTTCTAAACGGAACAATTGTACTTCACAGCAAAAAAATAAAAAATTCAAACCGTTTTTGTTTTATTAGTTTTGAAAATTTAAATTTTTAAATGGCCCACTCGATACATTTCATAAAATTTGATCCAATAATATTCATTATTTCGATTTTATAGCCTGAAATATATGTTAGGAATATTTACGTCCTGGCTAAGTACACTCACTTGCGATCGCATCCATTACACCTTTTTATCGATACAGTTGTAAAAACATATCATAAATAATAAAAAATAATTCCATTAAATTGATTTTAATAAAACTGAATAAAATCGATCGTTTCCGTTTGTAATTATCAATGTTTACAATTAAATTAGTGTTGGCTATGAAAAAAACCACTAAAAAATGTAATTTACGATCAGTGAAGTTTATGTCTTTTACTTATAATTTACATGTGTAATCAATTCAATTTAATTTGTTACGATTAAAAGAAAATGTAAAAATTATTGGCTCCACCAAGAGCCCACAAACCAAGTCTTATCTTAAATAAAATGGCTAAAACTATAAAAAAAATAAATAAAGAAAATCTATTAAAACAGTGCAAAAACGACAAATGGATATGGATATGAATTATTTATGATGTGATGGAGCGATGGACTGGAAGAAAAATATAAAAAAGGCTGGAAAGGAAGACAGCAGCGCAATAATAATAATAACAGCGGGCAACAAAAAAACAACACATCGATTGGCGGTTAAAATATACTCGTAAAATGGTGGACAGGGAAAATTTGTCAAAAAAATGAAAAATGATTTCAAAATTACTACAAAAAAGAGATTTTTTTCTTTATATGCGATTATTATTAAAAGAGTTACTGCATAAGATGATGAATATGAGAATGAAAAAGTTTTTTCTTCTTTCTAAATAATATAAAAAAATGATTAAATGAATGAATAAACTTTAAATAAAATAGACAAATTCAAGTCGTGCAAAAAAATACTCTCTAGGAGTCTCTCATGCTTAATTTATGGTTTCATTCATATTCATATGGAGTGCAATACCATAAGGAATGCCAGTCATTTATAATTACAAAGATATTGATGATTACAGTACAGCTTTTTGTCCCCATTGATTTCTATTATGAAAATGTTGAAGTTGCAATGTCAACACTTTGTTGCCCCTTCTCAACATTATCTTCATCACCACCACCACTTTACTTGAGGTGTCACTTTGTCATGCAACACCTTTTTATTGCTGTTGTTGATATTTTATGTTTAAATGGATCCTTTATTTAATCTTCTCTTTTGTTTTTTACTGTTTTAATATTAAATTTTTTATTTTATATTTTTTGCTTGAATTGTAGGAAAAAAAACAAATATAAATGGCCAACCAACGCGTAGAAGTAAAAAAAGTTGAAAAAGAAAAATACAATTTAAATGAATAATAATAAGAAGGAACTTAAAAGAGCCAAATCTTGTAAAGGAATTTAAAGAAAATAAGTAACGAGCGGATCACAAGCGGATCACAATCGAACTCAAAATCAGTTATTTATAGCACCTGCCTCAGAAAACTAAATTAAATGTGAAGATGGGCGTGTTAGGTTAGGGTAGATAGTGAAGGCGCTGCCCGCACATTCCATCCAGAGAACAGAAGAGTTTTATTGCGGAAGCCTTGCAGAAAACAGAAAGAAAAGTAGGTGAAAGAGGATAGAGACCAAGGAAAACAAAAGAAGACTCAAGGGAGCAGAAAGAAAAAGAACATCAAGAAGAAAGAAGTTCCAGAACAAAGTAAACTTCCCTGAAACCCCAACAGTCAGCTGATAAACACATCCATATATAATTCCCGAGGCACCCCAAGTAGAACAAGGGAAACTTCTGCAATTGATTCCATTAACGCCGACTTCGAAGGGCAGATGTATTAGTTACCGCCGTTGAAAAATTGTGAGACAGTCTACTGGTAATGAACCAAGGACCTCTAGGTGGACACATCAGCTGATGTAGAATATAAATCCTTCCAGGTTGGAAATTCCGACAGACACAACCTCTCTGGGACTTCTAAAAAAAGCCAACAAGCTTAGCCTCCTGCGTCTCTGAAGAACAGGGCAAACGCATGTGAGCGTTCCACGTCTCAGGTTCATCACCACTCACTCTGTAAAAATCAGGGTTGCTTCGTCGTTTCACAACCCAGTTTTTGCTCTAAAAGCACAGCGACTCGTTAGAAAAACTATTATAGACCTAATAGGCTTCGTACTCAGTTTGGTAACACATTCGGTTCACGAGCGGTTAAGTTCAGGCTGTAGCAGCCTGTTGAAATAAGTCCCCTTCTGGCCCTCCACGATTTCTTCACTCTTCACAAGCCAACAAAGAAACTCAACGGGGGTCTAACAAACCCGTCCGATAGATTTGCACTTTTCGTCGAGCAGTTTCTCGCTAGCTCATCAGCAGTTATACAACTGAACCAAAAATCTGTCATTAGAAGATCATTTTCAAGCACTATATCCAATTACCAAGCAAACTGCTTTGCCGTTTACACTAGATCAGTTGCTAGATCTGTATCGCTTCAATTGTTGCTTCATGCTAAAATTTCAAAGTGAAATAATAATTTTCTTTATTCCACATTCACTAAACAACGGAATTGACGTTTAAGAGACATATTTGTTGTACTGTATACACCGTTAAGACTTGAATGAGGCGTGGTGTAGTGGTTAGTGCCCGCATACAACACAGGGTCTCTTCGTAAATGCAACATTGCGCTGCATTACGAATGCAAACTTTTAACCCAGAAAATAAACTGATGCACTATTAAAGCATACAAATTTGCGGCACCACTGCTTTGAGTTCCATTATCAAATTTTGGAGAAAATAGTGAATTTAGGTCTTTTGAAACCGCTAAATGTGATGATGCAGTACTGTGATGCATTTACGAACATAAAGACACTTCAACCTTCCTCCAGACAAATCCATACAAAGGAAGCCCTCCTGATATTCCAGCTTAACTCTGGCGATTAAGGCATACACTATATGAATGATCGAGAGAAATCGCCACCCAACCCCCTTAGTAAGGATCTTCACCACTACACAATCGCATGGAGGCGAACTACAGTACACTAATCGTCTTCCCAGCTTGAAAATCAACTGATTAATAAAACTGAAGCAAGGCAATGGATGCTTTATAGCTTAATGCTCTCGAAAGGAGTAACGGAACAAAAAAAATAAATAAATAAATACTGTTAAGCTTAAGCCTAGGCACTGCCTAACACCTTTGAGTAGAGAAGAAATTTAAGTTTTTGCCCTGTGATTTGGGGTGTATGTGGTTAAAGCCTACAACTATACGTGACTTAACGTAACGTCTTAACTGCAGCGCAACCAACCAACCTTATGGGCAACAATGTGTGAGTTTGTGATGACATACCATAAGACCATAACCGATTATTGGAATTTGAATGACAATAGGTTAAACCACAGATATTAAACCTTAAGATCTTAATCGTAAAAAGAGATTATTGAACACGCAATTGCATTCTAATCAGTGCTGAAAATAATACCGCAGATTTTTAGTTAGTGCTTATGGCACTTTCAACCCTTCGATCAGCAGCAATTTTTTTATGCTTTAGTAGTTTAAAATATGTGAGAAAATAATATAAAAACCTCCTTAACTACTTTAAAAATCATTGAATCTCATATAAATCGACGAAATCATGCAAAAGTTCTGCTCATTTGAAAATGTGAAAAGTCCCTATGGGCCTTGGCGATATTGAGGTATTAAGGTCTAGCACTAGGCCAAGAAAAACATGGCAAACATCTCTTAAGGACAATTTAGAAAAAAAAGTATATGTTGACATTAAGAGTGAATCACCCAAATTGTTATTAATTCAGTTTCATTTACCTTGTGGATTACTTACAAAATTAGTGTTTTTTTGGTGTTTGTCCAAGCTAAAATTGTTTATTTAATTTCTTAACCTTTTTTCATTTTTAAAACACAATTTACTGGCAAGTAATAAAATTTAAAAAAATAAAAAATAAAACAAACAAAAAATAATGTGTGCCGCTGTGATATGGTAGGTAAGACACCCGCCTACCAACTAGAAGGTCCTCGGTTCAATACCAGGCCAGATCATTAAAAAAAAGAAAACGTTTTTTCAACAGCGGTATCACCTCATAACATTAGCTAGTAACTGGTTATGAGTATGTATTACTACCAGTGAAAACTTCTCTAATGCATTTGGAGCGGGTTTAAACCGTAGATCCCTTTCAATGCGTCTGAAAATAGAATCCGGTGCAGCTCATTGACTGAGAAGAATTTATATTTCCTCATGGAATGTTATGAGAATTGATATATAAACAAAAATAACAAAAAAGAAGAATCATCAAAATAAATTAGACAGGCGCCATGTAAACCAGGTAATTCGTATATGTAATCCAAATAGCAAACAAAGTAATTCCACGTCTTTTTTACATCAGTTTTTATCTTATGTATGTTGATGACCGACCAGATGTGGTTTAAGAAGAAATTGTTTTAAATTTCTGTCTCTGGCAAAATAAGTCATTTAAATAGACACATTTACTGGTCGTACAACTGCATAAAATTTATAAACTTGCAATAGGCTTTAAGCTTAACACAACAATTTAGAAATAACAATAACAACGTTGGTAAAAACAATACAGACAACTAACAATAACAATAACAACTGCTACTATTAAAAACAACAAGAAACAACGCTTATAACAACAGTCAACCAACATGGTCATTGCTGTCTTCAAATTACAATTATTTCTGTTGTTCGAAAAAGAAAAAAGTTGATGTTGTAGTTGCCAGTTGTTATTCGTATAAAGTTGTTGCATGAATGATTTCTACTGTTGTTTTTTGTTGTTGTTATTGTTGCTTTGCCGTTATTACAGTGTAATAGTGTTGGGTGCTCAATCAAATGCAACACAAGTAACATTTCCGAGTTGTCAAACTGTAGTTGTTGTTTTTGCTAAAACTGTTGCTTGAATGAGATGATGATGATGATGGTAAAAAATAGAGTTAAAAGGGGAACTAATTTGGCTAAACAAAAAAAAAAAGAAAACCCCAAACGTATAAGAAAAAAATCGAATGAAAAACATTTTTACAACATTTTACAGAAAAAAATCGTTTTTCTTTTTAAATTTGTAACAACCATTTGAGCTGAAAATAGCAACACCAGTAAGTTTAGCCACAGCGGGGAATGAGAGAGAAGAAAACAGATCTAAAAAAAGTAATTATCCGCACAGTCAGTTGTTGTAATAAGTAATTAGTTTTCCAATAGTTTGTCCAGTTTTTTTTGTTAAACTCTCTACCCCCTCAAAACACCTTGACTAATAAGACAAACAAGAAAAAAAGTAAAACGCATGCAATGGGGTTTGCTGCAATAAAGCTACTCTCGGATGGTAGTAGTGTTGGCACTCCATTTGCCGCCACGTTAACTGCTGTCGGTCTAATAAGATACAACACAGCCTACAACTTCTGTTACAACTACTGCGCTTATTGTTGCTGTAGCAACAATTTTTTTATATAAGCGCACAGCCTCCTTGGGGCATGCCACATTATTAGCAAACGTCATTGTAACATTGCACACGTTTTTTTCTCCTTTTTTGCTGTTGCTTTTATCTATGGATTTTTAAATTATTTTATTGCTGCCTCTCAATACCGCACAACAACAAGTCTTCTTGTTGACGGCTTTTTTGCATTTTTCTATTTTCCTTAGGCCGTTTATTTTTTTCTATAATCTTGTGGTATAGTTGTTGTTTCTGTTGTTGCTATCATTAACCAATATCTCAATTATCATTTGCAATTAGTCGCGATATATAGACTGGCGTTCGTTTTTTTTCAGCCTTTAATTAGATTTTTAATACGCGATAAACGCTGCAAGGCATTCGAGAGCAAAATTTCATTGCCACAAACTACAAGTATACAGACGAACGACTCTTACATTCTTGGCTACAAGATAACATTTAAGGAATTTGTAAATTAAAATTATTGTTCTAGAAGAAGGAAAACTGCAAATATTTTAATTAGATAAGTACATGTCCTTGCATTAAAGGATAAAATAAATCATTTGGAATTTAAAAATAAAATAGAAGGCTTGTCCATAAGTTGTATGGATAGCTGATGGCAAGCTGCAGTCTCCACTGCTTAATGCTTCGAATTACTTTGTTAGCTTTTTGAATTAGGTATATGAATTAGCCTGTTCTCATGTGATCTTTCTAATTGAATTTGACAGTTCTTCTTTTTTGTTGTTTTTGTTTACTGTTAAATTGAAGTAAAAATTAAAAAAAGGATTATTTCAAAATACCTTTTAATTAACTACCAAACAAGAGGTCCTCGGTTCAATAGAAGAAGCTCTCTACAGCGTATACTCACTAAAGATCTGTGTCTCCATGCTTACAAAATTCAATTAACACAACAACTGAAGCCTAATGACCACACAAAGCGTAGAGTTCGTTGAAGGGAATATCAACAAATGGATGCTGATTTTTCGAACAAAATCATCCTAAGCGATGAGGCACATTTTTACCTTGATGGCTTTGTTAACCGCCAGAATTTTCAATTTTGGAGTACTGAGAACACACATGTGATTGTCGAAAAACAAATGCATCCACAACGTGTCACTGTTTGGATTTTGGGCTGAAGGCATAATTGGACCATACTTTTTTGAAAAAGAGACTGGTGCTCGATATCGCGATATGATATTATTTCTGCCGAAATTGGATGATATTGTTGTGGCCAATATGTGGTTTCAACAAGACGGTACCACATGCCGTCGTGTACTCTCTCGTTTCGGTGATCAGAATTGACCACCTAGAGATCGTGTGATTTAACACCATTAGATATCTTTTTCTGGGGTTATTTGAAATTATAGGTCTATGTCAACAAGCCCACAACCACTCTTGCATTAAAGGAGATTAAACGCTGCATCAACGAAATTCAGGCACATTTATGCAAAACGAGTGCGTATGGTGCAGGCAAAGCCGTGGCCATATATGCCCCTTATGATTCAATAAAAAAATAATAATCAAGACTAACAACTGTGTTTTATATTCAATTCAAATTTTGCATTAATTTTGGGACACTCTTTGTATGAAATGTTTAAGGCCGATTTCCATGGATCACAACATGGTAAGATCCCAATGAAATAATCATTTTACACAGCCATTAACCATTGACCATTATCGGCTCAAGCATAATTTATGAATAAATACTTCGTTTATTACCGCACTGTTTTGTCTAAGTGAAAGTGCATCTTGTCGTCACACAACAAAACGCACAGGCTGTTCTAAACTGCATCTTATGTCGTATCCCCGTTTCTAGCTAAAGATTGAAACTGAAAACGTTCATCTTTATAAACGAAAATTTTTACGATTTACTTTGAACCCATTGCTTATTTTGTTTGTTTTGTAACCCGCAACCGTAAAAAGGATTTCTTAACGCTTTCAAAAATTCGAAAGTAAAATTTTAATCGTAAAACGAATAAATAAAGTAAAATTTTAATCGTAAAAAAATAAATAAGTTGGTATTATAAAAACGGTTGCTAATTACGGATAAACAATCGCTAAACTTGCTACATGAGGTATTTGCCATAGAGAAATGTAACAAAAGAAAAAAGAAAAAAACTGAAATATTTTAATACTTGTACTTACAACAAAACAGATAATTAACGTTTTCATGTAAAACAAACTGAAGCAAATTAAGAAGACTTACCTGCAAAGAAAAATAGAAAAATAAAGAAATAAGAGAATTATAAAAACAAATATTTTTTAGATTGGTAATAAAATTAAATGAAAATAAAATAGAACGAGAGGCATCATGCTAGCACCCCCCGTTGAAATGATAATTATTAACACATTATGAGCGGGAGCGGATACTAGTACCCATTTCGCAGATTGCCACTTATAAGCGGGACATTATACGAAACATTATTTTTTCCCTTGTGTTACTTAAAAGTGGCGATTTTAAACGAGTACTAATACTTGTGCCATTTTTTGATGTGTCAAAAGTTTTATGAGAAGCAAAATTCCATGGTCATGGACTGATCGAAACAAAACATCGATCAATGTCATAGACAGAAAACGTAGAAGAGGATTTTTTTTAGAATATCTAACCCAAGACCAATACAGACCTATGCTGCCTTAGCATGGTGACCTTATTCTCTTTTCAATCACGAGTGCGATAAGGACTTGTCTACCGCTTGCCATTAGGGCTATCATACACATATCTTCATTGCACATTTCAGTGATGGGGAAGGCGTGTAAAAGTGCTTCTGGTTTGAAGGATGGCTACATGATTGGACATATGAAAATATTGTGCCTATGACGATCTCCTCGTTGGTATAGATGATTATATGTTGCTCACTTTATTGTTGGTCAGTAATTTCAGAGTCCTTATACCCAAAAAGGATGCATGGTTTGACCAATTTTGGTGGCGTAATATTGCGTACCATTTTTACTTCACAGGTGAATCAAAATAGGCTAGCGGTAAGACTGAAACCCGGTGGCGGTTGGTTCAAATTTGCCCATGGACAAATACCCTTCGATTTCCAGACAAAAGTTTACGCCATGATCAGTTTTATTGGGAAATGTCTGAGGAGGAAATCGTAAGTTTGTTTATGTGATGTCAGATAGTCAGGCGTGTTTAAGGGCTTTGCCGTCTTTAAGGTTAGGTCGAGTGTTGTTATGGACTGCATCTCAATGAATTTGGTGCTGACAACGGGGTTATTCTCTGTTGGGTCCTTGTTCATGAGCATCAATCTTGGAAATGATTGGACAGACTGTTGGCAAACAGGGCAGCTAACCGAGGGTTTATTGGGCCCGAGCCATTTTTTGGTTCCCTGTGGGATACTCAAGGGGGAGGATTAACTCCTGGGCAGAGAGTATTCGCTTGGTTTTGAGGGTGTGCCTCCGGTATGAGACAGGCGAGAAGGTTTATTTAGATTTCTCCCAGTAGACCAGAGTCTATTGCTGCTCAATAGGACAAAAATTAGGGCACTAACAGGTAGATCTATTTACCGCATCTTGTGGTCTTAATCGGTGTATTTAAGGATATATAGAGAATGATCGCCATAGATTCTGTGCGACTTATGCCGAGACATCTCAGCACGTTCTTTGTGAGCGCTCAGCTATGTATTTCAGCATAGAGGAAAAGAAGGTTCCTGGGAGACGATGCAGTGACTCCGACTTAATATAATAACTGACTTTATTTGCAGCCTCAATCTGATATGGTGCAATATGAGGCTGCAAAAGAGGTCTTTCCGGTGCGATGCTGACCAAAATAATATAACACAGCAACCCAAGGATATTTCTTTCCCAAATTCAATTATTTTTGTTTAAATCAGACGGCAAGTTCTACTTATGCCGCAATCCACCAAATTTGCGAAGTACGGTCATACACTATGGAAGGAGACAGTACAATATATTGAAAGGAAACGTGGAAACAATATATGTCTGGCTCTAATAAGGAAAAAAATCTACTACAATATGCTAAGAAGCTTGACATTAGGTATTTATTTAGACTTTATCAAGACAATGGCTTTTATCATGAAAAAAATTTCACGTGAAATCTGTTCCCTTTTCACAAAATTCTGATCGGGAATTTTAAATTGTTTTTGCCTTTGTGTACTATTTTGCTGAATTTTTCATTCTTTTTTTGTTCATGGGAAAAAATTCACATGAAAATGTTGTTCGCCATTTATTCACTATAAGGGTTAATGATGCCAAGCATACATCCATTTTTGTAGAGAATAGACTTTTCTAGAACCGACTACATGTTGTACAGACATCTTCTCAGAGCCCAGATCTTAACGTCGTAGAAGCGACACTGTGACCAGTGTTTGAGAACAGAATACGAAATCACAATATTTTTAACTTTGCTCTCTAGGAATAGAGTAAAATTAGTTCTGATTACACAAAGTGAATAATTTTGATGCACTTGCAGATGTTTGCATTTAACTTTTGAAATCCTTTTGCTTTTTTAGCGTCTAGCTAATTTCTTTCGCGAGCCTGTTTGCTTAATTTTTGTGTGTTCGGACTATGAAACCTTCGACACTATTTGACAGCTATTTAGAAATCACGAATTCTTTGAATCGTGCATACCATTACATAATTTGCAGCCAAATAGAAATTTTGTTCGACTATAAGGAAACATTATGCACTTTAATCATATATATTTTTATAGATCAGAGAGATTAATTCAATTTCAATTTTAAAAAGGGGAAAAACCGAAGTATAGTGAAAAAAGTTAACGCACTTTTATCAGTTTACGGCGGCTCTGCAGAGTCAACTCCGATACATCTGTTTATATATATATATATATATATATATATATATATATATATATATATATATATATATATATATATATATATATATATATATATATATATATATATATATATATATATATATATATATATATATATATATATATATATATATATATATATATATAATAAAAATAAGTCTCGACTTAGGCGTCCAAAAATCTTTAATGACAGAAAGAAACGAATTATCACCAGAAAAATATAAGTCAATTCCAAGATGAGCGCTGCAAAAGTAATGTCAGAAATAGAAAGAGATTGGGAAAACCTGTAACCCACAAACCATTCGTCGAGTTCTGTATGCTTCTGGTTATCATGGCCGTAACATTCGAAAAAAGCCGTTTGTGAATAGCACAAATAGAAGAAAAAGGTTAGATTTTGTAGTGGAGTACGAAAACAAGTATGAAAATTTCTGGAAATCAGTTATTTTCTCCGATGAGAGCAAATATAATATTTTTGGCTCAGATGGGTATCAAAAAGTGTGGAGAAAAGTGAATACTGAGCTCGATTCAAAAAATATGGCTGCCACAGTAAACAATGGTGGCGGATCGGTTATGGTATGGGGTGTATGGCAGCATCAGGTGTTGGAAATCTTGTGATTATCGAAGGAACAATAGATATGACGGTGTATTTGAATATTTTAAAAAACAACTTGCATCAAAGCGCAGCTAAATTGGGACTAACAGGGTCATTTGTATTCCAACAGGACAATGACCCTAAGCATACATCCCACATCATTAGAGAATGGCTTTTGTATAATACGCCAAAACAACTTAAAACACCACCCCAATCACCCGACATTAACCCGATAGAGCATCTGTGGGATTATCTCGAAAAAAAAAAAATCTGAACTCAGGACATTACAACAAAAGACACCCTTAAAGCTGCACTACTTGAAGAGTGGGATAAAATTCCACCTTCGGTTACTCAAAATCATGTCAAATCGATGCCGTCAAGATTGAAGTCAGTCAAAGAGGCAAATGGCTATCCAACAAAATATTAAATATGATCCTGACTTTAAAAATTTAATCATATTGCTAATTTTTATGAACTGCATACTTACTTATGTAACCTGAATTCTAACCATTTTAATTATATTGTTATAGACTGGTAAAGAATTAGAAACATTTTTGTTATTTATTATTTTCATTAAGTTTTTATATAAAATAAATGAAAAAATATAATATTTGTGGTTTTATTTCAAAACTTAAGTAATTTTTCCAATCATTTCAAATATATTTATATACTCACTTTAGTGATACAGTGATATATATATATATATATATATATATATATATATATATATATATATATATATATATTTATATATATATATATATATATATATATATATATATATATATATATATATATATATATCAGTCGGTACAAATAATTATACTGTAAAAAGTATTAGAAAGAAAGTTTCTTCAACTTTTTAATCTTTTACAAGCAAAAAATTAAATAGAAAATAAATCAACTTTAAAAATAAATAGTAATTAAAATTTTACACCTGAATGAATTATTTTCTGTGAATTGTTAAAAGAAACAAAAATTGAAACTGTAAAGAAATCAATAATAACGGGAAATTCTATTTTATCGAATAACAATAACACTTTTAAGAAATTGTAAAGAAATTCATCGATGCATCTCAAATAATAAGTGTTTAAAAAGTTGCCATGAAAAAGCTGATGGCGTGTCGGTCTCATTTTAGAAGTTTTTAAAAGCTACTGCCATTTTTCATTACAAATTGTAAGAAGAAAAAAAAAACGCTCATCAATATCTATTTTGTGTCTATGAAATACAAGGTTATGTTATAAACACAGAAACGACAGGCAAACCGGAAATGCCGCTCAACATCATAAATAAAAAAGAATAATTTTAAAATGGTTTTTATTTAACATTTTATATTATATTGGCATTACTAATTTGTTTTTTGCTGCCCAAGAAAATAGAAATTAGCCTAAGTATGGCAACAACATCAAAGGTTGAAGTCTAGGCCTTTGTCGTGCTGCCGCCATCGCTGCCGGCTGCTCGCTCTCGTCTATGTGTTTCTAATATTAGGCGATTGAAATGTTACCAACTTCATGTTGGCTATACTGGCAAACCAATAATGCCAGCTATGTTAAATTCATACCAGGGTTGGCAACCCACTTAATTTTCATAGGTTTTCATAGCTCATTTACAACAAACATAGTTATAATTAACCTATTAGGAGTACCAATTCATTCGTTTCGTTTTTTAGCTCATAAAAGATAATGAATTACCAAGTTTGTCAAATCCTGCTTACATCTTTTCCCAACATCTCAGTCAATTCGCAAATCTCGTCTCAGAAAAACTTCTCGCCTTTCTCGGCGCTGCAAAATTGAAGCCGATTTTATATTTTTTTCCTCAAAAAAAAGTGATTTGGTGACATGCTAAAAGACATTGTATCTGTCGAAATAGCCAATAGTCAGAAGGAGCAATGTTCGAAAAATACTGCGGGTGCGGCATTTGATCGTTCCTAAGTCCAAGTGTTTTCATGCAAAAACAAATAACTGAATCATGTCTGTCTCTATAATCCAAAGGTTTAATTCATAATACATAGTTTAAATAAAGTATATTATATTATATTGTATTTCATTATATTATAATATATTATGTTGTGTTATATATGAAGTCTGCTCGAGTTTTGACAGCTCATAGTGCACAATGCCACGTAACTGTACTAATAAGTAAAAAATTTTCGACTTAAATGGAAATCGGAAGCACTTATAACCAAAAAATCCAATAAAGCCAAAGGTTTGGAATTAAAAAAATCTGGGTTTTTGCCAACCCTGGTTAAAAGAAATAAATGATCGATGCGGCTCACAGGTTGCCAATCCTGCTTTAAACACTTCCATAATATATGAGGTGTTCATTTACATTCTAATTTGTTCCAAGATTAAATACTTTTTTTCTTATATTTCAAACGGGCTTTATTACAATAAGTAAGTGTCGTTTTGATTGTTACCTGTTCTTAACCGAACTTTTTAGAACGCCCTATACGTACTTATGTATGTAAACCAAGATTATTTTAACGGTAATGTAGGATAATTTTAATGTAAAAGTTATTTGAAAAGGTTTCTTCTTTAATTTAATATATAGTGCATCGATTAATTCCGAGGGGTCAGATTTATCTAAGCAGCTAATCTGTTCTTAAAAGATTTGACGCTACTTCTAAAGCATTGTTAGAGCTCTTAATTGAAATTCGTAGATACCTATATTATAAACACACACACACACTTTCATGTGAAACAAATTTTCTTTTTTATTTAAAGATGATGCTATAAAAACTTAAAGGTCTTTGATATGAAAAAATTGTACTGCACTACAACCAGACCACCCTAGACCACCATCACCATCACGAGGCAATAGACGCGTTTAAAGTGCTGTTGCTCTAATAGTCAATAAAATCTTAAGCCATTATAATTACAACGTATAAACATTTAAAAGTCTTGGCCATAATTGCTTTACATTATTTGTTTTAATACCATTTTGTTTTTTTAATAAACTTTAATTATATTTTAAATTTTTTATTTAATGTTTATTTGTAACATTTCACCTCAAATATTTCCCTTTTTTATGAAATGAACTTTTTATGAGGAAAAAACTAAAACAACAACTGAGGATTCATAATAAAAACAAAGTAAAGCGAAAATAAAACTAAAAACACAACAGCAAGAAATAACACACATGAGGTAAAATTTAAAATAAAGAAACAGTAGCGGCGGAAATTTTAAATTTTCATTTAATTTTTTTTTTTTTATAAAATTTAATAATGAAAGAAAATAGCAACAACTATAATAATAAAATATATATACCTATTATTTTCTTTTTAATAACTTTTATTTTCATTAAACCAACAACAATAAAGTACTTTCTTAAAATATTTCTTTTATGAAAAAACTTTCTTATCAAAAGCATTTTTGTGTTAAAAAGAAAAATTATTTTTCTGTTTTTGTTATTGTACTACTTTTATTTATATTGTTCTTTTTTTTGTTTTTGTGTCATCATAATATATTTCCTATGGGAAGTCACGTCATTTTTACATAGGCATTCTCTAAAAAAATTGCATTTAACATTGCTTTTTATTCTCCTGTGTACTTAAAAACAACAAAAACAAAACTTTTTTAGAAGCCGACAAAAAATAAGAAAATAAACTCACTGTGCTGTATATTTGTTGTTGCTACATTTTAATGTTGTGTTCATATTAAAAGGGTCACCATTGAAAGTAATTAAAGCTTAGCTTTGGGTCAATATAAATATAGACAGTAATGTAAATATACACAATCACAAACACAATAACAAAAACAAAATCAATCTCTCTTTTCATAATTCTTTTTTCCAAGTTTTAAACAACAACAAGGAATATAAACATAGCATTAGCAGTTATACTAGCAAAAACAATAGCAACATAACAAAAATAACACTCATATTATAATCATTATAATGCAATGTAAACAATAAAAAACAAAAATAACAAATACACTTAATGCCTATGCAAAAGAAAACACAAGTGCATGTGTGTTGGGCTTCTTATTACAGTTGTTTATTTTAAGAGAGAAGTCAAAATAAACAGTTTTTTTTTACTTTTTTTCGGTAAATATAAAACAAATACTAAAGTAGCAGTAAAAGTAGTAAAGTTTACTAAGTGAACATTAAACGTATGTTGTTGTTTTTTATTTATTATTGCAGCGAAAGTGTTAGATTTGCTTAAACGTTCATTTTTATTTTGAGGTTAGAAACATTTAAACATTTAAGAACATTTTATAACATTTTTCTTTTTACAACGATAGGAATCTAACGAAATTAAAGCCTTAAATAATAAAATATATCCAAAGTACAATTTTTACTAATAAAAACTACAATAAAAGTGGGCATAGAGAAACACAAAACTGTTATACTCACTGAGTTTGTCGTTTCCACGCGGTAATTTTTTAGTTTAGTACCAGCCAAATATCAATTTTTCGGCGACTGAAGGTTGAAACGAAAACGTGATCAATTACCTAAGTGCCGTTTAAAAACCAAATTAAGACCACAGGTGATGAATCACCGAAAAGAAAAAAGAAAGTAAAAGGAGGATTACGGCCAACACGATCAATTTTTGAAATGGAGAAGATCTATGGTAACCAGGTTTACGCACTACGCCAAGCCACTGAAGGTAGGTACATCAAAATACCTTAATCGTTTGCCCGCCAGCGCTGGACAGTCACACATAAAGAATTTTTTGGCAGATTGTTTTTAGATCATTTATGTAGTTTGCATATCTTATACACATAGAAAGTGGATGTGGATGTGACTTAGTTTGAAGAACTTCTACAGTATCTATCTGTATGTGTGAAACTATAGCTATATAAACGCCATTCAAAAATTCCAACTGAGCGGTGCCACGCCCACACAAAGTGAATATTTATTTGTCGATATCTTCAAAGAGGTAACAGTAACAGTCTCTTAATTGATATAAATACGAAGCTATTTAGTCAATACAAATCATCAGTTAAAAAGTAGGCAGAATGGGATAAGTGGAAATGGCACCTCCCATACATTGATTTCTGTATATCTTGAGAATGCTTAAAGCTAAAGATTCTGAGTTAGCTGCACTCATGTCTGGCTACCCGTTTTATACAACTAAAGTTTCTGAAATCGGTTTGACTGACTTCACAGCGAATGCAAATAATCAGTCGAAGAGTGAGCGGGATTGCATGTCTTGAGAACTTTTAAAGCTAAAATTTCTGAATTTAGTCCAAATGCCTTTGTAGTCAATGCAAATCATCAGCGGGCGAAATTGGACAAGTTAACATGGTATATACCATGCGAACTTAACATTGATTTTTTGTGTCTTGAGAACGCTTAAAGCCTAAGGTTCTAAATCATCAGTCAAAAAGTGGGCGGAATTTGACAAGTAGGCGTGTTAAAGTAAATGTGTATGTTTTTAAATATACTGAGAACTGTAATAATTTAATTTTTTAAATTTGGTTCCAACAACTTCGAGGACAACACATATCATCAGCCTAAATTAGATAATTAGGCGTGGCATGTCTTATTCATACTAAGTTTGGAATTTTGAATATGTGGAGAACGGTAACAGTTAAAGCTTGATCAGCTTTCCAGTGTGTCTTATCTTATATATAAAAACGTATGTATGCTTGTAGGTATGATTTTTAAACACTGTATCCCGCTAGAAAGAACTATACGCAATCTTTAAAGTTTGGACATGGACTGGAAAAGGATAAAATGGGGAAAATGGGTAAAAATGATAATTAAGATAAGGGTAGACAAGGCCGCCGAGTTTTAGTTAATTAAATAAAACAATATCTACTCTTCGAAAATTTATCGTTGATTTCAAAAATTTAGTGGTTAAATACAAAGAATACAAAGGAAGAAAAATCTTTTGGTGAAATATAAAAGCGAAAATATCCATTAAGTGAAAAATTTGTAAACTTAGTTGAAATTGGACAAATATGGGAAGTATTGGGAACGGAATCGATTTTTAGAAGTTAAGTTCACTGATGTATCTAAATAATAGAACATATTTGGAAGAGAAGGGAGAAATAAAGTTGGCGAAAGGGAAATGCAGCGTTGTATTCGCAAAACTTTGGTTATATGTTTGCACACTGGACATATGTAGACTTTTGACAAAACTTTTAAATTATTTTACTTTAACAACTTTTTAAATTTATAATAAAAAAAAATGTGTATCAATAAAAATAGATTTTAAACAAATTTGTATAACTATGTATTTATGATTCTTTATTCATAAAATGGCAAAAATTGTGGCCATACGTACAGTATCGGTCATAACTAAAGCACTCACCTATAAGATTTTTGCATATTATATTTTTTTCATGAAATTTATATTTTTTTTTTGTTTTTTAACTTTAAGTTGTATTTTAATTTTTTATTTACTTAGTATTGATAACAATACTTTTTTTAAAGCTATCGTTATAAAAAAAACATATTTTATCCAATAAAGAATTAAAGAACATAAAATAAAAAGGACAAAACTAAAGCACCCCTTTATGTGAACAAAAGGAAAATTTTTTTATGTTAATATTTTGTTGCAAATCCTTTATTCTGAATAACACTTGCACATCTTCTAGGCATGGAGGATAATCAAATTTATAAATAACATCAGACGATATTCTTTTTCAGGCTATTTTCACAGCTTGTAATGAATCTACTTTATTTCGGCAATTTTCTGGATTTATTTTCATATTTACAATCTCCCATAAGTTCTCAATAGGAAGATTTAGCAGGCCACTCAAGAACTTCGACCCTATTGCAAACTTTGGAGGTTTTGAATCGTTATCCCGTTGAAACCTCCATTTCAGTGGCATCACTTTGTCTGCATATGACATCATCACATTTTGTAGAATATCACGGTACATAAATCGATCCATTATCCCATCAATCTTATGAATCGGTCCAATTCCTTAGCCAGAAAAGCAACCCTAGACCATTACATTGCCCCCACCGTGTTTCACAGTTGCTTTACAATACTTGGGATTTAGCCTCTCACCTTTTGGTCTTCGTACACGCCTTATTCCGTCTGAACTTTTTAATCTAAACTTGGATTCATCAGAAAACAGAACTGTTTTCCGTTTTTGGACACTCCAATCGAGATGGGCTTTGGCGAACTCAAGTCTAAATTTTTTGTTTTTTTGCTGATATAAGAGGCTTTTTTGCTGCTATTCGAAGAAATAAGCCGGCTTCTACTGCTCTTCTACGAATGATGCAGATATTGTATGAATTTTTTTTATTGCTATTGTGCTCAATGGCTCTTTATTTCGCGTTGTTCGCTCGGAGTCCTACAGAATGTATCGGCGATATGCACCCTGACTGCAAAAACTTAGAAATAAGTCTGGAAATTATTTATCGGTTGATGGAATATTTTCTACTCAATTCATGGCGTGGATAGGCCACACTTCCAATCGTCAAAAATTGTTATTTTAAGCTGACTTGAGTACTAGTTTCTTGTCATTAAAATTTTCCACGATTCTAAATAGTAATACTGAGATTCAATGGAGCTGTGGTCCAAGATTGAACAAGAATCCGGTCTTAATTAGGAAGAACATTTTACATAGTGGACCGATGATTACAGATGCACATAGCTGTGAAGAAGATGCCAATTTACAAGAACATTAAAATGTGCACAATTGGTCGACTGACGATTCATAAAATAACCTTACTTCTTGGGAGAAGTGTCTGTCTTTGATGTACAGTTCTTTTACATCTTTATTTCTTTCCTTATGTCATGTAAATCTGATTCGAGTGACATTGACGCCAAGTACGTTTTCCACGACAAATAAATCTTAAACGTCCAAATATGTTTTAAATTTTTCATTCGATTTCACATACATATGTACGACGTAAGTACATTTACACCACATAGGGGTATGATTTAAATAGAAAGGCCTTTAATTAATAAGGTTGAACAAGTTCAGATTGTTAACCTCTTTATACATAATTATGAAAACTTTGCCCCGTTGTACAAAGCCCTCATGTGAGAATGTATTGCAGTAGAGCAAAACTGAATATGAAAGTAAACATAACAGCTGCGCGGTCACAATGCCATGCTTGTTTTTTACTAAAAGTCTTCTGCACAATTATCTTCTTCAATCATCAGAGTGTCCGACCGCTGCTATTATTGCATAATATCAAATCATTTTTTAAAAGCTTTTCTAAAACATTTTCTACTGAATCATTGGCATCTACTGAAACAACAATAAAAAAATGCTGTAGTCATTAGAAATACATTTAGATGTTACAGTTGTTGTTGCTGATCTCTAATAATAACATTTTGATTTTGGTATTTCTACACAATCCTCATCAAACTGCCTCTTCACACTCTACCAGGTCCGTGCGTTTAAATATGTATTTCTCCAGTTGATATCGATTTTTTTATTGTTTCTTTAGTGACCATCTGCCTCTTCTAAAGATACAGATAATAATGATTATTGCAGTTTTATGTTTTTGTTGTAATACTGATGATGTGTTTGTTGTTGCTTCATATTGTGATGATGGCTTCTGCTGTAGTTAAGTCTTTTTGGGCCGGAGAACCAACAAAAAAACTAGATTTAAATTACCCCAAAACATGGCTATACAAACAAACAAACCTCTTGTCTAGGAGACTTGCAAAGCAGCCATAAAAAAATTCAACTTTTTTTTTAGTTAAAGTACTCGCAGTCTAAGCACAATGTTGTTGATGATGATGATGATGAAGAAATCAACACAATATCTTGTATTTATAGTATTTCTTATGAGTTGCATCTGTTTAATGTTAATTACATTTTTTCATATGATCACTCTCCTCCTCCTCCTCGCCATTCTATTATTTCCAAAAACAGCAGATTCATTAAACCACAATAGAGCTTTGTTGTTCTAATAATAAATACCGCATTGTATGGATGATACAAGAGATCAGTATGGATGGGGATTAGGTACCTATTGTGTTGCAATAAAACTGCATACAAATGTGCACCAATATTTAAAGAATGATAAAGGGAATGTATTTAAATAAAGCGTTTAAGGCCAAAACAAGTGTTCGAATTACTTTGTTCGCTGTATGAATTACTTACACGAATTATTCTGTTTACATGACGCTTTTGTAATTCGCCATGATGGTTCTTCTTTTGTTGTTGTTGTTTTTATTTATTGTTTGCCGGTGAATTACGTTTTAAGAATGGAAAAAAGTTTGGGAAATTAAATAAACAATTTTAGCGTGGACAAAAGCCAGATAAACATTTGATATTGACATTTACTTTTGTAGTAATCTTTGTATATGATAATTTAAACTGAATGAATTTGGGTGATTTGTTCCAAACATTTTGGGGGTTGAATTATGAATAACCGAAAAAACATTATTGTGTGAACATGGCATTAACCGTTCTGTTTCTCGAATGATCCAAAACCTTTGAACTACTTTGCTTAAAGAACAGGTAGTAAAAGACTAAGCCGTTAGTTTTATTACCAAACCAAGTATTATTTAAGATACACAAAAATCTATCGCATTCGAAATGTCTGTCCACCTTTAGTTAATCTCTCATCTCATCGTTTAGAAAACAGCCCACAGCTGGAACCAATACACACTGAAGAGAATCATTGTTATGGTGCCTTTTATGGCAGACCAAGTCCTCAAAAATGGTTCACAATTTGGTGTCCAGATGGTTCAGAACAAATAAAGCTGGCAAATCGTCTCGTAACCAGTTTTGCTTCGTTTTAGCCCACGGCTAGTTTTAGAACATGGAACACAACAGCTTTCACAACGATTTTTTTTTGCGTAATGTTTGGCCGAAGTTAGTTTTGGTTATGTGGGTGGCTTTCGTTGTGCAAGTTCACTCGGAAGACCTACATTGTGCTACCCTTTAGAGGATTGACTGATGAAAGAGGCCGATAAAGTCAGGCTTGGAAGAGTCTTAAAGATGTCCATCTATACTTGAAAATTTAGTCCATGAACCCCTCGCGTGAGTCAGCCGGTACCTCTTCCATACATAAAAAGAGAAAAATCATCTCCATAGACGGAAAAGGCCAAAACATTCTAGATATTCTATAAGTGGTAATATTGGTCCACTTGTGTTTTCTATCATGCTCAGAGCCCATCAATCTTTCAAGCACGACAGCACAAACAGAGGGGCATATGTAAGAGCTACACACAGGAAGAACTCTTAACCCGTTTTTAATAGAAATGCAAATCAGGAAATCCACCAAATCATGACTGCAGTTGGATGGCAATCCTTTTCGGTCCATGGGATAAGCTTAGATGCTTCTTTAGATGGCCGTGTATAAAACCTATTATTTTGTTTGTTATATTTTTTCGGCGTAGTACAAATATTTTCATCCCTAAACAAGATTTTTCTGCGCAAGTTATCAGCCTACTTCGCCAAAAGACGTTTAGATTTTTCTACCCTACTTTTATTTAAGCTGCATTTTACAGATTTCCGGAAATACGTTGGAAGGGCTTTAAGTTTTTTTTTTAATCATTCGACTCAAGTTTTTCCCTGCCATGATATTCTATTTTCGCACAGGATTTCACTAAATTCTTAATGAGGGCTTTGCTGTGATCGAACTGTGCATAGGCGGCCCTACCGAACACGCAAGTAATTCTGAGCAGTTATAGCGTTAGATTTTTTTAGATTTGTTTCAAAGATGCTACAACAGTGATACCATTCGCTTTATTTGAACGTTATATGGTGAAAGCTGAGTCAAATTGAATAATCACCCGTTTTAGACTAACGCTATAGAGGTAGGCTTTCATAAATCACATGATAACAAAGAGAGTTTGTTCAATTCAACTATTACAATGGGTATGTTCAATGTTGTAACAGTTTTTATATTCCTACTAAGTAGTATAAGAGAGTCTTTATAGCACTAAAACTAAGCTTATTAACGGTGCTACAAAACTGCACTTAAAATCATTGTTTTACTCCAATATCATTGATGGAACATTACTGTTTTATTAAATTAATCATTAGAGAAAACTTAAGAAATAAAGTTTTTATTTTCAGTTTTTTTTTTTCGTTTGTTTATATGCCAAACAACGTGTTATATGTTGCACAGCTTTTGTCAGTGGGAAAATATATATTTTTGTTTATATTGTTGCATCGTACCGATGGGCTATTGTCGAAACCACAAAATGTATTTTTTAAAGTTTTCATTTTATTTTTGATTGTGTGGATTGTCTGTCTGTATCTATATCAACAGGCAAATTGACTATAAAATGCAATAGAAAATTAATTTATTTTGTTGAAATTTGGTACTTTTCTACTAAAAAATAAACGTACAAAGCGAGTTTTTTTTATGGGAATAACATTTTTTGTTGTTGTTAATCTGTAGTGTTGTAGTTTGTTTGGTTATTTGATTGTTTAATTAAAGAATTAATTGTTTATTTTCAATTTTTTATTTGTTTTTGTTGTTACATTAATCAAACGTTAATTAATTTGTTTTGAAACAACATTTTTTATTACTTGTCTTTATTGTTGTTATTGTTTGTGATTTGGTTTTACGGTTTTATTTAATTTAAAACATGTGTAGTGAAATAAATTTTATTTTCCTTAATGAAAACAGTGACATTTTCTCACTTTAAATTGATATGAGAACATATTACAAAAATGTACATGGATAACGCCGCCAACACGAAATTTCAAAGATACACACAAAGAAAAATTTTAATGGGATTTCTTTAATTTTTTCTATTTATTTATTTATTTACGTCTATGGACAGTGAAACCTCACAAACTAAAGTAGTAATACAGAGTTAAACTAGTAATTAAGAATTCAAATTTATTATAATTTTTTCTTTATACAATCGTTGGGTTCACATAGATCTATAATATTGCAACATTTATTAAAATTTACAGTTTTGGCGAAAAGAATCATTATTGGCACAAACAGACCGATGATATTGTATATTTACAGGTTGATAATGACCAGTTGATCTATTTAGAACTCTGAATCGACACTTAGCATTACTCGACGACTTTCCAAAATATGTAATTTAATGAGACTAAGTCTGTTCAAGCCTGTTCACCCAATTTCTAGCACTTAGAGAAGTTAGCAACACGACGTTTGGAATTCATGAGAACATAAAATGATTTCGGATTGGTTTTCAATTCAGATCTCATAAATATAGGGTCCGCTGAATATTTTCCCAAATATCTTTTTTTTTTTTTTTTTTTTGTTTGAAAGTACAATCCTTCCGGTTAATAATGGAAAATAATTTCATTCAAATGGCTGCCTCGGCTGGCCATGCTGTAGCCTACACGATCGGTCCAATTTTTAAGCACCTTATCGATTGTGTGCAACTGTATTTCACCAATAGCGTCAATTGTCTCTGGCTTGTTGGAGTAACACTTATCTTTGACGGCATCCCACAAATAAGTCCAACGATGTCAATTCGCAGCTCCGAGGTAACCAAACAACATCAGCTCTGCGGCTGATAATGCGATCTTCAAAAACAAGGCGTAAAACATCGAGTGTGGCTTCGGCTATGTGGCATGTAGCATAGTCCTGTTGAAATCAAATGTTGCTAATATCCTCCTCTTCAATTTTTATGAACAAAAATTCGTTCAACATGGCCCGATAACGATCTCCATTGAATGTAACGGCCACTCCTTGCTCATTTTCGAAGAAAAATAGCCCAATTATGCCTCTGGACCAAAATCCGCACAAAACAGTGACTCATCTTGGGTATATCGGCTTTTCAATGTATGCGTGCGGGTTTTCTGTGCCACAAATGCGACAATTTTGCTTGTTTACATACCCGCCAAGATCAAAATGAGCTTCATCTGAACACATCGCACACATTCATTACCATAGTAATGTCGCAATATTTCCCAGCGTTGTTCAAGCGTATACACAACCATATTCGTTCAGCGGAAGGATAAAACTAATTATCTGTCAAATCAGACATGAGCTAAGTGTTACCATTCACGAAATAAGCACTAGTTGAAAAAAAAAACGTTAGATGGCGGTTTTTAATTTTTGAAGAGCAGACGACGGAGAGACAAACAAAAAATTCAAACAAAACGGTGTCCGGAGGACATAAAAACAAAGTTTATTACACAAAATATTGAAAGTTGCTTAAGTTTCGAACAGCTACTCAAGGAGCTAATTTCTTTTTGTTGTTGTATTACTTGTTATTATAAATATTTATAATTTAGGTGCCTAAGATAACAATAATTATATGTTTTACTTTAAATAAATCTATTAGTAATATACGAGTCCTCAATTGCTTAGGCAAGTTGCTTAGGTTTCGAACAGCTCTGTAGGTAAATTCATGCACCACGTATTTAATAGTGTGTGTCACTGTGGTATGCTAGGTAAGACACCCACCATCCGACCAAGAAGTCGCCGGTTTAACCCCAGGTCACACCATTTGACAATTTTCAACAGCGATATCACCTCACAACATTACTAGCGATTGGTTATGTGTATTTGCGCTGTGAAAAACTTCACTAACTATTATATCTGCCGTTCGGAACCGGCGTTGGTTGATTTGTGGCCTTTCAATGAGCCTAGTTGATCATTTTCCATATATAAAAATCAATATGTATTTACAGAAGATGAGAGACGATTATTTTTGCTTTCGATCTACCTTGGTTTTAACGTTTTTTGTGAGACATTCAATATTTGCAACAAAAAAATATACAAACGTATGAAAATTTAACTTATTTAAATTAACCGGTTATTCGTGTTAAATTAACCGGTTTATTCGATATCCATATCGGTCGAATAATAACTGTCCGATCTCCCTAGTATGTACATATCTTGTAATTTTTTTTTTTTTTTTAATATTACTCCATGATGGGCTTTGCTTATCGCGAATAGTTAGTTTTGGAACAGTTTGCGAGATGAGACAATAATAAATAACAATAAATAATTCAGCAGTAGACCTTATTCCAATTATATTTCATTTTATTAAGAAAAAATGTATTTAATAGTGTGTAAACTTCAAGTCTCAATATAGGATATGTGATTGGGAGTGAGTTCCGTACATACACATCAGTCGGTTGATTAATAAATATAAGATCCAAAAGTCTTCCAGACCGTTACGTATTTGGTTAACTTTAAACAGTCCAAGACTTTACAATGATTAAAAAAGTTCACTTGATCCGGTTGGAATTAAATAGTTGCATTCCCAAGATTTATTTCACAGGACATTCGGAAGGTTAAAATCAAAAAACACCACAAATAAATCGGACCGCTTTAGATTGTTGTAGCACGGAGCTAATTGCAGAGGTGTGAGAATCATAAATAGCTTAAGAAGAATTAGGAGGAATATAGGAGCAGGTGATAAAGATAAGTATGCGTATATGTTTAATTTTAACGGCAACAAATTCAATGTTTTCACTTTAAGAAAAATTCAATACATTCGCAATGAAATAAATTTAAAACAGCAACAGGAATTCCCCCACCATGTTTATTAGGTCGATCATATCTAAATAATTGATATTTCGAACATAGATTTTCGGCATTGTGAATATTTGTATTCAACCATGTTTCAGTAAAAACAATAATGAAATCGAAGCTATTTGCGTAAAGTATTGGGGTTGCGCACATTTTGATAAACTACAGTGATTGTTATCCGCAGGTAAATAATTCAGTTTTTTGAGACATTGCTTTGAGTAAGTAGGTAAACAATATCCGAACGGGTCTTATCCTTGTAGACATATTCGTGAATTAATTATAGCCGTAGGTAGCCAAACTATTATATTAACTATTGTGTTAAAATATTCCTTAGAAACAATAAAAGTATTTAAATTTAAACAATAAAAAAATTTCAAAGAAATAGGAACAGAAAATTAGTTTTAACCTACAGTTTTTTGTTCCTTTTTTAATTTTTGCGTTAAGACCAGAACTACGTTTTTTCCAAGTGAATAAAAAAATTTGTTTGAAAATCTTTTCAATGATTTTAATGATAGAAAAATGACATCCGAGTAGAAATATGAAAACTCAGCAGAACTGCAAATTTCGATTCAGTTATGAAAGTCTCATCAGTATTGTGCTAATTCATGTTAAAATTCAACTCTGTATCGGTAAGGAAGAATAGATTAGGTCGAATAAGGCTAGTCTGCCACCACAAAACTAAATACACACTCTGACCTCGTTTTTTGCGATAAACTCGTTCCACGAAAATCCGCATAAACCGAATTCGCATAAGACGATACACTACCTCCATATAAAAGCTACTGATTTGTTCCAGAATATGAAAAAATGCGTAGATTCAAATCAAAGCATTAAAAGCCAAACAAAATTGCATAAAGAAAGTCAACTGAAGGCTTAAGCAGAGAATATCCACATCGTAATATTAAACAAGTTATTTGCTAACTCAATTTTTTGCTTTTGCTTATTATTTCCTAGAGTTTTCAGTAACCATTCAGCAACACAGCTAAATTAGAGCTAAAAATTGAAAAAAAAAACTAACATATTAGTGCTGTTGCTAATTTAAACGCAGACTAGCAATCAGGAATCAGCGACACGGCCCCAAAATGAAGTTCGCCAAAACGCAAGAGCACCATTCAAAGAACTGCTCTCTCTCTCTCTCTCTCTCTCTCTCTCTCTCTCTCTCTCTCTCCAACTAACATCGATCCTTTGTTCTCCCTCTCTTTACCATCACTCACCAGGAAATCCGAGATGTGTATCACACCACAAAAGTAAATAAAAATTTCCACAGAAAAAACTACGGTAACTCCGCGCACGGCAACCCAACAAGAGAAAAACCAACGCAACGCACATAATTTCTGCCTAAAATTGCAAAAAGTCGACACGTGTTCAATTTACAGCAAATATTCTCCCACAAAACTCCTTATACACCAACGTTCAGCACGACGTTTCAACACAGATTGTATAATAATTTATTTACCGAGAAATAATCGTATATTTAACGTAACCTTACTACCGCAACGGGTCATTTAACCCTCTATGGTAGGAATAGGTATACAATGCAGTAACGATAGGTTTAGTTTGATAATAGCTTTTAAAAATTAATAGATTTGTATCGACTTTGGTACACACAAGGCAGTGGCAACACAACATGTGCAAATACACACGAGGTGGTGGCAACACAGTATGTGCACTTACGCACAAGGTGGTGGTAACACAATATGTGCAATTACACACGAGGTGGCAACACCGGCTACTTCTTACGATTTTCAAATAATTGGCAGCACTTCTATTTGTTCTATTTACTACTTATCTATATATATTTCCATTTCTCTGTGCAAAACATATTAGTCTGTTCTGCGCTTTCAAACTATCATCACATATATTAAACAAGCTCCGTGTAAATTTGTAAAAGAAAACATAATATAATTTTTTATAAAATATATTTAAAAAAAAACCGAACCCATTCATTTTAACTGCCATATAATGTCTAAAAATAACGATAAAGATATTAAAATGCCAATAGTCGGTAAGGAACTTGATCTCTCACATGCTGGACGTGGCGTGTGGTTGGTAAAAGTTCCGAAATATATTGCTCAAAGATGGGAAAAGGCTCCATCCAATATGAACGTTGGGAAATTAAGAATCAGTAAAACCCGAGGACAGAAAGCTAACGTAACATTGAGTCTAACACAGGCGGTAGTCAACTTGGATCCTGAAGAAGAAATACCCACAGAACATATACTGGACGTGTCGGTAATGACAAAACAAACATTGGGTGTATTTTCACATATGGTACCACCAACCTCAACATCTAGCAACAGAAGTAGTAAAGAATCGTCATCACAAGATGCTGAAAAACTGTATCTGGAAGGTCATACAATACAAAAGATGGAGTGCCGTCCCATAGCTGATAATCGTTATATGAAACTTAAACTGGAGTCAATACGTAAAGCTTCAGTGCCGCAGCGTAAAGTTCAGCCACTCGATAAAGTTGTACAAAACTTTAAACCTGTCAAAGATCATGCTCATAATGTAAGTATAAGTTTTGTATGCATAATAATAAGGCAACAATTTCAATTAGTCCATTATAGATAGATTTTGATTAAAAATGTTTAAAAGTTTTGAGGAAAAAAGCTTAGTCTATGGGATTTAAAATTCGAAAAATCATGATTTAATAAGCGAATACTTTAAGATAGATAACTCAATAGAATTTCGCAGAATTCCTACTGTTAGTACGGACATTTAGATTTTGTGCAAAGAGGAAAAATATTATGTCTATTAAAATAGAACTTTAAAATGCCTTTACAAAAATTGTCTTTTTTACTTTTATTACCTTAAATTAATTCTTTTTTAATGACTGTCTCTATCTCTCTTTCCATACAGATTGAATACCGTGAACGCAAAAAAGCCGAAGGCAAAAAGGCTCGTGGTGATAAAAATGCTGTCATGGATATGCTCTTTAATGCTTTCGAGAAACATCAATACTATAATATTAAGGATTTGGTTAAGATTACAAAACAGCCTATTGGTTATTTAAAAGAGATTCTTAAAGAAGTTTGTGTTTATAACGTGAAAAATCCACATAAAAATATGTGGGAATTAAAGAAGGAATATCGTCACTATAAATCGGATGAGAAGAAGGACGAATAAAAAGCTCTCACAGATAATGATTCAAAATAGAAATAATTAAGTACAAACGCTTTGTATTTTCGTTTTTAAATATGTTTTGTTTTTAAAATGAAAGTATAAAATTAGGAAAAAAATTTAATTAATATTTTAATGTTTATGACAAAATACTATTGTATAATAAGTACTGTTAAATAAAATAAAATAAAAATATAGTTTAATATAAAACTGAAAAAGTTTTTCTTTCTAAAACATAACGAAAAGTAACTTAACATACACTGCAACCATCATATTTAAAATGAAACATATTGAAATTGACATGGGCTGAGAAGTCCCGAGCCTAGCCTATAGATGGCGCTGGTCTCATTGCATTCACCCCTTGCTCAGTTAGTGCTAAACTTCAAAAGGACAATAACCCTCTTATTTCAGTATTTCGTAGCAATACCCTTATTTTGAATAATAGCCTTAGATCGTCTTGGCATGGACTCGATTAAATGATTAATTGTAACCTGTGCTATGACAGACTACCCATCTTAGATCCTTTTATATAACTCAGGCACTTTTAGCGTTATCACAATTAATTCTCTGTTTTACAATTGACCTGAGATTTTTCAATCAGATAGAGATCTCGTAACTGAGGCAGTCATTGCATTACATTAGCATTTTCTTGCCCAAACCAAGCTTTTTCTAACTTCGTGGTGTGCCTAGGTTAGTTATTCTGCTGAAATATTCAAAGTATCGTCATTTCCCACTCAGCATATGGTAATATAAAGATGTCGTTGTACACCCATTATCCATTATGTACCATTAACACTATGAAGTTTAGACAGAAAAGCAACCCCTGACCATTAAATGGCCGTCTCCATCGTAACGCCATGATCTTTTCAAACTTGTTTTCCTTTGGGCCTTCTTACGTGGTTTATGCCATCACTAGCGATAATTTTGAACTTCCATTTGTCGTCAAAAGGACGTTTTTCACTTGCTTACCATCCATCCAGCATGTTCCTAAGCAAATTGCAATTGTTTTGCCGCGCCAAAAAAATATATATCTAATAATTCTAAATTAGTAGATTATAAAAACATTATTCCATGATAACTGCACAAAAAACAATTTAAAAGTAAAAAGATCAGGTTCAAACATTCTCTAAAAATGAAAACATACTGATTTTACTGACATAAAAATATATTTTAAGTATGAGTTGCAAATGTTTTGTCCGATACTGTATATGCGCAAATTCCCGGAATTTTTATGCGAGACTCTGGAGAAATAAAAAACATGACTACATTTCTCATATATTAACTTGTACGCTTTTAAGCGAGTTTTTATGAGTTTATTTCAGCTGCTCCGCTATTACGCGGTATTACTACAAAAAATGCTGTACATACAGTTTGTCAAGAAAATCTTTTAGCAACGCTGACCCCAAATGTGCAGATTTATCTGTATTATGCAGTTTTTTGAAGCATTGAGCAGTTTTGGAGGTTTTTAATTAAAAAATCAGTTTTTTTGTTAATTGTGCTGATTTTGTAGTTATTAACGTTTTGATTTTTTACCTCAATGTAATCATCCCCTTTTTTGCCACTGATCATAAAGTTAGAGAGACTTCACACAGTGTGTGATACTCACATCTATGTCTAAGAAAAATTTGTTTTTTGGTAAAAGAACTGTGGGATCACATTACATACTTCGTAAATAAAACTAATAAATATCACTCATTTGTACGTACTTACGTAATAATGTGATACCTTTGTTTTTTTGACAAAAAAAAAAAAAAAAAAAAAAAAAAAAAAAAAAAAAAAATGTTTATTTCTGGAACGCAGATTCAACTACGCAGATTAAAGAAGGTAATTTTAATGCGGAATTCCAATTTTTTTAGTTAATTCACTAAACTGAACCAAAATTGAGTTACTCGAATATATATTGTGTAACCTCCACCATTTTCGAAATAACCCTATATCACGAAAACAATAGCTAACATAGAAAAACTATCAGGATCACCGGATTCAGCGAACTCGAATTCAGTATACCCACAGGGGCTCCGTTTCCCCGTCGGAAAAAAAGTATCAAATTTGAACGCAGTCATTACCATCAATTATATCATTTATGTATATCCCACTTGATTTGCTATGAATAAAAAATACGCTATAAAATAGTTTCGAATGAAACTTAAAATTGCTATAATTTTCAAATAAGACAATATTTTGATATATATTTTCCTACTAATTCACTCAATTATCTTTCAAATAACTTCTTTGATTATCAAAAGTTCAAAATAATTGGCGCATTAGGTTTGATTTGTCTTTAAAAAGTTTGCCCGATTTCAATTTCACTCGTTTCCGGTTTACAGAACGTACCTGATACGGCTTTATGTATATTTTTTCTTACTTTTAAAGTATGTGCAGTTTTTCATTTGAAAATTAAATTTTTTCTTTTAAATTATCAGTTTTCTAAAAAAAAAAAAAAAAAAAAAAAAAGGCAACACATAGTGAAAGAAGAATGATGTTTGACTTGTATCATTAAGAAAATAGGTTTTTTGTTTTATTTATTTATTTATTTTTTTGTTTATTCAATTTAATCTAGATATTAGCTAATAATACTAATAAATGGGATGAAAATATTAATATTTTGTATGGCCAACATTGACATTAACTACAACCTTTTCAGGGAAGAATAAATAAATTAATTAATTTTTACACATATTCAGTTGGAATTTTATCCCATTCTTCCACAATTGCAGCCACTAACGCCTCTTTTTAAGACGATTCTTGGCAGTGCTTCGTTCAAGAAGAGTCTATAAATTTTTAATTGAGTTTAAATCTAGACTCTGAGCATAAGTATCTAGTACTTTGCGACAGTTATAAAGAAGCCAAGTTCTTAAGAAAAGAGCCTTTTGTTTTGAGTTATTATCCTGATAGAACTTTAAATGAAACAAATTCCTCCTACTCCCCCCCAAACCATTACCGAAAGTTCTTCATCGCTTACAATTTGAGTTGCGTGTTACGACTTTTCAACGCTTTTAAGGGTTTTCTCTATACTTAATTAGGGCCGTCATTTAAAAAAAAAATAACTTTTATGGCCTCGTCGCAAAATAGCATGTGATCCAGTAGTGGTCAAGTTTGAAAATAAGCGATAGAGCAAAAAACACTCGCCTTTCTTTGAATGCCAGTAAACTGAGCCTTTTAGAGTAGTTCAAATTCTACAAAGATAATAACCTCAAACTACTCTGTAATTTTCCTGAAATTCTCCAACCACCTGCTTAATCCACAGACCTCAATCCACCTGCGTTTTTATGGGATAATATGAGCGCCGTCGTGTACGGTTACACCCAATAACTTCAATATCTAAGTTAAAATCGAGGCTAAATGAAATATTGATCGGATTTTTGTTACTTATACAGATGGCATAGTAACAAATATGTCAAATCGTCTCAGCGAAATTATTAAACAACAGGACTATCTACTTTGTTGGTTATTAGTATTTAAGTTGTTTTTTATATGTTATTTGTATTATATTTAATATATATATATTATGGTACCAGAATTCATTTAGATTTTTTACAATATTGTTATTATTTTTTATAAATAAATATTGAATTACTAAATGCATTAATATTTTCTTTATAAATAGAAAAATATTTTAAAAAGACGCAAATTTTCTTTAATGCGAATCAGATGATTATAGAACTTTAGTAGCAGTAAATGCCACCGCCAAAAGTATCACCAATCAGAAATCAGCGACACGTCATCAAAATGAAGTTCGCTAAAAGTCAAGATCACAATTCTAAAATACCGCTCTCCCTTTCACAAACAACAGAACCCAGCAAAAAACCCTAACAACCACCACCATAATGCTAACAACAAAAGTACCACTAATCACAAATTAGCGACACGTCACCAAAATGCAGTTCGTCAAAACCCAAGAGCACAATTCAAAGAACTGCTCTCTCTCTCTCTCTCCTCTCCTTCTCTCTACCTATAATTTCTCACCTCTCTTACTTGGAAATCCCGTATGAAGGTCTCACACACGAACGTAAATAAAATTTCCACAGAAAAAAGTTACACGAAATTGACACGTGTTCCATTTGCAGCAAATATTCACCCACAATACTCCTTATACAGCACCGTTCAGCAGACCGTATGAGAGTAAGTACACTTCCGCAGAAGGTTCAAAATTGTCACTTTCATGTTTCTATGGCTGGAGTTAAGTCCATTTTAAGTTAATTTTTTTTTTTTTTTTTGTAATCCAAAAGCACATTGTATTTCTGTATTTAAGATCAAGATGTTGTAAAAGAAAATCTTTTTAGAAATGATGAATATGTTTTTCATTGAAAAATTTGAGCGATTTTTAAAATTACTATGTCAAAAATACGTAGTGCAATAGTTTTGACTTATCTGCACAATTAACTTGAAAGAACTTTTGTGTAGATAAGCCAAAAGTGCAGCTAAATTAAATGCCTTTACCTGCCCTATTGTGCAGGTATGTGAACAATTGAAGATAATTACTTCAAAAACAGCAAATCATCTGAAATTCAATGATAACAACTTGGTGCTTGCAACTAGATCTAGTGATTACTTTAAGGAATAAATTTGAACAGCAATAAATACGGAAAATATAATTAATATATATAACAAATATATGTAATAAATATGCTTTTCCCTACATTAATTTGGACAGTCGTATTGTCTCACTATATTCTTTATTCATACAAATTTTTTAATTTATTAAAAATAAATATAATTAAAAGGAAGGTCCAAGCAAAACAAATAAAAGCACATGATGATTTTTATATACTTTTCTCTTGTTAGTGTGGCTATAAAGAGAGCAAATAACAATGTTACAGAACAAAAATTTAGAGAGCAAAGATCAAAGGCGGGTGAAAATGATGCAACCCTCATTGAAAAAATTTGCTTATATGACGGCTATACACAGAGTATGGGAGTGGCAAATTGTTTGTCCAAAATATGCTATGCATCATAAATTGAAAACGACGTGACTGATATTAATGCAAGTACCAGCAAATGTTTGGGAACAAAATTTCCTATAAATCAACAGTTTCGTAGTTATTCATAACTTAGTTGCGAAAAAAAATTATTTCGCGCAAAATTAGAGCAATTTTTTCAGAATGAAAATGTATATGTTAAGCACTTTAATTAAAGCTTAAAATGTTGAGAATAAAATAAGCTACAAATCATGAAAATCGGTTTTCTATTGTTGATTTTATTCAAAATTAAATGCAGGTATTTAACTTTGAGCAAAATTAGCGAACAAATTTTTCTTGCAAAATTACTAGAACTTTTTATTTCTTTTATTTCCAAAAAGTTATAAAAGGATTCTTAGAATATAAATTTTTAAGCGTTTAAATCAAAGCAAGATATTTTGAAAGTAAAATAACCCAGAAAGGCAGGTACCTAACATTGACAAAAAAAAAAATGTGTAATATATTATTAGGCAATACACAAAATTAATGCAAGAAAATGCCTGGTAGGAATAAATACATATACATACGAGTATGTATATGTAAAAAAATATTGTTGTTTCGAAGAACTGGTCGTCGGGCGGATAAAATGTTCGGATATATGATTTTGTGCTCGTATTTTCTCGTAAATCCACGCGTAGCTATCCTATCTACGTGGGTTCGTGCCCCACGTTGGGCGCCATTATTGTAACGTGACCTTCTTCAGTGTTCACTATGGTACTAGGGTGATAGCACGGTTAGCTTGAAGGGCGAGATTCCACCCTCTCCTCTAGCATAAGGTACGTCACAATAAATAATCGAATAAATTCGACTATTTCATAAAAAAAACAAAACAAAAATTATTACTTACAGGCAACATATTCGAAGTAGAAGTAGTGGAACGCCTCAAGCGCCCTCCCAACCTTGGTCATCTACGCATCCAACAAATCCCAATTGATGACTCCGTTTCACTAAGGAAGCCCATCACACTCACCAACAGCCCATCTTAATAACTTAGTTAATCATGTTAAATAACACTAACACTGATTAATTATATTTCATTAAACATTTCTTTTATTAAATAGTAATATAAAAAAACTAAATTTAACTATCTATTAAAACTCTTGCACAAGTATTACAACATATTTTTGGCAGCCAATACTTGTTTTTTTCATCGCTAGAATATCTAATTTCCCCACAGATGTAGCAAAACAAGTCCAAGCCCTTGACATACTGTAATCTAAAACAAAAATCCATTATAGTTAAGCTAACTCTATGTATAAAATTTGTAAAATACAAAAATAAAAATATATAAAACGGAAATAGTCTTTAGAGTACTTTTCAATATTTTCAACTTTTGAAAAAAAAATTGTGTTATCTGTCTTAAAAGTGCATTTTGTCCTGGATTTTTTACCACAATAATAAAAAAATCTTATTATAATATTCTTTACCTACCATAGCCATAATAAATTAACCCTTTATTTTTGAAAAAAAAAAAAAAAAAATGGTTCGCTAATTTTGGTCAGCTTGGTACCTGAATTTAATAAAATCAGCAATAGCAAACCGATTCATATGATTTATAGCTTATTTTATTCTCAATATTTTAACCTTTAATTTAAGTGCTTAAAATGTAAAATTTTTTTTCCGGAAATTTTTTCCGCAACTAAATATGAATAACTCTGAAACTGTTAAAAATACAAAAAAAGTTTTTCCGGTGATTTATAGGAAATTTTGTTCCTAAAGATTTGTTGTTATTCTCATAGAAATCGGTCAAGTCGTTTTCAAGTTATGATGAAATATATTGACATAACTAGCATATTTTGGGTGAAAAATTTGCCACGCTCACAGGCAGGGTGGTCGCACAACAATATGTGCAACTTCACACAAGATGGCAACACAACATGTGCAATTACACACGAGGTGGTGGCAACACAATATGTGCAATTTAACACAAGGTGGTGGCAACACAATATGTGCAATTACACACAAGGTGGCAACACTGATGTGCATCAGGTGCACAATAGTTGACATTTCATTTCTCTGCACAAAACATTTTAGTCTGCTCTCAGCTTGCAAGCCATCATCACGTACATTTAACGAGCTCCGTGTAAACTTGTAAAAGAAAACATAATATAATTTTTTTTAGAAAATAATATTAAAAAAACCGAACCCAATTCATTAACTGCCATATAATGTCTAAAAATAACGATAAAGATATTAATATGCCAATAGTCGGTAAGGAACTTGATCTCTCAAATGCTGGACGTGGCGTGTGGTTGGTAAAAGTTCCCAAATATATTGCTCAAAGATGGGAAAAGGCTCCATCCAATATGAACGTTGGGAAATTAAAAATTAGTAAAACCCGCGGACAGAAAGCTAACGTAACATTGAGTCTAACACAGGCGGCAGTCAACTTGGATCCTGAAGAAGAAATACCCACAGAACATATACTGGACGTGTCGGTAATGACAAAACAAACACTGGGTGTATTTTCACATATGGTACCGCCACCCTCAACATCGAGCAACAACAATAGTAAAGAATCGTCATTACAAGATGCTGAAAAACTGTATCTGGAAGGTTATACAATACAAAAGATGGAGTGCCGTCCCATAGCTGATAATCGTTATATGAAACTTAAACTGGAGTCTATACGTAAAGCTTCAGTGCCGCAGCGTAAAGTTCAGCCACTCGATAAAGTTGTACAAAACTTTAAACCTGTCAAAGATCATGCTCATAATGTAAGTATAAGTTTTGTATGCATATATAATAAGGCAACAATTTCAATTCAATAGATAGATTTTGATTAAAAATGTTTTAAAGTTTTGAGAAAAAAGCTTATAGTCTATGAGATTTAAGGCTAAAGATCATGGTTTAGTAAGCAAATACTTTAAGATAGATAACCCAATAGTATTTCGCAGAATTCCTGCTGTTATTACGGACATTTAGATTTTGGGCAATGAGAAAAAAAGTTGATAAATTGAAAATGCTTTTAATATCTAAAAGTAATTACATGCGTACGCAGGTTAAAGGTTGACCATATTAACCACAAGGAAACAACAATAACATCGTAGTTCAAATTTAGTTCGAATAATTTAGAAGTTATACCAACATTAAGTTTGTTAGGATAAGATAGGATTTCAAGACGCCGTTTCAAAAATGTTTAGAAGTGATAATTACGTGCGTTCGAAAGCCAACTACAAATAATTATGAAAATAAGAGGGTAATCTTACGTCGACTGGTTAAAGGTTGATGATCTTAGCGTGCTATAAGTAGTTCGAATAATTTACAAGTTATACGAATATTATGTCTATTAAAATAGAATTTCAAAATGCCTTTACGAAAATTATCTTTTTTTTTACTTTTATTACCTTAAAATAATTCTTTTTTAATGACTGCGTCTCTATCTCTCTTTCCACACAGATTGAATACCGTGAACGCAAAAAAGCCGAAGGCAAAAAGGCTCGTGGCGATAAAAATGCTGTCATGGATATGCTCTTTAATGCTTTCGAGAAACATCAATACTATAATATTAAGGATTTGGTTAAGATTACAAAACAGCCTATTGGTTATTTAAAAGAGATTCTTAAAGAAGTTTGTGTTTATAACGTGAAAAATCCGCATAAAAATATGTGGGAATTAAAGAAGGAATATCGTTACTATAAATCGGATGAGAAAAAGGACGAATAAAAATCCCACATAGATAGTGATTTAGAATATAAAATAATTAATGAATTTTTATTTAATTAAGAACAAAAATTTTGTTTTGAATATATTGTAATGAAGTCTAAAATTAGGAAAAAAGATAAAACGTATATTTTAGTATTTAAATTAATATCTTTATGACAAAATACTATTGCATAAGAAGTATTGTTAAATAAAATTTAAGAAAATATATAATTAATATAAAATTGAAAAAGTTTTTCTTTCTAAAACATAACAAAATGTAATTTAACATACACTCCACCACATTTAAAATGCAACGAAATAACATTGAAGTTAGGCTAAGTGTTAATTTAAAACTAATTCTCATTATTATTCATCATTATTCTTTATTCCATATTTCATACACAACCAATAATTTCCAGCTTTTTGCCAACAATTCCACCGATAATTATTTGAACCATAATTCTTGAATTAAATTCCCTACTTCATAGTGCAGAATTGTAGGGAAGTTATAAAATTCAATAAATTACACTGGGCTACAGCAATTGGAGAATATAATGATTTTGATACGCTGAATTCAAATCCGTTTTCAGTTTTTTTCATCGAAATCGAAATTTTTACGGCAAATTTGGGCAAATTTTTCTCCAAAAATATGGTAGTTATGTCAATACATTTCATCATAACTTGAGAACGTTTTGAACGATTTTAATCATTCATATACAATGGTGGAAGAAATAGTAGGGACACAGCAAAATTCTCTTAAATTTTTATTTATCATTACAAAAATCAAGAAAAGAATGCATTGTATATGAAAGAAGTTCGAACATACGGTTTTCCATTTGACCCAAAATTAATTAATCTTCGTTTCTTCAGCCCATTTCATAAATGGCATAAATGAAAGTGTCCATATTATTTACTCTACCACTGTGTGCGTACATATGTATTACTTCCTACCCAGGCACTTAATTTTATTAGTTTTGTGTAGTGGCTAATAATGTATTACACATTTTCTGTCAATGTTAGGTACTTATGGGTTATTTTCCTTTCAACATATCTGGCTTCCATTTAAATGCTTAAACTGTAAAATTTATATTCTAGGAAATTGTTTACAACTTCTAGAAAAAAAAGAAAAAAATTCCAATAATTTTCCAAGAAAAAAATTTCCGCTAATTTGGGTCAAAGTTAGGTACCTGCATTTAGTTTTGAATAAAATCAGCAATAGCCAACCGATTTTCATGGTTTATAGCTTATTTTTCTCAATATTTTAAGCTTTAATTTAAATGCTTAACATGTAAAATTATCATTCTGAAAAATTTGTATGACCTGAAGAAAAAAAATTGCTCTAATTTGCGGATTTTTTTTTACAACAGTTGAGTTATGAATAACTCAAATTGCTAAAAATACACAAATATGTTATTCAGATGATTTATAGGAAATTTTATTACTTAACATTTGCTGGTACTTGGATTGAAATCGGTCAAGTCATTTTTAAGTTATGATGAAATATATTGAAATAACTACCATTTTTTTGGGCGCAAAATTTGCCACGCCCATAAAAAAAATTGAGCCCGATGGAAAAAAACTGAAAACGGATTTGAATTCAGGCCATCAAAATCATTATATTCCAAAATATATTGCCCGAAAATATATTGTTTTTTGCAGACCAGTGTTGTTAGAATTGATTAGAAGTTTAGTTTTGAATGTAAATCTTATATTCACTACCTTTCAGCCACGTTTGATCACAAATTTGTATTAAAAAAAAACCAAAGAAAAGAAGAAAAAACTGATATGCAATTTGGAAAATTTTTGTATGAGTAGTTATGCAATTTGGATCATAATTGATGGTGTTATCTCAGGGTTGGCAAAAACCTGAGTTTTTTAAATAACTTCCAACCCACCGGATTTTATTGTTTTTTTTTTTTTTTTTTTTTTGGCTTTAATTGCGTTTTATAACTGCTTCCGAATTTCGTTCAAGTTAACAATATTTTTTGTTTTTAGTACAATTACATCTTCTTTAGCATTTATAATACAATTTTGCGATCAAGGCATCATTCACCCTTATTCCAATTGTCGGCGTCGAAACCAAATGACATGATTTTGAGTTTTTTACTTCAAATTGTAATTCTTGTTCTCGTTATCGAAGATTATCGATGACTGACTGTTTTGCATTCTACAAGAAAATGTGACGACGTTATTGTGTTTAAACGACTTTGATTTTGTCGTCACCATTTTTGGTAACAACTTCGGTTGATTTAAAGCAAAAAATGGAAAAAAAAACCGAAAAATTAAAAATAACAACTACAACCCAGTTTGAAAAATTGGTGGAGGAATTGCAGAAGAATCTTTCTCTAGCAGTGGGATTTCACAGACGCAATTATACTCTGATTATACTCTGAGATGTTCTGGGAGGTTCGATAAAAAATGTTCCTAATAAATTAATGGAGGCAGAAGTGGAAATACCTCAAAATGTGCCTTCTATCCAAATAGAAAACCTTGAAATTGAGCGCTCTATGGAAGTTAATGAAGACTTAACATCCATCACAATGCCAGGAACAGTTCCACCATTAAGGGAGAGGAATGAATATATGAAAATACAAATACACCAATCCGACTTAAGAGAACCAAAAATAGAGTAGTCACGTGAAATACATAAAAATTGAAAATAGAAACAAAACACACGAAGTGTGTGAAGTTAGCTCTCAAAGTTATATTCCAATTTTTCTGTTAACGCGGCTTCTCTGTAAATTAACATTGCACTGTTAAGTTAACAGAGTTAAATTTTTTGAAAGAATACAATATTTTTAAAGAAAAATTAGTAAATTTATTGTTCAAAGTAACAAATTTTTATGTACATTTTTTAAAATTTTTAAAAATTAAATAAATAGTTTCAGATGGAGGCGTAAAACAACAAAATTGTACATTTATAAAAATACGCACTCGGGTATTTTTTAAATTTGAAAAAAGTGCCCTAGGAGTGCCAGGGTGGGGCAATGGCAACTATTGGGATTTACTAACAAGGCATCCATGATTCCTGTCCACTTTACCGCATGTCCATAACCGTTACCGATTTTTAGATATAGCGTCTTAAATTTAGCCAATATTCGGAAATTCGAATATGGCCATTTTTTAAATTTGAAAAAAGTGTTCAAGGAGTGCGAGGGTGGGGCAATGGTGACTATTAGGATTTACTAACAAGGCATCCATGGTTCCTGTCCACTTTACCGCATGTCCATAACCGTTACCGATTTTTAGATATAGCGCCTTAAATTTAGCCAATATTCGGAAATTCGAATATGGCCATTTTTTAAATTTGAAAAAAGTGTTCTAGGAGTGCGAGGGTGGGGCAATGGTGACTATTAGGATTTACTAACAAGGCATCCATGATTCCTGTCCACTTTACCGCATGTCCATAACCGTTACCGATTTTTAGATATAGCGCCTTAAATTTAGCCAATATTCGGAAATTCGAATATGGCCATTTTTTAAATTTGAAAAAAGTGTTTTAGGAGTGCGAGGGTGGGGCAATGGTGACTATTAGGATTTACTAACAAGGCATCCATGATTCCTGTCCACTTTACCGCATGTCCATAACCGTTACCGATTTTTAGATATAGCGCCTTAAATTTAGCCAATATTCGGAAATTCGAATATGGCCATTTTTTAAATTTGAAAAAAGTGTTCTAGGAGTGCGAGGGTGGAGCAATGGTGACTATTAGGATTTACTAACAAGGCATCCATGATTCCTGTCCACTTTACCGCATGTCCATAACCGTTACCGATTTTTAGATATAGCGCCTTAAATTTAGCCAATATTCGGAAATTCGAATATGGCCATTTTTTAAATTTGAAAAAAGTGTTCTAGGAGTGCGAGGGTGGGGCAATGGTGACTATTAGGATTTACTAACAAGGCATCCATGATTCCTGTCCACTTTACCGCATGTCCATAACCGTTACCGATTTTTAGATATAGCGTCTTAAATTTAGCCAATATTCGGAAATTCGAATATGGCCATTTTTTAAATTTGAAAAAAGTGTTCAAGGAGTGCGAGGGTGGGGCAATGGTGACTATTAGGATTTACTAACAAGGCATCCATGATTCCTGTCCACTTTACCCCATGTCCATAACCGTTACCGATTTTTAGATATAGCGTCTTAAATTTAGCCAATATTCGGAAATTCGAATATGGCCATTTTTTAAATTTGAAAAAAGTGTTCAAGGAGTGCGAGGGTGGGGCAATGGTGACTATTAGGATTTACTAACAAGGCATCCATGATTCCTGTCCACTTTACCCCATGTCCATAACCGTTACCGATTTTTAGATATAGCGCCTTAAATTTAGCCAATATTCGGAAATTCGAATATGGCCATTTTTTAAATTTGAAAAAAGTGTTCTAGGAGTGCGAGGGTGGGGCAATGGTGACTATTAGGATTTACTAACAAGGCATCCATGATTCCTGTCCACTTTACCGAATGTCCATAACCGTTACCGATTTTTAGATATAGCGCCTTAAATTTAGCCAATATTCGGAAATTCGAATATGGCCATTTTTTAAATTTGAAAAAAGTGTTCAAGGAGTGCGAGGGTGGGGCAATGGTGACTATTAGGATTTACTAACAAGGCATCCATGATTCCTGTCCACTTTACCCCATGTCCATAACCGTTACCGATTTTTAGATATAGCGCCTTAAATTTAGCCAATATTCGGAAATTCGAATATGGCCAGTTTTTAAATTTGAAAAAAGTGTTCTAGGAGTGCGAGGGTGGGGCAATGGTGACTATTAGGATTTACTAACAAGGCATCCATGATTCCTGTCCACTTTACCGCATGTCCATAACCATCACCAATTTTGAGATACAGAGTCCTGAAATTGACGTTATCTCAAAAATATTATCTACTTGATTACTTTTTATATACTAGATAATTTTAGTCCGTTCAAGATTTGAACCCAGGATGCTTTAATTTTCAATGTACAATATAAAAAATATTCATATCATTAATTTTCAGATATTTTATGTTCCGAGTTCAATCCCCGCCAGAGATAAAGTTTATAATTTTAATATTTTTTTTATTTTTTTATATCCTCTATTGAGGGCTGCTGCTTAATTTTGGTACATAAGCGGGCTATTGTAACATTTTTGTTACAGTAGATATGTTGGCTGTTAAATGCGACTGTTTAGCTTTTGACAAAACGCATAAAAAGCACTGCAATAATATGTGTTGTCATAGCGCATATGGTAAAGCGTTTTGACTTTTATTTGTATTCGCAGTACAAGGTTTCGAGTTCAATCCTGCGCTCAGTCGCATTTTTTATTATTATTTATTTTATTTTTATTTAGTGGCTTTTTTCACTTAAATAAATAGGTAAATATTTTTTTTGTTTCTGTACGAAAATTCGGCAATTTGCTGGATAATGATGGATTAGGTTTTTTGAAGCTGTAATTAATATATTATTTAAGCTGTAATTGATGCCAATGTTGGCCATACAAAATATAGATTATCTTGCAACTCAATATTTATTTATTTATTATTTTTTCTAGTATGCATTTACTTGACAACAAAATTCGACTTTCTTTTTTTATCTTATTTTTGAATTAAAATTTATTGTTTATTATTTTTTACTGTTATTTGTTAGCCAATTTCTAGTAGATGAAATTAAATCAACAAAAAAAATTCTAAAAGTAATAGAAAAATCCTATTCTTTTCAAGCTAAAAGTCAAACCCGATTCTTTTTTCATTGTGTAAAAAGATTTTCTTGACAAACGGCTTATGTATGGATTCTTGCGGGGTTCACCGTTTTTTAATTTGAAGCAGTTATAAATTTCTATTACCGCTCTGTCACGGGGATGAACACGTCTAAACTAAAGTAGGTAACAGCAACAACGATAGTGCTTGCAACTTGCATTTGTTCGTAATAGAACGGTCCGAGTTCGATTCCCAGGCTGGCGAGAAGAGTATAGAGTAGGCAATTTTTTTTTTAATTCGATGGCGTTAAACCTAAATTAAAAAAATACAACAAATATTTTTGCTCCAGGCAGGATTTGAATCCGGCACTTTAATTCCAAATACATACATATATTACACTCATATCTATTAAGTGTAGACAATTTACATTAAAATGATGGATTACTCACATATCTACTACAGAATGCATTATCATTTCCAGCAAATTTAAATTTATATTAAGTCAGTGGTTTAACGTGAGTACCTGCCCTAGGACGTTACCTCACGGTGCCAAAGCACGAGTGAATACAATGCGTCCACCAACGCCCCCACCTATGATCAAAATCACCAGTGAGTACCAATTTAAAGCCATGTTATTTGGACATGACCTCACACCTTGGTAAGGTGCCGGAGACTATCTAAACTCCTACCGATCTATGGGTCACTGCACCCGGTTAAAAATGTAACTCCACACCGAGCCAGCATAGCTCTCCCCGCGAATTGGGCTTAAACCACAGCCACCACGTTGCTCCCACAAAGGGGGCCTCACCATAGTCGGGCAGGAACCGAAATTCCTGGGGCTCCCGACACCCGTGGCACCAGAATTAAGCCTCCGGTCAGGCCTCGTACGAAAATTCGGCAATTTGCTGGAAATGATAATGCATTCTGTAGTAGATATGTGAGTAATCCATCATTTTAATGTAAATTGTCTACACTTAATAGATATGAGTGTAATATATGTATGTATTTGGAATTAAAGTGCCGGATTCAAACCCTGCCTGGAGCAAAAATATTTGTTGTATTTTTTTAATTTAGGTTTAACGCCATCGAATTAAAAAAAAAATTGCCTACTCTATACTTTTCTCGCCAGCCTGGGAATCGAACTCGGACCGTTCTATTACGAACAAATGCAAGTTGCAAGCACTATCGTTGTTGCTGTTACCTACTTTAGTTTAGACGTGTTCATCCCCGTGACAGAGCGGTAATAGAAATTTATAACTGCTTCAAATTAAAAAACGGTGAACCCCGCAAGAATCCATACATAAGCCGTTTGTCAAGAAAATCTTTTTACACAATGAAAAAAGAATCGGGTTTGATTTTTAGCTTGAAAAGAATAGGATTTTTCTATTACTTTTAGAATTTTTTTTGTTGATTTAATTTCATCTACTAGAAATTGGCTAACAAATAACAGTAAAAAATAATAAACAATAAATTTTAATTCAAAAATAAGATAAAAAAAGAAAGTCGAATTTTGTTGTCAAGTAAATGCATACTAGAAAAAATAATAAATAAATAAATAAATATTGAGTTGCAAGATAATCTATATTTTGTATGGCCAACATTGGCATCAATTACAGCTTAAATAATATATTAATTACAGCTTCAAAAAACCTAATCCATCATTATCCAGCAAATTGCCGAATTTTCGTACAGAAACAAAAAAAATATTTACCTATTTATTTAAGTGAAAAAAGCCACTAAATAAAAATAAAATAAATAATAATAAAAAATGCGACTGAGCGCAGGATTGAACTCGAAACCTTGTACTGCGAATACAAATAAAAGTCAAAACGCTTTACCATATGCGCTATGACAACACATATTATTGCAGTGCTTTTTATGCGTTTTGTCAAAAGCTAAACAGTCGCATTTAACAGCCAACATATCTACTGTAACAAAAATGTTACAATAGCCCGCTTATGTACCAAAATTAAGCAGCAGCCCTCAATAGAGGATATAAAAAAATAAAAAAAATATTAAAATTATAAACTTTATCTCTGGCGGGGATTGAACTCGGAACATAAAATATCTGAAAATTAATGATATGAATATTTTTTATATTGTACATTGAAAATTAAAGCATCCTGGGTTCAAATCTTGAACGGACTAAAATTATCTAGTATATAAAAAGTAATCAAGTAGATAATATTTTTGAGATAACGTCAATTTCAGGACTCTGTATCTCAAAATTGGTGATGGTTATGGACATGCGGTAAAGTGGACAGGAATCATGGATGCCTTGTTAGTAAATCCTAATAGTCACCATTGCCCCACCCTCGCACTCCTAGAACACTTTTTTCAAATTTAAAAACTGGCCATATTCGAATTTCCGAATATTGGCTAAATTTAAGGCGCTATATCTAAAAATCGGTAACGGTTATGGACATGGGGTAAAGTGGACAGGAATCATGGATGCCTTGTTAGTAAATCCTAATAGTCACCATTGCCCCACCCTCGCACTCCTTGAACACTTTTTTCAAATTTAAAAAATGGCCATATTCGAATTTCCGAATATTGGCTAAATTTAAGGCGCTATATCTAAAAATCGGTAACGGTTATGGACATGCGGTAAAGTGGACAGGAATCATGGATGCCTCTTTAATAAATCCTAATAGTCACCATTGCCCCACCCTCGCACTCCTAGAACACTTTTTTCAAATTTAAAAAATGGCCATATTCGAATTTCCGAATATTGGCTAAATTTAAGGCGCTATATCTAAAAATCGGTAACGGTTATGGACATTCGGTAAAGTGGACAGGAATCATGGATGCCTTGTTAGTAAATCCTAATAGTCACCATTGCCCCACCCTCGCACTCCTAGAACACTTTTTTCAAATTTAAAAAATGGCCATATTCGAATTTCCGAATATTGGCTAAATTTAAGGCGCTATATCTAAAAATCGGTAACGGTTATGGACATGCGGTAAAGTGGACAGGAATCATGGATGCCTTGTTAGCAAATCCTAATAGTCACCATTGCCCCACCCTCGCACTCCTAGAACACTTTTTTCAAATTTAAAAAATGGCCATATTCGAATTTCCGAATATTGGCTAAATTTAAGGCGCTATATCTAAAAATCGGTAACGGTTATGGACATGCGGTAAAGTGGACAGGAACCATGGATGCCTTGTTAGTAAATCCTAATAGTCACCATTGCCCCACCCTCGCACTCCTTGAACACTTTTTTCAAATTTAAAAAATGGCCATATTCGAATTTCCGAATATTGGCTAAATTTAAGGCGCTATATCTAAAAATCGGTAACGGTTATGGACATGCGGTAAAGTGGACAGGAATCATGGATGCCTCTTTAATAAATCCTAATAGTCACCATTGCCCCACCCTCGCACTCCTAGAACACTTTTTTCAAATTTAAAAAATGGCCATATTCGAATTTCCGAATATTGGCTAAATTTAAGGCGCTATATCTAAAAATCGGTAACGGTTATGGACATTCGGTAAAGTGGACAGGAATCATGGATGCCTTGTTAGTAAATCCTAATAGTCACCATTGCCCCACCCTCGCACTCCTAGAACACTTTTTTCAAATTTAAAAAATGGCCATATTCGAATTTCCGAATATTGGCTAAATTTAAGGCGCTATATCTAAAAATCGGTAACGGTTATGGACATGCGGTAAAGTGGACAGGAATCATGGATGCCTTGTTAGTAAATCCTAATAGTCACCATTGCCCCACCCTCGCACTCCTAGAACACTTTTTTCAAATTTAAAAAATGGCCATATTCGAATTTCCGAATATTGGCAAAATTTAAGGCGCTATATCTAAAAATCGGTAACGGTTATGGACATGCGGTAAAGTGGACAGGAACCATGGATGCCTTGTTAGTAAATCCTAATAGTCACCATTGCCCCACCCTCGCACTCCTTGAACACTTTTTTCAAATTTAAAAAATGGCCATATTCGAATTTCCGAATATTGGCTAAATTTAAGGCGCTATATCTAAAAATCGGTAACGGTTATGGACATGCGGTAAAGTGGACAGGAATCATGGATGCCTTGTTAATAAGTCCTAATAGTCACCATTGCCCCACCCTCGCACTCCTAGAACACTTTTTTCAAATTTAAAAAATGGCCATATTCGAACTTCCGAATATTGGCTAAATTTAAGGCGCTATATCTAAAAATCGGTAACGGTTATGGACATGCGGTAAAGTGGACAGGAATCATGGATGCCTTGTTAGTAAATCCTAATAGTCACCATTGCCCCACCCTCGCACTCCTAGAACACTTTTTTCAAATTTAAAAAATGGCCATATTCGAATTTCCGAATATTGGCTAAATTTAAGGCGCTATATCTAAAAATCGGTAACGGTTATGGACATGCGGTAAAGTGGACAGGAATCATGGATGCCTTGTTAGTAAATCCTAATAGTCACCATTGCCCCACCCTCGCACTCCTAGAACACTTTTTTCAAATTTAAAAAATGGCCATATTCGAATTTCCGAATATTGGCTAAATTTAAGACGCTATATCTAAAAATCGGTAACGGTTATGGACATGCGGTAAAGTGGACAGGAATCATGGATGCCTTGTTAGTAAATCCCAATAGTTGCCATTGCCCCACCCTGGCACTCCTAGGGCACTTTTTTCAAATTTAAAAAATACCCGAGTGCGTATTTTTATAAATGTACAATTTTGTTGTTTTACGCCTCCATCTGAAACTATTTATTTAATTTTTAAAAATTTTAAAAAATGTACATAAAAATTTGTTACTTTGAACAATAAATTTACTAATTTTTCTTTAAAAATATTGTATTCTTTCAAAAAATTTAACTCTGTTAACTTAACAGTGCAATGTTAATTTACAGAGAAGCCGCATTAACAGAAAAATTGGAATATAACTTTGAGAGCTAACTTCACACACTTAAACACACGCATACACACCTACCCACGTAAAGTGTCTGAATTTATTTCACAAACAAAAATACATTTTTAAGTTTTAATTTATTTATTTTTTTTTTTTTTATAACAATCAATCCACATAGTTGATTAAAATATTTAGAGAAGTGTATTTGATTTTTTGACATAATCAATAAATAGTCAAGGTCGCCGTCATTTTCTTATAGAATAAATTGTTATCGGCGTTGAAACAAAGTGATATTGTCTCAAAAATGACGGCGGCATTGACGCCGACAACTGGAAAAAGGGTGATTGTGTACTATGAGCTACTAAAACTGTGGGATCAGAGCAGACAGTTATTATTTCGTTTAAACTGTGCAGCCGTAATAGAATATAAAAAGAGGCAGACAGATAGTTTTCCTTTTGCATGACAACGCTCGGTCTCATGTAGCCAAAGTTGCCAAGCAAGTGTTAGAAGCTATCAATTGCCACACCCGCCGTTATCTCCAAATATTGATACTTCTAAATATTATCTGTTTCGACATCTTCAAAGTATATCGATTAAAAAGACGAGAAGTTTTGGAACATTGGCTCAGAGGTGAGGAAAAGAGGTAAGGAGTGATTCGATAAATTTCATTTTATTACATTTTTTGAGCTTAAAAAAACGGACCGAATTAAATTATACTCCCAATATGTAATTATGTATATTTAATTATTTTTGTCATAAATAAACTACGCAAACCTAAAAATAAAAACCCACCCGTGTTTTTTAAATACAATACCCAATAAAACCCCGGTGGGTTTACCAACCCTGGGTTATATTATGAATGAGAGAGTGAATAAGGAGAAAAAATTTGTGTTGTTTGTGGTGAACTAGCTGGAGGGAAAAAATTTTAGTGCTTTAACGTATTTAATTTGCTAAAGATCAGTTCAGTACTAAGACATGAAACTAATATAAGCAGTAGTAAAAATCTTAAAGCTAAACAAGCTTTGTCGTGAAATAGAAATTCATAGATTTTATATTGCTTAGAAAGGTCAACTATTGTGAAATTTTATAAACCGCTGACAATATGATGAAGATTTTCCTATACAGTTCGAACGAAAACTGTTAGTAAAGTGTGACTTTATCTAGAGGCCGGCCTTCACTTAAACTTTTTGGATATTTCGCTAAGTGTACCTCAACAAAATTGACTTAAAATTAAATAAAACAACGTGTAAAGGCGTTGTTTTTGGATGCCAAGCTCTATTCCCTCCTCTCCCCTTACCATAAAATTCAATTAATCTGTAATTTCGTTCAATTAAATAAAATTCGTGCTTTATTTTTTCTTGTTAATCTATTTAATTTAAAATTGTTTTTCTTTCATTTTTTGTTTTATTGTTTGTTTAGTTAAAATAAATTAATTAAACAAGAAAGAAAAAGTGTTAAAATCAATTACTGAAAATAGGGTCACTTTAGAAAAACGTTTTTAAAATATAGCAAAATACAAAAGCTGGAAGATTTAAAAAAGAGACTCTTTTTATATTTTGTACTTGTGAAGTTAATGTTGTTATTGAAAGTACAAAAACAAACCAAAAAACTCTTAAATCGTGCTAAACATTCACTTTAATTTTCTTTCTAATTTTCGTTTTCTTCTTGGTCTCTACTGTTAACAACTGAAGTGTAGCACAATTGAAAACTTCAAATGAAGTTCGAATGGTTTCTTAATCTTTTTCAAATTAATAAAAAAAAAAACTGCAGGGCCAAAAAAAAAAAAAAAAATTCTAATACAAGCACGTATTTCGAGTGAAAAAAATAAAATAAAAACAAAACAGAAAATGCAGGTGGTTTGAATTCAAAACCTTTGAAATTTGTTTTATTGCTTAAAATTTTAATCACCAAGAAGTGATTCAAGAAAATCATCTTTTAAGACACACACACACACCCAGAGTTTTCTTTGGAAATAAATTAAATTCGAGTGATTTAAATGTCAAATTAAAATCTTGTATAGGTATAATACAAAAGGTCAGATTTATTTATACGGTTTTTAATATACACTACCATATATCGACTGTAGTTGGTCGGGTATATTGGATGCTAAGAAACCTTTGGGCTGTTAAACACTCAACAGCTTTTGAAATACGCACTATACTCGCTAAGACCTACCTCATACCTGTCCTCATGTATGAGTGCGAGATATACGCAAACTGCTCGGGCAGCGATTTTAATAAACTCAAGGTTGCTTATAATAGTGTGGCCAGATATATATATATTTTCATATCTAATTATTCGCATGAGCTTTGCTAATTTTCTGATATTTAGGACTCTTATCTTACTACAAAAAATATTAACTTCTAAGCAACCAGTTTATCTTTTCAAGGTTTTAAGATTAGGTAAGTCATACGGGGAAGAATATTAATTCAACAGAAACATCGAAAACCCTCCTCACGGCGTCAATTTTTCATCTACAGCATTTCTCTTTGGAACCAACTACCGATTAAAATTCAAACAATTGACAACGCAACTAGGTTTAGGAACGAACTTTTGATGCATTTTGGTCGATTAACTAATTAGGTAGTTTTGTATTTTTTTTTATTTTTTATTTATTTTTTTTATAAATTTATTTTATTAATTTTTATTTATTTACCTTATGATACCTACATTACACTTCTGATTTCAGTGTTTGATTTTTTTATTTTTCTTATTTTTAATTTTTGTTGAACAGTCTATGATAGAAATATATGATTTTTTAGTTTGTAATTCTCATTAGCACTTAAATTTATAAGATATCGATCTAGTTGTGCTATACTCATTACATGTATAAATAAATGTGCAAAACAATCGATAGTATTATCGGTAGTTTTGTTTTTAGCTGATCATAGATAGTTTGTTTTTATATCGATACTATCGTCAAATTCTAAGAGTAAATATGGAAGTCACTAAATTCGACGCAGCTTGTTAGACGTCTGTGACCTTTTATAGGGAGTTTAACAGTTTCTTAAATTTCTATTTATTAAACTCAGAGTGTGAATTGTAACTAAAATATGTTTGTACATACGATTTTGCATTTGTTCTAAACAAATTAATCTTCATTTCGTCAGACCATAACTTGTTATTCTAACTATTACGTGGCAGGTGTTGCTTCGAGAACTCTTACCCATAATTCTAGTTTCCATAAGATTTTTTCTTATTGTGCGACTTGAAACAGGAGAATAAATTAATTTTCGAGGCTTTTTGATGACTTGAAGGTATTAATCTTTGAAGTATGAATTAAAAGTTTATCAAAACTGACAGTTGTTCTACGCTTTCCTTTCATAGTCTCTGCAGTTTTCTTTCACTGGATCTTATTAATTACTTTAGTATTGAGGCACTTCATGGTCTGAACAATTTTCGATATATATTAAATTTTATAATTAAATTTTATGACATACTGGACACAAATAGTGTCCCTATTATTTGTTACAACAACACTGTATATTTATTAATATATTCCCTTCCCTTCCACTTAAATTCTAATATTGTTGCCACAAGTAGCACTCAAAAAATAGCATCGATAGTTTGCAAAGAAAAGTACACACTCTAATAATTAACTTTTTAAACTTTTATTAAATACTAGAGTAACCCATCTAGCGTTGCTGGGAGCCTTTGCATAGTATGCCTAGAAAATGTATTCCTCATAAGAAAAATTACAAAAATGCACTAAAATTATGTATATTGACTACCAAGTCATTTAGATCAAGTTCAGAGACTGCTATTTTGACCGTTCTTTAGATATTCACAAGTCAAGATTTACTGTGTATAGGAGGTGCTACACCCACTTATTAAATTTAGCCTATGTTTCAACTAACGATGTACATTGACTACGAAGTTACTTAGACCAAATTCAGAATCGGCCACTATAACTGTTCCAAAAATATACAAATATTAGTACTTATTTTGTTTGGGAGGTATCACTTCTACATATCCAAATCCGTCCACTTCTTGAGTGATAATTTGACTACAAAGTTGTTTGAACCAAATTTAAAGCCTTCACTATTACCTTACTCTAGATATTCAAAAATTAATGTTGAGTTTTTATGGGAGGTTTCGACTGATGATGTGGATTGACTACGATTTTATCTAATGCAGAACCTTCTACTATTACCGTTCCAAAGATATACAAAAATCAATATTTACTTTGTATGGGAGGTGACACTCCCACTTATCCAGTTCCGCCCACTTTTTGACTGATGATTTGTATTGACTACGAAGTTATTTGGGCTAAATTTACAAACTCTTACTATTACCGTTTTAATGAAATAGACATATAAATAAAAATTTTATTTGGGCGTGGCACCGCCTAGTTGAACAAAAAGCATCAGTGAAAGAACACTTTTCCAACGAATATATTTTTTGTAAATCGGTTTAGTGGTTCTCGAGTTATAAAATGACGAACATGGGACAACTTATTTTTATATTAAAATATAACGTGACTTCCAATTGGAACTTTTATATTCTAACAATTGACAACGGTCCCATTTTTATGCTACAACTATCGAATCGGCTGTTATTTATTCAGTTTGTTTTGCCAAATGATACAAATGGAGCATTTGTGAACTGACCCTAGAATATGATAAGGTTAGAGGTTGCTCTGTCAAATCAATACTTACTTGAGTACACGTTGCAACCCTTTGTGATGCAACGTGAAATGTGGCTCGGTTAATCCCGATTTACTAGTTTTGACAAACAGTCACAAGGTCTCATTTAAAAGCAAAACTCACCTGAGTTATAGACATTATGTCATGCCAGTTCCGTTCAGCTGCCGAGAAAATGCGAACCAAATGTAAAAAAAAAAATATATTTTGAGCCAGAGACGGACATTGGCATATAAAGCGGAATACACTGTTTTCTTCCTCGTTCGGTCTACAACTTCATCGCCACTTAGCTGTCAGAGAAAATAGCGATGTCAGTGGTCGTAGCTCCACCCCTGTGAATTAACCTTGCAGCCAGATTTGTAGCCATTATTTCGGCCTGAAACACGCTACAGTGATCCGAGAGACGGATAGATACACTGAGGTTAAGCCTTTAGGAAACAATTCTTAAAAATTCTACTGTCAGCCCTGTTCTCAAGTTTAGAACCGTCGGTATAGACCACCATCGCGGAGATGAACGCGCCAGGTGCTAAGTTATCCATACTTAGCAAAATACGTCTCTAATTTTAATTTAAAAAGAAAAAAAAACACATCCAAGTGATGAACCTCATTGAATGGATACATCCAACAAGCAAAATTGCCGAATCCACATAAGATCCAAGAGAGTCCAATACATACCGCAAGTCTTTGTTTGGTACCAGTGTGGCGGCGTTATCAGTTCATATTCTTTGAGAACGACTTCCGGTCACGCCATCACCGTCAGCAACGAGCGCTGTAAGTAGATGATGAACAATGTAATTCCTGCCACATTGATCATTCCTGCACGAATACTTTGAACTGGCCACCGTAATGGAGCAATTTATAAATCCATTCGACTTTTTCTTGTACGGTTTTCTTAACCCTCTAACGGTCAAAAGTTTAACTTTGATCCGAGAATTTTTTTTTTTTTTTTTAAACTAAAATTGTGTTATTTGAGAAAATAGACACGACAAATAAGAGGCGGTCTCAGGGCATCCTTGACCGTTTATGGTAACAAAAACAAAAACAATCAACAGAATATTTTATAGATTTTATTTAAAAAAGATAAGGCAAATTTCACAGTAAAATTAAAATAAAAGCACAAAAAACTACCTGTACCATTAAAAACACCATCATGTGCTAAAATAAAGAAGATTTTGACAAATATGTATCGTTAATTAAAGAATGAATAGATGATGAATGTAGTCCATTTTCAGCACGAAAGTCATCAACTACATAATTTGGTTGTTGAAATTCACTATCGCTTCTATAATCAGATACTTCTTTATCAGAATTCATCGTATCCAATGAGTCAATTATTTGTCCATCTGAAAAATTGGCAAATTATTCCTTCTATTGCACAAAACTGGGTCTTTTCACCAAATTTTACTGATGTAGTACTGTCAAATGAAAAATATGCGTGCCCTGAGGTCTTTATTAAGTTTTTACTTGCAGATCGTACAAAAAATTGGCCAATTTTCCAATAGTATATAAAATAGTCATCAAAAATTTTTTGTAATGATTGTTCGGTATTTTAACTTTTTTTTTTTTGATATTAAAAGCAAACCTACAAACAAAATGTTTATAGAAAGGACTAAACTCATCTGATTCGATTCAGACAAATTTATAACGATAAACAGAATTAATGGCAACAAAATGGAACAAAACTTCAATTAAAAAATTGATGGTTGCTTAAGTGTAAATGAACAATTGATAGCTGCTCTGAGGCAGCCAAAAACGTTAGAGGGTTAAGACATAGGTCTATGTGCCACAAACAATATCTGCCTTCAAATCTAATAAAGGGTCCGCTATCTAACGTTTTTTTCAACTAGTGCTTATTTCGTGAATGGTATGATTGACAGATTGTTGATTTGACAGATAATTAGTTTTATCCTTCCGCTGAACGAATATGGTTGTGTATACGCTTGAACAACGCTAGGAAATATTGCGATATTACTTTGCCGAGTTTGCCAAAATAAATCATCTTTTCAGATGAAGCTCATTTTGATCTTGGCGGGTATGCAAAATTGTCGCATTTGAGGCACAGAAAACCCGCACGCATACATTGAAAAGCCGATACACCCAAGACGGGTCACTGTTTAGTGCGGATTTTGGTCCAGATGCATAATTGGGCCATTTTTCTTTGAAAATGAGCAAGGAGAGGCCGTTACAGTTAATGGCGATCTTTATCGGACCATGTTGAACGAATTTTTGTTCTCAAAAATTGAAGCGGATGATATTAGCAACATTTGGTTTCAACAGGACGGCGCTACGTGCCACACAGCCGAAGCTACATTCGATGTTTTACACCCTGTTTTTGAAAATCGCATTATCAGCCGGAGAGCTGATGTCGTTTGGCCACCTCGCAGCTGCGATTTGACACCTTTGGACTATTATTTGTGGGGCGCCGTCAAAGATAAGTGTTACGCCAACAAGCCAGAGACAATTGACGCTTTAAAGGACAATATTCGTGAAGCCATTGGTGAAATACAGCTGTACAAATTCGATAATATGCTTAAAAATTGGACCGATCGTGTAGGCTACTGCATGGCCAGCCGATGCAGCCATTTGAATGAAATTATTTTCCATTATTAACCGGAAGGATTGTACTTTCAAATAAAAAAAAGAAATTTGAGAAAATATTCAGTAGTTTTTTTTATAGTATTTTCAAAAAAAAAAAAAAAAAAAAAAAAAAAAAATTGGCGGACCCTTTATAAGCCATGATATCTATCAAATTCAGATTGATTAGGCGTCCTAGACAAACAAAATTGGACACTTCGGATGTGCGCCACCCAGCTAAATTGCGGCTTTAACAGGCCATTAAATAAATAAAAAATAAAAAAGACGTCCAATATTTTATTTAACCCTTAAATACCCGAATTTGATATACGTATTAAATTTCGGTAATAATTTTTGTTAGAACATAATGTTCGGCTAAAAAAAATCTGCAACCAAATTAGGTACAGACGCTGTTTGCAAATATCTCCATTGAAACCATCCTCTGAAAGTACTCACCAGAACAAAAATCAAGATTCAATCCAATGAAGCGAACGTACGGGTATTATTTTTCTAATTTTAATTTTCAGAAGCAACTTTTTACCATTTTACAGAAAAGTTCTGAAATGGATGATCATTTCTGCCAAACTACTTTATTGATTGCTACCGTTATTTTGAGAATTTTGTACTCTTGTTTAGCTTGCCAAAGAGTAAAGTTTGCTGATTTTGTTTGAACCTGTTTTCTTCCGATGATCGTCTGTAGACGGTCTTAGGTGTTTAAGGGTTAAATTTAAAGATAGTAAGCACATAATGAAACCTCCTTTAATAAACAATTTATTTTTACTTTGTGTAAACTATTATAAGTAAACAATTAAAATATTCGAATGCTTATTTTTAGTTACTCAATAAACATCTTAAAAGCATTTATTTATTGTATTTTTCCCTGTCTGGTTCAACAATTTGCCAAATATGTCCAACAACTGTATTGCTGGTAGCGTTTAAAACGCCAACAAATTATTATACAACAATTATTGGAAAATTTTCAAATTTAATTGTAATTTGGACAGATTTGTCAGTTTGTAAATAAATTTGTGCGTGTGTGTGGTGTAAAGAAAACAACGCCTAGTTTTTCTGCCATAAGATAACAACACCACAGCTCTTTAGCAATTTGTTAAAAGTGTTAAATAATTCAATTCATAATTGCTGTGTGGCGATAGGAATGGAGATGGCGGCGACGGTAGTTGCTCCGCGGCATACCAACAACACTTGCTGCATGCAGCTAATCATGCTTGTAAGATTTCACTGTGAGGAAAAGACGAGCATAACATATTTGGTGGGAACCTGCTGTGTTGGAGAGAGAGTTTGTCTTAAAAAATAAGCAGATGTTTCCGACTACACTTTTAAAACCACTTTAAATTCTTAGACATTTTAATTTAGTTTTTTTTTTTTGTTTCTTTAACTGTTGTCGTTGTTGTTTCTTATGTGGAATGTGTTTCTTAAGTGTTTGAGGTGATCTTTTGTGGTCGGTCAATAGCATACACAGTTGTTTTCTGCATTTTTCTTGGCTAGTCAGTCTACTGCTGTGACTGGGGCCTGGATGGTCAAAGAAGACTTCACTTACATTTAGTAAGTAACGTTTCATTTATTCATTTATCTTTTTATTATTTATTTTTTATATTTTATATTTTATATTTTATATTCACTTTTATATTCACTTTACGCTCTTTAAGCAGTTTCAAAATGATATTTTGTTTATTTTAGGTAAAATAATCACAGCTACCTCCTATCTAGCATCCCTGCCTCCCTCTTTCTCTATCTCTGCTATAAAGAAAATATAGCCACTTGTTTGTCTGGTAGACTTTAAGACGACAATGCGTTCATAATTTAACACAGTGTCCACATGCTGCCGGACTAGCTGCTAAAAAAAAATAAACGGCTGTCATGGCTCTACAAATTGCTTTTAAAATAAATAAGACTACACAGCCAGTATAGACGTTTTATCCACCGTTTACATTAACAAAAAGGTGTCTAAAGCGTGGTGGTATCTTGTTTATCAAAAATATTTTAATTTTCCATTTTTTTATGCCTTTTATAGCTTCATTGACTTCATGTCGACTAAAGAGCCACCTTAAACACGTTTAAGAAAAACTAAATGAAAATAATTCAACACACACCTACCTCCCTCTCTAATATTAATCTTTCCGTCATCTTTCTTTTAATTGGGTTACTAAACAAAATGTTCACATGTTACAGAAGACGTCAAAAAATACAAGATTTTATACAAGACGTGAGAAAATATTAAACATTAAGTACTTAGTGTAAATATGTTAAAATTAAAAAAAGTAAAATTTCATAGAAATTGAAGGAAATATTAGCTATTTCAAGGGTTAAAATAAAAATCGAAAAAAAAGTCAAAAAAAAAAACAGTGAAAGATTTGTCCGTTATCGAGAGGCGTCTGTCTACGGGATAGTTGATTAACAATTGTTGATATTCACTGCTATTAAATATTCTATTCACCCATGTTCTGAAAAACGCATATCGCTTAAAATTTGCGTTTTTGATTTGAAAACGCCAAACAGATGTTCTGGCAAACGAAAACGCTAGAAATCTGGCGTTCTCAAACCGCTAGTGTATGCTGAAGCGATTTGGTCATTTTTATTTAAACTGCACTTGAAAGAAAAAATAAATTGATGTAAAATTAAAATTTAAAATGATGTTTTTATTTGAAGAAAAACTTTTAACATTTTTTCGCAATTTTAATTAAAAATATGCAATTTAAAATGTTGCTTTGTTTTTGTCAATTGTCGGTATCATTTGTTTACTTATAAGCTGGCGATTTATCCAAACAGCTGATCAATTTGATTTTCGAAAACAAATTTAGTGTTAGTGGTGTTAACTTTAAAATTACTTACTCTTTTCAAACTTATGATAATATTATTTGAAATTTATTTATAAAAATTCAAAAATAATTTAAAAACTGTTCAAGCACCTACATACATTTACGAGAGATAAAAAAAATTATTCAAGATCCTATTTGTAACCGGAAAACTCACCAATTATTCGCAAGTGTTTATATGTAACATCTCTAAATAAAAAGAAGCATTTGCGGCCGTTGCACAAATAAAATTACAAATAAAATTAAATAAAATTAAAGCCGCCTGTTACTGTTTCACAACAAATATTTAAATTTTAAATACATTCTTACATACATATATGTAAGTACAGAATGAAGTCAATAGAGCAAGTAAATACGCTGTAGGCATTTTAATTTTAATTGGTAGTTTATAAAATACTTTCAATAAAAAATATTTGTTTTAAGCATAAAAATAGTCGGTTTAATTTGAAATTTATTTAAACAAATTTTATTTTTTGATAATTCTTTTAATTGACGAATTTTTATGAATAATTTTTTCTTTGGTTATGTTTTGTTATTATAAAACATGTGTTTTTTATTTGTTCGAACACAACTTCGAAAAAGGCAAAACGCCAGTAAATCGCTTTGTTTTCAGAACATGCTTAAATGCGTTTTGCGTTTTCAGAACATGGGCGATTATATATTAATACATGTAAAGTATGCAAAACCCATATTCGTACAGCCGATTAAAAAATGAGAAAATATACAAAATATTCAACGCATAGGCAAATTTTTGAAAATTTCGTGTCTATTTCTATTGTTTTTATGACAAAATACAAGTAATATGTAGGTATCATATAAATTGACCGCTAGATGACGGAGTATTCACATAATGGATAACAAACATAAACCGTATTCGTACAGATGACAATGCCATATTTTTCTTGTTGTTAGCTCGAGTTTTAAACTCTATTTTATTTGTGTGGTTCCCCGTTTTTATTGTTGCAGTCTGTATTTTCATAAAATAACACAGTCAGTTGAATTGTTATAAAAAGTTGGGAAAATTTAATGTGGGGAAAATTCAACGTGGGCAAAAAAGCAAGCGAGCTTCAAAAGTTTGCTTATGCGTTGAATAAGGTGTAGTTCAAAATGATAAGGTCACCTTAATATTTGCTCAATTCATCCAAACTACAAAAAGTTACGTATGGTCACCTTGTTCAAAAAAAAAAATTCTACGTTCAAATAAGTGAATAAAAAGCCGGTTTTACTCTTAGAGATGTACCGTTATATTATGTTTACTTAAATTTATGTAAATAAGTGCAAAATTCAATGCGTCAAAACGATAAGGTCAGTAATTAATAAGCAATTAATCTAATCAGAAGGTAATATTTTGTAATAATTTATAATTTAAATGTCTGCGCGGTATGGGTCGCGAGAAACCTTTGTCACTTTATGAACAAGGACAAATTGTGGCACTTCATGAGCAGGGATTGAGTATGCGTGGAATGGCGAAATGACGATCTTTGTGTGTTGTGCAGAATTTTTTCTAAAACAGAGAAAATTTTGTAGAGCTTCTTTTGTTTTTTAATACGACCACCAACGTCGTTTTATTGAATTCACAAGGTTGTGACATCTCTCAAGAGGTATATTTCTCCAGGATTCCTAAATTACTGCTCAAAGCTCGTTACTGTTTTTCGGCTTAGCTGCTGAAACTGCCTTCTTAACATCACACCACCAATTCTCTATAGGATTTAGGTCTGGCGACGGCACAGAGCACTCCATGACAACAGTACCACTTTCTACCAAATAGTTTTTTGCGACTCGACTGGTCTGTTTGGGATCGTTATCATGCTGAAAGATCCACTTGAGAGGCATTTCACATTCCGCGAAAGGCGACATAGCATTTTTCCAAATATCTTTTATCAAATACATTGGACCAACATCATAGCATAAAAAACACGCCCAAACCATTACACTAGATATTACGTGTTTAACCGTTTTAATAGTACACCTTGGGTCGTATTCTTTATTAGGATTCGCATTCTTACATATTGCTGCGATCATCCTGCACCATATATAACAATTTTTGACTTTTCGTCAGACCACAAAATATAGCGCACCTTTCCAATGACCATGAAACGCGTGAACCTTTGCATATTCGAATTGGTTTTAATAAGTATTTTTTAAACAAAGGAACGACTCTGGAATTCCTTGCGAATAAATTTTGGTTCCACTATATTTTACATACAATTTCACGGCCATTGTACGTGTCATTTAACGCGACCTGCCATATACGGCGCTTAATAATCGATTTATTGCAAAATCAATTTGGTGACAACTTTCGTTCCAGAAGTGTTCTAGTCCACTGGCCCCCAAAAGTTCGCACGATTTCCGCCTCTGAATTGCTTTTGATGAGACTATGTTAAATCATTGGTTTATGCCGACAAGCCAGCAACTTTTGAAGCATTGAAAGTCAATATTTAAGTCACCTTTGATGCCATACGGCCAGATTTATTAGAAAGAATATCCAAAAACTGGACTGATGGAATGGATCTCATGGCCGCGGTGGACATATGCTGGATATCAGATTTGAGAAATGATAAATATCATCTTGTATTATCACTTTAAGTTCTCAAGCTCTTAAAAGAACAGCCCCCAAAAGGGTACCATCTACATAAATCACAAGTTGGTATTACGTCATCTAATATGTTTTACTAAAAAATATATTTCGTAATCTGTGTTAAACTTTTTCATACACATAATACAAAATTGTTTTAAAAATGAATCTAAGAAAAAATTTAAGAATATGAATCATCTGAAAGTACCTAAAATAATGACGAAAAATTACGTGACAGTAATTTAACGATTTTGATTAAAGTTTTTAGTATAATTTTTTTCTTCTTAAGAATATATTTTATCACACTTTTTAAATTTTTTCTATGAAAATAAAATATAGACAAAAAAAAAAAAAAAATGGACTAAAGTAATAAAAACAGAATCTACTCTACAGCAAGAACGTAAGAAATATTAACCAAAACAGAAAATGATCGTAGAGAAGATCGTGTTAATGATCGCTATTAAATAACCTTAATGACAAAATAGAAAGACGATAATGAAAAATGATGAAATTTATTTCATTTTAATTTTCTTTTATAATACAACGAAATCTAAACACAATAATATAGACAACATAATACTCCTCGCAAAGAAGAAAACAGAAACTAAAGATTTTGAAAAACAATGTGGAAAGTGCAACAATTTAACAGTTGAAAACATTACGATGATGTTATTGCCTCTAATATTTTTTCCATTACACGCTTTTATTCTGTTTTATATTAATTCTATTTGAATTGCATGGTCAGTTAAAAGGAATTCCTGCAATGAGCTTAAGATTAGTACCAGCCAGACAGGCAGCCGTAACGGAATAAAAGTAATAGACATGAAAAATTGATTTCTTGTATTCTGATTTTGTGGAATATTAATGATCTTTTAATACGGAAAAAAAGTGAAGGGAATATAATGTAAAAATTATTTAATATTTTGGGTTACAAATTGTGGACCGTTTGTGAGGACATGCTTTACCAGAAAATATATATTCCAACAAAGACTCTCTTAAGACAGCATTGGTTAGTACTCTGGCTTATTTTAAATGGATAAAGTGCGTATAGCAATTGACTAAATGCATCATGTAAAGGGTTTGAGTTCATTTAAATTGCATTAAAATAAAATTAATACCGCTTTTATTGTCGTTTTACAGTTTTTATTTATTCCACTATATCTTTTATACTGTTTGTGTTAATACAACATTTTTATCTTCTCTTTAACCCAACTTTATTTATTGACAGCCAAACGATAACTAACTGCGTAGGCCAAGGAGTCTCCTTATATAACTAATTGCCTACAATTCCAGAAATGTCTCAAATGATCTCATATCCTCTATGCGTTAATGTTAAACATATAAATTGTGTTACCCAGAGATTATTTAATTGGCAGTGCCGCCAGATACACAAATAAGTATAGCATTGACAGGGTGATACAAAATAAACTAAAATTCTACAATTTAGGCGTTTTTTACTCGTAACAATATTTTTGCTGTATTTTTTGTATGACTACAATGAGTACTTAGGTGGAGGGATACATCACTGTTTTAACTGGGCTTATAATGATTTTGATAATTAAATATTAAAAATTTTAAGTACATATCCAATTTTATATTTTTTTTTTTACAATTTCATTCTTAAAACAGTCAAGAAAAATAATTAATTTAACCGTAAAATTTTCAAATGTTGCAAAAGTTATTTGTCCCGCTGCAGCGTTCCCATAAAATGCATTAATGTATGGGACTGCAATTTTAAAATGTTTTTCCTATTTTTTGAAAATTAAATAATAAAAAAATATTCTTCTAAAAGAAAAAGTAATCAATCATCTTTTTAGTTTTCATGTTGTTTAATATTCTTTCACGACGACTCATACTAAGTGATGGAAAGGAGGTCGGGTACGCCACCAGTAAGGAATTCAGATTTCTCATAGCAACAACACCAATGTTAAGTAGAAATAGAGATTCTTAAGACTAAGAAAAAGATGATTAAAATGTTTTATTTATTGGCCAGCTGTAAAGCGTTTCTTTTTTGGGTTACAAGTCCATCAAATGGCATTATTGGGAAAATACAAAAAAGAAATTCTTTTATTAATCACGTTGTTGTATCTTAATAAGCTTTGTTTCTGTAAGAGTCTTAAAATAACTATTTTTTCTTAATGTTTTTATTTAAATGTGGTTTAAATGGATTTGTTTTTTTAAATAGAGAAACCAATCACATAATGGATTGATTGATCTATCTTTTGAGATCATTAATGTAAAATAGGGGGTTGGATGAATTTTTAATTAATTTTTTTTTTCTTTTATTTATTTAAAATGCACTTCTAAAATGAAAATCTTATTTAAAAAAAAGACTTTCACCTAAAAAATGTTGGCTTTTAAAGTGGTGGCAAGCATTAGATATTATATACGATTTTCAAAGCCAGTGCCCACCTCCCTAATCCTAAATAGTCCATTAAACTATTTAAAATATTTACACATTTTTAATTGTACTTTTTTAAAACGGGTTTAAACAAAAGATTCCTCATCTTCCATTTTGGACCTAAAAAAAGTAGGGGCGAGAAGAAAAAAGCTTAAATAATTGATTTTACTTTTGGGAATGCTTTTAATTATTCAGTGAACTTAAAAACTCACATACAATAAGGTTTGTGATAAAAATAGTTCGTCTAATTTAAATTAAAAAGAAAGCGTTTATTTCTAAATGCCTACAGAAAAACGAAGAAACCAAATATAACAAAGTTTAAAATTAAAAAATAGAAATAAAAAACCATTTCCCACAAAAGCAAATAAATAAAAAATTTACATTTAAAGGTCAAAAACGGTATCTAAAATATCTTAATAAATATAAAAAAAAAGTTCATATGACAACGTTTTTTTTGTGACACGCTCTCTCATTATGAGCCGAATTACATAATTCCCTCATATAAAATTTTAGGAATAAATCACGCAAATTGTAGTAAATACTGTTTACGCTACGGTTTAGTACAAAAACAATGTGGTTTTAATTTTTATAGGGCGTTTGTTCATGTTAAATATATTTATTTAAATTCCTAAGCAAAGGAATAAATAAAATTAAGAAGAAAAAGAAGACGAACCACCAAAACAAATTGCAATGGTGTCATGTGAACGCGGTAATTTGTATAAGTAATTTAAACAGCGAACAAAGTAATTCGAAATCGAAAAAAACTGTTACGCCTTTATTGTTTAACATAAGAGGACTTAGCCTCTAAAACGTGGTTACTTAGGATTGTTTAATGAATAGAAAACCTCAATATCGCGATACCTTATGTCAAGCACATAATAGAATCGGTTGCAGCTTATGTAACACATGTGCTGAAAAGTCTTAGGCCTAGCACATATGTAGATGGTGCTAGTTTTATTACATTCACATCTTTTTCAGTTAGTATTAACCTTCGAATGACAGTTGTGGATCAAACAATTTCGTGTTTTAATTCTACACCGCTCAATCAGAAACACCAATAAAACTTTGCTTTTCTGACTTCAAACCTGGTCGTAGACACTGATGACAGAACTCAGTGGACGTCCAAATGTGGCATTAACATAAGAAAACATAAAAAAACCCGCAAAGTCGTTTTGAATGATCGATAAGCTCAAGCAACTTGAGTTAGCTGACATAGTAAAGATATCAAAAGCACGTGTTCGCTTTATATGGCATGAGCACTTGATAATGACTATCTGTTCAAAGTGGGTGCCGCATTTTCTCACTGTTGACAAAAAACAAGAACGTGTTGATGATTCTGAATTAAACTTTGAATTGCTTGCACATCCATAATATTCCTCAAATTTGGCACCCAGCGACATACTAGCTGTTAGCGAATTTTAAAAAAAAAGTTCGTCGGTAAGAAACTTCGCACGAATGAAGAGATTATCGCTGAAACTGAGGTTTATTTTAAGGCAAAAGATAAATCGTTTTACGAGTGGTATTGAAATGTTATTGCTCTTGATGGAGATTACATCAATGGATAAAGCTAATTTTAAACGAAAAAAAAAAAGATTTTCTCTGTTAGGCCCGATACTTTTCAGCCAATGTGTTATGTGTATGCCCTAATTCCTCATACACAGAGAAAATATCTTAATTTCCTCCCACATATGTAGTATGCTCTTAATCCAATTATCATTATCTTAGTCTTAATTATCATTTTGGTTTTGGTTACTGTCTCGTTTGATCAAAAACCCGTATAGACTTTTCTAGTCCATTGTCTCAATTCCGCCTTCAGCGTGACTAACAAAAAAAAAAAAAAAAAAAAAAAAAAAAAAAAAAAAAAAAAAAACTGCTGACAGTTAGATTTACGCTAAATTCAGTACAATCATACATAGTACCCCTATCAGTCCGATTTGTATGATAATTAGAGTGGATTTTAAGCCAATATTTCCAAGATTTTACATAGAACTAATTAGGGCAAAGGACATTTATAAGCGAATCTTTATTTCTGCAAAATTTCAGCTCTCTACTCAGGAAATTATTGGTTTTTGCAGTCAGTTATCAGATGACCAGACGTAAAATAGCTAAAGCATAAGCGCGGCATTAGCAGAACACAATGTATCTTAAAATTATGACTTGTACCTTATACGTAGAAGATGACACGTATTATCAATGACTCATACTCTAATGAGTTTGTCTGGCAGCTTGTTCCACCGGTAGCTCATATAAGCTATAGTTTTAGCAACATTGTCAAAGAGTATTGTAAAAGGAAACTATGAATTTGTGTTGTTTTTGTTGTTGTAACATCCGGTTAGCACAGCTGTTGCTGTCCGGACTTAACTGCATTACAGAAACGTTTTTTGTATTTTAATTTAAAAAAAAGTAAACAGAAAGTTAAGACCCTTTTTGTGGACAAAAGGTGATGATGTACAAACATATCTGCTTTTGACAACATGTTGCTGAAACATTTTTATTTAGAAATTTTCAGCAGCATGTTGCAAATATTCGACTCACATACTGCTGTTTACTTTCTAAATCCTATTTAATTTCTAAAAATTTCATTTTAGCTTTTAAAATATTTTATGATTTTTTAATTTTCTTACTTTTATTAAAATATGTAATTATTCGCTTTAGAGTTTCGTTCCCCGTCTACATAAAAAATAATCTTAAAAATGTTTTTAATTAAACTTCAATTTGAAGTCAAGTGCTGAAGATTTTAAAGAGAAAAATTACGTCTTAATGGATTTTTGTTTTCTTTCTGTTCATTTAATCTGGAATTGGAAAAGTGCAAAAATAATGTGAATAGATTTCAATTGTTTGTAATACTTGCAGTAGCAGCACAAATAAATGGTAAATCTAACATTTAATTTGTATTTAAAAGTTAAACTTGCAGGTTAGCAAATTATCAAAAAGACTGTCAAGTTAAGTGAAATGACAACGAAATGACCTATAGCATCCCACCAAGATTTTTGAAATCGTTAAAAAATTGTAAGGAATGCTGCCAACTTTAATCGAATTAAAGTTGAAACGGATATAAATCACACGGGTACTGGCAGCTCTATTACCAGCCTTTTAAATAAAATGTAAATAAATTCAGGTTAATATTCCTTCTTGATATGATCTTGTGATAAAAAAAATCCTGATGAAATCTGTAAGCAAAACACCTTGAACTTTGAGTTTCACATTTGGCACCATAAACGTAAATAATTACTGGGCCACTTTTCCAACATCACCTCAATCTTGAAAGTTCGTTTTAATTATAAGTTTTTCCATTCATTGAAAATATTATTTCAAAATTTACTTTCTACATATCATCAGCAAAGTATGACTAATGACTTTTTAATATTTTTTTGTTTGTTTTATTTTTATCTTTATTTTACATTTATTTTATTTTAGTTTAAAATCGCCTTTAAAAATCAGTTATTTTTTTCTGTGTGTTGTCAAGATTAAAACGCAGCAAACATTTTAATTTGAATTAAAAATTATTTCTGAAAGTGATTTAGAGAGTATGTGACATACGCATGTAAGTAAGCAGCTACCGTTTTAATAACATCAGTTATGTACGAAAAAGATTATTTTGAAAGAAATTATTAAAAGAAAATAAAACATTTTTAACCCATTAAGGCCCGGTTTATGATCATGTTGAGCTTGATTAAATAAATGCTTGGACTTAAAAATATATAATTTATGATATTGTTTGAAGTTATAAACTTAATTATTGTGGAAGTTATCTATCGGTTAATGTCAAGGCTACAAGAGTATAATGGATTTAGTACAAACATGTACTAAATCTTAAAATTTAAATTAATCATAACTGAATGATAGGTTGTAGAATGTACTAGAACACTCAATCCAGTATAAAATGGGCATACAAGCCGGGGCACTTGCCTCAATTAGTTAGTTATAATTTAACAGTCATACAACAAAGTCGTACTGAGTATAAAGTGAAAGTTGTTTAATAAAGTTAATTTGGAAATAAAGACCGTATTAAACAACAAATTCGCTTCGTTTATTTTAATTAACGCAATTTAAAAGGACTCGAACATTTTAAAAAGGTTAAAACACAACAATATGTATTGTACGTCTTTAACTAAAGATAAGAGAATTAAAATAAACTACTATTTTCATTCACCCTTATTCCAGTTGTTGGCGTCAATGCCGCCGTAATTTTTGAAACAATATCACTTTGTTTCAACGTCGATAGCAATTTATCATTTTATAAGAAAATGACGTCGATTATGTCAACAAATCAAATACACTTCTCTAAATATTTTAATCAGCTGTGTGGATTGATAGTTATTTAAAAAAAAAAAAAAAATTAAAAACTTAAAAATGGTTTTGCTTGTGAAATAAATTCAGACAAATTCAGACTGAAGTGGAGACGAAAAACCAATAAAACAAAATCTTATATATGAACGCAAGCTTCTGAGACAGAAATGTAATATATTTTTAGATTTGTAACAGCTTCCTCTAATGTGCTAAAAGTGAACTGCTTAAATATCCCTCCGCCCGTTGCATGATATTCAGTTTTGTTGGCGACCATTTTGTTTAAACTTCAAGTCTCGCCAAGTCTATTAACAATTTAATTTTGTATTGAACTATTTAAAGCTTATTATTTCATACCTTTTGCCATCCATCTCCAGATCTTATAGGCGGGCCAAGAATTACACCAAGAATTACAATTTGAAGTAAACAACTCAAAATCATGTCGTTTTGTTTCGACGCCGACCATTGGAATAAGGGTGATTAATTGAACATGACTTGTTACATTAACATCAAATTATTCCAAAAATCTCAAAGAAATTATCAGTTTTAATTAAAAAAAAAAGTTAACCGATTTAAGTATGAGACGTGGTTAAATTGCGTACGCGCAACACCAGGCTTTAATGCGTTAATAAACATTAATTAAACAAGCCACACATATTATTATTTCTTTAATGGCATAGAAATTTAAAATTTTTTTCATAAACGCACAATTTAACTTAAAAATAAAATATGGAAAGTATAACCACTGTTGTCATTCCCCTGGTAATGAATTTTTTCTTTAAAAAAGAATGTCGTTCATCACTACTTCCATATAAAAACAGAAAATCTGGTGTTTATTTTTTCCAGGATGGCCATCTCTAATGAATAGTATCAAGTTGTAGGCCGCAGAATGAATTTATATTTTCTAACGTGGACCGATAGAAGAGTTAGAGGTAAATACTTGTAAGAGAGAAAATTGGACCTTTAATTAATTCTTTACCAAATTTGGCATAGTGTTGAGAAGCAACGAAATACTTGTGTATCTGAAGCAAATTACACCTAACTTTCGCCTTACCCGGGTCAAGAATTTGTTGGCTTTTTTCGATTTTTAACCAAAGGTGCAAAATAATTGTCAAGTTTTGTACTAACTCTACGAACAAAAAAAACCGATTTCTTTTTTTAATTTTTGAGCAAATAGATCCTATTTTATCGGAGTTATTTCGGTAAAAGCACTTCTCTAGACGTAAATTTATAATCGAATGCCACAGTCGCAGAAACATAAAATGGCACCTATTTTTTTCTTCTATTTAAAAATAGTGATTTTTAATAACCCTTCCGCACTTACGCCTTAAGTCGAGTTGACCCCAATTATCAGTAGTTGAACGCTGCTTACTCATTGGAAAATTGACCGAGCCATTTTAGACAGCTTCGATCACGAAAACTACGAATTTAATATTCTAAAAGCTAGAGGAGAATTTTGCTTGAATAGGAAATCGTTAAATTGCTTACAGCAACTTTCAAAAATATTCTTTTTTTTAACTATGGCCATGCTTCGATTCCTTGTACAAAAAGTGCAATTCAATGACTCCATCGTAAAAGCATCTCACCCCACTATGATGGATGAGCTCAGAAGATTTTTCTGCAGAAGTTATCAGTGTATTTTATTATATGGCTACCGGGTCACAATAATATTCCGGGAAACTGCAAGTCTGATAAACTAGCCATGCATGACCACACTATCTAACTTATGAGTAGTTTTTCCACCTTGGGAAACCCATTGGGAATTTGCAAGCTTCTGATTTACATTGAGGTAATAGACTCCGTCAATTCAGGAAGTACAGCTTCGAAGACGGGCAGGATGGTTCAGCAAAACTGGACAAAGCTGGATCTCAAAGGCACAAAAATCTGCTCAATCTCCAAAGAAGCACACTCAACACAGATTTTCGTCGACAATACTGGGCATTGCATAATAGGCACTTATGCCAGATGGATTAAACTGGCTCACCTGGCCAATGATTTCTGCAGAAACTGCACATGCCCGGCGTTATGTCGCAGAAGAAAGTGGTACCAGGGCTTTTACTTTGCGACTGGGCTTACGGATCTGCGGGTTGCGGCATTGGAAGGCTTCGCGGTTTTATTATGAGGGCAGCCACTTGTACCTTCCTACCTACCTATCAGTGTATTTCACCAGAGATTATTTGGATTTTTCCATCCTTGAAAGCTGCACTCACCAGATTGACTTTTGACTTTTGAAAGCTCCGAGTCTCAAGCCTTCTGTAATAATTCGATCCATAGAGTTCTGGGTGATCTTTATCTCACAAAACCTGATTTTCTACATCCACAGCCGATTTAACCGAATTCTTAATTCAACGTCCTTAAATACCTGCTGTGTTTGACAGGCACGTCAGAGAGCTCTAAGGCTCATTAAACAATTATACGCACCTGTTGAAGAAGTTATGACTAATACCAAGAAGGAAAAGTGCTTTGAGAATATCGCCATTTTGCATTCCACAGTTAAAAAGCGTTATAACTGCGATACGGTTCTTATTAACTGATAATTCTATGGTGAGAGCTGGCACAATTTGATGGTGCCGTTACAAGCTAACAATACAGAGGTTAGCTTTCATAACAGTACTACTATTATAATGGATATATATCTTAGTAAACATTGTTTTTAATCTAAAAAAGTATGGCTTCGTGTCCATCTTTATGCAGGAAGTTTAGAAAGGCCAAAACAAATATTTTTGCCTGTGCAACCTATCTGTCAAAATAAAACACCTATTTTCTGCTGAGAAATTGTGTCTAGATAGTATTAAATAAGAGCAAAAGTATTTCTTGTAATATTTGTCTGTTGTCATTAAATCAAATCCTGAACAAACGAAGTAATTCTTTATAACTTATTTGTTGATTCCCTTAAAGTCATAAAACTATTTGTAAACCGTTTTACGGCAATATATAGTATTTGTTATATTTTTTAAACCTATTAGTAATGAGGTTGATCGTTTTGTTTTTATTGCATTTGTAAACTAAATTTGTATTTTTATGCTTCGAAATCCCATAGCAAGAGAAACGTTATCATGACTGCAATCTGATCTATTTTTGATTGATTTTTTTTTTTAAATTTATCTCAATTTTCGTATCTTTTAATATCACCTTTTCTTTTTTTTTTATTTCTTATTTTAGATTGATTACTTACTTTACACTTTTTTTAGTTATAACGCTTCAAGAATTAGTGTCTTCTATTAGAAAAATATAGGGGACAGATGCACTTACCTAAAAAGAAAAGTTCAAAAATAAATTAGTTTTTTTTTTTTAGGAAATTTTTAAAAATCAAATAAAAATATACGATTTATATATAAATATTTGAACAATAAATTAAACAAATTGTCGAAAATTTCAAAAATTCACACACATCTTGTAATTTCGCAGAAGGGGACGGAAAATCACAGCAGATATTTGCTCATAAAAGGCAAATGAATAAAGAAAAAATAATAAAATAAAATGACATGTGACACTAAATGTTGTGTTAGTTTTCATTATTGTCGTTGCTATCGTTGTCATTGTAAATATTGTTGCAAATAAATTTTAGCAAAAAAAAAAAATTTAGACCCAACATCTTGGAAGGCTTAAGTGCTGGTTGTGGCTGTACATTAAGCATAGAGTTTATAATTATGCATTAGGGCCATACCTGGAGACGTATGTTGCAGCTTGAGTACTTTTTAAGAAAACCATTTAATAGATTTAATTATATTAGAATTTTCTCTTCTTAAAAAATTAAAAGAAAAATTTTAATCGACATGTTCTTTGCTGAGAGAAATTTAAAACAATTTGTTGTACCCTAATGTTAAATAAATTGCAGCAATATAATTACAGGTGAGAAATTTGAGACCCTACATTTGTACAGTATGTAAATTTTTTCTTTAAAAAAACACACTCTTTTTTAATTTTGAAAAACAAGTTCCTGTATTTTGAATTTAAAAAAGCGAAGAAAGTCAAAGTCTATCAAAACCGACAATAAGATACACTTTACCAACACTGAATAATATATTTATTACTTAAAATGTTGGGCTATTAATTACATCGAGTTTATTATTCACAAAAAAAAAGTTAAAAATGTGTATGGTACTAAAGGACCGTCCATATTTCCACAATGTTCCACTGTTTGTCATATATAGACTAGACTGATTATAATATACACTAGAAATACACAATTTTTTGATTTGAAATTTAGTTTTTATTCGTTAATTTAGCAACCTTCCAAAAATAAGACTGTGGTTTTCGGATTACCCCCAGATAAACTCTGGGCAACCTATCACACCTTGAAATTAAGCTTTTGATGTAGATATAGATTTGCTGGCTTCAAAGAATAAAATCAGTCTGACAGAAATCTTAATTCTGATACCAAAGTTAAAATGGAGTGGACAAGTCAATTATAACTTGGATTAGTTCACTTTTAGAGGCAGGATAAACGGCTCGTTTCTCTATGGAAGGAAATCTACTGTGATGGCGTCAAAAAGTGCCCTCAGGGTGGAGTACTATTTCCATTATGTACGATAGTAATCGATGGCTTGCTAATGGGTAATGCCAACGACCTCGTTATAACGGCTAGTGGGAAATATGAGAGCACTTTGTGTGACCTCATGAGGACTACTCTAAGCGGCGTGACGGTTTGGTGCACTCAGGGACTGTCGGTGCATCCTTCATAGACGGTTGCTGTACCTTTTACAAAGAGACTTATTTTTTTTTTTAGGTACCACCAACTTTTATGAGGAGTTTAAATGTCTAAGTGTCATTCTGGACAGATGACTTAGTTGAAACTCGCATATCGGACTATGTCTATAAGGGCCGTTGGGCAAGACGCTCCTCCTATAGTAAGACATGGGAACTTTCGCCGAATATGACACTATGGATATATTGTATACCACAATTATCCGAAACGGTATGAGTTATGCGTCGATAGCCAGAATAAGTCGGGGAGTCTATTCTTTCTACCTAATGTGGTCTGAGAGCCATTTTCTTTCTTTGGAAGTGAATTCAAGATTGATGTACCAGATCGGGATTACTGGTACAATTATCGCTTAGTTTGTGGTTAAACCGATATATCGATGGATAAATCCCATTGGTCGCTGTGCCCTGCAAATGTGCCCGGTCTTTAAATCTATAATTTGCATATTTTGTAAACCTAACAGCAGAGTTAAACTCTTTAAATTCTAAAACGTTCAAAGGGATTAAACAAGATTTACATGAGGAGGTGGCGTGGTGTAGCGGATAGAGTGCACGCATATAGTAAAAGCGAACCCGTTTCAAATCGAAAAATTTAATTGCGCTTTAGAGTTTTTAATAAAGAGAGTTCAACTTCCCTCTAGACCAATCCATCTAAAAGAAGCCCCTTTTCCAGCTTACCTCCAGGGTTGTCAGATCTGGCGATTTCTCGCCAAACGTGGCGATTTTTAAAATTATTTGGCGTCCTAATTTCCGGTTTGGCGCATGACGACTTTTGGCGATTTGTAAATAAATTGGCGATTTTTTCTTGGCTATTTTTGATAAAAAAAAAATACCCAAAATTAAAATTATTATTCTGGTACTTTTATATATGAAATTCATGAACATGGTGTGTCGATTATAAATGGCAGCTGAACTTCAACTGTTTTCTCGAACACGAGAAATTTGTAGTTGCCTATATGAAACTGAAATTATTAGAATTTTAGGTTCCAGTTTACTTAAATAACGCAATTGTCGGCAACTGGCAACGAAATTTTAAATTCATAAATGGTATGAAAAAAGCTCTAAACTTGACAAATGATGAAAAATTCTTACATATGCACACCTTAAGGCTATCTAGTCCGTTATATCATCATTTAAAAGGTCTAGTTCCCCTCTCTCCACTGGAAAGCTTAAAATATAGTATTTCCTAAATTATAAGTCTATATGTGTATGAAGTTACGAAAAACTGTTTCTTACCCGTAATTAAAGATTTTGGAGGTGTTTAGAAAATTTCAAAAGCTGAATCTTGTTGTACTCGATAGCGCTTATTAGAAAAATAGTATAACTTTTCAGGTTATCTTTTAATTGTTTTAACTTTTTTTTTTTCATTATTCTAAAAATAAAAATTTTATTGCCAAAATGTAAGAAAAAAGATGATTTGGCGAATTTTCCGATTTTTGAAATTGAATTTGGCGAAAAAACTTAGAAAAGATCTGACAACCCTGCTTACCTCTGGCGATAATGACAAACATCGGACGAATGATCAGGAGAGAATGAAACTGAAATAAGGCAATGTGTGCTTTGTGGAAAGTCAATATGCCACCTAGAGAAGTGAAAAAAACAAGGTTTGCAACATTAAGACTGCAGACCGATAATAAGTAATTACATATAAATACGTAACTTAAAACCATATCAAAGCCTGCATTTTACATCACCACAAACAAAATATGCAAATATCGCCTTTATGGATGTAGGGTGCAGAAGAGATTATTTTAAACGCAAAAAGTTATACAGATTTTCTTTAATAGAAAAAAGTGAAACATGTGACCTCTTGCAACACTTTGGGTCGTTGTTATTGCTGTTGGTCGTTGAACAGACAATTAAAGCGACACCAGCAGGAGCACAGTCGCTGTCTAACTACATAAAATTGTAAAGAAAACATAAACAATTAAAAAAAGATTTAATTTTAATGAAAAGCCAGAAAGAAAGTGTCAGCATTTTACACAGATAGTGTAAAATGGAAAATATTTGTTTAAAATTGAATTGAAAACCATTAGAAAAAATAAAATAAACAAAATGTTACCACAATAGAAAGCCACACACATTGCAACACCAAGACAAACTGTACAAACTTACTAAACTGGATCTATGGCGAGGGAAAAGATTTGTAAATTATCGGCGAGATTTAGTAGGAAATTTAAAACAAATTTCAAACAAAATTTGTTACAATTCTGTCAAAAAATAAATAAATAAACAAATAAATAGAAAAGTAAAAAATTGGGTCTCATAACCAATAAACAAACAAAAAATAACTTTAATGAAGAATATATATTTTATTTCAAATATTTCCAAACAGTAATTACAGCTAAAAGAGAAGAAACAAAAAAAAAAAAAAACGAAACTTTCAAACTAAAATAGAATACTTTTTTGAAAAATGGCCAAAAACAAGTTGTTTTTTACGCATTATATTGTGGTACTAATTTTATATACGGAAGACATCTTTGCTTTTCTTTGAAACTTTTTACAAAAATAAATAAAATTTGTTGCGTGTTTCTAAACGCAGCATGCATGCAAAAAAGTATGTCTGCCGCATGGCAGTGAGGTTATAGCATATGGACAAATTGTTGCATGCCACTTGAAAAGTATGGCAGAGATCTAAAAGATAAATCGAAATTGTCGTTATTAATTTCATTTGTCTTTATTAAAATTTTATATGATCAAGTACCAACATGTACTAAAATCTTTTAAGATATTTTCTCAAAATAAAAGAACTATAAATCTACGTAAAAAAGTACCAGTATAAATGTACGTAAAAAAGTACCAGCATATTTTTTAAATCATATGCATCAACTTATTTTTAAACATTCCCACTTTTAATTCATTAAATATAAATGTATTGTATGATTTATATTTCTGAAAAGTTCCAAAGGAAAAGCAAAGATACCAAAATAGTACTAAAAACAAGCAGAACTAAAGAAAAGAATTAATTGAAAAGAAATAAAAACGTAATTGAAAAAAAATTATTAAAATTTTTATTTAACCGGCTTGAACAAATGTGTAATTGTTTAGTTAAAAAAGTACCAAAATGGTACTATATATTTAGAACTTCTATGTAGCTAATGAGTTAGTCGAAGTTCTGTCATCACGTTCTTCCAACGACAATCTTTTTTATAATTAAATAAATATTTCTATGTTTATTTCAAATTTAAAAGGCAAAGATTGTTTTTCAATTGCTGGACTTGAGCACCTTGATGCGGATTACTGTACATTTACTCTGCTCTAAAATAAGACTACAACCGCTATATAGAAACCTCGGTTAGTCATTCACTTAGCCCATTCTGAGTTCAAGGTATGACCATTTTTATGGCAATGAGAAAGCTATTGTTATACAGCGTATTTGGCAGGGAAACCCAATACTTGCAATAAACATTTTAGTTGGCAGCAGCTTTGCAAAAGATAACATAACAATTTTGAATTACCTTAACGTGGTATCTACACTGGCATGCTCATAATCACGATTGGATAACACGTTACCGAGAACTAGATATGATGCAAAAAATTCCAGGGATTATGTTAAAAAGGGCGAAGTCTATATAGTTGACTGAACCGATATGACTAAGAAGACTTTGATTTTTGTAAGATAAGCATGATAAAACATATGTTGAGAGTCGAGCAACGGACTAATATGCTAAATGATTTGATCTGCTTTAATTGAATAAATATAACCGGAGATGGAAGGATTTAGCTATGGCGGGATACTAACTATGGGCAAGGGCGAGGTTTTGCGTGGATTGCAGATAAATCTCGGACCTATTGAATGTGCTAGTAATTATATATTTGCGACTATGAATTTCGAGACTATCGAGGTATTGATAACCTGCAGAAGGCAGTCTGGCCTTCCATACGACCTTAGGTTCTCATACAAATTAGACGACAAATGTGGTGTCTTCCAGGCTAAAGTATTTGTGGTGGGGAGGGCAGTAAAAGTGATCTAGAGTATGAAGAGGAGGGTTAGAAGCCAGTGACAATTGTCATAAATAGTTAGACGGCTCCTAGAGCACACAAACCATGCTCGATTAGGTCTAAGATCGTCCTAGACTAAACTTTGCGGGAAACGATATGGCTGATAAATAAGTCCGAATTGACTCGGAGTCAGAGGACCCCCAAGGACCGTGGTTTAGCTACTGACCGTTGTGCCACTTTATAAGCGAACACGAAGGGTTGTTCCCCGCTAGTAGGGCTGGCCAATTTTGGTACAATGAGCCAAGATGTAGGGTCCATCTGGTCAGTCATCTCTAATAAAAGCACATGACAAGTTAGAACTGAAGCTGGTTACGGACGTTATATACTTTATATTCGGCATACGTTCAATGACTTGGATATGGGAGAATAGCGACACCGATTTGTGTGGACTTTGTGATGATGACGAAGAAATGGAGGCAAATACCTATACTTGCCGTTGGCTTTAGCTTACTGGAAGAAGGCTTCAATTCTTAAGTGAACATATGTTTCAAGCTCTTAGGGTGTGCCTTATTTTTAAATCTGTTAAATTGCACTCCAATTCTCCCAGAAATGTTCTTCATAGCCTAAAAATGCGTGGTAGAAAATTTTAGACAGATTGCTTCAGGAGGAGGAGTGCCGCATCTGCCCACACGCTGTCAAAGTATGGTAAATTCATAAGAAACAAATTTTGACAGTTTATGCGATCTGCCTAAAATTTACCACAATGTATTTTTTTGCTACAGAGAAAATTTCTGGGGGGAAGTACGACCCAAACTTTACAAAAAGGCAAATTGCCAGGTCTGACAATATTGTTAGATATTACAATAGGGTGTCCCTTATATATATATATATATATATATATATATATATATATATATATATATATATATATATATATATATATATATATATATATATATATATATATATATATATATATATATATGTGCATTTTTAATCTAAAACACCGCAAGAAATGTTTTCCGTAGCAAAAAAACTACCCTCAATAAGGTGTGCCACTTAGGCAAATGCTGCATGACTTCTTTTGAAGCAATTTGCCTATAATGTTCCAATTGTTTTTTTTTTTTTTTTTTGCTACAGAGTACGTTTCTTGCTGTTCTTTAGATTAAAAAAAAAAAAAAAAAAAAAAATTGCCCATGCATATAAGGTGCACCCTATTGCACATCCTCTAACATAACCTAATCTAAAGCCCTTTTAGACCTGGCAATTCGCTGACAACGACCAGACAATGGGAAATTGACATGGTATGACATGATATGTATATTGTTCACACGGTTGCAAAACATTTGTCAAAAAATCTGGCAATCCCATCATACATATATATTTTCAGACAATGATGCCAGATGATGTCAGATGACATCAATGCTATCTCTGACAATGTTGAAAGACAAAAATTGTTAGTTCTCGCGGTTGTATGACATTTTCTGTACATTTTTCTGACAATATTGTTAGATCTGACAATCGCCTAAACAGAGCTTAAGGCTGTCAAAGCGACAAAAAACTCTAAACCAACTTTTGTCTGCAAGCCATTGTTAGATCAATAATAAATAAGCTTAATCCCGGCTTTGACTACACTATGCAATGTTGGCTTTTGTTTTGCGAGAGAACAGATCCGTTTTCGAATTCCCTACCTTTCCCCTTTAATTGCATCATCTAAGCAAAGTACGATGACATCTCCGAGTCTTATTTATATTCAAAATGATGAAAGAGACTCGATTTTTTTAATGGCGAAGGAGCATATATGGTACTTTTATTTAAAGAAAAAGTATCAAAAATATTCAAGTTGCTTGTGCAAAATGTTATCATTCCTTTAAACGTCCAAATAATGGTGGAACAAAAGTAATTTTTTTTTCATCTAACAAAGTATTCATAGCAACACTTAAAATATAAAATTATGGAAAAAGAAAACTAAATTATGTACATAAGAGTTGCTGGTACTTTGTTTTTCTTCAAGTGCTGAAAAATGTTTCATTGCTGCTGCTGTTAGTGTTTAATCACTCTTAATATTTTCAAAAGAAAAAATGATCTTAATGATGAACACAAACTGAACTGGCCTACACTCTAGGTCTCATCTGGCTGATCAAGACACACTACAATCTAACCAAAAAGTATTTGAAGTATTTCGCTGATGCTATTTCTTTAGTACAAGATGATGTTTATTACGGATATGATGCTGATTATTATTATTATACTGCAGTAAGCGCATATATATACGAATTGTATTATTTAGAAAACCAAAAGGTAATAATTTTCAAACTTTTAAGTGTTTTTGGCCCAAAGAGGTGGTGTTTAAAAAAAACCAGAAGCCTTTAGTGGTGCGCAATTTTCAAAAAAAAAAAAAGTAAATATCCCCATGAAAAAAAAATAAATAAATATATTGACCCAAGAGCATTTGTTTCTGTTAGAAATTATATTGTAAAAATATTTTTTAAAGTGTTGCTGCGCGCACAACAGAAGATAGACAAGTGCTGATTTAGTTTCTCCTAAACACCAAAGCATTACACAACTTCATCATCATTCCCTGCATCTCCGTCTGAATAAAACTTTGCAATGGTCGTTAAGTTGGCTGGTTGGACGGATGGATGGATGGGAATGACTTTATTAAGATCTCAAGTGAAAGATATTTCATCACAGCAGTCATCATTAGATATTGTAAAATAGTGTGTAATTTAGATGTTAAACATTTTTCTTTCTATTTTCAACATTAAAATATATATGTAATACGAGAGTAAATATATGTAATATTACAACAACAACAACAAAATTATTTGTTGATAAAATTGTTATTTGTTGATAGAATTTTTCAAAGAAAAAATAAAATCATAAAATATTAGAAAGGAGTTTATTTACGTTTTAAAAAATAATTAGCGAAAGGCTTCTTTCCCGCGCTGCTGAGAGCCTTTGTGTTGTATACCTATAAAATGTATTTCGCTGGACAACTTATATATATATAAGGTGCAAAGTGCAATTCAATGCGTCAAAATGACAAGGTTAGTGATCCGTTTATCCAAACTTTTATTTAAACTAAGCATTAATCAATTATTTTTAATTTATGCAGTTCCCATTTCCTTCTATTGCCTTAAAAATACGGGATGGCATCGCACTTACTAAATTGTCCAGAACGTTGGAGCGGATTTCGCGCCAGCTGTTGCAGATTGCCACTTTTAATTCATCTTTTGTCCGGTACTGTTTGTTGTCTGCATAAACATTAAACACAAGCAGTCCGCACAAATTTTCCATGGGGTTTAAGTCGGGGGAAAGTGCTGGCCAATGAAGTACTTTAATATTGTGCGAAAGACGAAAGTTTTGTCAGCATTTTGAACCAAATAAGGCAGCAGACGTTCAGACAGAATGCACTGGTACTCTAAACTATTCATTCGAGTGGAACGAGAGTAGAGTTCCAGAATACCATGTGAGCTAAAACCAGCCCAAACCATCAAACTGCCACCGCCGAAATTTCGTTTGAAAAAAAAAAAAGGACTTCTTCCTTAAATCTCGCCAATAGCAATTGAAACCATCTGGTCCATCCAGATAAAATTTTTCTCATCAGAAAAAATTACCTACAAACCCAAATATGTTGGAATATCTTATAACCTTTTTAAAAACATGTTTACCTGATGCCAATTAGTTGCCATGTTGTTTTTCGCAAACTCCTTACGCTTAATCTTATGCTGCTTAGTCAATAAGGTTTGTCGAATAAGGTTCGGCTGGGAGTTGATAGCTCTTAAAATTGTGCTTTTTTAAGCTTGTAATTTCAATTCCTCTTTTATTGCTCATGAAGTGTCACAATTTGTCCTTCTTCATAGGTTGACAAAGGTTTCTCGCGACCCATACCGCGCAGACATTATTAAAGTTATAAATTATTACAAAAAAATAAATAGTAACAATTGTGATATCTTCCGATTAGATTAATTGCTTATTAATCACTGACCTTATCATTTTGACGTATTGAATTTGGCAATTATTTACATAAATTTAAATAAACATAATATAACGGCACATCTCTAAGATAAAAATCGGCTTATTATTCACTTATTTAAACGTAGGATTTTTTTTTAATAAGGTGACCATACATAACATTTTTATAGCAAATATTAACATGGCCTTATCATTTTGAAGCACACCTTATATATATACTTTAACATTTACCGTTTTCCACACATGCAAAATTCCATGTTTAGTATAAATGGGAGCTGCCACTCCCACTTACTCAATCTCGTCCAGTTATGGACTGATGATGTGTCCTGGCCAAGAAGTTGCTTAAACTTTTACTATTACCGATCTCAACATATCCAAAAAATAATAGTTAATATGTATGGGAGATGACACACACACTTTTACAATTCCTCCTACTTTTTCACTGATGATTTGTATTAATTACCGAGTCATTTCGACCAAATTCAGAAACTTCTACTTTAAGTGTTTTCAGAATATACAAAAATCAACATTAAGATTATATCTGGGGTACCATGCCCGCTTAACTTAATTTGTATTGACTATCAAATCATTTAAACCAAATTCAGTAACTGTTATTCCAACCGTTCAAAAAATATATAAAAATCTGTATTTACTCGGTATGGGAGTTGTTACTTCCACATGCCAAACAAAATTTTAAGAACCCAAACTCAGTTTCAATTACCGTGCAATTACTACAAAATCAACCTGATGTCTAATTTTAACCGAAAGTTGGTTCACACTAAAAGCGTTAAGTTAATTTCTTAAAATTTTTTCCATTTCCAAGACACAATTTACCAGCAAATAACTAAGAAATTAAAAAAAAAAAAAATAAAAAATAACAAGAAAATTATCAATAAAAACGAAATTGAAAGGTGCTTTGTGAACGGAGTAATTCGTATAAGTAATTGCTATCAAAGGCTCGTGCAAATATATGATAAGGTTCATGATGGAACACCAATGAAAGCAAATCTAACTTGAATTCAATGATTTTTGTTATCGAATAGTGGGATATCTGAACTAGTGTATTGCTTTAATATAAAGGTCAAACGTTGCAACAAGTTAGAATACATAGTATTCGACATTGATTATTTTTTCTTTTTGAAGATAATGAATAAAAACTATAACACTCTCATCCCAAACGACGCCAAACCCGCAGATGAAACTATCTTCGCCTTCTTTGGGCATGATTCTTTTCTTTCGCTGCTTTGACTGTTCCTTTGTCTTAGGTGTGCAGTGGTGGACCCACGTCTCATCAATGGATATAAATCGACACAGAAACTCGGCTTTATAGCTTTGAAACATAGCTGCACACTCCATTAAAACATCTTTACAATGCTGTTATTGTTTTATTATGTTTTATTTATATGGCACTCATTTTGCATACAGCTTTCTTATCTCCAAAATTTGTAGTCAACATGTTCTTAAATGTCTATCATTTTAACTAGCTCATGCACTTTGAGACCACAGCTCACGATTTTCCTACACTACTCTGAATATTTTTTGACCGTTTCTAGGGTATTCACCTCAATTTGTTGTCCACGACGGTATTCGTCTTGGCAGCTTGTACCACTTCGTTTAAACCCTGCCACCCAATATGGTATAGTCGTAAATAAAGCAGCAGACTCCCTGAGAGGTAGAATCTAGCACAGTACTCCCTGAGAGGTAGAATCTAGCACAGTACTGAATTACAATTTTCCATCTTTTTTTTTTCAATTTTACAAAAAAAAAAAAATACTAGACATTGTGGCGCCTTAAAACTTAGAATAGGATCGAGTGGCAACCCCATTAAATCAAGGACCACTTGAGCGCGCACACAGCAACCCTTTGTGATATGAATGACGCCACTGAGCAAATCGCTAAATCCGGAACAATCGTCCTTGAGAATTATCATGTAGGTTTTGTACTGAAGCAAAATTTTTTCCTAAGTTCGGCCCCAATAAACTATCGAGAAAGGGCGAGAGCTAGAGACGGACAGTGGCAAATCAAGTGGACGGACCACGCTGTTCTCTTTATCAATTGATCCACAACTTCGATAGAAATTATTCGCAGGTAAGCACTCCGAGTGCCTAGTTTCAACACAGTTGATTGTTAAGCTTTCTCTCCAATCTAGGTCACGTGGGATCTGTTCAGGATCTGTCAGTGGCCTTAAAAATTGAATCATATGTATATTTTTAAAGGTTGCCACCTTTCACCAAAACTTTTTTCCTTTAAACTACTTTCGATCGGCTAATCTTTAAGTCGCCCTTGTAGCATGCTTTGCCATATATGGCGTTTTTACTTCTTTCCTTATCCAATTTTTATACAAACTCAAGTAAAAAATGTGTTTTTTTTATAGGGGCACACGTGTTAATGACGCTTTTAAACCTCTTTTGTATTTATTTCCCTTAGTGATCTTTTTCATAATCCTTCATCATAATGATGACCATTTAAATTTGGTTTTAAGTTTCAAAAGACTTAAATTAAATCATAAAAAAAAAATCCGAAATAAATCTTTTCTTCTATTCTCATTTCTACAAGCGCGAAGAATGAAAATAAATTGTAAAAATATTTTGATTTATAATGACAAGACTTTGAAAGAAGTGGAGAAAGAGAAGAAAAATAATTTTCAACTTCAGATTATAGATGGAGATGGTAAAACTCACTTTCAATTCTATAGCAAGAGCACAGTGTGTTAAGCCTATAAGATGGGTTTGAGAGAACAAAGAAAGGGGCAAGCAAATGCATTGCTGCTACTGCTGTGAAATATGAATGATAGCGGCAACCAACCACAGCTGCATTATTTTCATTTAAGCCTCAACACATTTGGCCGCTTTTGTTGTATCCATTTGTTTGGAACACATATTCGATCGAATACTGATAACAACAAAACATACAGCAACAACGACAACATAATTTATAAAGAATTTTTGTAATAGAGCTTTTTTTTGTGTGTGTGTGTTAAGATTTAATTTGTACGGACTACAATTTTATTTTGTAAATAAACTGTTATAAGGCCTGCAAAGCATTTTCTGGTCTAATCGAAATTAAAATAAGAAAAAAAAAACTAGAAAAAGAAGATTTTAATCAAGTGTGAATTTTTATATTTGGAAGAGAGAGAAGGAGAGAGGGAGATAGAGAAAAGGAATAGGGGAAGGCAGACGACGTTCATATGAAAAACAAAAACATGATTTTAAGATTCAAATGAAGTGGGTCGTCGTTGTAAGAAAAATTATTATTTTCTTAGCTCCAACAAAAAAAAAGAAAGAATGAAATAATACCCCATCATTGTTTTAGATTTTCTCCAATGCAAATGGTAAAAAAAAATTTAATTTTTCTAATGAAAAATATAACGTGAGAGTTTAGATAGAAAATTTTCAGCAGATCAAGATGGTTTTAATTTCATTTTTCTTACAATCAAAACAAAGAAGTTTTTGTGTTTATTTTACTTTTTTCGTTATCATTATGTATTTGGCTAAAAAATGCGTGTTTTTAGGTTGTGGCTACAGTTTCTAGAAATGTCATATCCCAACCAATTTCCAACAATTGTGAACAGTAAGGGAATACGTATCACTTGATTTTGACTCGCTCCTAATATACAGTCAAATCTTAGTCTTCAAACATTTCAAAATATTTAATAAAGTTTAACTTTAACACTTTGCAAGACGGGCAGGGGTATATGACCCATTTGCTTATCTGACTGCCAAAATATTCAATGATTTTTCGCAGTTGGTGACGTTTCGTGACTTTTATTAAAATCGCGCCAAATTCCCATTTTATTGAAATGATAGAACAAACTCCGAAAAAGATGGAAACCAGAGGCCATTTTAACCATTTGCATATTTGACCGCCAGTATTTCTTTTATCAGTTAGATTTCAGATTTTTTTTTTTTTCTTAGGAGGAACAAAGGGCCGCAACAAATTCCTTTTATTGGGTTTTGTTCGCATAATATGTTTGATATCTCTCCAGTTTGTTGATATCTCTCCAGTTTGCCGCCTCCAGGTGTGCAGTGGGCGATCAGTTCACACGTTTTTCCCCTGTGAATTCCAGTCTATGGTAGTTCCTGCTATGTCTTCATGTGGTTTTCGAAGCGTGAGAGCGTGAGCGCCCTTCGCGATCGAGAATCTACATGTTAATTGGATGTTGGTTCGACTGTTAGTATCAAAATAATTCCAATATACTTCGAAGACAACGTTTGATGATAAAACTCACTTTGTTGAGTATTTTTTGAGACATGAGTCACTTTTATGTAATTAAATAATTTAATTTAAAAGCTCTCAGTCAAATTAATTTTAAAGGTATAATAGATTCTGCTCTGAGGGAGTCTGCGCCTTCATTAACTATCATAAACTATGGTATGGTGGCAATAAACACTGTAGTGGTCGACTTATTGAAGTAATCACGCCATAAATGATTATTAAAATCTACAAAATGGTATTGAATAATCGTTACCGAAAAGTGCATAAGATGGCTGAAATGATAGGCATTTCACAAATTTAGAGATGAGAAAGCTGTGCAGACCTAGTGTGACGGTTGCAAACAATAAAACAAAAACAGCGTTTTTTAAATAGAAACACGAATTTTAGCGTCGACTTGTAGCCATGGAGGAGGCATGGATCCACCATTTAACACCTGAGACAAATGAACAGTCAAAGCAGTAAACTGGATTGAAAGAATAGTGTCAAAAATTGGCGAAGACAGTTCTATTTGCAGGCAAAGTCATGGCGTTCTTTAAAATGTGCGTGGAATAATCTCTAATGATTATCAACAATCAACGGAGACCAACTTATTGCCTCGTCTAAGTAATGAAAGAAAGAAAGAAAATAAACGACAGCAAATAAAACCAACAATACAACAAACAAGCGAACATCACACAACCATACAAACGACACAATCACAAAACCAGACAGGCACACCACAAACCAATAACCAGCAGAGTACGCTCACTCACTGCAATTGATGCCGGAAAACCTATCATTACCTAACTCTATAGCATCTCCTATTAAAGACAATGAGAGCAAACCCGTTGACCACCGTATAGTCCTATTCGACCCAAAAGCCACACTAATACCCACAACATTTTCCGTCACGATGATAACCATCGCCCTCAAAACCCCTAATATCACCATAAAGCGGACATGCCGTCAGTACATGCTGCGACTGCCCTCGAAGTGACAGGAGTGATGTATGGGTTTACGTAAGTCTTCGCCGCGCTGGCATACCCCACGGTGCTCCAATGGCAGGGGTAATAATATGCGTCCACCAACGCCAGCGCCATGATACCTACAAGTGAATATCACAAGTGAGTACCAATTCGAAGGCGTATTCTTACGACACTAAAAACCTTGGTGAGGAGTCGGAGACTAGCTAAGCTCCTGTCGTAATATGGATTACAGCAAACGGTTGATGAGATCCAACACCACACCGAGCTCACGCTCTGTCTGCGCTTTAACTCTAAGCCCACAAGGGGGCCTACCCAACAACCGGGCAGGGATCGGAATCCGTAGGGCTCCCGATTCCTGTGACACCGAAATACCTCTGGTCAGGCTAAGTGACACGTGGGTGTAAATATAAACACGTGCCGCTGCCAGTGTCGGCCCCACAACGACCCCGGATTGGTCACCGGTAGTCCTCGAAGTGACAAGAGTATACGGTGCCTTCCCTCTGGGGAATAAAACAACTCCTCTAAGAATGCTAAAAAGTTTTTAATAAATAACATCACAATAGACGCCAGACTGATGAAGATGTTGAAGAAGTCAAAAAAAAAAAAAAAAAAAAAAAAAAAAAAAAAAAAAAACAGAAAATGGTGAACTACTACTACGGAAATTACTAACAAGGTCAATATCTCGTTTGGCACATGTAATGCAACTTTTCGCATGTCTTCGGGTTGAAGAACATGATCCAAAACTGGTTAATACTCACAATTTTCTTCAATTCAACTAGTAAAGTTCATTAGACACTTTAAAATTAGTTACACGCCCAACATGTAATATAACTTTGAATTTATGTGCCAATTCATTGCTTCTCATTGACAAACTTTAAAAGGCCTACGAGAATTAAAAGACATAAACTTTTAATGAAGAAGCTTAGAGTTGTTAAAAATGAAACGATTCTCAGGGTTTGTAACAAACATGTTACTTGCGAGGGCTATAGCTTTGAATAGGGCTAGAAAATGTCGTTATACTATATCCTAGGTTTGATTTGCATTTTTAGGAATTAAAACCTTTGAATTGATTTAAAATAGATTTCAATTATATCATAAATTAAAAAAATTAAACATAAATAAATAAAGGAAAAAAAGGATCCATATATTTTGCAAGGTCAGAAACAAAACTTATAGAAGACTAATTATAATAAAGCGTACTGCAGTTAAATTTGAAATTTAAACAGAAAAAAATAGTGTTAAAATTACTTTATCAATGTCATAGTTTGTACGGCCTTACCACACACATACTTATTTACACGAGCAAATATGGTGGTTATGGTTAAATGGCAATAAATATCGGCCATTAGTACCCGTTAAAACTAAATTTTTAATTTTCTGCGGTTTTTTTTAACACCCGTAGATAAAATATGTAAAACAGCGTACTCATACATAAAACAAGTTTCCATTTCTTCAGCTTAAATCCTAATGTCAAAAAGTAAATGAGAGATGAAAGACAGAGGAAGCTAAAGCACTGGGATGCTTACTACTACCATCACTTCAACTGAAAATGTAATTCAAATGTAATCCATCAAAACTTTAAATAGGCTTATCATTCACTCTGCCACAGTTTCATAGTTAGAGTTTTAAAAACGTTTTCTCATTTTTTTCCTTTGCAAGTAAATAGATGAACACAAGTATGTATGTATTCAATCCGCGCATTTTTTATGACAAGTAGGCTGGCCGGGTCTATAAATCTTAAGAAAATTTAATAATCATAGAAAACAAAAAAGAAAAAAATAAATTGAAAAAGATTTAATAGGTGGCAGCAGCATTTGAAGTCTTTGCGAAAATATTTTAAATTAAAGAAAATATAAGACGAAATATTTCAAAGAGGCAGAGATGAAAAATTTGTTATGGATGTACACCAACAATAAGTTTTATAGCGCTAAAGTTTAGAAACGCGGTGTGATTCGATATTACCAATATGGTTTTAGATCCTTTTAATAGGTCATTTAGTATAACTCACCAAAGTTGGAGAATATGTAGCCGCCAAGAAATCTGTTTCTCTATGGCTGGGCATTCGCAGAGACGCTGAGAGCATATTTCTCCCTTTTCCCAATATTTCGCCTTTTTAGCAACTGTGACAATAATTGCTATCCCTTCAAGTCATTAATGCCTCGATATGCCCACCGATTACGGGCCGTCAGTTGTATAGTGCTTTTCTCATCAAAAGCGTTACGGGTATTCAAGGCAAATCCCGTTCTGGCTAACTCATCCGACCGTTCATTGCCATAGTAACCCGCCAAAGCGCAAAAACCCAAATTAAAGTAATGTCCCATAGACGGCCCACCATTGACAACTATTCCTTTCACTATTTCTTTGTCTGAGATGTAGTGATGCACTAATTCCCTAAACAAAGTGCTGTCGGGCTATCACAAAAATTCCAATACAGCCACGAATGTTACGGTCATAAAGTACCTTACAGACTGCCATTACGGCAAAAATATATCAGTCTGTAAAATTACAGTTATATCGAAAATGTTAAGAGATACATATCACAAGTTCGCCGCAGAAAATACAAGATCTAACATCGCAGTTCGCATTCGGGCTGCCATTCTTGTCTTTAGATCACACAATACCACTTCTGGTTTGGTTGGTGAGAGAGCAGGGAACTTCCTGAATACCCGCAGCCTCTCTTCCGAGACGATCCTTGTTTGAATTTAATTCTATGGGAATAAGCAGGCGGACGAGTTGGCTCGCGCTGGATCGACATCGTGTCGGACTGGATGGCATAGCCCATATGGTCGCTGAAGAGAGCTATTCTTGACTTTTACCTAGATGGAATGCTGAAGTTCCCGCAGGACCACAAAGCCTTGGCCAGAGTATGATGTGAGGCACACTCGACCGGATGATTGGTCTTGGTAGAAAGGATATGTCTAGACTTGGTGGCTATGTTTACCAAACATGACATCTCCGCCATATCCTGCATTGGATCAGGTGATCTCTTCAGGTCAACTTGACGGAGTGGATGTGAGGTATTCCACACATCTTGAGGTTTTTATGATAATTCTCAAAACCAAATATTGCAGTTGATTTTGAACCATCCGCTACACCACTCGCTCCTTGCTGAAGGCAGAGAATTTTGAATTTTAACTTTAGAATGAGTAGTTTAGCCAAAAATTATTTTTTAAGACGAAAACCGCAAAACCATCTGAAATCAAGTACTGGTCGAAGTTTTAAAGGCTTTTTTTATTTCTCTAATACCACCCACCTTGATCAAAAAGTTCCCGGAATTAAATCAGAAAATTAAAAATACAAGTTTACTCATCTAAATCTACATATATTGTCCCCTTCAAAGTAATCACCATTGACTGCAACACACTTCTGCCAGCGCTTGATCCAATCCTCGAAGCATTTTTTATATTCAGTTTTCGTTATGTCCATGAGTGTTTCTTGCGATTTTTCCATTATTTCCTCTCGGCTGCTGAAACGTGTTCCCCGTAGTGGTTTTTTAATTGAATTGAATAGAAATAAGTCACATAAAGCCAATCAGATGACTTCAGTTGCTATTGGATGGTATTTGTTGCATTTTTCTTCCAAAAATTTCGAATAATGATGGCAATGTGCGACGGTGCGTTATTATGGTGCAAAATCCACGAGTTTTCTGCCCACAATTCTGGTCTCTTTCGCCGAATTGCTTCACGCAAACGCCTCATAACGCCCAAATAATACTCTCTGTTTATTGTCTGGCCGTCTGGCAAAAATTCGTGATGCACTACACCGTTATCATTTATGAAGACCGTGAGCATTTGCTTCTTTTTTGACTGAAAACGACGTGGTTTTTTAGTCTCAGTTGATTTGGTAAACGACATTCACATGCCTGAAGTCTGGATTGTGTGTCGTACTCATAAACCCACGTCTCGTCTCCTGATTTATTTATTTATTTTATTTATTTATTTATTTATAATTTAAATAAATAAATCTTATTTAATAGTACTGGGTAGGTAATGGCAGATAATAAAAACAAATACGTACATATGTATATATTAACAAGAATATGATTCTCAAAAAATAAAAAATTAAAACAATAAAAACTTAAAAGAAGAGGAAAAAATAAATAAAACATTGTATCAATTGCGCCTAATGAATTGCCAAATATTATCCATTAGAAAAGTGTGCCATTATTGCGGTCCTAAATTGCATTGCATTGCTTTGTAACTGAATATCCGATGGAAGTTGGTTCCATAGACGAATAGCCTTAATATAAAAATGTCTTTCAGATATCTGCCTATTATATCTTATAGTGTTTATCCTTTAACCCCTATTGGATCTTGAAAATTGCAACCTACTATACAACTAAGTAGTACTATACAACTAAGTTGTAAATTCGTCTTGAGTAAAGTGAAATACTGCTATATTCCTATTGCGTCCATATATATATCTGGCAATATTATTAAACGTAACATTGAGTTTACGCCTGCTGATCACATCCAGACCCACGAAGAGTTCGCATTCATACATAAGTGCAGGAATTAAATAATAAGCATCTAAAGGTCCTTTTGACGAATATGGGACGAATATGTTTCAACCTTGCAAACTAGGTCTTGCGACCTCGACACGGTCAAAATTGTAAAAAATCGCCAATACACATAGAGATAGATTTACTCTTGGCTACGTAGCTTTTGTCAAAGTCAAACTATGATGCTAAGATTTAGCGGCAATGATGCACCAAAGTTAACACACAAAAAAAAAAAAAAAAAAAAAAATCCGAACGATGGTACCGCCACAAGGGGGACCTTTTTGGTCAAGGTGGTATATCACTTGGGACCACTCTGAGACCAAATTTTAATTTCCTCCCCTAATTTCTTATTTGAAAGCTCTTGCAGCATCGTTCGGCGATTCCATGCTTGAAGAGGATTTTCTAAGAGTATGTCTTTATCCATATCCATTTTCTACTCGGTATTTGTCGCAGAATTGGAAACAAGAATAAAATAAGAAGATATATGGTATTTGCTAAGAATCTTTAAATATTATTAATATTATTTAATAATAAATGTTTAATTAACTTTTTTAAGATTTTGTGATTCATAACAAGTTTCCAAAAAATAGTGGTATATTTTTTATAATAAACTTTCGCCTTTACTCGTAAATACCATAATCTAACGCTCGAAAAAAGCTAAATCATCTACAACGTCACCACTGCCTAGAGAAAATAAACCTACATTTTTTATTACAATGGGCTTTTAAAAAGAGGTCTAATGATCACGATAAACATTTTTAAAATGACATAGACTTTTAACTCCATTTAAAATTTTATACGTGTTAAGCGTAAAAAAATTAAGGATTTATACTGTTTTTTTCCACATAATTTCAATGTCACAACAGAATTTATATAAATTTTCTTTTTTTTTCTCCAAGTTTTAAATTCAAAATATTTAATCTATTAGGGGATAGACAGCCAGTAAATACACCATGGCCACCACACTCATTTACTGAGACTCTATCAAGTTTCCAAAGCACACACATAGAGACAGACAGACAGACAAACTGTTGTTTGTATTTTATAAATAATTTATTTAGAAATAAAGCGTTTTACACAGAAAGACAGACAGACATACAGAAAAAAAAAAACTGTCAAGGTGCGTGCGCACATGCGCATAATTTTTCATTTTCATCAACAACAACAACCAAACCGCAAGAAAAAAAATCGAAAAAAATCTTTATAATGAAATTTACGATTATTATGACGTGCCAATGGTGGCAGTAAATTGTTTTTAATGAAAAATTTGAAGAAAAAAGAAGGAAAAAAAATTCAAATACAAAACATGAGTATTCATGATCAAAATAATTGTCATATGGTCACCATAGAAATTTCTTAAAAAAAAAAAAACTTTCAAAAATTAACTCGCACTGCATAGAAAAGTGCAACAATTGATTGAAAAAGGGTGTGGTGTGTAGTACATAGTGTTCCCGTCCAAGACACGCTGTTCAATGCATAGCAAGTGATATAGAAAAGGCCGAGTGTGTCACTCTTTTTAAATTTATGGCAATTAATTATGACATTAATTGTTAATTGTTTTTTTTTATGAAAAGGCATTAAATTACACTCGTAATAAACCAAAATTAAAAGTCTAAAAAAGTATTTAAAAGCAACAACATTACTTATGCCTAGAAATGTTGGTCAATTAGAAATGAACATCATGAGAGTATGTTTAGCAAAATGGGGCGGCACGTATGTATTTAAAATGGTGCTTTATGGTAGAAAATCCATAAATTAAGCTTAAAATAATCGTATCAAAATTACAATCTATGTGTGCTGTACAATTAAATGAAAAATATCTACTGGTATTAACTTTTTTTAAAGCTTAACAAATGATAATATGTTATCATATAAAAAATGTTGACAAGTTGACAGCAAATATTGTCAAATTTATGTCAAATTGACACCAAATGTTATAGAAAAAACTGTATTGAATTTGGCAAAATTCTCGACATTTATAGAAAAAAAAAAATAATGACGCAAAAAAATGTGATTTGAAAAAACCTCGTTTACAAAACGACGGTAGACTACACCTAGTTTGATAGGTCCGAATGATTACAGCCGATGAAAAGTGGATCATGTACGACAATTTGCGCGAAAATGATCATGTACGAAGCAAGGTGGCAAAGCCAGATTTGACGTGAAAAGTCAATGCTATGTGTCTGGTGGTATTGCAAGGGAATTGTTCATTTTAAGCTTCTACAACCTGTTGGAATTATTAATACTGGTCTCTACTATCGATAATAAGAGAGATTGATGCAACCATTCAGAATTGATTAACAGAAAATTGTTTGTCTTCCATCATGACAACGCCAGACCACACACTTCTTTGATAACCCGACAGAAACTGAGAGGTCTTGACTCGAAAGTTTTGATACATCCACCATATAGCCCGGACCTTGCACCTTCAAATTACCATTCGTTTCGATATCTACAGAACTCTTAATGGTATACATTTTAATTAAGTAAAGGCCTCCCAAACGCAATTGGATTAGTTCTTCCCTCAAAAAATATAGAAGTTCTATACTGATAGAATAGTGGCTTCACCTCAAAAATGGCAAAAGGTTATCGATCAAAACGGAACATATTTGATTTAAGAAAATTTGTTTCAAATATAAGAAAAAGGTGTTTTATTTTTAGTCAAATTTGTAGCTGAATTTTTACGAACACCTGTTATAAAAATTGAATCATAAATTTTGTAAACTAAACTAGGAAACAATTACACTTAAAACGCTTTATATTATTAATTCACTAAAATGTTTAATGGTCTTTTCCAAAACTTTGGGAAAGAAAAACTTTAAACCGATGTGTTTTAAAAAATCTTTAAAATCCATATTTTGTCTTGATGCTTAACAGGCTATAAAAATCTTGTAAATCAAGCGATATCAAGGCCACCTGGCAAGCCTAGTCTTAACAGACAATATCATTTAAAATCAAGTTGCTTTATTCTTTGATGGGGAGGTGTAGACGACAATATCCTGCATATTTCAGCATGTACTCTTCTCATAACAGATAATTATGTTAAATAACTGTTTTTGTTTGTAACATTGTCACTAAGATCCATCAATGACTTTTTTACGATAATTTCATACAAATTTTGACTTGATACTGATTTTGTAATAATTTTATTGTGGTCTGACGAACAAGAAATTTATTTTCATGAGAACCGCAACTAATGTGGTAAAATGTTGCCAAATTTTCAGAGGTCTGTATAGCGTAGACATACACCTTTTCGCTCTTTGAGGTATGAAAATTATATCCGAATCCGTAAATTCGGAGTTAAAAATTTTAAAACAGAAATACAACACGAAATAAGCGAAGAAAATGACTAATTACACCTTAATAGTTTAGACAGAAACCGTATGCAATGGTAAGTTACATTAAATTTAAGAATTCAACACAAACCCTAACAAAATCTACTTTTCACCATTCAGTAAAAATGTGTCAGCGCTAATGTGGATATTAAGGAATGCAATATCAACACGTCTTAGCACTCATTTTCTCCACAAGTAGAAATTATTGTAGTTTGGACACAAACCTGGCAGAATACATCAATTACTCTTTGAAACCTTAGAGGTGAGTTAAATATTGCTGAGAGTTTGGTGGTAAAAACAAAACAAACAACATAATTATCGTTCGTCTTCATTGATAATTTTAAATAATTTATTTGTATTTCTTTTTTAATTCACCAAAACTATAAACAAGATGGACATACCGATCCATTAAATACAATAAAAAGTACGTGTAAAACTTCAATTTTTTTTAAATAAAATGAAAGTAAAACAACAAAAAATTAAAGAACAAAAATTTGTTCCTTTTTGGTAATTATAGAGGTGTACTCAAATGATATACTAATCGCCTGTGAGTGAAAATTTCAAAATCGCACACACGTCGTAGCAGCTTCTTCATTTAGGAAGAATAGTGTCGAACTAAACGGTGTGCAAATTTGAGGTTAGGAAGTAAAAACATATTTTCTTGACAAATTCAGATTTATTCATACCAATATAAAATAGAAATGTGGGAATTAATAATGGCACATGATGTGGGGCAAATGTCCACCTCTAGCATGTTGGCCAATTTGGCACATTTTGTAACAAAACTTCGATTTTCATCTTTCAGTGTCAGTTGTTTGTGGTTTGTTCACGTAAACACATCACGTTTTTCAAATGGCCCCAGAGAAAATAATTCAGCGGCGTTAAATCAAAAGAGCGATGCGGCCAATTGACATCGCGTCAAATCGAAAAATTACGCGGCCGGAAAATTTCTCATGCAATAACTGAATAGTTTGGCTGGCTGTGTGGCTTATGGCGCCGTCCTGCTGAAACCAAAAGTCACTCATGCCAACATTAGCCAATTATGGCAACAAAATTTTGGCTATCACGGTTTGGTAGCGTAGAGAATCCACGGTGACTGCGTTGCCTTGCTCATTTTCGAAAAAATACGGTTTCTCGTGGATTTTGTGAAAATTTTGTTTGTTTACATAACCGCAAAATTTTCACAATTAAAATTCTTTATTCAAGAGTGTAGCGTTCCATAGTTTAAATTTCCCAATTTTTTACTAAATAAGTGTCAAAGGTTGACAGCTCAATTCTTGACATTTCATCATTTGACAGCCTAACCTCAAATTTACCACCCAGTACATCTTGTGAACATAATAACGCGCCATATGCCGGCGGAACAAAAATTGAACCATGAAAAAATATACTAATTTCTCTAAACTAAATGCCGACATTTTCGCAGCAACATTCCGGGCAATTGTATGACGGATGAGCTGACTAGACAGGACACTGTGGCTCAGGTTCTTTTGGGAGGGGAGAGGGCAGGTATACCGATTTATATCTGCCATTTGCTTATCGGCAGTGAGCCGATAGAGTTTTCAATTAGAAGTGAAGGGTGGACTAGAAGAGGTCTAGGCAGCTGCTTAACTCGCCGAGAGGTAGAATATCTGCAGTATTTAGAGCACTTACGGAACATTGTCTGGTTGGGACAAATAGCCTTAGATTGGGTCATATGAACTCCAATCTATTCAGATTCTGCATGAAGGAGGCTGATTAGACTACGCTATATTTTCTTTTAAAGTGCCCGGCGTTAGTTAGATTAATAATTAGGGTATTCGGTGGGCATATTGTAAACTCTAAGGATCTAAAAAAGAATTCCTGCAGGGCGGATCAGCAAATTCATCATAGGGCGAACTGAGAGGATAACTAGCCAGTGGTTTCCATAGAGAACCTATAGGTAGACGCTAATGAGCCTAAGTGTCCTGAACATTGTCCGACAGCCGTTCTTAACCTAACCTTACCTAATGTCGACAGTTCAGGGATATTAGGTTTTGCGAGTTTAATTTAGGATGGATGCTTCCGGGACTGAGGAGATCTTTCTATACCATGATGGATAGGAGGTATTTTTGTTGTTTTTGTTTTTTTTTTCAGTCTTTTTTAAGTTATGCCATTCGATTCATTACTTTTGAAGTAGAATGGATCAAATATATTGTTACGAAAATAACATTACAACACTGCTTTGGGGGTTTTTGGTATATTTTGTGTCACCCTCTCAATTTGGCAACACTGACACATCGACGTTACGTTACTTTCGAATTACCGGATATGGAGAAAATAGAAGATGGTCGATATTGCCTGAACCTTCCAAACTCTAGGCAATTAGGTATATAAAAGGCTGCTTTACCTAAACGTCAGTTAGTGATCGTTTGACTGTCGTACAAGCACATTTACACATACACACATATATAATTCCCCTCAATTTTCCCTTAATCATTCAGCTGCACTCGATTTAATTTTCAGACTCATTGAAAGGGCAGTCCGCATGGCAGATGCATTATTTATACCAGTTCCTTACAGCGTAATGCTCAGAACCAGTTGCTAGCTAATATTAGGAGTTATGCCGTTCTTGCAAATTGTCAGATGGTGTGGCCTAGGATTGGAAAGCAGGACACCTCGTGGTTGATAGGCTGGTGTCTTACCTACCACAGCACAGCAGCACATTAATGTCGAAATTTTGATTTTTCACTGTAGTCAAGGGCTTGTTGCCTAAAAACTTTTTTGTTACTTATTAAATAACAACTTCTAATGTGATCACTGATCACTAAAAAAAATTTTGCCAAATATTTAAGTTAAAAACCAAAGAAATCAATTTTTCAATGTTTGCATTTTTTATCTCAATTAAAGTTTGATGACCCCCTCTCTCAAATGCAAAAACAGAAAAAAATTATTTTTGCCACAAATGAAAACACAGACTAACAAAAAGATAAAGAATTTAAAAGAAATTTCTCTTAATGTGATTTAAACACGAAAGAAAGAAAGAAAGAAAGAAGATCTAATCTAATCCATTATAAAAAAGCAAAATCCATTGAATGAAAAAAACAAGTCAATTATGATGTGGTTTGCTGGCTGATCCAAGTATCTCTGCCACTTCCACAGCAACAACTCCTATGAATTTTTTTCTTTTTTTTTTTCTTTCTACTGCTCATCAATACAATCGAGACACAACATCTTAATCATCAACGCAAACCACCGCTACTATTGCAAAAGACCACCTCTCTTCTATCAGCAAAGACCAGTTACTTGACTGTCTATCTAATATGATGACCAAGTTGCAAAGCAACAAAAAATGGCCACCCGTAACTTTTGGTTTGTTTCTCTTGTTTCTTCAACAATTTCCAATTCATAATTATCAATAGATAAATTGTAAAAAATCGTCATCATTATTAAGAGGAATTGCTGTGACTCTACTCGTAGTTAATAAAAATTCAAATTGTATAGAATGGTTAGATAGATGATGGATGGATGGTTGGTGAATAGAAGTAATCAATAAAAGATAATTTGAGGAATGAATGAAGCTGGGTTTTAGCGGCTGAGGCTGGTACATAGTTTTACTTAAAGCAAGTCGCAGTTGGAGTTGGAAAGAATGAATGACACGCTATGCTGCTAAGCTTTATAAAAATAAATTAAACAATTTTTCTTCGGCTTGATAAGAAAAAAAAAAAAAAACAGAAAATAAATTATAGTCAAGTAATATTCGACCAAATAAAATACCCCACACTTTGTCAATACGTAAGAAAGCAGATTAGCACGGCTTCAGAGAATTGACCGAATGCATCTTTAATGACTTCAAAGTTCCCTCCAACGTCCAACATGCACAAAGGAAGTTTCGCAAAACTGCCATCTCTACAGTTGCAGACTTTATCCATGTGGATCGAATGGCCATAGGGTTGCCTTACTTTCCAGCGTAAACGGTTAGGTGATCCACGAAATCAGCAGGTTAGTAAATAATGGCAACCAGAAGGGATGGCTAGGTGACCTGAAGAACTGTAACTTTAGTTGTGGTGTAAGTTGTACACAGCGAGATCTCTATCCAAACGCGCCAAGAAAAATGACAGGGTCTCATTGAAGTATATAGACACCACCTTTTCAGATCTTGAATGATGATCGCATGCATTCTGCTGACAATTTACTCAGTACCCAGAGAATGACAAGGCAAAAATTGTGTGAGACTCACCACAGCTCTTTATTCCAACTAAAGTAGCAGACGTAATCAACAACGCCAAACCATCTAAGGCGATAGTACTAGATATAGTTGAGTACCTGACTACGGCCTTCAGCATGTCAGGGAGCAGCCTCGTAATTTTCGAAAAAGGGTAGATATCTATATACTATAACCCGGTCGCGACAGAAAGATATCATGCAGGTCATTCGCTAGTTTCTTTTAATATTTATCTTTCCAAAATTCCTACTTACATTTGACTCTTGACGTTCTAGTCGATTTACTTACTCAGTTCACTCCACTGCAATCGCGCACAAATTACGAAGTAGAAACAAGCACTTGGGCAATGGAGTGCGTCGGGGAGTCTGTTCATACTGCACAGGGTAGTCGTAAAACCATCTACGGTCCTGGATGTCATGCCTTTAGATCTGTGCTTTGGCAGGAGATTCATTGTTGAGTTCCCGGACCGCGATTGTTGGTCTAATGGGGGCTTAACGACTGTATCGGTTAATGGACTCAACTGAGACCTGTCGATCCCACTGTCCATATGTGCAAAAATCAACTTAGACAATGGGCTCAAGAGTAAGACCATTATTATATCCTCTAACACCCAAGTTGCCTTAAGGGCACTCGGCTCGAATGGTATGACACCTAGACTGATCAAATATTCCTACGATACGTTGCAAAGGCTGGCGGTTAGGAATAAGTTCCAGTTATTTTGGGTAACTGGACATTCATAAGTGACAACGAAGCAGCTGCTGCATTGGCTGGAAAAATTTCCTTGACACTTTAATTGGCCCGGAACCCTACTGTCAGGCACAATTTATCAATATCATCCATCTGATTAAGAATAGCGAAATTGCCAGATGCTTAGAGCACCGAAACGGTCAAAGGTGACTTATTAGCAGGTTAAGATGTCGATCAGTACGCAATTAGCGCATTGCTCTCAGGATACTAACGGAATTACTTACGGGCCATTGGGGATTGACAACGCATCTGAAGAGGATGGCGACAATCACAGATGTGAATGTTTCTAGAATGTGTTCACAGGCATAGGAGGCAGCGTAACACATATTGTGTGAATTTGGGATTCTTAATAGGTTTAGATTGCAATGTCTAGGCAGACATAGGATCTGATTGTGAGACATATATACCACATTTTTAGCTATTCAGCAATCCCAGTTGAAGTGGCACATTTTGCAGGCTGAACATTGAAGCAGAACCACGGGACTAGAACATAAAACAATATAAACCGCTGTACTTCCGATTTATGGCCAAAAATTTGTATAAAAACTATTGTTAATTATGGATCCAAATTTATCAAATTAGGTTCGCAAATCCTTTCTTAGCTCAAACATTATCAACTATTGTGATTTTTATTACAAAATTTGACCTCGCTATACGTTTAATTATATACAAATCATCGCCTAATTATTTACAAGGCGTTTCTGGATAATATTTTTTAAGCCGAACTAAGAAACCACTTTCGCAAAAGTTCACTTTTTTAAGCGGCAACTGATCGATCTTATACATTAAGATGATCAATAATACTAAATATTTTGACTTTTGCCTCTTGCCTCTTGTACCTTAATTACTGGATAAACCAGTGACAGACCGCAACATTCAATTCGACTTGGTATACGAATTAAAGTCGATTCGTAAACAAACACCAGCTCAAATGCAATATATCTCCTCTACATACATACATGTAGTAGAAGTATAGGGCATTTTAAAAGAAAATTGAACCTGTTTTTCGAAATTGTTTGTTTAAAATTTTTGCTGCAATCTTTTAATGAACAAAAGATGCTGCTGATTTTGTGAAAAAAAAAAAAAAAATAAATGTTTGACACAAATATTAGCTAAAGCATTAATAAAAGTAGAAAAAATTATTTTCCACAATGTTTTATAACGCATTTGGTGGTGAGGCATTTTCTTTTATTCCGTCGTTATCATTTCGCATATGCGCTCTGATACGTTCGGCACAAATACACTTTTTTTATGAATATTTTCTGAAATTGAAAAATTATAAAGATTCAAGCAGCTCTCAAATGGTTTGTTGCATGTTGCACAACAGAAATAAATGTTGCAGCATATAGACAGCTTTAGCCTCATCCACATCATCATCATCATCATAATGAGAGTATTTGACTACTGCCACGCCGACCTGCGCTATTGGCATTCTTTCATTAAGTGAATGAAAACAAGGCAGAAAGACACAAGCACAACGGCAGGCAGTTAAGCATTCAGTGATCCACCGTTTGAAATTTATATGACGGCCATTGAGAGGCTGAACAAACCGACGGACACGGTTACCATTTAGATAAACTGATAAAAGTTAGAAAAATAACGCCAAAATAATCATTGTCTGGCTGCATGTGCAGTAGCAAGCAATCCATACCAAAACGTTTTAATCGTTTTGTTTCTTTTAAAGAAAATGCGGAAAAAAATGCAGAAAAAATCGTAAAACCCTGTTTTAAATGTTTCACAAGAGCACCGCGCATCGATTGTTTAAAAATGAACCTTGAAGAAATATATTATAAAAAGAACAATAATAAAAAAAGCACTAATGCTAGAGAGTAGAAGCAACAAAAGAAAAAAACCTGTTACTCCACTTAACCAGACTGCCCGCTAGACAATTGATTATGAAATTGACGGAATAGAGTTGCCATTATAAAAAGAATTAAAACAATTCAGTCAACAAAGCTCAAAGGTACTTTTCTACTTATAGAGCCGATTTTTTCTTCACAGTTGTATCTATACCAAATGGATCTAAACCAGTGGTATACTTAAGCGACATTGGGAATATTTAAAAGAAAATGTATACGAGTACGTCAATAAGCCAAGAACTATTCAAAACTATAAATAATTCATAATAAAGACAATTCAAAATAAAAAGTATTAAAATAGTTCTTTGAAAACTTGTTGTTTTATTAACAATTAACATCGTGCGTTTCGGTCAGATCAGCCTATATAAGACAATTTCATTGTAATATCACCATACTAAAGAAAGCTTGATTTTAGCGAAATGAATAAAACACTGATGATACTCGATAATATTGTCTATTAGGGCTCACTAACTGACGAATTGTTACAAGACGATATCAGCTTCTGTCGTCTATGAAAATTAAGAAAATCACTTTAAAGTCATGTATGTATGACACAAAAAAAAAAAATGTATAGTCGGTCATCGATTATTTACTATGACGTTCGCCACCTGGTAATGAATGATAGCAGAAACTCTTTAAAGAAACCTTAAAAGATGTCAACGACAAAAGTCGTTTTGCACCGCTTTAGCATGTTAACTAGAGCTAAAACTCGGGAAGTAGAGAAAGTGAGAGATTAAAGGTGTAACGGTTTATGATATTTTCCAATGTGTTGAGACAATTAGACACTTTTTTGAAATTGCTTATGATCCAAATCTTTCGCATGATCAGCGCTCCGAAGTTGTTAAATAATGTTAAAGATGATACCGCATTGTTCAAATGAATCACAGCTGAAGAAAGAACTATAGTTCGATTTAGGTTTTTTCCTAATTTAGTTCAGTTGCAGAAAACACGGTGCGACAAAAAATACCTGGCAAGTGATACTATTATTCTAAGGCGCTATCGATTAGAACAAGAATCTGTTTTGAAATTTTCGAAACCCCTCCAAAATCTCAAGTTACGCGTAAAACACCGATTATTCGCACTTTCATGCTCTTACAAACTCATAACTTAGCTGAATATTAACCGATTTTAAGTTTTTTTTCGGATTTAAGTAGCCTTGAAGAATCTGGATGTATTTCTCTAGGAAACACATCCGTCATCCAATTTTTGTCCACATTTTTCAAGTTTCGTAAATTTGTTGCAAGGTCTGAAAATCTATAAGCCAGTGGACGGACATCATGCGCATAATCATGGTCGTTAGCCCGGCTTTGTGGTCTGCATGTTATACACCTCAAGGATAGTTGAACAGAACTGAGTATATTAAAGAGCAATGGTGAGTGATAACAGGGGACACATACACACTTTCCGGACTCCAATTCGTACTTCTATCGGTACGTTTAGCAGCTTGCTATGTCTAACTCTACAAAATGCATTGCAATATAAATCCTTGAAACCCAAAAAAAAAAATGGTTTTCAATAAGTATGTGTGTTTTTATTCGTATTGTTTTTCGTAACTTCGAAGTAGTACTTATTACACGGTGCGATAAAAAAGAATGAAATTGAAATACCTGGGTAATGATACTATTTTTCTTATAGGGTTTGGATATAAATGTCACAAACACTAACTTTCTCCGCATTAACTTGACGTCACGAGAATTATTTATCAAAGGCACTGCCGAAATTGAGGATATCCGTCAAATTTCTACTACCCGGGGAGTATTATATCCTAAAACAGAGGTTCGGGCGAGAAAATTGGAAACCGCTTGTAGAATTGATTATACTAACCTCCTACAATCAATCTGAAAATCATGCATCCTTTGGCACAGAACGCAACAAGAACCAATATTAATTCAGGTAAAGAGACGCAAATGATCACAGAAAATGGCAACGGAATGAAATTAGCAAAAGGCCAACAGAAGAAGAGGACACCCAGCCCATACATGGAGAAGACAAATTGAGGCCAAGTTCAACAGATGCAGCAAGAGTTAGAGAGAAGTGAAAGCTGTAGCACAAAACAGAGAGTTGTTTAGAGAATTATTGAGGCTCTATGCTCCTTTTAGGTTCAAGTGGAACATATTATTATTACCTATATATCAATTTAACACCTATTACCCTATGCTTTTACAATTCTAACGTAATAATTTACAACATCGAATAGAGCTAAAAAACGTCTGAAATTTGTTGTAACGATCGTAGACTCAAAGACTGAATCCCTGAAGGCTGACATGGCAACCTTTTTTTGACGACCGCGCTTTTTCACCCGTAAAGTATAAGGAGCCAGAGTTTTGTTATTTATTTTAAATAAAACAAACAAAAACCATAAAAGGCCCTCTCCTCAGACTCTAAAAACCAGTAAACGTTAAACTATTTTCGTATGATTTTTAGACAATCAGTTAGACAGTCTTGCTGGCGTTTAAACATTAAAACAAGAAAGAAGAACAAAGAACTGTAATAATGATGATGATGATTATTATCATAATAATGATGATGATGATAATAATGGGCAATACAAAAAAGATGGAAAAAAACTGGTTTCGCAAATTAAACGAAAAAAATCGAAAACTGTAATTTTGACGAATAAAAAGTAACCTAGATGAGATGTTTGACTCGAACTCAATGGGGTTAAAAAAATCTAATTATATTTAAAACTTATATTCATGTATGAATAGACAACGTAGTGCATGAAAAGTTCTATTACATCATAAGAAAATGCCATAGATTTTTATGTGCTAATCACAGGCAAAAACTTGTATTAATTTTGTAATCTATACATCATCTATATGGACCACTTGGATGGTGAATAACAAGACATTTATAAACTAATAGCAGAACACAAATAACGTTCCAGCGGCGACAATAACGCTGCTAAGACAGCCAGCAACCACAGCCAGTGCCAATACAAAAAGGATGACTTTAAGGAGAAATATAATATGAAAAACGCAAGAGTTATGATGTGTAAGATAAAAGAAGGCATGAAACCACTTTATCTCTTAATACGTGGTGTTCTATGAAAAACTCGTAATTAAAACTACAATGTGGCTATAAAAAAAGAAAGAGTGTGGGGGCACCTTCAGGCGAATATTCTTGTTTCGTTTAGCTAAATGTGAAATTTAATAAATTTTTTTTACTTTTATCAAACAATTTTTACACCCTACATCGCTATACAATACATGGTAATTATACAGATTTTTGAGAATTGTGTTTATAAGGGCAAATATCTGTCTATAACTCCTACCTACCTAGTCATTGAATGAAATAGCGTAAGCAACAGTTTTTTTTTTGCTTCGAAAATGCCGAATTTTGAGTCAATAAAACAAACATAGCTCGGAGATGATGAACCTCCATGAAAATTATTGTCAAGCTCAGAAAAAGACTTGCAAAAACATTGGGAGCCACTTACGCAGCAATTTCAATACATTTGCAAGCAACACGATTTATCTAAAAGCAATACCAGTTGAAACCGAGAGACGTTGAAAGTCTATTTTGCGTGACTGAAATATGGCTTGAACGCCATAAAAAAAGTAATTTTTGCATCGAATGACGATTAAAAATGGATCCATTACAAATTGAAGAGCAGAAATCATTTGTATTTAATGAGATGTCTTTTTAACTCTGTGTTCAATGGGAACAGATCCGAATAAAGGCATTACAAAGGGATATTAAGTGCAACTTGATGGTGGGTCGCAAAAAATGAAACCTTTCACCTCTAATATCCAATGTGCTAAGTTCGCTTTCTCGTGGTGAAGTTGTCCATCGAATATAGAGACCGAGTCGCTCAGCTAAGATGGTGAGGAACAGAAGAAAGAAATCGTTTGTATTTAATGGGACGACTTTTTGGCTCTGTTTTTAATGGGAGCGGATACGAACAAATGCATTACAAAGGGATATTAAGTTCTACTTGATGCTGGATCGCAGAAAATTAAACCTCTCACCTCTAATAGCCAATGTGCTAAGTTCGCCTCAGCTATGATGGTGAGGAACCACGGTGGAGCAGGAGCCAGAATAGAACTGCTCATTAGGCCTAATATTAGTATAAAAAAAACATTGTAATGAAACCACAACAACAACCAGTTGCATTAAAAAAAAAAAAATAAAGATGTGGTTGTAGAAGCTATGGTGCGCTAAGGACAATACAAGTGATTTCTTTGAAGCAAGTATTAGTCAAAAAACGTCCAAAATATACGGCCAGACACGAAGACGTAATTGTAATATTTCATTATGACAACGCTCAACATGTTATAAAACCCGGTAATTTTTTCTTCTTTTTTTCTTACTCCAATCCAGCATTCAAGGGTTGGATGACCCTACTCATGCAGTGCATTTTACTGGTGCTAAGAAAATAGGTTGTTGTAAGGAATGAAGAGGGAGTAGAGTTTATGGACGCTAAATTTAAATTTATGTAGTAAGGTGGCGTAGTGTAGTAGTTAGAGCGCAGGCACACAACACAAACGGCCATGGTTCGAATCCCAGCAGAGGAAATTAAGAAAATAAAATTGTACTGGGGGTTTCAGGTGTTTAATAAAAAGACTTCAACCTCCCTCCAGGCAAATCCATCTAAGGAAGCCCCTCTGACCTTTCAACTTACCTCTGGCGATAATGAAAACATCAAACGAATGATAAGGAGAAAACGCCATCTAATGGGAAAAAATTACAATGCTAAGTAAGGGTTACCACCACCACTTAGCAAAGATCTTCAACATTGCACAATCATATGGAGACAAGCTACAATAGATTAATCATCTACTTAGCTTGAAAATTAATCTAATTACTGAAACTGAAACAAAGTAATGGATGTTCTGTGGAAAACCAATATACCCCATAGAATGACGGAGAAAGAAAATGTCGTAAGTGGCAGGAAAAACTTTCGCCGGAAGATTGTTCTACAAACAAACGGTTTAGTGACTCCATACGCATTGTCTCTATAATGTATTGTGCGATTCATTGGATAATCGACTACAAATGGATGCACTCTATTAGAAATACGGGTATTATTAGAAATTAAAAATGATTTAGTTTTGCCTAACTCACCAAGTAACCCAAAACTTGCTCTCATTGAAATACGCTTCATATCAGAACAGAGTGTCCGAACAAAATTGGTTTGACTCGTTCTTTGCTTCAAAAAATGCTTCAAAGTTCTTTTATCGAAAGCTGGGCAAAGGTTGTATTGTGTTGTAGTCTGTTTTATATTCGGATTTGTTTCGTTGTTTCTTTATCATATTCAAAGTAAATCGTATTCTATCACCTGTATGTGCGCTTTTTACGATCACTTTAAACATTTGCGAAAAATAATGAACAAAATTTATATTAAAAAAATTCAACCATTTTTGTTTTATTTTTGCTTGAAAATGAAGTATTTCTTGTTTTTAATTTAATATTTCTTTTCTTCTTCATAGATTATGTTCGTTTACGGTTCTTATAATTCTGGACCATTGAAGATGATACTTCAAATTTATATATATTTTTTGTATTATTATTTTTTTAACATTTTACCAATCTCGCACCAACAAGTTTGTAATGTTTTTTACACCTTTTTTTCTGGTTACTATTTGGAAGAGTTAATGACCTGTTTTGGGTTCTATTTTCATCTTTGCAAGATTTTTATTTAATTTTTTTTTTAGTGGTTTGTTATGAGAATCTTCAAAAACACAATCATCATTAATTTATGATATTAAATGCTGTGTCAGTCAGGCGTATTAAGTTTCGATTTATCTTTAATCTTCTTCGGTACAGAAAACAAAATATTAAAAAAAAACATAAAATTTTAAGAGAATTTTTTTTAAATTTGTGTTCTAAAGAAATGGACAATGACAATATGAACTACTTGCCGTTTTTATTTTTTTATTTTACTTATTTTCGGTTTAATTTATTTTTGGCATTTTTGGGAATTAAAACAAAACTGAAGTGAGAAATTTTAGAAAAACTGAATAATAGGGGACCCACTTACATTTACAATATTTCATCATTAAATACGTTCCAAATAAGATCTTTTTTTATAATTATGTAATTTACTGTCAATATATTTATTTCTGGAATTTGGAAATGGATAGGGGTCACTATAAACATATTGACAATGACTAGCTTGCAACTGTTCTGTTGACTCATTTCAAAGGCACAGATGAAAGAGTATCTTTGAAGAAACAAAAGCAAAATATAAAAATATAAAAAAAAAATTAAAAAATAATAATCAGAAATAATTACGCCCCTATAATTTTTATTTTTAAATATGTCCCCCTAATTTATGATCTAAATGCCGCACATCTTTGATTGGAAGTTTTATTCAGCAAGTCTGAATTTATGGCCTATAATTTATAGGGTGGTACACCCATAATACACGCGTTACTGCATTTCATGCACTTGTGGCCAGAAATTGAGAATATGGATCTGGACGGTATGTGGTTCCAATAGGATGGTGCCACATGACACACAGCCAACAAAACAATGGCTCTTTTGAGCGAGAAATGAGATGACCATGTAATCTCATGTCGACACCATTGGACTTCTTTCTTTAGGGATATTTAAAAGAAAAAGTATACGTCAATAAGTCAAAAACATATTAAGAGTTAAAGGATTAAATATTTCTGGACATTAACGACAGTGGACTTTAATTATGTCACAGAATCATTAAAAGAATATGGTCCGATGGATAGTGGTATGTCACCAAAGCCGTGGCGAGCATTTGGCTGATATTTTGTTTCAACCATAATTGTCTTAGATTCTTCTATCATAATAAAAATATTAAGATAATTCTCTGCAAACTTTTTGTTTTATTTACAATTAACATCGTGCGTTTTCGTTGGATTACCCTATTTATTTTGGCACTTATGATGGTTGGCAAGTCGTAGTCGAACTTCGTCATTTTTGTAATAAATACAAATAAAATTTTGCTTTTTTCCTTTAGTCTATTACAGAAATATTGAAATACAACTACAACTCGCTAACCATGATAAAGGTGTTTAAAAGCTAAGCGCAATTATAGACTTGCCGGTGAACTTATTTACAAAAAGAAGAGGTTACATTGTCAGTCTCTTGGATTTCTGCAATTCAAAGTCCTTCATGGCGATGTTTCGTCTTTTTGTTTGATGAAACTATCTCACAAACTGTCGATGTATGTAAGTGCAAGCAAATCGGACTACTGTCGTAGCTAACAGAATTAAAAGGGGCCATCTCACGTCTTATGGCATTGCTTCAAACGCCACTGGGAGTTTGTAGTTCAAAGTCTGACGAAACAGACTTCTTCACAAACAACAGCCTTAGATTGAAAGCCGCCAGCCGATCCTAAGACCAGCCCACTTAGCCCAAAAAGGCTGATTGTTATGCCGCATAAGAAACAAGAACTATGTACCCACCAGGCCCAAGCCGACTTAGACAGAAATTCAGGGTCTGTAGGTGCCTTGCCAGGACCATTAATCTCGGCCTCCATAGCACCGGATATTCCAGGAGTAAGTAACTTACAGTTTCTACCTCCTGCTAATAGCAAATTAACTATACAACGTTGATTCACTATGCCCAAGACGGACGTCTTATCTGCTTATAGGAAGAAGAAGTCTGCCCTATCTTCTGGAGAACATATCGCTAGCCGATCACTTGAGGTACAGAAGCCATACTAACAACTACTTTTCCCGGAATAATTTATGCCGTCATGCCCCGTCTAAGCTAGTTCATGTGCCACATAGTTCCCCGGATTCCCATAGATTAAAGAAAATAAGCAAAATTTTTCTTTTTCTTTCTTTTCTTTTTTTAGATTAAAGAAAATAAGCAAAATTTTTCTTTAATCTATTACGAAATGAAAAGTCGAAAAACGACTACGACTCGCCAACCACGATAAGGGTGACTATCCTGACTATCGGTATAAATACACACCCTTCTAAATACACACCCTTCTTGTCATGTTCCTTACAAGTTAATTTGTGGATTTCCGAATGGCCGACATCTCTGTCAGTCTTCTTAAGACACTCAGAAACTTTTCAAAGGGAAGAAAAATGTTCAAATCTTATGTCAATTATACCATCCAATATTAGACACATACGAGTATGTACCCTTAATCTATCCCGTCTTACTTTTTAACTTTTCACGTATCACATAGGAACCATTGATTTTTAAAACCTAGTTTTAAACTAAATTTTCATATAAAAGCATAGAAGTAAAGTATATTAAGAGCCATATATGTATAGTATGTGCTTGTAAGATTATCTAAAAAATTTGTATTTATAGTACTCAGACAGAGAGATAGATTTGCTTCAATCATCTCAAAATACACAACTAGAAATCTATCGGTTTAGATCTGTTAGGTTAACAAGCAATATACCCTCCCTCCCTCTCCCTTGCAAAGCTGTTTATAAAATGAATTGTTTGTCTATTTTTAAATAAAAATCTTACTTGTTTTATAAAGTTTTTAAAATTTAAATTTTAAGACCATTTTTTAAATAACAAAAAGTGTTTACATACCTGCAAAGAAACAAAAAGAAAATAAACAATTAATACCTGTTTTATTATCAAAAGAAAAAAACTTAAAAATAAAACAAACAAATAAATCGAAAAGTTATATTTTTCGAATACAAATTATAACGCAATTTCCCCTCTAAAACCTTTTAAAGTTTTCCAATATATTTTATTTATATTTTATCAAATCAATCAAACAGTTCCATTCCAATACAATTCTTTTTAATGAATCATCGTTATCATCATGCGCGTACAATAGAAATGGGAACAAGTACGAGTGTGCAAAACGAAAAAAAAAGGCAAAAACTCACAAATGCAGTATTTTTATTGATTTTAGAACCCTTACATCACCACTATCAACATCATTATTATTATCGTTCGTCATGATGATTATCGTCGTCGATATCGCCAAACAACCAGCCAGCCAACCCATCACCTTTGCCATTACCAAACCACACCATACCATACTATTATTCATCATCGTCATCACGTTTGCCAGTCAGCAGATATCGAAATAAAATAAAATATAAAAAAAAAAAAAAAAATCATAAAAACTTAACCGAAGAAAGTGGTGCAAATGAAATAATAATAATGAGAAGATATTAAAGAATAATTAGCAAGTAAAATAGTATAAAATTACTAGTAATACCTTTTAACCCATTAGGTGTTAAAAATTTTAACCTTCTAGTCAGGCAGTCAGCAGCTTGTTATCAAGAAAATCAGATTTTAGTACTAATTACGATTTTATTTCAAGACATTTACTATGAACTGAAAATGTAAAAAGTTTTCAATGCTTGAACTGAAACCTTATCATATTCAGTAAAGAAAATACACTTTTAAGAAACTTTCTTTGAAGTTTTCAGATAATCAAGACCCAGATTTTAAAATAAAATTGTATTTTTGCATTGGGTGTTCGAAAAAATTTGGTTACAATTGTCGATGGTAGATGGCACAAAAATGTAATATCTTTGGTAATATTAATTGCATCAAGCAATACTATAAGTTGTGACAAGTGACACATCACTTTGTTAAAAGTTGTTATTAAAAAATCGCATTATTCTGTAAAAATTCATCACAAATCCATCTAAAAGAAGCTCCCTGACATTCTAGCTTACATCTGGCGAAGATGACAAGCATCAGACGACGAATGATTAAGAGAAAAAACACCACCTTCTGGTAAAAAAATAAAATGCTAAGTAAGGATCACCACGGGAATGCAAGGGCCGATGAACTGGCCAGAAATAAAGCTTCAAGACCAGACCTCTTTGTGGAGTGGGAAGGGGGTCCTAGAGAGACATACTCAACGGAAATGAGAATAGTTAGAGGCGGGTACTCTTCTCTAGCCGTACGAGTCTGGGACAGTCTAAACTTTTGTTGGGTAACTATAACAGAAGATTTGAATCCTGCATAAGGATGTCTAGAGACAGCCTGAGGATACTGACTGGGTTTTTGACCAGTCATTGCAGGCTAAATAGACATCTGAGTAAAATGGGATTAGTCTCAAGTCCGATGTGCAGATTCTGTAATGAGGAAATCGAATCACCAGAGCATTTACTGGGTACATGTGGAGCATTAATGCACTGTAGGAGGAAGTATCTGGGTGCCTATTAGATACTGAGTAGGGAGTTATCGCGGTTGGTACCAACCGACATCCTGAACTTCGTCAGACCGACAATATTGCAGGATATATTATAGGAAACCCTATATAGATGGAAGACTGTACAATAGATCGGAAAGTCGCAGTACCTCGATAATAATAATAATAATAATAATAAAGATCATCACCACCAATGATCTTCACAACCAATTATATGGAGGCAAGCTACAGTACTTTAACCATCTACTTAGCTTGAAAATCAACTTGATTAATGAAATTGAAGCAAAGCAATAAATGCTTTGTGGAAAGTCAATATGCTCCCTACAGGTGTGAGGGTGAAAAAAAAACAACTTGGTCGACCGATTGACTCTGATATCTACTGGCAACAATTAACGAGTTTGAAGCAAGCAATTCAAGTAAAATGGCCAGAAATAATCAACAGAAAAGGAGTTGTGTTCCATCATGATAACGGTAGAACACACACATCTTTGATGACCCATCAGAGAGAGAGAGAGAGTTTTGCCCTTACCTAGCACCTTCAAATTAGCATTCTTTTTGATCTCTGCAGAACTTTCTCAATGATGTAAATTTAAAATTCGTAGAGACTGCAAGACGAAAAACCAACGATAACCAAAAGGTTCTACCTCAAAAATGGCAAGAGCATATCGATAGACGAACTTCACCAAATATTTTTGAAATGGCTCAGAATAACTAAACGATAAAACTAGATTTAATATTAAACTGCTGCTGACCTTAAACAAGTTCTATTTGCTTTCGAATTAATTATCATTTTGTATTAAACACCATAATCACGAATTATCTATCAAAACATAATGTATTACTACTCAAATTTAAATTTATAAGTTTCTCATCTAATCGCTTTTAATGGCTAAGTGTGAAAGTCTGCATTAGAAAAATAATAAACAAATAAAATCATAAATTAACGCTAGAAATATGGGTTAAAGATCATTGACCACAAAAAAACGCAACAATAAAAATAAACCCACAACAACAAATTTTAATAAAAATTTCATTCAACACAAAACCATTACCAACTGACGGATGATTTTGAATTGATAGTCACCAATTCTTTACCACATTAACAACCGCCTTCCTTCAACTACTCCTTTTTCTGTCTCTCTATTGGATTACCTCATCAATCAATAAAGTATTAAACATTGTTGTGGTTTCAATTACAACTTATGCGAGTATTTGTTACAATCGTTGTTCTATTAAAGACTGATATTTACTGTGATAATTGTTGTCGACAATTAAAAGCCGATATGCTGCTGTTGCTGTTGTTGCTTGATAATTGACAACTAAATAATACTGAAACTATTTTGAAAAAAAAGACCACTTAATGCTTTGTCATATGTGGGGAGTACAATATGGTGTTTTGTTGCAGCTGCAGTAGCAAAACCTAAGCTTAGTGTGGCATAAAAACCATTAAGTCCATGTATTTTCTAATAAAAGAAATCATTGTCGTCCATAGCATTTGTTTTGCTTTTCTGCATAAACGAATAGTTGTTGCATTAATGGGCACGTTTTACAAGTTACAAATATATGTATGTAGTTTTTTTTACATATACATATGAAACTCAACCATGCTACACGGCATACTAGTTAAGTGGTGGTATGTACGCACGCACCCCCAATTCGGTACTTAAATCATAAAAACAATTAATATAAATAATACTAATAATATCTATGTCGATATGCAAGAGTAGCTTAAGTTGACTTAAGCAATTCTCACTTACCGACACAGTTTTATATGATAAAAGATAAGTTTCGAAAAAGGGAACATCGAATACTAGTTTTTTCAATAGAGGTGTATTCTTCTGGCTTCTTTCCGAGATTGTAGCTTAATTCGACTTAAGCTTTTCTTTCATATAACCCAAGATTTAGCATATTCAGAGACAATCTCCGAAAGCAGCTAGCAGAATATCGATACAGATACATATATATAAATTATAGTATATATAAATAATAATAATTAGTTACTTTTGGTTACAAATTGTGAGTAGATGACTCTAACACGTAATATCTCTGATATGATTTGCATTAGGCAATACTATAGTTTGTTTGAAAGGTTTTACTTTACGCTTCACTTCGTAAGAAGTTGTTATTAAAATTGCATTATGTTGTTGAAACTTATCTTCGTTTAAAAAATGAGTGAAAATGTGAAACATTACGGTCATATTTTGCTTTTCTTTTATAGAAAAGGTAAGAATGCGTAGCAGCCTGTTGAAACGATGCTGTAACTACAAAAACAGCAGCGAAATTGTTTGCTCGTTTTCGATGTGAAAATTTTGATGTTAAAGATGCACGAAATCATGGAATAATAAGACATACACATACGCAGTGTGGACGTTGCTAGGGAAACAAGTATTCATTAGCAAACCATTTAAAAAAGTAGGATTTACAAAGAAGTTTAACATTTGGGTACCAAATAAGTGAAAAATTTAATTGAACGAATTTCCATTTGCGACAACAATGTGCGCAAAAGATCGTAGACGAAGCAAGATGAAGACGGAGGCATAACCAGGATTGATATCAAGGAATTGGAAGGGAATTGTATATTATGAACTTAATCAAATGAGTGATTCTGCTCCCTACTTTCAGCAATTAGAGATTAAGGCAAGTAATTCAACTGAAAAGGCCAAAATTGTTTAACAGAAACGGTGTTGTGTTCCATCATGACAACGACAAAACACATATATCTTTGATGCTCCCGCAGAAATTGAGAGAGCTTGGTAGAAAATTTTGATGCATCCACCTGTATCTTGCACCTTCAGATTATCTATCATTTGTTTCGAACTCTGCAGAACTCTCGTAATGGTGTAAATTTATATTCTGATCCGCGATAGGATCAGTTTTTCGCTTAGAAAAGAAGACAATAGACGGTAGAAGGTTGTCGATCATAACGGCACATATTTGGTTTAATAAAACTCGTTTCAAATATAAGAAAATGTGTTTAGTTTTTGGTCAAATTTTTAACCGAACTTAATCCAATAATATAAGTTACTTTGCTTAATTCATGCATGTTAATGATACCGTGTAATTATATAAGAACTCTTATTTTCAGATACACCATATAGTGTTTTTCCAAGTGTTGAAACATGGTCACTACAGAATTATGAGAAACTTTTAATTTTCAAATAATTTTCTTGCAGGCAAGGTTAAGGTTACAAGAAACAAAGATTTCACAACCATATAACGATAACGGAACTTAATGTCTTAGCTAGAAGTATGCGTGTGAGGCGTAAAGATTTTTAGTTGTTTCAAGTTACATATTTACATAGAAATTCTTACAAAACTAGGATTCAGTGGGATTAATACAGTCTTTACATTTGCTGAGTTATGCGCCGTTTAAGATAATCGACAAAGGGTAGTTTACACGATAATACTTTACGTACGTAAAATCAGAGAGAGAAAATATTATAAAATTCTAAAAATGAGAGTAAAAATCTTACGACAGATTTTGTTTCCTTTACACGATACGTCAAAAACCGGAACAAAGTAAAATGAAAGCATCTGTTTTAAAAGAGACTGAAAAATTAGCTTTTTCTTTGTTTAGATAAAAATATAGCCCTAATCTAATGAAAAAATTTAAAAGTTAAAAAAAAAATTTTAAAGTTACAAAAAAAATTAAAAACAAAGAGAGTCGTACGACGGCCATATTTGCATCCGTATTTTCTCTCAATGTCGTACGCTCTCATTTATTATTGTATTCGCTTCCTTCTACACGAATACCTGACATGTCGTACGACTTGTATTATCGTGTATGTCCCCTTTAAGTTTGTACGCATATTCATGATAAATGTGTACGTCATCAGCGTAGAAATGTACCATCAATAATATAAATTGTGAAAAGAAGTAGACCAAGAATGAAAACTGATTCAAAGAAAAAACAAGCATTTTATATGGCGATCAGACAAATACGAAGAAAACACTTGCTAGGAACATTTTAACTTTTTTACACAAACGGCTTTGTCGATGTGAACTATATAAAACGCTTCAGAAAGACCCTGGTTGATAAATCCTAGTCCTAATCCTAGTCCGAGTAGACACTTCTAATACGGCAATTATACTACAGCTGTTTAAGATCCTCGTTGTCATTTAAACGACACTGCCAGCAAAACCAAAGCAGTCATTTGAATGAAGATTTAAATTAGTTTTCTCTGAAAGCATTTAAACAAGTATTTATAACTGAAGACGTCGCGGCTTAAATTGCTCATAAATTAAAAATTTGTCATGGAGAGTTTTTGCAAAATAAAATTATTATATTCTTAGTGCTGTTAACATCGTCATATCAACTAATTTCAATATTTAACATATGAATGTAGAAAAGAAAGAATAATAAAGCGAATATCTTTTAATGATTTAATCTAGATATTCCATAGAATGACATGCAAATTAGCAAATATTTGTTTATGGTCTATTCTATAATAATATAATAAAACAGTGTTCTTTTTCTTTCTATGGCAGAAAATATATAATTATCTGTCTAAATAATTTACATAATTACCACAAATGATATAATAAATTCAAGACAAAAAAAATATAAAAAATAAAGAAAAGAATTATTTAAAAAAAAGAAAATAGTCACACTTTTTATCTTCTTTTTTATATTAAAACTTAAGCCTTTACTCAGAAAATCACCCTTTTCTTTAGACGAGAACATTTTAAAATCCAAGCGCAGAAAATGAAATGTAAAAGGGCACGTCAAGCATTGGCATAAGCTTTTGTAAATATTTATTCTCGCTTGTTTTTCTATTTTACTGGAATCTCTAGCGAAAGGAATCCCTATATTTTCTAAATAACAAATGCCATGAGTCTTGTAAAGTAAAAAATAAATAAAAGTTTTTTAATCCATTATGTGTTAGTTTACATTACGTATTGTATTAAAACACCCATTTAGAGCATATTAACAAATAATAGAGAGATAAAAAGTATTCGATTACAACTAAACCTCAAGTTAAACAACTTAATCACCTGGAGGAAAATAGAGACGATATGGAGTAGAAATAGAATAGCACAACTTTTAAGGTGATAATGGGATGATGGAGTAATCAACTAGAAAAATGCGGATTAAAGTTTGTAAATGGTTTTAATTTAATTAAAGTGCAACATTTTGTTTTTAAATCGATCATAACGATCTTGAACAAACAAATTCCGTACAATGACACATGTCACATATGTAAATATACCTCCAAAATTGTAAAGGTATTGTATACCTCCAAAAACACTCGACCACCCGCCACAGTAAAACACCTTTTTCTTATATTTAAAAGGAGTGTTATAAAACCAATTGTGTGGAGTTTTTATCGATAACCTTCTGCCCTTATCCAACCCAGTATAGAATTTCTGGGTTTTCTGAGCAAAAAACTGATCTACGAAATTTAAATAGCTCCAATAGCTTTAATTGTTAACAGTAGCGATTAGAATCCATCGTTTGAACAGTTTTTCTCCGTAAACTTCGCAAAATTCCTCAGCCGCCTGCAAATTTTTTTTAATAGAAAAGCAAAATATTATGATAACTTTTCGAATTTTCACTCATCTTTAAACGTAGATAATTTTTCACAGAGTAATGCGATTTTAATAATGTTTTCTAATAAAGTAGAGCTTAATTTGTCATCTTTTAAACAAGCTATAGTGTTTCGTGATGTAATTAATATTACCAGAGATATTATATCAGAATGACAAACCTAAATTGGACCGCTGGGCGTTGCGTTGACGCTGAAGTAACATACCTAAATAAAAATATTAAAATTGTTTTATGAATAGTAATGTTAACTTTACTTTTCAACAAAAACCTACACTGGATGGATACTACGGATACTACTTATTATTTATTTTTTCGCAGCCAACTTCACTTTCTATTTCTAAGGCTTTGTCAAAATTGGATTTTCTAATTGCATAGCATTGACGCCACACTATTATAGTTGGCATGGTACAATTTGTATGTAAATGAGAATTTTTGACAGCTAGGAAACGCTTAGCGCTTTGAGTTAGGTTTGGCTATTAGAGATATCAACTGACAATTTAGAACTGAACTTAACCGAGCACCTAATATTTTACTTTAGAGGGATTACACTTTAAATGATGCAAAAGAGTAACGACTAATAATTTTCTTGGAAATTATTTATTAAACAAATGGCAAATTTAGAATTTTGAACACTATGATAGTATCTCTTATGCAATTAAGGCCTTTATTAATACAATAAACATAAAGAAAAAACTTGTTTCGCCTTTTAATCAGGCGTAAACTTAAAAAAAAAACATTGAAAAATCATTTGTTATATGATTTAAAAAAGAAAACTACACATCATATCATGATTAATATGAAAACACATGTTAAAAAGAAAAAAAAAATTCCAAACTAAAGTTCAACACACTCGACGACAAAAAAAAATTAAAAAAAAAAAAAACAAAGAAATAAATTCATTCGCTCGCAATGCTAAACCGCCGCACCTTTAAACTCTCCTAATCAAAAAATCGTCATAATCATCAGCACAAAGCCATCACACAAAAATGTATTGTGGCCACTCATACAGGAAATACACAAAAGTGTGTCTCATACCTCCCTTCAGTGAGAAAAACCACAACACAAAAGGAAAAGAAAAACGTCTTCTCACACTTAAATTGGAGGGTATGAAGGAAAAGAAATGTTTAAACAAAGAATCAAATTATTCAAATCTGCCAGTTTTTTCTTCTTTAGCAAATATTTTTTTTTCGCAGTCATTAAAATAAAAACTCTGGCCACAACAAAATGTGGCAAGCAATGCATTGTGGTTAATTGTTGGTGTAGCCTTTTTTTCGGGAAGTGGCTGGCTGGTTATTTGTCTCGTTGACTTTGATTTCCAAGCCTTTCTTTTCTGTTTTATTTATTTGTAGTTGAAACAAAAATTGTTTCACTGCCACCAATTTCAAGTCACACATTAAAACAATTTCTTAACTCCCACTCACACAAATATTCACAGTTGACTGTTTCCAGACTGTCATTCGGAGTTCAGTAACGACATTTGCTAATTCAAAGGTTCATTACATTGACGGCTCTAGTTCTCCCTACTAAAATTAAGAGCAGAATAGAAGAAAAAATGAAATGGCAAAATATGGTGGTCATTAAACAGATTTATGAAGGAGTAATTTCTTTTTGTGTAACTATTATTGAAAAAGTGTATAGTTTTTTTGTATTTACTGAACATTTTGAAATAAAGTGTAGACAACATTGTCTCCAATAGCTCTCGGTTCAGGCACAGCTTTTAGTTCAAGCAGTGACAGCCGTCGGTAACTAATAGTGCAAAATGAGATATAAGACTAAGCACATATATACGGGGCGCATAGATCCATAACAAGGTTTTCCAAAAGTTCCGAACGTCTGCGAGGTGCTGAACTTTGTGCCACTTCACTCGTGCTCTTTCACAAGTTCGCGTTAACAAATGTCTCCTTGACTACCTACTACCCCTGCAGCTTTCACTTAATAGCTTTTTTCAATGTGTATCCAATCCAGGTCGACCTCCTCACGTTTATCTATTTCAAAACACACGCACCAAGTTACTGTATCACAATAACCGAACTTTAACTTTATGGCCATACATCGACTTCCTCATAAAATCGAGTTATTTTGTTATTTCTTGTATATTAACATCGAGCTTGCCCGTAGGAGTTGGATAGTTAGCGTAGACTAAGAATTTTGACGTAACCACATGAAATGTAATGAAGAGTTAGGTGCCAAAACAACTTTATCACAACGGCCAATTGATGAATACTAGCCGCACTACATTTTTAAGCTTGGCGTAAGTACGTACTTTTGTCTGTCTTGACTCTTTTCAGCATTTCTAGAAAATTGAGATTGAGCTTTTGTTAACTTCATAATCATTTACTTATATTTCGTCCCCAGTTATATGCGACGGTTCTGGTCTAAACTAAGTAGATTTAGAAAAAAATATCACTGATATATGTTTAATCCACAAACCATTCGAAGTCTTTGGATGACCACACTCTAAAAGGCTTTGCAAACGATTCAACGATTTTAAAACATCAATTCCGTAGAACGTTTTTATCAATTGTTGCGGTAGTGACTTGAAGACTGCAACAACTAGAGAGGAACTTCTCTGCAGTCAAATACAAGAAAGACTTGCGCGACGAACAAACAAGCCTCCGTCCAAATAGAACCTGCATAGATAAGGCCAAGTTTCTACGCATCATGATTAAACAATGTCTAGAATGGCGCACCCCTTCTATCGACTTCAAGAGAGCATTTGATTGCGTCAGGCGAAGAAAAGCATTGAGAGAAATATGTGTACACCAGAAAATAATTAATAATTAGATGATATACAGATGCAGAACTTTCAGTTCTTCACAATGGGAACATAAGTTAACCATTCCGCACCAATGATAGAGTAAAAAAAAGGATTCCTACAATCACCTCAGCTTTTCACTATCATGCTGGATGAAATAATGAGCAAAGTCTGGAGGACTTGGAAAGATTGGTTCGCAATATTGGACTTGAGATAAATATCAAGAATGAGAATCAATAGGGCGATCACGGAATATATTATGCTACAAGATCAACAAGTAGAATATGTAAATAGCATCTGCTATCTAGGCAGTGCCATAAGTACAAACGCCGGCGCCACAAACGCGCGGACAACAGACTCAATAAAGCGAGACGACTGCAGTCAATATGGAGAAGTTCATATATATCCAGACGAACTGATCCCAATCAATTCTGCTGTATGATTGTGAAATCACGCAAAAGCTCCATGTATACATGAACAGGTGCCTCAAAATCATATCCAAAATATTTTGGCTTAACATCATAAGTAACTAAGAAATGTGGTACATGACCAATGAGGAACCCATATTGAAGCAAATAAGGAAAACGAAATGGGGGTGGATCGGTCACACTATCCAAAAAAAAAAGTCCCGAATGTTACTAGAGTGAAATTCTCGTCTGAAAAAATCGTGGTCAAACAAGAAACACCTGGAGACACAAAATTATCCAGGAACTAAGACAGAAAAAGAAACAGAAACTACAATGGTGAACCATATAAGATGTCGATTCTTAGACGCCTCATACTCCCAAGAGGAGTAACGATGAAAGAAAATATTTGCAGAGTATTTGCGCCGAAATATATGGTGAAATATAATCTGAAATCCATCGATCGATATGTGAACTCAGAAATCCTACATAAAATTCCAAATAAAACGCATGTAAATGGTAAATTTTTGGCATTTGTTTACGTTCGTGTTATGTGGCAGTGCCAACAATGTTCAGTAGGAGATTTGGCATTTCACCAGTTTTATCACACAGCTTGTGTGAGGATGTGTTTCTATCGAAAAATTATTTTAGCGACTGCGCTCATTTTTTGTCTCAATGGGTACGTCAAAAAACAAAATTGCCGAATTCGGTATGAAGAGCAGCCAGAGGAAGTTCAAGAGCTTTCAATGCAACCTGAAAGATGCACAATTTGGTGTGGTTTGTAGGCCGGCTGCATCATTGGACCGTACTTATTCAAGAACGATAGAAACCGCAACGTTAAAGTCGATGGAGCAAGGTACCTAACCTGCTTTCACAACCGATTTTTTACCACAAAACGGAAAAATTGGACTTGTTTTTCATGCGATTTCACGAAAACGGTGCCGCATGTCACGTAATACCGTGACTCACTATTGAGAGTCGAGTCTGGTGAGCAATTAATCTCACGTTTTGGAGCCACATTTCCAACCCTGGAAGACAGTCGCAATTGGTGAGATACCGGCGGAAATTCTGGAAAAACTAGGACAAAATTGGAGCTCACCATCTAATGCGTAGACGCGGGAAACATTTACATGAACTAAGCTTTAAAAGGTAAATGGCAAGCATTATGGCTACAAATAAATATTTAATTTGCAAATTTTGCAAATTGCCTGTTTTTTTTCAAAGTCCATACGGTTAAAAAATCACTCGTTACTTAAAACATAAAAATAAAATTATCTTTAAACAGCTTACAGTCGAATAAAAAAAGAGATTAAAACAATTTAAGCAATAATTACACGCATTATACATACTTTTTTTTAAGATATTAAACAGATATTGTGTGTGTGGTAGACTTAAGAATCATAATCCCCTTCAGAAACATTTCAGAATAAATAACCATGACTATAAATTGCAGTCAATCCTGTATAGTTCCCGTCTCTCTATCTGGACTTTTAAATATCTATCTGGCTATTAAATAAAGAGGTAGAAAGATGGAGACATTAAACAGATAAAAATCATATTAAAATAATAATTTACAACATCACCATCAGCAGTAAGCAACATTATCAAGAACAAAATGATAATCACTTTGAAAACAAAAGATGATCATGATGAATCACGGTGCTGCATAATGGGAGTACTACAGCCAAAGAAAATTATAAATTTTATATTTAAAATGCAATAAATGTAAGGAATTTTGCAAAAACAGCACCAACAAAAATGAGGAAAAAAAATTTGCAAAAACAGCATTGGTATTGTACATTACAAGCACAAAGGCCAGAGAGTCAAGAACTGCACATATATATTTAAAGTTTATAACCTTGAATTTTATTTATTGTATTTTTTTAATAAATTGTACAAAAAAAAGTGGATGTGAGTGTAATAATAATCGTCATAAATTTATTTGTTAAGCTCTTTTGAAGGAAAAAAAAATGAAGTTTTTTTCCCTGTTGACAACTGCACAAAGAATGAATAACAAAAAAATGTCTTAAAAATAAATTTAAATGACTCTGATGGATTTAGCCATAGTCGTAGTCCTTTTCCATTATACATAATTTACTTAGTGGGCTTCTAATGAAATTTAAATCTAACCAAACTACTACCAGCAAGAATACTGCCCACCACATCACCACCATAAAATATTTGGACGACATTTCAGGCAAAAAAATATTACTTACGCTCATTTTGTTTTAAGCTTAAAAGTCAAGTCAAATAAAAAAAATTTCAAAAAACGAAAAAAAGGGGGTAGAAAGTTTTTTTTAATGGCAATTGTTCTTTTGTAATTAATCCTTCGAAAATGAGAGGAATAAAATAAAATTGCAAAATGTTAAAAAAAATCCTGTAATGTATGTGTAAACATTTTTAGGATGTGGGTATTATTTTCACTTTTAACTATAAACAAAGGGGAGAAAATTCCACCCTGTAAGATCGTACAGTGAAAGACAAAAAAGACATCAAGCACACAAATTGTAATTAAACCAAGTTTGATTGATTATTTAATACTTTAAAACCAATTACAAAACAACTTTGTTAAAAAGAGACGGTTTCCAAACAAGGGTTTCATCAATCATATATTAATAAAGATCGTCCTTGCGGCCTACGATACTATGGCCCAACGTAATAATGAGAGTGAGTACTTTCGTTTGGGCCTTACGATAAATAAAAAGCTGACGAGAATCCAGTTTAGAAAAGACTTCACAAAACGTCAAGTCATCCTCCATTCTCCAGTGTCAAAAAGTTAACCCAATTATTCTTGTATTTAGAAAGACCAAGAGTTTAAATCACCCGCCTAATGCGATAAGGATAAGATAAAACCTCAAGCATTTTTTAATAAATAAATATCTTGGGTCTGGTTGCCTCGATAGGCTAGTACGTAGCGTAGTGTTTTAGTCGTCTGCCCGTGGTTTCGATTCACAGATGCTCTGTTCATCACGTCGAACATACGGTCTTAGTTAGTTATAATATTATTTGTAATTCTATTCTAATTAAAAAATAAATGAGCCGTTGATTTTGAAAGTGGGACAAGTCCATTTTTGTATATGGAATATGTCAATTATAGATATTTGTTTTCATTATTTTGTGTGTAAACGTGGTAGAGGGCTCTTAATTCTGAAAGCGAGGAAAGTCCATTTAGTTCTAAGAAAATTCTTATTTTTTTAGTCAGCACTGTAAACATAATAGGATAGATTATAAATTTACGTTATCTGAGTCCACAAAATATTTTCAATATTAATATCTATTAATACTTAACAATATTTATGAATTTAATTAAATGTAAACCTTAAAATATCTCGAAATAACACAAATAAACGGAAAAAATAAATGGCGTCTGGCCCTCTTTTAAATTTACTCCGTCAGGAATTGCGTCCGGAACAGACGGATTTTCGGCATATCAAAACAACCTGAAGGTTGTCTATAATGAGCTGTGCCAAACAAAGTATTGATTAGCTGACAAAAACAAGGATTGGTAAGTGCTTTAATAACATTAACCTATTAACTAGATATGACGAAAAATTTCGTCAAACACAAAGTACTACTGCATTGTCAATGATGACGTTTTTCCTTAACAAAATATGAAAAATCCCCAGTTAAACAAAAGTTTATTCCCCGGTTAATAGGGAACTTGACCCGCCGATTGACCCTATGGTTTAGATTTTTTTACTAAAAAATCATTTTCTTAAATGGGACCCATACTCGTATTTTTAGCTGGACGCTTACATAAAAAAATTTAGTTTTTAGTTCCGAGACACAATAAAACTGCAAGTCGCAACGTCTTGCCAGAAATTTAAAGATCAGTAGCTACAAAAACTATGTTTCTACTCAATGCTTTTGCGTATTTCACTAGGGTTACCTCTGCTTGGTCTCGGCTTATGTAGAAAATCGGTGAAATAAACCATCAGATGAGCTGACTAAGGAACATTTTTAAGTAGAACATTTTTCGTGAGGAGAAAACTGAATCATGAGAGCACATACTTGGTGATTGTTTAGCCCTTTATGCATTTTAAAAAGAGGCACATAGGCGCTCATCAGGTAGTCAGTGTGAAGCTAGCACTAAAGGCACCAACCAATATTCTATAGGGGAATATATTATAGGGGAACTCTATTTTATCCGGGGTAGTATAATAGACCAAAAGGTCGCAGCGATTTTGGTTTGGATCTAAATATCGGTGAAATGATATTAATAAAAAATAAAAAAATGATATTTTTCAATTGAGAATTTCTTTTTATTAAAATTAATCAAAATAATGTATTTTTTAAGAAAATATGTAAATAAAAACACATTAAATTTTAATTATACGCTTTCTTTCCTACTATTGGACGCCCAGTTATTGCAATATGCACAAGTTCACCTAGAAGTAACAATATTCTTTGTTAGCGAGTTGAAATAGCAAAATTCCTTGTGATTGCGATTTTCAGCACACCAAATTTGTGACTACAAAACATAATCGCAATTTTCGCGATGAGTTTCAGCACATGGGCGGATAATAGAAATAACGCCACCGTTACAAGAAGGGTATAAATCAAACTCAAATATACTCAAACGAAACCACTTGAATTTCCGCCGTTTTATTATTACGATTAAATCTCCAAGATCAGTACGCGTGCAGACGATTGAAAAAATTCATATGGTTTTTAAATATACTGCGGGCGAGGTCCATAAAGTTCAAAGTACAGAAAATCTTGACGTGTAAAGTCCGTCCAAAGAATTAAAAGTATAGTGTGTCAAAACAATGACTATTTTAAATTGTCTATTAATTTATGGATTTCATTACAAAATAATTTATCTTTGGCGGCTAGAAACATACCAAAACGATAAGAAATTTTAATTTTTTACTTAAAAAAAGTACATATTCTAAAGGTACTTATAGTACTTTAAGCGAAAAGCATCATGTAGAGAAATAAAATCTCACAAAATCTTTCAACTTATTTCTCAGGCTATTTCTTGTTTATCTTTCTGTCTTCATATTTTTCCCTAAAGTAATGTTTTTAAGAGGCCACTTACTTTTGTCGCTTACTGTCTGTCGCGTTTGTTAATATTTTTAAAAAGGATTTTTTGAAGTAGTCAAGTAGCCAAACTTGTATTATTTGAAGTTTTACTTGCATTTACTCTTTCTTTTTCGTAATTCATTTTATATTTTAATTCATAATGTATGCAGAGCGTTGCAAATTATTTTTCATTTGCGTGTTGGTTGCAATTTTTTTTTCTAGATTCTTCTTTTTGTCTTCAATAGGGGGAAGAAAAAGAGAGAGTGGGAGTGATTTTTAACTCTTGTACAATATATGCATGCAAAATATGTTGGTGGTAGTTGGCTGGGAAGCCCTTAAAGCCTGTTTCTCTTTAAAAGAAATTAAAAAACGTCAAGAGTGTCAATAATGTCTGGCTTAACGAGGAGGCGAAATAACAACAACAATAAACAAGACAGACAATATTTTTGCCTATGGGCTTAAGGAAAAGAAAACACTAGAACGTTGGGAAATTACTACCAGAGGACATGTGGGAACTGTCTCAGGGTTTTTTTTTCTACTTTCATACGTAATGGACACAACATGTAACCGAACCCCAAAACAAATAATGACGACAGCATTACAACAATGCATTTATGAGAAAAACGTGCAATATTTCACTTTTTCAACGCGTAACACAAGGGTTTGTTGATGGATAAAGACTTGCGCTTGACTTTGAAGCAGTAATATAGCAGGCAGTAAAACACAAAATCATGGAAATTCCAAATTATAACACGCAATTGCAACAAGAAGACAAGTTGTTATTGCCAAATGCCCAAAGGTTGTATGCAAGTTTCACTAGATAATATGTAAGCAACTTTTCTTTTTAAAGGCTCGTAATTTTGATTAATCACTTCAATAGAATTCTAAAAAAAAAAACACAAACAGAAGAAAAAAAGTGGTAATAAAACCAATTTAAATGTATTTGCATATTATATTCGTATCTAGCCGTAAGGGTTACAATTTGGATTAACAAAAAAAATGCTCATTTAATGACGGAAATTACTTTGAAAGTGTTAAAAGTGATTCCTTATTCACGAACGAACAAACACGGAAATAATTACAACACGCATCAGCGTTAGTTAAATCCCTTATATTCTTCAAATAGCTATTAAGCCACATGCGTATAGAGGAAGAAGACTCAACAATACAAAATGTTTGCTTTGTTCTAAACTTAGAGAACGTTATGCAAATAAATTGTATGCAAGTTTTAAATGCTATCAAATTTTACAAACAATTTGCCAAACTAAACTATACTCAAGTTAAAGCCTTTTCCAACACTTTAGCAATTGTTAAGGTTTCTGCGGAAGCCACTTAAAAATGTAAGAAGGGGCGACTGTAAACCAATTACATACTGCTTGTGTTCAACTAAAACTCTAAATACTTTGTTTCAATGCCAGCAACAACATGGAAACATAAAAGGAAGGATAAATTTTGTTTATGGTCCTTCGAACCGTAATAAATTAAAGTTGCTGAAGTTTATGACTTTGCAACCTTTTGCAATATTGTAAAACTGCAAGGGAATGATGAAATCAAAAATATTCGCAAAAAATACTGGAACGTTTTGAGCTTTAAAAATCGGTTTCGTCAAGCTTAAAGGAAATAGGCAATTTGCAATGATAACTTGTGTGTGGACTTTTGAATCATAGGTTTAAGTAGCTTGCTTTAAAGACTTAATAACTTTTACACCAATTTCGTATGATTTAAAAATTAAAAAATTAAATTTTAAAAAAAAACTTAAAGTATACCAACTAAACAAGCGAGCGATTTTTTATTTTTATTTTTTTGCTATATGGTTTATCAGTGTAATTTCTTTCAGTGCAAAATAATATTCGTTATATGTGGCAATACCAAAAATTCTCAGTACGGTTTGCCATTTCACCTTGAAAAGACTAACAAACAAACAATGCTTACAAATCATTAGATTTTATTATAAAAATGTGTGAGAAATGTGTTTCTATCGAAAAATTATCTTAAGTGATGCAGCTCATTTTTGGTTCAATTGGTACGTCAACAAATGAATTGCCGAAATAGATGTGAAGAGCAGCCAGAGGCAATTCAAGAGTTGCCAATGCGCCCTTTGGTGCGGCAGTTGGTTGGACGGCGGCATCATTTGAGCATATTTCTTCCAAAACGGTCTTATGTGAGTCCCGCCGAGCTATCATACCTCTCACGGTACCCGAGGCACGAGTGAATACAATGCGTCCACCAAACATCCATGTGGCTCCGTGGTACCGGAATAACGCCGGTCAAGCTTTGTGACAAAAATGCTACTGCCAATTTAAAACCCAAACGACTCCGGACTAGTGGCCGGGAGGAGCAAGGTACAGTCCGATAGTTACCGACTTTTTTGCAAAATGGAAGAATTGGACTTGGATACTATGTGGCTTCAAAAAGACGGTTTTACATACTACACGACACGCGATACCATGAACCTATTTAAAGTCGAGTTTGGTGAACAATTAATAATACATATTGCAGCAGTACATTGGCCGCCAAGATCGTGTGATTTGACCCCACTAGACTATTTTTTGTAGGGATACGTGAAGTCTCTCGTGTAGAGGGACAAGTGAGCCACGATTCCAGCCCCGGAAGACATTACAGCAGCCATTGGTGAGATGTTGCAATATTGGAGCTCGTGGGTAGATCAGCTACGGCGTAGCCACGGGTAACATTTACATAAAAGAATATTTAAAAAGTGAACGAGAGGCATCATTTATTGCCCAAATGAATATTTCATTCACTTTTGCATATTTTCTGTTTGTTTTTTTCAATTTTCAAAACCCAAATGGTTATAAGTCAACCGCTAGTACAGTAGACTAACTATACTTTGTTTTATTAGGCCAAACAACTGGAATTTGGTAGCCTATCTTTACGAAGTCTTATGCAGACGTATTTCGTTTCAGAAACAACATTTTTTTATTTAAAATACACAGTAGCCTTCCATCTATGACACGAGTAGCTGCCAGTGTTCACATCACTGAACTCAGCGCCACAATATCAGGGTTTGTGTAGCAGTCCTTTGAGAATAGACACAAATAATGCTGCAAAGGTTGATAGCATTTTTTTAACATAGACCAGACAGAAGGATAATTTTTTAACGATTTGTAAATCAGTAATTATTTCATGAATAACTCTGAACAAGATAATAGTTGTTAAATTCTAAGCCATTTTTTATTTAATTGTTTCAAAATTAGTTTTTATTTATTATTTTATCATGATCTGTAGTAATTGCATTTAAACGACATGTTTTGACAAATTGAAGCCAATAAAACAGAACTCCAAGTGTATTTCATGATACAATATGTTTGTTCACAGATAAAAAGTAAATGTTCTACAAATAATAGATCATGTTAAGTCTCTAAAACTTAGCTAAAAAAGAACAACAAAAAAATTTAAAAAAATATACTGTTGGTAGGTTGGTGGGTTAGTTACTTGATTCTATATAATTCGTCTCTCTTCCTACGGGTTTTGCGTAGTCACGACAAATAAAACAAAATCGTCTTTTATAAGCATTTTTTGAAGATACAAGATTAAGGAAATTATTTTGTGGAAGACAACATAAGATTTATACGAAACAAGAAAAAAGAAAATCACAACCAACAAAAATATGTCAATCAAATTTATAACAATAAAGCAACAGAAATGCGTGGATGGATGGATATACAGAATACGTACATGCATATTGTATGTATGTACTGGATGAGTGTCTATAAAAATGTGAAATAATATTCATGTGGTAATACATCAAATATTCTAGAAACTTCCACAGAAAAATTAAAATCTCTAAAAAGAGATTCCAAGAACCGCTTCAGCATATGAGTAGGGATCAATAACATCGAGACTTTTTAAAATCAAGTACGATCATTGAACTTTATGCAACATTTTTCAAATTTTTTGTTCATATACCAAAGAGCTGGAAATATGTACATGTACTTTTGAGCTTAAGCTCCTTATTTCTTACTTTTAAGCTTAAGCTCCTTCCACGTCCATATGGACATATAAATTATTCAGACGAAACTAAAGGTAACTTGGATAAAATATATATCATTTAAAAGGCCTCTAAGAAACTTAAAATCGGGTAATATTCAGTTATTATTAGCGGTACTAAAAACTGGTATTTTCTTTATCCGTAACTCAAAAATAGATTTTTGTTGTACTCGATAGCGCTTATTAAAAAAATAGTATCACTATCCAGGTATTTCGACTTCGTTCATTTTTTTGTAATCAATGAGTATTATATTGGCCATATTTTCCATTAAAGATATAACAGATTTAACTCAGTATCGTCCGGCTTTTTTAAACCACACCAAACATGTTATTAAAAAATCAAAATCACAGAGTTTTCTGAATTGTTTTTCTCATCAACAATTTCTCGTACAAATGTAGACTTTCATTACGCCAAACAACATACCGTGATTTCTTTTTTTTAATTTTTTATCTTAATCGGTCATTTTTAGCTTTCGGTTCTTTAAGCCTAACCGTACTGATAACATTTACACACATAGATTTATGACACGATATGTTGCAAAAGCTTTCGCTTAGATATAAGATCTTGTTGTTTTGGGTAACTGAACATTGTGGGATGCGGATGCACTGGCTAGAAAATGCTTCATGACGCCCTATATTGGTCCCGAACCTTATTGTGAGGCACCACTTACTGTTATTCTCAATCTAATCAATAGGCATCAGAGACAGCGGAACACATATTATGTGAATGTAGTGTTCTTAATAAATTTCGATAGAAATGTTTCGGGACAAAATAGGGTTCACTGGGAGACATATCCACCATTATGGTTTCAAATCCGTTGGTGTTCATTAAGATCTGCTGAACAAACTATGGGGTAGAAGGGGCACTATATATGGCATGGGAGGCAGCGTTCTGCAATAGTTCCTGGTCAGAATCACAATTTTTGATAGTAGATTCTCGACAGGGGTACCCGTGTGTGTTGCAGCGTATATTACAGTTTAATAATATTTGGCTTTAAAGTACGTTAGAGTTAAAAATATTTTTTAGAACGAATAAAATGGTACTTTGAATTTCGCAGAATACAAATGATATCCTATTTTTCTTACATTATAATGGTTTCTAGTTTCGGACATATCGCGTGAGTCATTTAAAAAAAAAATTAAATTTAAAAATGCAATAAAACAAAAACAGTTTGAAATTTTGCCTAATTTATTTTTTAGTTGTGAAGTACAATTGTTCCGGTTAGAAATGAAACAATATTTCAATATTTCATATGTCCGCTACGGCTGGCCTTACAGTACGCCATTCGATGGGACCAATTTTCAAGTGTATGAGGTCGTATCTCGGCAACGGCATCACGAATGTTTGGCCTTCAAATGCTCAATTGTCTCTGGTTTGTCAGCATAACACTTGTCTACCGGCATCCCTCAGAAAATAGTCCAACGGTGTCAAATTGCAGCTTCTTGGCGGCCAACTGACATCACCATTTCGGCTAATCAAACGTTTTACGCAATAAATCGATTGTGTAATGAGATGTGTGACAAATTGCACCATCCTGTTGACACCAAATATCGTTCACATCAATACCATGAAGAACGGGCCAAAAAAACTCGGTTATCATGGTGCGATACATGGGCCAATGATGCCTCTGCTTCACTAGCCGCACGAAACAGTCACTCGTAATGGGTACATTGGCTTCTATAAGATCACGTTTAAGATTTCTGAGCCCCAAATACGACAATTTTGCTTATTGACGTACCCACCAAGATGATGAACTCTTTTTTGTCTTTGCTTTGGAAATAAATTTCCCAACGTTGCTAAAGCGTAAATCGATTCATTTCGTTCAGTGTAGATAATATACTGAATTTTGTGATAGAATAGAATGACATAAGTATTGCCAGATTCGAAATAATCGCTGGTTCAAATTTAAACCGATAGATAATCCACCCGATATGTTCATAGTTTCAACTAGAAAAAATGGTTCAAAAATTCGCATCGTTCTTAATGTTAAAAACTGAACTAAGAACTTAAAAAAACGATGTGTGTGCTCTGAATAAATTAAACATACTCTTCCTAAAGGCCAAGATAATGCCAATTGAATTACTTTGTCATACAGGTTTTTGCCAATATATCGAAAAATAAGCAATTATTTGAGAAAGAACGTTAAAACTGTGTCTAGCTTTTGTTCAGTAAATAGTTTCATATAGAAATCTAAAAAAGTATAAGTGTGACGTAGAGTATCAAATAGTCAGACTTGACCAAGTATAATTTTCTCTATTATTAATTTTTAATAATGATAAAAACTATACTCGTATTCTACAATATTATTGAATGAAATTGTATATCATATTTATTGTGTAATTATATCATATTATTGTGTGTTTGCAATGTTATAATTCCGTACAAAAAAAAAAAAAAAACCGGAAAAAGTATAATGTTGAAAAGAGAAAAAAAAACTAAGAGAATAACTCGTGGGTTGCTTTTAATACATATCTTACACAAAGGTTTTTGCAAAACTTTACTCACATTCACATTAGCTGTTTATTTAATACGAGGTTTAACAACAACCATATTTTTCGTTCTTTAAAATTGGCTGAGCTGAGCTAACGCCTAATAAATTCTAGTGCTAGTGTAAACGCAACAAGTTTTAACAAAAGAAAAACCACGAAAAAAAACTCTAAAAGCGATAAAAGACTTGTTCTACAGGCGTTTTTCTAGTTAGTTGTTGCTGTTGTTTTTATTTGACGACAAATATTAATGAATTGTGATAACACCCATTAATCCGTTAAATAGTGAAATAAAGAACAAAAGAAATTCAAAAGATAAAAAATCTATAACGATTATTGTTTAAAATAAAAAGCAAATATGATTTTAAAAAAAGCTTAAGAAACAAGCAAATTAAAGAAACGGTACAAAAAACCGTTGAAAAAAAATTTCAAAAGTAAAAAAAAAAATAAAAATAAACTAAAGATATTTACATATGTAAACGCTGTTTCTTTCGAACAAAGATCAGTGGCATCATGAAGTTTAAAAAAAATTAAAGAGCAGACATCTTTAAAGAAAAACTGAAACAATAGCACATAATAAAAATATTTATTTATAGCTTTTAAGAAAAAAAAAATAATATTGACAATTTATTTGATAGTCATCAACGTTAAAAAGAAACAACTTGCCTCTCGTACGTACTACAGAGTTCTAGAAGAAAACGGCAGTTATTTTTTAATTTTTTAAAAAGATTTTTTTGCTTTAAAGAAATACCAACAACAATGAATTATTTTTTTATTATTAATTTCAATATTCAAATATCACTTACTTTGTTTTCTTCTTCCTCTTTTTCTTTGTGTCAATTGACTTCACACATATTTTTTTCCTCATAAATTAATTTTATGAGTGTATTATACACAAACAACGCACAAGTTTTTTTTGCCATTTTTTTAAGTGGCACATAATTTACAAACTATTTTATAATTTTTCTTTTGCTTTACTATTAATAAATAATATTGTTGGTGTTTTCTTTGCAAATTTGTACGTCTAATTTTATATTTTTATATTTAACGCTCCTATTTACAGTCAGATATGGAATTTAACCCTTTATTGCCACAACAGCTGCTTATTAAAAAATGTTTACTTCTTTATAGAATGTGCATGCGTACGTACATATGTATGTTTAAATCATAATTTGAGCTCAAATAATAAGTTTTAAATTTTTGATAGATCAGAAAGAATGTAGAACATACTTGGTACTTAGTCTTTTGTTACTAAAAGTTATAAATTTCTTTTAAGTCGTGTATGTCCTCTACGATTGTGACAACGAATAAAATAACGGTTCGATTATGACAACCGAACGTTGGTTGTGTTGGCAGTTGCCGAAAATTGCAAATTAATTATTTTCAATTGCCATATAGACAACAGCAAATTACTAGTTGTCGTTCGCCAACGCATCTGAAGTTTAGTTGTCATCCATAGTCGACCAAAAAATATTATGTTGGTATTTTTCGGAAATCGAGAAGCCAGGTAAATCTCGCCGGTCACATTTGTCAAATATTTGACGAAAAAAAACGTGACCACTATTTTATAGAAATATTTCTTCTTTTATTATTTATTTTTTTAAATTAAGTAATTTGAAAGTCTAAATATTTTTTTGTACTTTATTTGTTTTCAAATAGTTTTTTAAGAAACGCTGACATAAAAATAAATCTTCCATAAAATGTTTCATTAAAATAGTGGTTTCTTTGTTTCGTCAAATATTTGAAAACGTGACATTTGTTGTTTCATCTTTCATTGTCGATTAAACTCAAAAACTATCTTTACGACTAGTACTTGGTAAATTTGAGCCTACTTCAGTAGTAGCATAGCTTTTACTGCTTTACTATCAGTAGTAGGTAGTCGTCATTACCAAAAAATCTTCAATCAACATCTTCATTAGTTCCGACGTCTGTGTCTCAACTAGTCTTCTGGAATTTTTTTTAAAAGGCTATAAACTTACCGAAATAACGACTTTATTGACCAACGATACGTACAAGCCCATATTAAAAATAAAGACAAATAATAAAATATTTAAAAAAAAAAAAACAAGTAAGGACTAAGTAAGGATCACCACCACCCCGGCTTAGCAAGGATCTTCAGCACTACACACATTCATATGGAGGCTACAGTAGGTAGATTAATCATCTACTTAGTGTGCAAATAAACTTGATTAATTAAACTGATACAAGGCATATGGTTTGTGGAAAGCGAATATACTCCCTAGAGCAATGGAGACGAAAGAAAAATATTTATTATAAAGGGTGATTTGTTTGATATTTGGTTTTTTAGTGTAAAGGAAGTTTCGTGACATGTGGCAATGCGAAAAATGTTCAGTAAGGTTTGTCATTTCAACATGAATAGACTAACAAACGAACAACGCTTACAAATCATTGAATTTTATTATGAAAATTCGCGCTGTGTGAGAAATGTGTTTCGTAAGAAAATTAGCGAAGAATTAGAAAATGCAGCGACGAAGCCCATTTTTAGCTTAATGGGTACGTCAACAAACAGAATTGTCGAATCTGGTGTGACAAGCAGCCAGAGGCAGTTCAAAGGCTGCTAATACACCCCGAAAGATGCATCGTTCGGCATTAGTCGACCATACTTTTTCAAGGACGATTAAAATCGTCACGGTTCACTCGATTGCACAAGCTATAATGCGATGATTTTGTTTTGTTATCGTGCGTTTTTTTTTTTTTTGCCAAAAAAGGGAAGAATTGGACTTGGTTTCCACATGCCACACCGCACGCGATACCATGAACCTATTGAGAGACGAGTTTGGTAAGCAATTATTCTCACGTTTTGGAGGAGTCTATTGCCCGCCAGGATCATGTGATTAGACCCCACTAGACTATTTCTTGTTGGGATAAGTAGTCTCTCATATACAGGGACAAGCCAGCCATAATTCTAGCCCTGGAAGACAACATTGCAATTGCCATTGGTGATATACCGGCCGAAATGCTAGTAAGAGTAAGCCAAAATTGGAGTTCATGGATGGCCCACCTACGGCATAGCCGAGGGCACCACAAAATTAAATTTTTCATTTCTGTTTTAAAACCAAACCTGTTAAAAATCACACGTTACAAGTAACATAACTATATAAATATATAAGAACTTAAAATTTATTCATTCATTTGAAAATTCGGACTTCGTAAGAACCTATAAACACTAGATAGAAACTGTTGGAGAGAAACTGATCTTATCAGCAGAAAATTAAAAATGCATTAATTTCTTAGTGTAATTTAGAAAACAATATGTTGCTTTAGAGAACCGATGTTCATCTTGCATTGCATAATGAGTAAAGCGAAATATAAGGAAATGTAGTTGTAAGTAGCATACAGCGATGAAGGGTTAATTAAGAAAATATTTTTTTAAGTAAAATAAAAACTAGTTCAGAATGCTTAAATACATTGAATATATAATTTTTTCAACGTCACCCATCCCATATAGGATGCAAGTGTGATAAAAAAAATTACTTAAAATTCAAAATAAAATGCTTTAGGAAAGAAAGATACGAAATCTTTGCTAAAACATGTTTTTTGTTTAAATCAGTGAAAATAAATTAAATGGCATTTAAAAAATAATTGATCGAAGTAATTTATTAAGTTTATAAACAATAAATACCGCTCGTTAATTAGAAATCATCGGAATATTCTCCTAAAGACTATTAACAATTCCAGATAAAAATAAACGATTTAATATCTTGATACAAATCAAACGACTATAGAAAATTAATCATTTAAGAAATAATATTAAAATAAATTCAAGGACGGAAGAAAACGAAAATAAAAAGAAAAATGTTAAAACCATGAAACATCGAATGGCTATTATGCATATCTAAGATGCTGGTTAGCATTAAAAAACATAATGGAAAGTAGATCCATTATTTTAATGCAAAGCACACAAAATCTTATGTCAAGTCTGGTTAATCAGAAGAATAAACACCAAAGCCTACAGTCAGAGTCAATAAATAGTATACAGCCGCATGAAGTGCTTTCTAAGTAGGGGCTTTAATTCCTTGAAGTTCGAACGCTTTTTTAAAATGAAGTATCATTTTATTCACAACTAAACATACTATTTTAAAAAATCAAAAAATAGTACGGTTACTGAACTGTGTAAAAAAATATTTGCTTAAAAAATATAACAGATTACTTAAGTTTACCTAAGTAAAGTCGACACCATTTAAGAGGTCTGTTTCTCTTCTTTCCAAATCCGCCAGGAATCGGTTAATATTTAGCTAAGTTATTAACTTGTAGGGTAAATTCTTGAAGGTACAAAAAACCGTTTTTTTTTTACCTGTAACTCCATATTTAGAATATACAACATTGATCAAAAAGTTTCCGGAATAACCCCCGTGTGGGGGCTTTTTTTAAGTTGGTACATCTGTTGTTGATATTCTCGCTAAATCTTAGCGTCATAGCTTGACATTTGCAAAAGCTACGTAGCCAAGAGTACATGTATCTCTATGTGGTGGCGATTTATTACAATTTTGACCATGTTGAGGTCGCAAAACACATGATTTACGATCCATTTAACAGATCATTACTGGAGATGAGACGTTGGTTTACATGCAATCCAGACATCAGACAAGTGAATGGCGTTCATCAAATGAGCCGAGACCATTTTCAGTCAAAAAAGAAGGCATTGCCTACGGTTTTCATGGATTACAACGGTGTAGTGCATCATGAATTTTTGGCAGAAGGCCAGAGAGTAAGCATAGTATTATTTGGACGTTATGAGATGTTTGCGTGAAGCAATTCGCCGAAAAAGACCAGAATTGTGGACAGAAAACTTGTGGATTTTGCACCATGATAATGCACCGTCGCACTGTACGAAAAATGCAACAAGTACCATCCAACAGCCATAAAATTCACCTCATTTGACTCCCTGTGACTTCTTTGTGTTCAATCAAGTTAAAAAATCATTACGGGGAAAGCGTTTCAGCAGCCGAGAGGCAATAATGGAAAAATCACAGAAAGCACTGATGGACATACCGAAAATGGAAATGAAAAGCTATGACGCTAAGATTCATAGCCTGATAATAGCCTCTTCTATAAAAACTTGTAATACATACGTTATCTAAAACTGGCTTGATTTTTGATTAGGGCTTTTAAACGAGCAGAATTGGCTTTGGGTTGAAATTCAAAAAATGTCAGAAATGTGCTTACTTTCCTTGCAATTGTTGAATGATTTTAAGGTGCTGGCGAAAATTAATTTTCTTAATGTAGAATTTCAGGCGATTTTAATTTTTTTTTGCAGCTTATGAAAAAAAACAACTTTCAAAATTTATTACACAAAGTGCACTTATTTTCAATGTTTTCAGTTTAATTTATACAAATAAACAATAGGAAATCGTATTCAATATATCGAAATGCCAGCTACGCATTTCATCCCTTTACAAACACTCTTTAATGAACACTTTAATGTTTTAAAATTACTTGTTTACCTCAAGTTTAAATTTAATGTTCAACTGATTGCTAAAATCCTTTTCTATATATTTTAACATTTTGTAGTACTTCTTCTCTAATTTTATTTTCCTAAAAGGTTAAATGATTTAATAGCAACGCTTTGCTTTTAAACACAAGTGTGTGACATTTCTCAATTCCTAAGCAAAAAACATATTGAGAACGGAGATGAGGCTAAAATAGATACAACAAATACTCACATAAAAGATGTTCCCGAAAATTGCAGTCAAAAAAGAAATAAATAGTGCAGACACACAAATTGCCGTGTATGTTTGAGGTATTTTTGGTATGTTTTCCTTGAATTATTTTTAAATGCGGTAGTCAGCAAAAATAACCAGCAAATCTAATTCTTGCATTTGCAGCATTAAGCAAAGCACCACAGGGGACGACGACATCATGATTTTTAAAGGAAGGAAATAATTTTTAGCTCATAAAAACAAAATCAATAGCTGATTTAAGATAAAAATTTAATGAGACAAAATAAATAAATAAAAAATAATAATTTATTGATTTTTCTTTTTTTTGCGATAAATGATGGTTTTCAATTTTGCAATATGTTTCGTTTGTCATTTCCTTTTATTATATTTTAATCACATTTTTTTTTTTTTTTCAAATACAGCAGGGACAGTATGTCAGGCAGCCAAACAACTGTTAAAGTTAAACACGTGCGTCTGCGTGCAACAGACATCTGTTTAAATGTATGGTCAAATGATGTAAAATATCGGGCGATTTTTAAGAGCTTTCGGATTTGGTTAAAAAAACAATAATAAAGAGATACAATTTAGAGAAATGTATGAAATTTTTATTTGAGTCGATTACTTCCTACTTGGCTTTCCTGTGAACACGATCATAAAACTCTATGACTTTGGCAAATGATTCAAGACAAGACTGGGTAATAGGAGTTAGTTGGGAGGTTTGAAGACTACATACTCCTTTAGAGAAGAGACCATTCTGTGGTACACGGATGGGTCAAAGACGAAAGGTGGTACAGGCGCGGGAGTGTTTGGCCCTAGGAGGCAATATTCGGAACCTATGTGAAAACTCGTCAGCATATTCCAGGCGAAAGTTTATGCAATTGAGAGATGTTCTGAATTTAAACTGGAGAAAATATATAGAGGACAGGACATAGTCACACTATTACGCATATTCCAGGCGGAGGTTTATGCAATTGAGAGATGTGCACAATTTAACCTGGAGAGAAAATATAGAGGACAGGATATAGCCATACTATCTTAGTTAGGCCAACATTCGAGCACTTGGCTCCTTCGAGGTTGACTCAAAGCTAGTTTAGGATTGTCTGGGCAGGGGCAATAGGGTCAGCTTATGCTGATTCCTGGTTCATGTAGGAATTCCGAGAAATGAAAGGGCCGATGAACTGTCCCGAAAGGGAGCTTCCACTCCACTGGTGGGGCCAAAACCCTTATTTTGTGGACTGGGAAGGGAGCCCTGGGAGGGCTGTACGGGCTGAGTCCATGTAAACTTTTGTTGGGTAACTATAAGAGGAGGATATTTGAATTCTGCATAGGAATGCTCAGAGATAACCTGAGGAAACTGACCGGGCTTTTGACCGGTTATTGCAGGCAATAAATATAATAGTCTCAAGCCCGATGTGCAAATTATGTGATGAGGTGATCGCATCGCCAGAGCACATAATGGGTACATGTGAGGCATTGATGCACTGTATGTAGGAGGAAGGAGCAAGTATCTAGGTACCTATCAGATACTATATAGGGAGGTATTGCGGTTGGTACCAACAGACATCCTGAATTTCTTCAGATCGACGAGGTTGGGGAAGACATTATAGAGAAACCCTCCCTGTATGAAAGGAAAGGTTGCAGTACTTTTATATCTCAATGGTAATAATAGATTGCTTTCTTACAGAAATGCCCCTTTATTTCAATATTTAACTAGGAGTTACGTTAATGAGCAGTCGTTAAAAGTAATGCGTCGCATTACTGTTCTATGTACATACTTACCGCTATCAAATTCTGTTAGTGTTAATTGTATATGCATTAATGAAACACATAGAAGGTCTATTCGTTCACTTACCTAAAAGAAAAATTAAAAGAAAATATTTATTAATAAAATTAAGAATTTGTTTGACAAATAAAACACAAAATCAAATCATTTTCTCTTCTCAGCATAAAAATTACAAAGTTAATTTATTGATCATGTTGTAAGGTTCAATAAACATTTTTATATTAATTTCTTGCTTTTAATTCCATAGAAAAAAACTAGACTTGAATTTTTAATATTTTTCCATTACAAAAGAAAATTAAACAAAATTTTAAAACATTATAGTAATAATACAAGTTTTGCATAAGTAATGAGTAGAGAACGAGTGATTAAATTGAATAAATGTAATGGATAAAGGCAATTGTTGTAGGTGGTAACGATTTTTGTAATAATTCAATTACATAAAACAATTTAAATTGAAATAAAAATTCCTCTCGTCGTATGAAAAGCGCGTAGACCATATTTGTTAAAAAAAAAAAAACATGAAGCGGCATAACAACAGTCCATTAAAATAAGGACTTTAAAATTACTTTTAACCATTTGCAAATTTTTATTGTTTGTTAAGGCAGCCCAGCCCGGCTCCTCTGTTGGTTCACGTCAACAATTAAATATGTCTTCAAAGAACTGCATTTATAATGAATAAAATATAAAAATTTATTTAAAATGAAACAGAAATAAAAGGAGTTGAATAGTAGATTGCATGTTAATGATTGAAAGAAATAAAATTGAAATTGTTGGCTCGTGCACAATATTTCAGCAGCACAACTTCATTTGATAGCTAAGGTAAGCAGCTAGGGAGAAGGGGCAGGCCCATTTTTGTTTTGTTTGGTGGATTGGCTGGCCGGTTATTGAACTAGAAGACTGGCTATCAAAAAAGAAAATTGTTGATTTATTTCCTGGTAAGAAAATTCTTAGTAATTCTCGTTTTTTTTTTTTTTAATGAATTAAAGAGTCAAGTTTCATTCTTCTACATTTTGTTTTAATTTTACTATTGCTCATTATTACTATGATTAGTAATCGGCATCGTACTCATTTTTATTATATCAATTAATTTTATAACCACAATGCAACCAACATTGTAAGACAAAATTCATTACAGGCTCGTTGACTTTTTGTGTTAAAAAATCATGTTTAATAAAAAAACAAATTCCTCTTTAAAGCCTAAATTAAGAATGCATTACTTATGAACAAAAGAAAAGCAACCCATTAAGATTCATTCTTGAATGTAAGAAGTTGAGGAGAAAAAAAAAACAGCTGAATTTCAAATGATGATCATGAGTTCTGTGTCTGGCTTGTTCATAAACTTTTTTCATAAGAATTACTCGGTTTTTTTCTCCATTGTGATTACGTTTTTTGTCTATATTTTTCGTTTAATAAGTAAATGAATTAATTAAATGCTTGACTGCCTGTTGATATATGAACTTAAGTTTTAATCATAATTATTATCATAAAACGTCAAGATTGGATTTGATTGAAAGCAACTGTGAACGAAGATCTTGGCAAAGATAATAATTGTGCTTTTGAATAAATGATGATTTGTAACGAAGACAATCGTTCTTTTCGTCTTCTTCTTTTATAAATAAAACTCGAGATGAATATAAATAGAAGTTCAAAAACAAAGTCAGTCAAAATAAAGGGTGTATATCTTTTAGGGATCTAAAGTAGGACACTACGGTAACTATCATAAAGAGCATTATACTTCTTAAGGTTCAATTAGACGAGACTTAACATAACGCCAAAGTTGCAACGTAACTGTAACTAGAAAAACAGCAGCAATATAGTTTGCTCGTCTTCGATTTGATAATTTTGATGTAAAAGATGCAATTCGCTTGGCCAATCACTTAAAAAGTCGATAAAATTATGGAAAAAATTGAGAAAGACCGGCACATAAGCAGCATGGACGTTGTGAGGGAACTAGCACTCATCACCAAATACATGTGGGTGCCGCATGAACAAACAGTGAAGAATTTAATGAACCGAATATCCTTTTGCAATGCACTGCTAAAACGGAACGATATCGAACCATTTCTGAAGCGAATGATTTCGGGCGATGAAAAGGACGACAAAAGGTAAAGCTTCGCTGACGGTGGCAAAGCCAGGATTGACATTAAATAGGTACTTCAGTGTGTCTGGTGGGAATGATTTAATATGAGCGTCTACAAACTGCTTAATCGACTGTTCTGACCTCTATTGTCAACAATCGAGATTGAAGCGAACAACTCAATTAAAACAGCCAGAATTGATCGACAGAAAAGGTGTTAGGGAACTCAACACCATGATAACGCCAACCCAAATATATATTTGATGACCCGGCAGAAATTGAGAGATTGGCTGGGAAGTTTTGATGCACCCACTATATAGCCCAGATTATCATTTGTTTCGTTCTCTGCAGAACTCTTAATTCTGTAAATTGTCATTTCGTGGAGTCCTGCAAAAATCAGTTGAAAGCACCAGAAAACCCAGAAAACTTATACTGATGGTATAATGGCTGAACTCCAAAAATGGCAACAGGTTATAGATTAAAATATTGTATTTGGTTTAATAAAGCTTATTTCAAATATAAGAAAAAGGTGTTTCATTTTTGGTCAAAATTGTAATCGAACTACAACATTTTATATCGTACTTTACTGATTCTAACAAGAATCTTACAGTCGTACAGTATAAATTTTTATTTGAAAATAAAGGATTTAATCAGAGATAATAAAAGAAATTAGGTTAGGTTATGTGGTTCGCTCTCGATTTATGATTTCACTCGGAGGCTCTATGTTTCATTGCGCCACCCTTATAGAACAGATCCATTAAAAAGGCCGAAAGGCCGGACATGGGAGAGTTCAAAAATTATCTCCACCCGAAAATTTCAGTTCCATTGCATGAGCCAACCGACACATTCCTAAGGCAGTCCAGATCATAGCAATGAAATGCACTCAGGTGTTTTAATCTAAGCTCCCACAGAGCGGAGCAGTTACAGAGAAGCTGTTGTACCGATTCGTCCTCCTCCTCATCCTGACAGCTCCTACAGTAGCCATGATCAGAGCGTCCCATGCGCTCTGACATGTGAAATATAATACATGAAAAAAAGGAAAGATCTCAACATCAAAAAAGGCAGAAAAAAGTCAAAACAGTATGCACAAATCCCGGGATAAATATAATAACTTATTGCTGCTGATGAATACGAGTTTAGTTCAAATCCACCATCATATCTTATTTGATTGTTAAATAAATCGCAAAACTCAGTATCAAAAAATCGCTTAAGTTGTAAGGCATTGTATGCACATTTTTAAAACCAACATTTACAGTTTTGTTGTAAAAAAAAACAATTAAGAAAAAAATTAGACAAACTTGGGAATATCTCAAAACTGAATTTTTCGACTTAAGCTATTCTTCCATATCGAGAGAGATATATATGTATTCATTTATTTTCAACTTCAAATTTGTTCCGAATTTACTGAGGGATAAACTTATAACAAATAAATTAAATAATAAAAAATTAAATAAATAATGTGTTCAAAATAGTACGGAACATTTCTATGACGAAAAATGCAGTAGTGATTCATGTATGACGAGATAATTCGTCATACCCAGTTAATAGGCAAGACAAATGGAATTGTGTTATAGGATATCAAATAATATGGGGTCACGGACAATAACTCCCTTATTTATATATATTTCTTTTAATTTCTAATGACTAGGCAAAATATAATGACAACTTCAAACACTCCACCGCTTCAAGTCAAACGAAAACAAACAAACTGTCAACTTTATTCATTAAATTTTCTGGAATATTCACTTTTGCAAGCGAAAATTAAATACATTATTATTGAATATAATAATCATACATTAATGTTTAAAAAAATATTTGTAGGTATGTGGTGTTAAAACAAAAATAGCTTATTTTTTCTCTTGAAAAAATATAAAAAAATTAAAAAGCATTGATTTCAATTATGTGCGAAAACATTAATCAATGAACCATTAAAGATTTTTTTGTACCACTTAATAATAGACATAAAAATAACATCTATTCACTTTTGATTTCTTTTGATTTCTATAAAAATATACAAAAAAAAAAAACAACCTCTTCTTGTAAAACTATTCATGACCATATTTGTCATCAAAAAGTTTTAATACAATATTAAAAAAAAGAAAAATACAAAAAAGCTAATGGTTGTTGTATAGCTTTAAACAAACTGAAAGTGAATTTGAATTTGAGTTTGAAAACAACTTTGAATTGGCTTTTGCCATAAATGGTTTGTATGTTTCACAATTCGAAAATAATAATAAATAATTGTAAAGTACGAGTATTTAAGATATGAAACAGCTTAAAAGTAACTTTAAAAAACAAATAAGAAAATAAGGATTGATCAGTTGAGACTATATGTTGACCTACACAACGCCTCTCAATTGCATAAGTGTTAAATTAAAAAATGGTAATTTATGTGTGTGTTAGAACCAAAAAAAATAGCCCAATGTAGAAAATATAGATTATTTTATGTCAAATTTCATACTGAAACAAACAAACACCCAAAACTGCCCATTTACCGCTCCAATGTAGGAAGTTTTATCAGGCCCAATCTAGCCTTATACATAATGCCATCATATGTCATCTTACAGAATAATAAAAATTGCCTCTGTACAAGGGTTGGCAAAAACTCAGGTATAAAAATATCCCCCAATCCACCGGGTTTTATTGGGTTTTATAACTGCTTCCATATTTCGTTCAATAAAACAATATTTATTTGTTTGTTAGACCAATTACGTTGTTTTAGTATTTATAATGCAAATTTGGACTCTTGGTGGAATCAAGACGAAATTGTGTACTATAAGTTACTAAAACTCGATGATCGGAGCAGACTGCAATTACTTCTTTTTAACCGCGCATTATAAGAAAAACAGCCGATATAAAGATAAACATAATTAAGTAATTCTTTTGAATGACAACACTCGGGCTCACCTTACAGAAGTTGCTCTACAACTGTTGAAACAATCGTCGCCGTATTCTCTGAAAACTTCTGACTATTGGTTGTCACTTTTTTTTAAAAAATATAATGTCGGCTTTAAAAAAGGATCGCCTTAAAAGACGAAAAGTTTTTCTGAGACAGAATTCGAAAATTGGCTTAGAGGCCGGAAAATATGTAAGCAGTTATTTGATAAATTTTTATTTTAATATATTGATTAAATCTTTGACCTCTATCCTAAAAAAAAAAAAAATCACGTGAAATCTGTTCCCATTTCACTAATTTATTTAATTTTAAATTGTTTTCTGTACTATTTTGTAGAATTTTTTACTTTTTTTTGTTCATGGGAAAAAATTCACGAGAATATTTTATTTGCCTTTTATACACGATAAGTTTGATTATTATTGCTTTACATACCTAAATTATACTTATTTTTATTGTAAATAATCTACAAAGACCTTTAAATAAAGAGCCCAACCCTGCTCTGTAGGGACTCAATTAAATCAATATGACACTGATAATAAAGACGTTAAGCAACTGATGCTCGGAGTAACGAGTGAAATATATAACCGTCAGTGAATTCCATGAATCATTTCTTTGCAAAATCTAGAACAGCCCGAACTTTACTAGTGAGCATAATAATATTATCAATTAATGACAGTTTCCTATCCTACATAAAAAAGTAGTAACGGTCTCCAACGGCAGGAATCTATTGTATATATAAATGGAATTACACTTCTGAGAGAAAAAACCATATGTTTACATTTTCTCTGGTTGAGATCTATTAAATTAATTCTGCGCCAATCAACAAAGCATCATTACTTCGTTGCAGAACAGAGTCTGCCCAAAATCATCATCAGAAGTAAAAAATAATTTAACATCATCACTATACATACGAATACCACAAACAGAAAATACTTAAGAAATAATAAGAACAATATCGGATTCTAATGGCTACACTGCGAAATGCCGGAAAAAGAATTCTCTAAATTCTAAAAGAGAGGTAAAAGGTATAAATAACATCAGTTGGAGCACCAGCAACAAAGTTCCTAAATACCCGCGTAGTAAATTCAAGAAGGTAACAGTCTATCTATCCTTTAACAAACCATACTGAAATAGGGACATAATAGACTTCAACTAAATAGAAAGATAATCAGTCAGAAGTTTCTCTATTAGCTTAGGAATAGCACTAAGCGTTTATTGCGAACATATTTTGTTGCTCCCTTCAATGAATTTTCATTAGTATAACAACATCAATATCGAACTAAGTTGTACGGCCTCTTCGTGTTCCTTATAAACTTTTCCGACTGTAGAAAGGTTATAATTCTGTCTATATATTGCTTTAAACATGTTTAGATTAAATTTTTACGCACGTTAAAGGTATAATTTGTGGAATTTCTGTTTGAAGGTTCCGACCAAAGAAAAACAATTTCAGTCAAACTTATTAGGTTTAGAACCAACATTTTTTCAAATTGTCTTCATAACAACACACTAACGGCTTGTTCCTTTCAATTTCCATTAAGATAGATACTCTTGTGTAGGGGTAATAAAGTGCGTTTCTAATGCCCCTACAAATTAAGTATACCGTGTTTCTTACTCAAAATTGTTATTTTTGATTATCTTATCATCAGAAATAACAAAAAAAAAAAATATATATATTTTTAGATAATACTCGTGGTAACAACACTAATTGCACAATCAATAAGCGGTTGATTTTATTCGCATAATCGCGCCTGGCAATGATTTAAAAATTTGCTTTCATTTGGCGACACAGTTTTTGTCAATATTTTAAAAAAATTACCATTTAGAGATAAAAAAATAGAATTTAAAGATTTGAACTTATTTTGAACGCTGAAGGCTGGAAAAATTCGATTGCATTTTTGTTATAAAGATATGTTTGATTTTTTATGAAATTCAAATAATTAAACTGATTACACATAAAATAAATTCATTTTGATTCATATTGACTCGGTTCGTTATTCATTATTGATTATTTCTCTCTATTAAAAAAGGTGCCGTCTTTCAGGACACTAGGAAATATGAACTATGTCATAAGTTCTTTAGTGGACAAAAATTTAAACTGCCAGGAACTATAATCTCTTTAACTGATGGTCAGAGTGTTATATTAATATTTTACTTGTTTAACGGACCTTTCCTTTTCCCCGGGGAACAATTATTAAGCTGAACTACTGGTTAATTTGATATACGAATTTGGAGAAAAATATATTTACAATGAGAGGCTGCCCACTCAAAATGAAGTTGCATTCCAACCAATATCGCTGTCATTAAACCAGGGGATGTTTAGATAATATTCAACCACTACTCCCTTGGCTACTACATGCCGACAGTCAAGTCGTAAATTTTTATTCGGCTGTCTCTTAATGCAGAGCTCACGAGCCTTTGTTGAGCATATCGTATTAGAACCTGCGTTCAAAGTTTTAAAGTTAACAAGCTAGCTATAATGCGGTTTTAAACGACTGTCTGTGGCTAGAACACGTTGACATCGATATGCCATGTAAATGCAAAGATGTCGAGTTCATTTTAAGGGAATAGAAAGCGATTCTTTGCAGATAAATTGTGGCGTATGTTCACTGACTAACACTCTTCCAGTTGATATCGGAATTGGTAATGTTCAAAATGAAAACCAGATGGCATTCAGTGAAAATTTAAAGGAGTCCATATGACCTCGACTACGCCGACGACAATTGTCTTGTCATATACGCTGTCTGGCCTGCAGGAAAATGAACCGGCTGCAAATCAATGGTGCTGCCGTTGGATTAAAAATTAATGTCAAGAAAACGAAGATAATGATATTATAGACAAATAACACCATACCAGTACTGCTCAAAGGTGATGTACTAAAAACTGTAAGAGAGTTATGTTACCTTGGTAGTGTTATAACCAAGAACAGAGGCTCTAAAGCTGATGTCAACAGCAGAATAAGCGCGCCATGACTACGCTTTACCTGGCAGAGTATTTTCTTTGGTGTTACTGAATAGTAGTGAAACATGGATTCAATATTCAAAAAGTTAATTAATGGCGTTTTCTTTTCTATAAAAAATGTTGCACTTTGTTGCCCTTACTTTTTTGGTGTTAACTTTTTTTAATTTACTGTAATGTAAGGGTGCTGTGTTTACCTCTAAAGTTATTGTCTTAAAAAATTTTTGATAGTTCTCAATTTTTGACAACGTTTTATGGCAAAGAAAAAACGACGTCTAACATTGTTTGTCAGAAAAGACAACGAAATAAGTGCCATACGTGTATTCTGAAAATCTTTTGGCTTCGACGGATAAACAACCTAAGCACTATGAGATAAGAAAATAAGGATGTTACTAAAAAAAATTGTTGTTTTAAAACAAAGCCAAATATAACTTAGTTGTTGATTCATTTGAATGCTTTCTTCTGTCGTTTTTACAATACAATTAGAGAATTAGAAAAAATGTCCTAAATATTTCCGTTTTCCAAGTATCCTTTAACCATATCCGGTAAATTTATGTCCTTTTTTTTGTTAAATACATAGTTGCCGTTGAAAAAAAGAACATTAAAGTATTTTTACTTTAAAGAAACATTAAAGTATTTTTACTTTAATTTCTTTTTTAACTATTATTGAATTTTTTTATTTGGCTGGTCACGCGATATTTAAATTTTTCTTTTACTCCTTTTTACAAATAACAACTATAGCCAGCCAGACTACGAGTATTTAAAACGTCATTTATTAATAAAAAGAACATTGAACTTTTTCATAAAGTTAAAAAAAATGGTGATAAAGTAATAAAATTCATAATAAATAAATTAAAGAAGTCGTAAATTTATTAACAGTAAATATGTGGCACGAATCAGATAAAAGCTTTGCAATTTGCATTGGGAAACTAAACAGAAAATCTGCCTTGTAAGAAATTTTAAATGGAGAAGTAATACCTGCGCACTGCTCTGTTTCTTCTTTCTAGTGAAATAAGAAGACTGCTCCGCGAAAAACGATTATTTTTCGTTATGCTCGTCTTTCTCGTAAACTACTCTAGGCGCGTTATTGAAGGCTTAAGCTACTGCAGCTTCTTTTATGTTTGCCTATGCATTAAATTTTTTCTAAAGTTTTGATAGCTTAAAATATTGCTTACTTTAGTAAAAAAAAAAAACCTCCACAGTTATATTTAAAGCGAAGAATATTCTTCTTCCATTATTCATTACATTCGCATTAATTTTTTTTTTTTAATATAAATATAACAGAATTCATCCTCCTCTTCACCTACAACATTTCACTTATTAAAGAAAATTAAAGGCAAAACATCATTATTTATTACGATAAATTGACTAAACACATTACGAGCGCCTTCCCCCGTGAAAAGAGAGTTTGTTGCAACCAGGTTCTCTCTTGATAACTACCAGCCTGCCAGCAGCCGATATCGCATTTACACACCTTTTTCTTGTTTTTTTTTTTTTTTCTTATTTAATCAAAAGTCGAAGAAGAAAAATATATTAAAACGAAGAAGTAAAAGGCTTAAACTTGTTAACTGGATTTATTAAAACAACATTTTATATGTGAGTGGCTTTAGAGAAGAAAGACAAGAAATTGAACTGTTAAACAGCCTACTGATAACTTTTTTGTGTTTAAAAACTTGGGAGACTTTAGCCTTCTTTTCCTCTTATATTTGTATTTAAAAAAAAAAAAGAAAAAGGAAAAAAATTCTATTTTATTTGGTTATAACTTTTGTAATAAAAATAAATCAGCCCATCTTAGTTTTGTTGAAAGTGGGAAAACAAAAGAACATTTTTATGTTTTTCCTCCTTAGAATATAAATAACAAATTTAAATTGTACCAATATTATCTCCTTTTTTGTGAAAAGAAAAAATAATAAACACCTAAGTTGATTTGTTTGATTGCCTCCTTCATAGTGATTAAATTTTTAGTCATTTGTCATGATTAAATTTATTTAGAGGATTCACGGCTGCAACCACCAAAGAACCACGCACCTTCATTTATTTATGCATCCATTTATTCGCTCACTCACTCACTCAATATCAACTGACACTCACTTTGAATAGTTAAATTTTATGCGATGCACGACAAAATCTTTCTACATGACTTCTTGTCATCATGACGTTGTTTTCAGTGTTTGAGTGGGATGGTTGGATGGTTCGCATAAATACCCTACACAACAGTTGTTATTAAAACAATTACAGTGATAAAGACAACGATAACGTAGCTCTCATTACAAAGGGTATTCCGCTAAAAATGTTTCACATCAAAAGTGACAAATTTCCATTGACTTTACAAGTCATATGCAGTAGAGACAGTGAAAACTAGACACACAATGATACGTAAGAACTTTATGTAACAATAGTGAAAAGTCTCACACGATGATTTATTGATGAAGCCGCGTGACAATGACACAAAATAAGGCAACTTTATTGTAGTCTGAGTCGACATTCTGAAATTTAGCGACATTGTCTGTTATGAGTCGACTACATGCTGAACGTTGCAAAATTTTGTTTGCAATACCTCCCAGTTAACGAATAAAGCACTAATAATTCTTGATAATATTGTATGTCAGGAATCCTGACTTAGGACTCACTAATAAACGGACACTTGCAAGACAAAATCAACTTTTGTCATCTATGATAGTTTGCACAATTACTTTATGCTATGTTCGCACGAGCCGGTTTTTCGTCATTCGCTCTGTCATTCATAATACAACCGCCGATTATGAAATTAATTACATAAATTTCCATACAAAATTTTGAGGGTGATTCACTCAAATTGTAAGTAATTTTATTTATATTACCCTTTGTATTACTGCAAAATCAGTGCAAATTTATTAAATTGACCTCCCTAAAGTATGCTGTCAAGTACAAAAAATAAATGAAAAATAAAATAAACGAAATAAAGAGAAACAAAACAATGGCTGCCGTGCGAACGCTAGAATCTTATTAAGTAATACAAACAGAGAACAAAGTAATCCGAAGTCTCGTGCGAATATAGCATATGACACACCAAAAAATCATCGTCAGTCATCGATGATTTACTACTTTCAGCTTTTGACAGGATGTATCTCTATGACGTTCGCCACTAGTTTGTTTGAAAGGTGACATTTTAAACTTCACTTTATTTGAAGACATCATTAAAACGGCAAAGTTGTGTGAAAAGTTATTTACGTTTAAAAATGAGTGAAAATTCGCTAAATTACATTAACATTCTATTTGCATTTAACTGCTAAAAATTGATGGAAATCCAACCATTTCTAAAGCAAATATTACAACACGTTTCGCACACGGTGGTAAAAGCCAGGACTGATAACAAGAAACGTAATGATGTATGTCTAGTTGGATTTGAAAGGAACTGTTCATTATAAGCTTCTATAACCTGGTCAAACGATTGATTCTGATCTCTACTGCCAACAATTAACAAGACTGAAGCAGCAATTTAACTAAATCGGCCCGAATTGATCAATAGAAAAGATGTTATGTTCCATCATGACAATGCCAGAAATTTTTAATAACCCGTCAGCAACTTAGAGTTTGGCTGGAAAGTTTTGATGCATCCATCATATAGCCCGGACCTTGGACTTCAGATTATCATTTATTTCGATCTCTGAAGAGCTCTCATAATAGTGTAATTTAAGTTTCGTGGAGGCTAAATCAACCTAACCAATATATAGCTTGTAATGCACTTTTCGCCTGAACAGAGAGGAAGTTATATTTTTAATAGTCTTCTTAGAGGTCTTTAAGATTGTGTTTTTCGGGAAAAACGTATAGTACGTGAAAAATTTGATCATCAGGAACCAGTTCCAATATTTCGTCAGAACACATTCGTTATAGTATAGATAGAACAATGGAATACACGCCACATTGCCACTATGCCCTAATGAAACGATAGTTAGATACTCTACCGTCATTATCGTGCCCCGTTTTTGCCCTTGTGTGCGGTTTAGAGTTTTGAGAGTATTGCGGCACATGAATACCTCTTGCAACACTCTAAAAATGTCACAGCGAATACACATGACCAGTACAACAATGCGTCTGCCTTCTCAACATTTGTATTACCCATAGTCACAGATGACTAGACAAAAAAACTGCCAATACAACCCTACTGAGAGATTTTCAAAAGGTCATTTGTTTGTGTGTAACTCATATTTTTATTATTATTGCAAATATACCAAACAATACTTTGTTTAGTATTTCCCATAAAAAACTACACATTAAAGTGTTAAATTTCTTAGAAAGAAAGAATTAAAAAAACGAGAATTACTTTTCTAAACCATTATTCATGTTTATGGCACGAAATGACCAACAATAAACTCCTGATATGAGCAGGTGATTTTTTTAAATATTTCTTTTTTTTTTACCAAACAGGCAAACAGCTGTCAATAAGTTGAAGTAAAACCGTTGAAAATAAACATCCAATTTAATAAACATCCCTTGTTTTATCGGATACGAAATATTAAAGTTTAATTACACTGTGCAAAGGAATCAACCCTAACACAACAACCAACAATCGTGTGTCAACAAAATCAGACATAGAATTTAAACAAAACCTTCCGTGTTGAAATTAGTGGTGGGCAAATAAGCAATTTTATTTTCAAATGAATTATTATGCTAAAAACATTACCATGTTCTAAAATAAATAACAAAATATTGATTGTTTATTATTTTTTGTATTTTCAGCAAAAGGGAGTAGCCAACATATGTTGGACATACTGTTAGAAACACTTCCTTAAAAGGTCAATAGAAATAAATAACAAATATACAATGAAAATTTAATCAAGCAGAACAAAGAGCTAAAAAGAAAACAAATTATCAAAAATCAATTTTATAAAAATAATTTTAAAAAATAACAAACTAATTAAATTTAAAAAATTAAAATTCATTTGATTTTACCTCATAAGCAGTAGATTTAAAACTAAATCTAATTCAAGAAAATTTAAGGAGCGTACAAGAAAATTTGTTTTTAACATTTTATTTATTTATTTAATGGAGCTCTTACTTTTTTAACTAAAAAGGGAATAGGCAACATATGGTGACCACACGTTTTAAAAGGAGAGAAGAATACAACTTATGACACATTTTTTTTAATTTTTTCTTTCAATTTAATGAAGCGAAACATCATCATATAAAAAAATAAGCGAAACATTTCAATAGACTTGAGAACAATATATATATCAAATGAGCGGGATTAGTTTTTATATTCAATTTTAAATTATTAAAGATATTAAAACACCAAACTTTAAACGCAAACTTGTGAGTAGTGTGTAGTATTGTTAAGTGATAATCCGCATTAGATTTTTCTAGCTATTGATGAAACATGCATCCATAACAATACAAACTAACTAGCAAAGAACAACCAAAACACTAGGTGTCATACTTGCAATCGAATTTTCTATTTAACCCTCCAACCGACCAATTTTATACATATTGTTTAAAAAAATATCAACAGTTCACAACTAAAAGAAAATATTTTTTTTTTCTGAGACCAGCACTCAAGGGATGACCCTCTACTTAAGTAGTGCATTGTGCTGGTACTAGAGAAATTGGTTGTGGGAGGAGGATAGAGAGACTAGTGTTTATGGACGTTTGGTTTAAATTTACTCATATCGTAAGTGACAGAGAAGACTTTGACGGGAAGAATGTACCACAGACAAACAGTTGTGTGATAAGCTGAATAATGAACTACAAAGGGATACGCTTTGCGAAAAAAACGATTACTGCGTGAAAATATATGATTATTATTCCTTTATTCCGTTATAGTATTGATAGATAGTACAATGAAACACACGCCATATTGCGAATGTTGTATAAACTAACGCCATTAATGAGCACCTTACCTTCGCTCTCTCATATACGATTTAGAGTTGTTCCAAAAAAGACTAAAGCACCGGCCCATACATGAGAGTTATATTCTATCCTAGGTCGGATATATGTCTTGTAAATCTGAGGTCAGATGGAGTGAGTTTACCCAAAAAACCGAAACACTTTAACGCTTCCTTCAACACTAGAAAAATGTGTTCGTTCCACCGAACGTCACAGTAAATTCTCATGCTTAGAGAATCAAGAGCATTTGAATTCTCAATATCAATGCACATTACTCATAGTCCCTGGCAACAACATAGCACCTCGTCTATGTAGTCCGTCCATTTCTTATAAGGAGCACATTTTTGGCTCAATAGCTACTTCGAACAAACAGAATTGCCGAATTTAGTGTAAAGAGCATCCAGAGGCAGTTCTAGAGTTAACAATGCATCCTAAAAGTGCACTGTTTGGTAAACCACACCATTATTGGACCGTACTTCTTCAAGAACAATGAAAATTGCAACTTTACAGTTAATGAACAAGGTACCTTGTAATAATTACCGACTTATTTTTTGCCCAAAATGGAATAATTCGATTTAATTGACATGTGGGAGATGGTCACATTAGACTATTTGTTGTAGCGATACGTGAAATGTCTCGGGTACGGGGTTAAGCCACCCACAGTTCCAGCCATGGAACACTTTACGGGTGGCATAGGAGAGATACTGGCCAAAATGCTGGAAAAAGTATACCGAAATTGGAGCTCACTGATTGACCACGCAACGAGTAGCCGTTGGCAACATTTATTTAAAATAATAATTATGCATCTATTACGGCTAATAATTCGAAATTTCAGTCAAAATTTTACAACTGCTATTGATGAGTTCTAAATTTTTTCTTATCATTAAAACAAAATTATAAAATTTGAACTGAAATTTTAATTCAAGTGAGTTGAGTTGTAAACTCTAATAGCGGCCTTTAAAAGTAAATATGGCAGGCAATATAATCATCACTTTTGCAAACTTTCTGTTTATTCTTTTAATTTTCAAAACACAAACGGTTAAAAAATAATCCATCATTTGCAAGTAATAAAAATAAAAACAAAAAATTGCATATTCTTATGACTTTAAAGTATGTTAAAATATTATGTATGCATTTGCAAAATTTCAAATTTACTATTCGCTTTCGCATTTGCTAAATTGGTATTTGCAACACCCTTACAAAGAACAATCAAAACATTAGGATTAAATCGTCGTACTCGCAATAAAATTTTCAATTAAAAATCATGCAATCTTCATTCATTCAATACGACAATTTGTCAAATTTGTTTTTGTTTTGTTTTATTATTTATCGATTTATTTATTATATCAATATTTTAAATAAATTAATTTAAAAATCTAAATATTTTTGGTGCTATTTGTTTTTAAAAAAAATTGTCTAAGAAACGCTGACATAAAAGGAAATGTTTCCGTAAAATGTTTCTATAAAATAGTTGTTACGTTACAAGCTCAAAGCCGTTAGAAAGAAAAATATTAATTCTTAAATGCTGTTCATCATAAATGTTTTCATTGCTTTGTTACAGTTTCATTAATCAAGGTGATTTTTCAAGCTTAGTAGATGATCAATCCACTGTAGCCCCCACCATATCATTGTGTAGTGGTGAATATCCTTGCTAAGTAATGGTAGTGACCCTTACTTAGCATTGTAATTTTTTCCCAGTAGGTGGCGTTTTTCCTGATCATTCGTCTAATGTTTTTCATAATCGCTAGAGGTACGCTGAAAGGTTAGGGGTGTTTCTTTTTTATTTTTTTGATGGAGTTGTCTGGGGGGAAGGGAGTCTCTTTGTTTATTGAACGCTAAAACCACAATTATTATTATTATTTTTTTTCATTATAAATACTAACTTATAATTACTGATGCCACACCCCCTTCTCATAGCAAGTGTATTTAAAGTGTTAAAATACTTAAGTCGTTAGTTGCAATTCAGCGTCTATGCATTTCTATTTCTTTAATACATACTTAAATAAATAAAAAATCAATACAGATTTTATTTAATTGACCCGAATTCAATTTAATTATCTTTATGAAATCTAGCCTATCAGTATGTATTATATTTCTATTGCCCTAGAACTGGGTTAGAATATACAAAATGAGCTCCCCTCATATACCACCCAAATACGAATTTACTGCAGTTTTTCGTCTTCTTTTCAATTTTGTTTTTCTTACAGTTTCGCGCTGCAAAGTAAAGGGAAAACTCAGGCAGTTGAAAAATTTCCTCTCTATTCCTATAATAGCAGAAGGCAACAATGTAAGTTTTCTTCACCAAACACACGTTGGTTGAAAAGAAATACTACAAAACTGAGTCACATAAAATGCAAGAAAAAAAAAAGATAAAAAAGACATTTGTCATGGGCACTTTTCTCTGTGGTATAACGCCCTTTAAAAAAACAATGCTTATGAGTAAGCACTGTATAATGCTTTCCGAAAAAATAAAAAGGATTTATTAAAACCTAAGTTTGTATCGGGTGCTTTTTTAGAAGTACATAACTTCTAGTTGGCAATACTGCCTTATTTGACAACGTACATATTTAACAGCTGATAGTTGATTTTTGTTTAGTTTAGTTTAAAACGTAACAATATTTCTAAAAAATCTTCGTTCCGATGAAGAATTATTGAATAAAGTTATACATAAAACTAATTTGATTAAAAAAATATAATTACTAGCGGTAGGGTTATTTCATCATCCCAATGGAATAGACTGAAAGAACTAAGACCGAAAAAAGGTACGTCAAGTTCAATCAATTATACTTATTTTAAAATTATCAGCCATTTGCTATAGACGATAAAAAAATTTCAGTAACTGTACTTATTACTTAATGCACTAGTTCACATAGTGTCTTATGATCAGGACTACAATCATGTGTTAGCAGCCGGATTTAGCCACTTGTGACTTTTACAAATTAAGCAAAGAGATCTACACACACAAAAAAACCGGAGATTTGTGACATTAAAGGAAATAAAGAGCTCAATTTGACACCAAAACTTCTTATCAGCAGTGTTTAGAGAATTGGAAAAAGTATTGACGAATTAGTGAATTAGCTAGAAGCCGAAACCAGCTCACAACATGCGTCTAATGTTCATAATTGATTTACGTGCTTCACATATCTGAGCATCTTAATGTTGAAGTAATTTTGAGCTAGGGATTTAAAAAGCTTGGCCTTAGACTTCCCATATTATAAAATAATCAATTTCTGCCTTAACAAAAAAAATTACTAATAAATTTAAAATAAATATTTCGTTCGTAAATTAACTTTCCCATTTCAATACATTTTGTAAAAACATTAGACGGGAAATATTTGGATTTAGCGCACGTATATGGTTGTCTAAACACAAAACAGTGATGCAAGGAGTCACAAAAATGTGCAAGTTGCCACAAACAAACTAAAGAAGATGGCAAAAAAATATGATGGCGCCTAAATGGCGTTGATGGTGTTTCTTTCTCTATAATTTGTATATCCCTTGCTGCCAATAATTTTGAAGTCGTAGACATAAATTCATAAAAAACACCTCGTTCTACTGACTATTTTAATCTTTAAAACTTTTTATTTTATGAAGGCTTTGTTTGCCAATGTGTTTTTAATTTTTTGTTTTTTTTTTTAACAGGATTTAATATCGCTTGTTGTTGAAATTTTCTCGGTTTTTTTTAACACTTTTAAGCAGTTTCATTTAAAAGGAAAACAGCTGTTATTAAAATTTATTAATGAATAATCGCAATTTTTTTTATTTTAAACTTAATTGTTCAAGTGTGAAAAATGCCAATATTTACTAAAACTTCAAAAATGGAAAAGAAAAAATAAAAATAAATATCCAAACAAAACTAAAGATGTGGAATGGCATGGCAGGCATACCACGCCATCTCTCATGCTAATGCCACTACGCAAACATTGAACATTGAACGTTTAAAACAACAAACTTTCAGTCAGACATATTCTATCCAATAATTCAAGCGGGCGGAGCATTGCTGCCGCTTGAGTCATTAAAATCTTTTTTAAAGGAGACACAAAGAAAGAATTGTTGTCGTTATTGTCGCCGCTTTTGTTAACACACAAGATTCAGCAACTCCCTGCTATAACAGAGTAGAAATTTCGATGGTGGAGTAGAAAGGAAGTGACTAACTAACTAAACTGCAGTCACGGCATTGCTATATCAGCCAGTACTTTTTTTATTAATAATTAATGAATTTTGATGGCTTTGTTTAATTTGTAAAGGGGTTTAAAAGGCCACTACATTTATGTTTAGTTTGTAACATGCGGACAAAAATTATATATTTTTATTCAAGAGATTTTTTTTCGTAAAATTAGGGGTTTGGGTTTTTTTATGATTGATATACCTACTTGTCCGGGACATAATATTTATTCACATTTTCAACCAAAGCGAATTCGATAAGGTGGCCCTAATTCGCTACGTAAGCAACAGCTGATACATTCGCGTATTTCCAAAAACACAAACATTCTGTATTTTGTTGACAACAAATATTTTTGACACTACAACTTTTTGTTTACTACAATGTTGCATTATTTTGCACGCCGAAGTTTTGTTTTACAATGTTATAAGACCACCTTCTTAAATTCGCCTTGTTTTCAACTAAGCTCGTATAGCATTCTTGGTTACAAAGTATGTATTTGGAGGTTTCGGCGGATTTCGAAAAAATTGATCAAAGAATTTAAGTTAGTTTAGAATTGAATGATTTTAAGTTAGTTTAGAAATGAAAACAAGTGCTCAAGTTAAGGGAGTCTTTACCAGTGTTGTCCAAAAATAAAAATGTGTTATGTTAGTGAGAATACAAAAATTGTTCTCCGAGAATTGAGTTGAATAGATAATTAGCATTATTAGTATCTGAATGAATTTATTTTTATTAAAAATATAAAAACCTTAATATTTTGTGTAAAAATTTAACTATTAATAGATATTTTCAATAGTTTTAAATTAAAAAAAAAAATTTCAGCATACACATGTTCACTCGCCGCTGTTTCATTGACAAGTAAAAGGAAGAGTGTAATAATACGTGTGAATTGAACGTCAACAATTGTTGTATGAAATGTGCATTACTGGTCTACAAACAGTAAAACAAAATATGTATAAGTAGTCAAGCTTTTCCAGGGAACCTAAGATGTCAGTGAGAAACATTGCTTTGGATGCTTCAGAACGTCAATAATTGATGTAAACCTTAAAGATGTGAACAAAACTATTATAAAGAATCGATGTACGTAGCTAACGTAAGTATGTTTAAAGCTTTTAGCAAAGTTGTTCAGATCAAATATAATTTTTTCTTAAAAGGGTTATAAATGGTCCTAAAACAAGGTTATAACACCTGGGCTTAATATATAGATGGCTCTAGTTTATTGCATTCACATTTTTTCAGTTAGTGCTAATCTTCAAAAGACTGCTGTTTAAATTTCATGATATTCTACTAATCAGTTTGCGAGTTAATGTGCTAAGTGATGCTACTTTTGTTATTTTCAGAACAATGGATCAAACACATTTCGTGTTTTAATTCTACTCTGCTTTTTGATAGGAAAAATACCAAATTAGCGTAGCAATGGCTTGAAAAATGTTATGGGGACTCCTCCGCTCCTTCAGAAACAAGAATAAAATGTTGGTTAGCTGACTTCAAACGTGGTCGTAGAGACACCAATAATGCAGAACGCAGTGGTCGTCCAAAACCAAGATGATTCTGAAACAATGGAAAAACTACATGAATTGAACTTCGAATTGCTCTCACATCCACCGTATTCGCCAGAGACTACTGGCTGTTCGCAGACCTCAAAAAAATGCTCGCCGGTAAGAAATTTCTCACGAATGAAGAGGTTATCGCTGAAACTAAGGCTTATTTTGAAGCAGAATATAAATCGTCCTACAAAAATGGTATTGAAACGTGAGAGCGGCGCTGAAATGATTGCTCCCAATGGATATTATGTTGATGAATAAAGCTAGTTTTCAACTTTATTTTTTCAATGGAATTATTACGTTGAGCCAAGGTGGAAAAAAGCACACGAAATTCGATTAAAAGTAAACATAACAGCAGCGTAGTGCATAAGAACGGTTATTTATAAAAATAGGTCAGATATAAACTTCTAAAGGCTGAAAAGTTCTTATTTGAACTGCTTCACAATTTAGAAGCCCTCGATTAACAATAAAAGGAGACGGCACAGCATCTGTTCAGAACAACCAGATGCGAGTAGTGCTGGCAGGATCTGAGTGGGGAGCGGAGCATTGATGTAAATGTAAGTTGGAACTTTGTCTGTTCAAAGACCACATGGAATATCGAAATGAGCTAATGAACTACTAAATGAAATCGCCATTGACGAATGACTAATATAACCCAACCATATTCTGCACCCAAATAAGGAATCTTCGAGTTTTTTTTTATATTGCGAACATAACCCAACCTTGCTGATGAGCTGTAGAACTCACACATTACGCTTTGAAGTTAAAAGACTGTTCAATAGGGCTAAAATCAAACACACGAACGAAGATTGAGATAGGTATAGGATCTATTTGATTATATAAGAGAGCTAAGAGGGCATAATGGTAGAACTTCCGTAGATCCATGGATCTGCCAATGAACTATCTAGGAGTGTTATCCAAGGATAATAGTACCTTCGTTTAGAATAGTTTAAATGTTGCCGAAACTATTGCGACCCTTGGGATGCTAAGAGTATTCTCCTGGAGATTCATTTTCGTAGTTGTGAGAGGTGATGATCATGGAGAAAAAGAAGCGGATATTGTTCGCTGATTTGGTAACACTGGACAAAGTGGTATGAGCAGTCTACTCGTTTGGGCGTTTCAAGTACCCAGACCCAGACGGTAAATATCCGATAATGTTGCCAATGGGTCCTTGTTGCTCATTGTTGTCTCTTTAGGGCATGTTTGGTGGGGAGAATTGTACCCAGGCTATGTAAGGAGGTAATTTTCATACCTAAGGCTGCAAGAACATGTTACTCTAGTTTCAGACCGATCAGTCTTTCATCGTCATATAAAAAATCGTATACACTATGGGCTCTAATCCCTTAGCGGCTTTTTTGGATATTAAAGGGGCTTTTAATAATTTAGAAATCGGGGCGATTAGGAGAATGATTGTATTTGGCATTCGGAAGAGTGGCAAGATATATATTAAAAAGCATTGGTAAAATTACTCCTCCTTGAGGCACGCCTGCAATTGGCAATCTAGCGCTTGTCATCATTATACAGAGTAGAGTTTGAAACACCATGAACTTGATTAAGGCCATTAGCCATTCGAGTAGTTTTTATATACAAAGCCGTTTTTGTGCTGTCGGATTTCCTGCAGCTATGTTGGTGTGAGTCGAGCGTAAAATACTCTTTCAGTGATGGTATCAGTAGCGATTCAAGAACCTATACTACGGTTGATAGTAAGGAAATCGGACGGTGTGAATCCCAATTTGTAGCTTATCAGGTTTGAGGGTGGGAAATATTCTTGCAAACTTCCAAGTATCTGGGATCAACAGGTAAAAACAGAGATTGAGAAACCGCGTGAAATATCCACATTGACATTGAGAGATGACATTGGGACCTAGAGGGTTTTTTCAGTCTCTAGCTAGACCTTTTCGGGTATGTTCTTTAAACTGAAAACGAGTGAAATGGAAATCGAGTAAACTTTCAAAGACAACTAACAATTAAATGCGTTAATTAAAATAAAGTTTTTGTAATCGAAGAACTTTTTTTAAAGGCAATTAACTAAATTAATACAAAATATATAGGTATCAATGGATATAAGCGAAAGTTGGGTCATTGTTCAAAAATGGAATATCACAACGGTTCTGACAACCTCCAAATAAACTCGCTTTCGGTAATCAACCGATCTAACCTAACCATATACTGAACCCTAATAAGAAGTCTTGAGGGTTTATATATCTCTAATACAGTTCTTCAACGTACTTTGTAAATCTAAATCCTGTATAGATCTACCTATATTGTGGTAATCCTATCCGATTCAATAAAAAGTTGATATTTTTTTTAATAACTAAAAATGCAATTTTGTTTGACCTGAGAACACGTGTTCAAAGATAAGCAAAACTCATAAAAAACAACATGAATTCAAAAATAAAAATACTTCATGAACATTATTTTTTAAAGCAATAAATGAAAATATCTATGGAAACTTTTAGAACTTCAATAGCAAATAAATATTTAATAATTCAATAAATTCGCTTTTAATAAACAAAGGCAACAACAATAAGTTTCCGGCCTTGTAAAAATTTTTGCACATTTTATTTGTACAAAAAAAAAAAAAAAAAAAAAAAAAAAAAAAAAAAAAACGGACAAAGAGAAACAGCAAAGAGAAAAAACCGGCTAATAGGTGCCTTATTTTTGCTGTTGCTTTGTTGCTACCGTTGTTTATGGTTACCGCGTGCAGACATGACAAAAAACAAGAACAACTATTGTACCATACTAAAGAAAAAACACAAGAAGCCAGAACAGCGAGAAAGAAAGAGAGACAGAACAAGAGTACAACTACACCACACATAAACCCAACAACCCAAATTAAGTAACCAATACAAAAAGAAAAAAATTAAAAAGTAACAACAAATCATAAACAAACAAAAAATTAAATTCATCACATTGCGCTAAAAAGTTCAAAGACACTACGGAAAATAAAACGACAAATAGAAATGTCATAGAAGACGAAAGTTTATGGAATAAAACACCAATGTTTGAAGCAACATGAATTAAATATGAGTCATGGTAACAATCAAACACATATTGCAAGAAGCTAAAACAATAAAATAACTACAAAAACTTTAAATACATTTTTCACTGTACAAACACAACATACGATACAATTGGAAGAATTTAATCATGTTCATATGTACACATATAACAATACATCGTTGAAATACAATAATTATTATTTTTTTAATAATATTCTTTAAAAGTTCTCTTCAATTTTTTGTAAACACACACTACATACATATGTATCTACTTATGTACATATGTACCTATTATTGTTTAACTCTGTTAACAGTAACAACAACAAAGTTTATATTGAATCAGCAAACATTAACACCAACACGCATAGAAATACCAATAACGACATAAGCATAACATGGCAACATCAGCAAATAATAAGTCTGTTAAATTTAATTGTAACAAAAACAAAACAAGCATTTGCATAAAGTTCAGGAAATACCATCAGGCAGTTGGAATGTTTTTAGTTCAAATTTTCGTTTACTATTTTACATTGAAAAAAGCTTTTTCCTTTATTTACGAGTATGTACATATTTAAGAAAAAAAAACGGCTTTTCTGTAAATAAATGCACGATGGCAACGAAATTAATTCTTGTGCAAAAAGACAAAAGTAAAAACAACAAAGGGAGGGAGACAATTAGAAAAACAGAGTTGTCAAACTTCGTTTATTTCTGTGAATTCGCAGAGAACAAAAGGGCGTTTTTTAAATAATTATATACTTGCAATGGTTTTTTGGTCGTAATTAGTAAGTTTTCATAATTTTTTAAACTGATCTGTAAAAAGCTATACATTAACTACTTTAATAGAAATATTTTTTTATAGGTACAATGAAAAATTATTTGTGAATATCTGCGCTGCAAAAAAAAATTTATATAGTGGCAATAGAATATTTAGTGTTAACTTATGTGGACCTAATCGAAGATCTCTTTTATTTTTGTAACTTTAATGTAAAATTTTTTGGTATAATCTAATTGGTAGTGCTCGGAACGTTTATTTTGCTTACGGTCAAGTAATCTATTAAATTTCAGGATAATTTTACCATTTATGACATTTAATGGCCAACATGGTTAAATTAATCAAAGAACTAAATACATTTTTCGTCTACTTCTTAAGAAAAAATAAATAAAAACGATGCTAAGACTATGCCAATTAGGTAAAAACCACTACGTGGCATATTTTATATAAAAGGTTAAGGTTATTCAGCAAATGAACTTAAATTGCTACTACGAGATTTTAGTTGCCAAAAAGGAAACAATTTCATTTATGACATTTGTGAACATTTTCTTTTGGCAAATGACGCAACAGCAAATGTAAGTTAAAAAAATAATTCTTTACACAAGAATAACAAAAATCAAAAAATTTTCATATAAGTATTCAACCAAATATATTTTTATATAATAAAAATAATATATGTATATGTATGTATATACGTTTTTGTGTAATGCTACATATTATTAAATAATATTTAGTAATTTATTGAAGTTGTTGCTTTCACTATTTATGATTTTTAAATTACCGAACAAACAACAATTTGGCGGAAATATAATTAAAAACAAAAAAAACATTGTTACTAAAATTATACCTATAGAATATAAAAGAACATCGCTTTTTAAAGCGTTTAATTGTAATAAACTGACATTGGCAACCTTTATAAAAAAAAAAGAGAAAAATGGGAGACAGAACAAAATGGACATAGCGAAAAAGGATCAGTGTTGTAAATTAAGTTCAACATCATCTAACCGAGTTCATATTAAGTTGCAGCTGTTTTAAAGGCTTCTTCCGTACAATAGCTTTTTCAAAAAATTTATACTTAGCAACACTTGTGAGGATCAATTAAAAATGGAGGAGTTTGTGAAATTAGAGAACTCGTGTTACATATTAAATAGAATGACCGTGGATCAACATTTACAAATATAATTCCTTATAAAACAAAGATTATAGAGAAAAGAGACTTACTTGCTAGAGGGTTTCTGGCTATCGTTAATTCCTTCGAAGCTCATCATTTTGTTTTTTTTGTTATTTATTGCAAAGAGTATCGGTTAACAGTAATTAAAGAGAACACGTTTTGAGTTTTCTGAAATGCGTTTTTGATAAAATTAAAATCACCGTTAAATGCACTTTATCTTTATATTGTTTTGTAATCTTTGTGACTTCGATACACTCTTTACTTCAATGTACCGATTTAAGCTTTCTTAATAAGTAATTTAAGTAAAAAGTATATTCTGAATATACGACTTTAATAAAAAAGAACAGAAAAATACACGACAATATCAAACAGTTTCTTTCACTTAAAAAAGAACGAGAATCAAATCACCGAACGAAGCAGAACTTGTCACGACAGGCCTTTGCAAAACAATGATGCAGTTTTTAAAATGTTTATGCCGGTTAGATTCCGAACAGGGTTGAAAAGGTTGATACAAATGTACTTTTTTTATACAATTTCGCACTCAAAAGTATAATGGTACAACATTATTCATTTGGTACAATTTACGAACTTTCTCAATTTATTTTTTAATGTATTTTCCCTGGTTTATCATTCAAGTGATTTGTTAAAATGAAAGAACCTACAGTTTCTGGTCTTATTCAGACAAAAGATTTGTTAAGGTCATTAAATTTTTTCTGCTTTATTTTTAAAATACCAAATAATTTGTTATGAAAAACAATTTGATCGCATGAATATGTACATAGTATATATATCGATAGACTTTTTTGTACATAATCTTACGTTTAAACATGTACTTATACCTAAGTGTAGTTTTTTTAACCCTCTGCAACTGCCTTGAACGAATTGTAACAATTGTATTGACGTAGAGCCGAATAGACACCATTTTTAAACTCATATATTTTTGTTGACGTTTCGGAATACCATCTTATTTTCCTTATTTATTTATAATAGTAAAGCCAACATAAGGTTTAAATTTGAAATAAAAGACATTATTCTTGAAAATTTAGTATGATTAATTTTATGAATTCAAATTGCACGGTTACGGAAAAAAAATTTTTTGTAGTGTCTGTCAGACTAGACGTCAGTTAAAAATATACTTTCAAAGTATAAATGAACTTTTAAGTACAAATGATAATTTTATTATTATAAAACGAAATTTTATGTACAATTTTGTTTATTGTGTTTTCACTTAAAATAAAAAAATTAAAAATAATTAAAAAAATATATATTTTTGGTACAATTCAGGTCGAAAAAGTACAATTTTATGAGCCTATTAGTACAATTTTGAGTTTTCATTTTGCAACCCTGATTACATATATCAGAGTTTGGCTATTTTTGATAACGCCGTCAATTTTAACAAGACGGTATGTCTGCCAGGGATGCCGTTGAAAATTTCTAAAAACTGTCATAAGGGTATTTAAAAAAGGGTATTTTAAAGTAAATAGGGTCGTTTTTTGTGAACAAAAAATAAGATTTAAATCAATTAAAAAAAAAAACAAAAATTAATTTCAACAGCTAATTAAATACGTTAAATTAAAATATAAGTAATTATACATACTAATATTATAAATCAATGTTAAAAGAAAAAAATAACAATTCACAGATGCATTCAAATATTAGCCATATTATTAGAATAAGAATTTACTTTTACAGAAACTCTTGATAATGTTTATCACTTTTTAGAAATACTTATTTTATATTTTGTAATAAATTCTTTACTTGGAGAACATTCTTCCAACTCCGATTCGAGCAAATTGAGAAAGTAAGGTATGGAAAGTGGAATCACTACTATGAGGCAAAGTAAATATATATGTAACGAATTCATATAAATTTGAATATACATTCCCCGAAAACTGGATTTTACATAGAACTATAAGGTTTGGACTTTCTAACATAAATCTATAAGAAAAATAAAACAAAAATATATCAGTTTTTGTATAACATATCCATTAAGTTTAAAGAAAAATAAAATATTAAATTTTCTGCACACAGAAAAGTATACATACTCTGCAGCATTAATTAACTAATTATCCTTAAAAAAATTTTATAAATTGTTTTATTAATTTATATTTATATATTTATATAGCCAATTATTCATTAAATTTGCTTTTCACTTAAAATAAAATTTCGTTGTTGTAGTTTTACTGGAATTATTGTGATATCGTTCAGCAAGAGCAGTCTTAGAGCCTTGTTTGTTTTTAATTGCACTTTTTTGTGCTATTTGCTATTTGCTTTGGGTTATTGAATTGTTGGAAGTACTAGCTTTCAAAAAAACTTTTTTAATTCACAAATTGCCTGGAATCATATTCGATTAAATTTGAATATGTGAAACGATCCATAATTGTTTCAACAAAAACTTAAATACCAACCCCAGCCACCAATATGTAACATTAAACCCTAGCGTAACTACCTACATACATATGTACACGCTCTATCGTGAAAAAATTTTATGTCGAACTTCTTCTTTACTTCAAAATTCTTCAACATAAAATTTTGATACCCGCGATAATATATGTGTGTTAGGCAATTTTCTTATGGTTTTCCATTTTGCTTGATAAAGACTATTGCTCATCAATTCTTTACATAATAATATAAATAAGTTAATATAATTATATATTTGGGACTGTAATACTTACTTGTCCATTTGCATATATTTTGTTGCAAATATAAACATATTAAACCACAAAATTAAATGGAAATCTACCAAACAAAATACATAAAAGATTTTCACTGTCAAAACTTAAGCCGAAACGCATACGTAAATAAGGGCATACTCACAATTGATCTTCAGCTAATTTTACACAATTGTCAAACTTTTTATGAAAAAAATAGGTATGTATAGAATATGACAGTTGCATAAAAGTCAGTTGTAGTTATAATAATATCGAATGCATTTTTATATACATATATGTTCATAAAACTCATGTAGGTTATGTATATACGTATACAACATACATATATAAAAGTTAAGTGTACTGATAATTTTCATAAGAAATTTTGGAACTTTAACTCATTTTCACAAAGGGTCAAAAATTAGCACATATTTCGTTAAAATGATACAATGGGATAAATTTAAAAAAAGGGTCAAAAGTGATACTTCAGTTTCACAACAGCAACGCTGATGTCTGCTAAAGCGATAAATATATAGGTTACTCTATAGAAAATGGTATAAATATTACGATTATTTTATTGAAAAATGATTAGAAATACGTTTAAAATGGATGGAAAAAATCTCTATACAAAAAGCAAAAACATAAAATTTATAATTAGAGTTTATTTTCCTCTAATTATAAATCAATTTAATAATCGGACACTTCAAAATTTGTAAGCTTAAGTCAACGTTGGTTTTAGTTTGGTATTTTCTAGCCAGTCCTTTATTCTTGATAATAGCCTCTAGCCTCTTTGGAACAGGTTCCACTAACCTTCTGAAATAGGAAGGATCAATCCGTTCCCATTCATCCTTAAGAGCGATTTTTAACTCAGTAATGTTAGATATCGACCAAGATTTGAACTTATTTTCGAGATATGCCCCAAATTCTCTATAACGTTGATATCAGGAGGCTGTGAATGCGTTTCCACAACATGAGAACAGTTGTACAATAATCACATTAGCGTATTATGTTCTTTGTGTTTCTGGTCGAGTTATATTGGTAATTATAAATTGTCCGAAATGCCCAACTTTTGTACACCGGCTGCCAAATTTTCTTATAAAATGGTTATATACTTATGCTGGTCCATTATTCCATCAATAAAAAACAGCTAACCAGAGCCCACTGCAGACATAGAGTCTCAAATCATTATACTCACTGAGTTAAAAATCGCTCTTAGGGCGGAATTGAACGGATTGATCCTTCCTTAATCCCTCCTATCGCAAAAGGTTACTGGAACATGTTCCAAAAAGGCTAGAGGTTATTCTCTAGAATAAAGGACTGGCCGGAAAATACCAAATTAAAAACAACACTGACTTAAACTTCGAAATTTTGAAGTTTGAGATTATTAATTTGATTTTTATTTTTCTCAAATTATGAATTTTTTGTTGTTGCTGTTTGTATAGAGATTTTTTCCATCAATTGTAAAGGTATTTCTAATCAGTCACATGTAAATAAACAAGATATATAACAATTTTTTTTAGTTTAGTGGAAAAATTTCGTTTTCTTTTGGCAGAAAATACATATCACATAACTGTCCGGTTATTAAATTGAGTCACTGTAAATTTGTATTGTACTGATTATAATTATTCCTTTAACTATGTAATATTTTTAAGTTCTGCTCTTGATCATTTTCAATACTAGTGCCACTATTATGAAAATTATTATGTTTGTCATTATTTAAAGTTAAATAGTTTAATTTCCTCTGTAATAATGGAAATGAATATTATTAAATATAAAATAAGTCCTTAACAATATTAAAATTTGCTTAAACCCAGTTGGTATTTGCAACTCCACCTTCAAATTTTCTTAAAAATCTGGTAACATTTTTTCATTAGCTCTACGTAAGAGCTTGGCAACCATTAGGCAACAAAATAAAAAAAGTATTCGAACCAGTTGAAAACAACTCGTTACCCAACACAAAAAGTAAATATTTTGATAAAATTCATTTAAAAAAGAAAAAGGACTTTATCAAATAAATATTGTAATAAATAATATACCGTATTTTAATTCCACAAAAATTATACCGATTATTACATTACACTGAAAGAAACGTATTATATATAAAAATCCCTCGTATTGCAAAAAAAAAGTACAGTGTTTTTGTTTGCGTACTATATACTATCCAAATAGAAAGAAAACGAATATACGAATAGTGAGACAAAGAAGAATCGTAGATAGAAACAGCAACATTACAAATTGAGTAATTGTGTGTATTTCAAGAGTTTTTATACAGCACTAGCACAAAATTTTACAATATATTTGCTATCAGAGAAGAAGAAAGCCAAACTAACCATCAATATATACCATAGGGTAGAAGCTTAGGCGAAAGGAGCAAATGGTGTTGATTGTACAAAAGACGCGCAATTATTATTATTGTTTTGCTAAGAAGTTAAAATACGAAAGAAATTGATTGAAACATAGTACCACACAAATTGTTATAACAATATTGGCTGAATTCTGGGAGAAAATGGACGAGGCCCTGTATTCGGCCACTTATGTGGACAATTATATTGATTCTGTGGAAAATTTACCCGACGATGTACAACGGCATTTATCGCGAATACGAGATATAGACGTACAATATCGAAGTGAGTATAATCTCGGCACAGCAAAAGACTCAATTCAGTAACGGGCGGCCATTTATTTTATTTTTGAGGTTATTAGAAGACATTTAATTTGTTTTATTCATCTTACAGACCTCCTGCGAGATGTGGATCATTACTACGACCTGTGGCGTTCTTTACAGAATTGTGGTGATTCGAATTCAAGTAGACGAGCCCGTTCTGTAACGCGTATGCAACAAAGTCTAATACAGGCTCAAGAATTGGGAGATGAAAAAATGCAGATTGTAACTCAGTTACAAGAGTTAATTGATCATAAGACGAGACAACTGGATACGGATCAAAAGAATCTCGATATAAAAGAGGAAAAGGATGAGTTAATGCAAATGCAATTGGATGATTGTGGTGCACCAACACCGCAAAAGCAATTACGTACCCAAAGTCCTTCACGGTGTGGCGGGGATGGTTCTGTATGTGGTGGCAATGGCATCAATGGTAAATATTAGTATTTAAAGTCATAAATATACATATTGTATTTAAGTAGTCAAAGCACCTTTTAAAGACCGAAACATATCTAAAGGCAAGTGATTTGAATTGTAGCCAATTTCAGTTTTCCATAAGTTCCAAAATTTAAATCTATAATTCGTCATAGCTATAAACGTGTCAAATTAAATTACTATTTCGTGGGGAGTTTTGATAACTTTCATTTAACTTACCACCTTTACCTTTGTCAAAAGAAATTATCAGCATTTCTTTACATCTATTTCTAGGTTACATTAATACGAATTCTGTTCTACACTCAACTAACGCTGGTGGCAACTCAACTCCGAATTCCGAACGCTCTGGTAATAGCAACAGCCATTCGGTAGGTAACAATTCTAACGGCACAAGCGGAAATATGAATATAAGCGGTAACTTTGAACATCAGCGTTCGAATAGCAAACGTTCTCGGCGTCGTAACGATACCACCCCTGGCAATATGGAGTTATGTGGTAATGAATCGAATTCGGCCAATGAAGGTGGCAGTAATGGCGGTGATCGTAATTTACCCCAGAAAGCCTCTAATATGGGTAGTGGTGCATCGCAGAAAAAAGGCAGCGCCCAAGGACAAGCTGGCACTTCAGGCGGTTCTGCTGGAATAACAGGTAGCGGTTCAGGTTCGGGTAATGGTGGATCATCGGCAGGCGCTAGTTCGGGTGCTGGTTCTGGTAATAACAATGCCGGCAAAAAGAAGAAACGCAAAGCACGAGGTGCCCAATCCTCACAACAACAAACCAACGCTAGAGAAGAAACCCCGCCTCCAGATCCCATCGATCCAGATGAACCAACTTATTGTGTTTGTAACCAGGTAAGAGGGAAGGAAAAATTTATTTTTAACTATTTTTTTAATATTGAATATTTTCAGATATCTTTTGGTGAAATGATTCTCTGCGATAATGATTTGTGTCCCATCGAATGGTTCCATTTCTCATGTGTATCGTTGGTTTTAAAACCAAAAGGCAAGTGGTACTGCCCGAATTGTCGTGGTGATCGTCCGAATGTTATGAAACCGAAAGCTCAATTCCTTAAAGAACTTGAACGTTACAATAAAGAGAAAGAAGAAAAAACGTAAATATGATTTAAGTAGTAGTATTAGGGTCTCTTTAATCCAACGCAAGCCTAAAACATACAAAGCGACAAATATCCCCCAAACATTAGAGCACACACACACACAAATCCACAAATCGCCCTACTAATTGCTTAAAAAATGTACATTTTTATTTTAAGCTGACCGTTTTATCCTTTCAAACGTGTTCCCTGTTTCCAAAAATTTCAAAGATAATAGGTTTGAGTCTAATACTAATTTTTGGTAAAGAGAAGGTTGTTTTTTTACGAAAGTTTTTTATATAAAAGTAAACAAAGAATTTTTCTTAATTTTTTTAAATAATTTATAAAACAATGTTTATATATTATTTTTTGTTATGGAAAGGGAAATATAAAATATATATATGTAAAGTATTTGTTTAATGACACACTACATACACAGCGACACAAATTATTAGACATAAAATTAATTGAAAGCAAATATTTTCTTAAAAATAAAAAATTTCAACCATTTATTTAGATATAAAAATCTTTTTAAGGGCTCTATTTTATACACCAAAAAAGTGTATAAAATTTTTAAATTAGATAGGAGGTTTGGTTTGTAAAAAGTAAAATGGGTTTAATACTTAATTAGGTTTTTTAACTCAAGTTTTCAACATAAACATAGAGCCTTTTTTTCTACTTCAATTTTAAAACTTTTGTATAATTGATATTTTCTTAAAATTTTCTTAAATATATACTTTTAAAGTTAATGAATATAAGTTGTTTTTCTTTTCTCACATTCATTTAATTTTTCTTCGACAGTTATATTTTTCTTTTAAAATTTTTTATATAGGATATTTTCAAACTTTTCTTTTTTTTGAAACGTTTCAAGTTTGTTTTAAATTTTAGACAAAATTCAAACACTAAATTTTTTCTAATATCTTCTAGCATATTTAGTCTTTGTTATACTTAAATGTTTAATTTTTTATGTACTAATTTATTAGTTCGTTAATGTAGTTATTAATATGAGCATTATTAAATAAGTTTATTATATAGTAAAAGAAAACAAACAAACGAAAAAAAGCAAAAAAAAGAATAACACTTTACACTGTACATTTTTCTTGTATTTAAAAAAACCTGAAATATTGAATTAAAATTAATTGTAGTTTTAAATAATTTAAATATAAATGTATGTGTATACAAATAAAATATAAAATTTATTTTGTCTTTATGGAATTAAGAAAACAGAAACAGAATTCGAAAAATATTTTAGAAAAATAAGACCTTAGAAACTGTCAGAAACGTGAATGTTGCTCAAATTTCATACGAAAGTTTTAAACCAAAATTCGTTTGTTCTATTTCGATGACTTTTCAAAATTATGTCAATAGTTTTTAAATAAATAAAAAGGGAAAATTCATTAAAGTTGCGAGTATTTAGACATGCATAAATAAAAATGTACTCCTTTTTTAAAAAACTTTTTTTTTGTAAATCACGTTCTGGTATTAAAAACATTAAAATACTTGAAAAGTATGCTAGAGCCTCTGTTTAGGTCTTGTTTGTGACCCACCAGGAATATTTTGATGCTTTATTTTTTACCTTATAACGATGGCTTCGCCGGTCTCTGCTAAAGCACTTAAAGCTGTTTTTAGTAATCGTATCAAAAGTATCCACGGTTTATTGTTACAAGGCATTGTACCTCGATCGTGTTAGAAGTTTCGGTTTATATATTTGGTTAAGACAATGAGTGAAATATCTGAAAAATGGTTTATGTGACGGTTCTTTACAATAAAAAAGAAAATATGTCGAAAAGATTACAATAAGAATGCCGGTTCCACGAGTTGTTTACTCAATTCCGTTGCTATAATTTCAACGGCAAGGATATGGTGGAAATGGAAGGAAAGTATTTATTATGAGCTGCTACAACCTGGCGAAACTACTCATTACTTAACCATTTAAACGAAGCAGACCTTGTACTGTCTAAAAACTCTACAGCAGTTCTATATAGATGGAATCGTAAAGCTATCCAAAAAATGACAAAAGGTCATACCTACACCTATTTAATTAAAATTGACTTTCGTTAAGAAAAATGCTCGTCCCGCGGATAATAATGTATAAAATATATAAGTATAAAAACCGCAAGTTTATTATATACCCTACGAGGTCATTAGATCAGCCTTATTATTTTTATAAATCGTAATATCCATTGGCATGTACTATACTGAAAAGTTTGTACCATTACGCACCTGGACATATTTGGATAAATATTTAGAACTTATATTTTAAAGACAGGAAGCTGCATTTATGCCTAAATTTCTTTTTATTTTGAATTAACAGTAAATAGTCCGCCAATAATCTACAGAATAACATCCATAGTTTCTAAGATTCCAGATGATCTTCTATACAACATATATAAAGACTATACAATGAATACAATTTTTCTTTTGAGATTTTTGAATTTTTTATGCTTAAATTTAGTATATTTATTAAAATCCTCTACAGTTTTTAGATTAAAGATCTATTACATTTGTTATTTTAATAACAGACCTCTTAATTGAGTTATTTCGTTAAGTTATAATTGCAATAAAATCTTTACAAACAAAATCTCTAATAATATCCTCAAAAAATACTCTGGCATCTTTAAAAGCAACTCTGTTTAAAAAAAACGATACAAAAGGCACAACAACAAAAAATAAAGCTTTTAAAAATAACAACAAAACATCACTCAATCAAATTTTACATGAGAGAGAAGGAGAGAGAGAAAGAAAAGCGGAGAACAATTTGAGCAGCAGAAAATAAAAAAGCCACAAATAACTGTGCATCGGTTTTGCATTGATTTTCTGGAGAAAAATAACAAAATATAAATTTACAAAATTAAATTTAAATTATTTATTAAAAAAAAAACAAAAAAATTAAAAAACAAATACATAATTAAAAATAAAAATGTCTCAAGTGGATCAAGTAAGTTTTTGTTTGTCTTTATTTTTCTTAAGGGATTATTTAAGGACTTGAAAATTTTCCCAATTACATGCACTTAAATGTGTGTGTATGTGTGTCGATGCCGAAAAGGATTATCCTTTTTTGCAGTTCCTTTTCGGCTTTGACATTTCTTCTTTTTATTGATGAAATAAATATATTTTTTCTGTTTTTTTTTTTCTTTAGAAACGCGCTTTCAATAAATTGAAACATGATTTGGAGCCTTGGCGTAATATAATTGTACATGTGGATTCTATACTAGTGTGGGAAAAGAATTTCTATCCAGTTGCCATATTTGTTGGTGTCTCGATATTTTTCTTAGCGTTATGGGCTATGGATTTATCGATTATAACGCTAATGGCTTTGGCTGGCCTTATGGGCGTTCTATTCGATTTTCTTTATCCCACCGTATCGCGTATTATTTTTAATCCTGACCAGTGGTCGGGTAAACAAGAGGCCCAATTCGAGCATATTGTCAATCAGTTGTGCAATATAAAACTTTTAATAATGGGATGGTATGAATATTTATTTGCCAATAAGGAGAGAAAATCGCCTATGGTAAGTTGGGGTAATATGAATAGCTGCCTAAGCGAATCGATTATTTGTGAAAGGCTCTTGCAATTAAAAGTAAATCCTCGGAAAATAAAAAAAACTTCTTGTTTCATAAGTAAACAAAGAGGCCCTCGGTGGCGAAATTCTGTTAACAATAGATACTGAACGTGAATCCTTTAATAGTCGGTTAAAAAAAAGTGATAAAAAGCCTTGCATAAATAAGCGATTCCATTTTTTTATATGACCAATTTTAGAGAAGTCTACTTAAAATACAGAATGATTTTGTATTTTTCTTAAAACCAATTTAGCTTACCCTCATGAAAGTAATTAGCCTAGACACTCGTGCAAACTTTTTTAAACGTTGAGATACTTCCGATAAAAACTATTTGGTTTATTTGGCATTGTATTTATTGTTCTTGCCGGAGCTTCTGCAATTGTGGGTGTAAGAAAAAGTCGTAGGGGGAAATTCGTTAAATAGGCTGTCTAGGTTCTGATTTATGGAGGTATTTTCCCTCGAAAATTAATTCATAAAAGCTCAAGTGAGTAAGTGTAGTTTCGTGAATAATCGACTTCATAATTCAACAACAATTCTTTTTAATTTAAAATTAGCTAATTTTTGAAATGAAATTTATATGGGTTTATTGGATCATTGATACATTTAATTAATTAGAGCACATAAAGCAGCTGATTGTCCATTTTTTAAAATAGCGTTTCGAAACGAATTCATATGTTATAGATCGATGGGAATTATGATGTAGCAGTAAAAAAAAATAATAAAAAATAAAATACTTTTTCTTTATATTATAATAAAAGACCTAATAGGTTGTTAATTGAATTACATGCTTTTACATACATATACGCAGTATTGTTCTAAGTTATGTTACATTACTATTTAATTTTATCTTTACAGCATGTCATCATCATGAGTGTTGCTTTATTGACGTTAGCTTGGATTGGTGCTATAATTAATAATCTACTCTTAATGTATTTGGTTATTTTGGGCTTTACTTTGTATCCTGGCGTACAGGATAAAGGTGTAATGAAACATTTTAAGGAAAGGTGTGGTACTCTTGTCAATTCAAAATTAGAAAAAATATGTGAAGTCACTAAAAAGGATGAATAATTTACTCATTTTAGAAAATTCAGAATTTTTTTAAATACAGAGTAAAAAATCGGAAAAATAAATGAATTCGTATAAATTCTATATCAAACTTGTAATTTTACTTTTCTTCCATTAGGCTCACATATTTTTCTTTTTAAATTAAAAATTGTTCTGTACTAAAAATAAAAATTTAATATATTTTTAAAACATCAAGTTGAACAAAGAAATGAGAGAGAAAAAAATTATATTAAAAACTTTGACCAAAGCATTAAATAAGTATTTTTAATTATACACATTCAAAAGCAAAGATTAAAAATAAAAGAAATAAAAGAATATTCATACATCAACACAAGATAATTAAAAAATACAAGTCACATACAAATATAAAAAGTTAGTATATTTTCTAACATCTACTCACTACTAATACTAATATCTCCAACACACTTGCCCTTTGAAATCCACTTTTCCAATGTTTTTAAAGAAACAAATGGTATTTTTTGCCTGTAGTTGCTTAAAATTAAAAAAATACCTTTTTATAATACATAGTTGATAAGTTTTTCTTACAGATTGTTTCCTGTACATTGCTCTCAAGGCGAATTAAATTGTGAATTGCCTTGAGTGCCCCATACATTTTTTTTTTAAATAATTTGTTGTATTTATTTTTAATTTTCCCTTTTATCATGAATATGTTAAGTATTATTTCTAAGTGTTTCGTGATTACTTTTTAAATAACGATACGCATAAATTGATAAAAGGAAGAAATTCCCATTTAAAGCATTTATATAAGAGACGAAATGAAAAAAACAAAAACGGAAAATAATATCACAATCTTTTAGCGTTAAACCATTTACAATCATCACTTTAAAACAATACAATATTATTTTTTTAATTATTTAAAGACAACCTTAGTCTATGGTAAATTCATATATTTTTTGCGCTTATGCGTTTAAATTTAAATATATATTTAGAAATAAGTATGTCTATAAAGAAAGATATCTAAAAAATACTGTAATATTTGAAATAATTTAATGAAAATAAAAGCAAAGTTATTAAAAAATCGATTATTAGTGAACTTTTTTTTAACTGTTTGAAAATAAATCACCAAAATTTTATTTTTTTGACTTCTATAATAATTTCTCATTTCTTGCAGAATATTTTCGAAATCTGTTAAAAAAATTCAAATTAATTTTATTTAATACTAGCCGACCCGACAGATGTTGCTCTGTCAAAAACTATTTTAAAGTCATGAAGACTTGAGAGCTTTTAAACCACGGAAATTTAGTCTATCTAGACAATAATAACTTAAAAAATTTCACTCATTACCATGCCATAAGCATATCTGTCGTGGATAAATTCTAGTGATGACATCTTTAATATTTAGTCCATCAGAACAATTAAGTTTCTGCAACTTTAGTACATTTATTGGTTAAAAGCAAAATTATACGGAAATACTACAACTCGTTACACAGAAATATCACAGCCCATGGAAGATATTTACAGTCTTGTAGAAATCGTTGCAGTAGTTTCTATGTTTGCTTTTTAATTTTATGCAATTTATCACGAAGCTACACAGAACTACTACGTACGGCTTATATGTAATATATGCACTAGTCTATTATGGATGACATTGATTATTTTGAAAATGCATGGAATCGAACAAATGCAAAACTTATCCAATTTTGTACTTACAAACACATAGTATAACAATTTGTGTGCCGTTGTGGTATGGTAGGTAAGACACCCGCCTACCAACCAGAAGGTTCTCGGTTCAATACCAGGCACCATCTGAATAAAGAAAAAGTTTTTCAACAGCGGTATCACCTCTTAACATTAGCTAGTAACTGGTTATGAGTATTACTTACTATTGAAAACTTCTCTAATGCATTTGCCGTTTGGAGCCGCCGTTAAACTGTAGGCCCCTTTCAATGAGTCTTAAAATAGATTCGGGTGCAGCTTATTGACTGGGAGAAAGTCCCTATGTAAGTAACTTCATGGAATGTTATGGGAATTAATAATAATATAATAGTATAACAATTTATTTTTATTAATTTTTTTCGAAACGTTAGGTGACGCAAAATTGGGCCCTGATTATCGTTTGCAAACTTGTTGTTCTGATGTTGTATATTTGAAATTGCGATTACGATTTACAACACTTGTCTGAAATGCTATATATTTTAAATATCATTTATAACATTTATTTTTTTATATTTTAACCGATACAACACAACATCTACGGATTGTGAACTATAATCGGGGCCTTAATTAACCCATATTTTTTATATCTTCTACAAGAAATAACTCTACAATGCAGCAGAGTTAATAACAACTGAAAAAAAAAAAATACAAAATGTGAGTATATTACAACAACATCTGCATAATGCTTAATTTATTATCTGTTTTCTTTTAAATGCAATAAATTTCCAATTTTGCTACCATCTATCTACCTCTCGAACGGGAACGTTCACGTTGCTTTTTACTTTTTTTTGTCTTCTTTTTGAACTTTCTATGCCGTTCTTCTTCACTATTAAAAGACGATGATTCCGTATCTGATGAGGAGGATTCTGTGTCGGATGATTCACTCTTATATTTTGATTTATTTTTCTTTGATTTCTTTGATTTTTTCTTTGAACTTTTTGTTTTCTTAGGTTTTTTGTGTTTAGATGAGTGTGAATCGCTTTGAGACTCGCAGGAAGAATCTACTATATCAATTTTATTAGAATCAAGCCTTGCATTGCAGTCGTTATAAGAATATCTGTCTCGTTCTTGTTGCCTGTCTTTGTTTGACGATCTGTTATAATCTCGTTGGGAGTCACGTTCACGATCTCTGTGATAGTCAGTTCGGGATTCATATCTATTAGATTCCTTGTAGTCATCCTTTCTATTATCATTTTTGTAGCTTTTTCTATATTCTTTATCTCGACTGGATTCTCCCTCTCGACGATCTTTATATCTATTTTGATATTTATCATCATATTTTTCTTTATCTCTTCTCTGGAGAGTTTTTCTTTCTCTGTTGTACTCATAGTCCCGATCCCGATCCCGATCGCTCTCTTTCTTAATATATTTCTTATCATCCCGATTATTGCTATTTTGATATTTTTCATCATATTTTTCTTTATCTCTTCTCTGCACAGTTTTTTTTTCTCTGTTGTGGTCATAGTCTCTTTGCTGGTCGCTCTCTTTCTGTATATATTTGTTATCATCGCGATTACCGCTACGTTTGTTATATTTGTCTTCCATTTCGGGAGAAGCCTGTCTTTCCTTTTTCACCTTTTTTTCATCTTTTATACTGTATGATTTTTCGATCTTATCCCTTTCATCTTGGTTAAGAATTATTTGTCCATGTTCGTTTTCCTTTTTCTTGTACTCTTCATATTTGCTTGAATCTATTTATATTACAAAAAATTTAAAGAAAGAAAAAAATTAAGTTTTGGTAAAGTTTCAGTCACATAGTTAATTAAGAGTGTTTTGATTGGGACTTGGTGTGTTACACTATACCGTGCATATGGTCTTCGATATGCTCTAATAATTAAAATATAATTCCTGTTTGTATTGATATTCAAATAAATAAATAAAAAAAGAAACAAGGACCTATTACATAAAACCGATGGGAAATATTCCTTTTTTTTTAGGAAATTCAGTTAAAAACTGAAAATATTAAATATCATAAAAAATTATTCAATATAGTATTTACTTACTTATACATTTTCCATACTGTGCATACTCCTTCCTCGAAACTGGCTGACAAAGAAATTCGTTAAATGCTTCCTTATTACCACCTATGGCCATTTTAACAATAACCCGACCAGCATGATCATCAAAACCCTCAATTTGTCCATAAAGATCTTTGTGTTTACCACCCAAAATGCGAACGTAAGCATTACGTTTTATTTCTAACACCTCATTTGCTTCGGGAGCAACTAAAAGTGGTTTCTTGTTTAGAGCTTTATCTGCACCTAGACCCATACCTTTAGGCCTTACAATGGGTGTCTCATCTAAGGGTGGATCTCCTTTCTTATTCGTTTTAGGAGGTTCTTTCCAGCCCATGCCTCGTAGCATAGCTTTGCCAAAATCTTGTATAGGTATGTTCTCATAGTCATCTAAACTAGATTCTTTGGCTCCTTCCAAAGGTAAATCGTCGGGTTTTACCACAGGTAAAACCAAAGTACTGGCACCATCAGTAGAGCCATTTGTCTGTAATTCAGTCAATAGTTCACGGGCAGCACGTTTTTCAAGATCCTCGGCTACATCAACGTTATTAGAGTTATTTTTATCCTCTATTGGATCATCGGTGGTTGGCTCTTCTTCTCCCAGTAACACGGCGCGTCGTCGCATTAAACTAGCCAAAGCTGTAGAAGTCTTTTGATTTTCCTTAAGGGGTATAACCAAGGGTTTTTCTTCGGGTTTTTCTCTGTAATAAATAGTAATAACAAAACAAAAAAATACTAGCAAAGAAAGTCAGTTTCTGTTAACCCTGATTATATTGATACCCTACACCATATAAGTTTAGAGAACAATTACTTCTATTTTTGTTGCAGCTATAGTTCGTAAATATGGCAAGACACAAGGCTTAACTTATCTCAGCACAATTTCAAACTAATTAAGTCATTTGAGTTGATTAATTGTAAATGTTTAGTTTAGTAACCGAGGTGGTTAGAAACCTTAGACTAGGGCAATTATGGTTGTTATCAAGTATACTTTTTATTCTACTAGGACAGTAATCGTCAACTCGCAACTTCCCAGCAATAGAAAAATTGCGATATGGCCAAGGAAATTTGAAAAGGAATTTTTAGATGAAACACCTCAAATTTGTTGCTGGATAAGATAGCAATGTGCTTTGGTACCATAGTAAACTATTTAAAGGCATACTTACTCTATTAACTTGATTTCCTGGCCTTCCAAACATTTTATCAGTTCGACTTTGGCTTCTGCTTTATTTGTTTCCTTATTTGTTATTAAATTAGGCTTTTTGTTTATTTTACTAAAGCCAAATGATATTTTTTTGTGTTCCATATTAATTTAGAATAATCACCACTTTTTAAAATTACGATTTATTAAATGGAATTTCTTTAAAAACGTTTATAAACAAAACTTCTAACAGCTGTTTGTAATTTGTTGTTGTTTTTTTTTGTGCGCGAAGTGCTGCCAGATGCTGTAGAGTGTAGCTTTGAATCTTCTCGAATTGTCAAAATTACTGTTCACTGGTATTTTTTTGTAAACATAACCTCAAATACGCACGTCATTTGAAAATATTTTTTTTCTCATAAAAGAGGGGTGCCGCAAAGCAGATCACATACAAAGCACGAGTTTTTCTGATTGTTTCAAAAGACGATTTTAATAAAATTTTAAATAAAAATGTTTGGAGGTCCTCAGCCCATATTGGTTTTAAGTAAGCTTTTATAAAATTTTGCAAAAATACGAGAAATTTTTAACCTTTTATGTCTTTCATAGGCCAAAATACTAAAAGAGAGTCTGGCCGTAAAGTGCAGCTGGAAAATATAAACGCCGGAAAGGTAAGTGTGTTCGTTTGTGTGTATGTGTATTTATAAGTGACTCATGTAAAATAAAAGAAACCCGAATTCTATGCGACCATCTGTTGAGATGAATACTAATTTTCGCATAATCCTTAGGCAATTGCTGATGTCATCCGTACCTGTTTGGGTCCTCAAGCTATGTTGAAAATGTTGATGGACCCTATGGGCGGTATTGTAATGACTAATGATGGTAATGCTATATTGCGTGAAATTACGGTACAACATCCAGCTGCCAAGAGTATGATTGAAATTGCCCGTACACAAGATGAAGAGGTTGGTGACGGTACTACTTCGGTGATTGTTTTGGCTGGTGAAATGTTGGCTGCTGCCGAACCTTTCCTACAACAACAAATACATCCAACTGTTATTATTCGCGCATACCGTGAAGCCTTAGAAGATATTATTAAACATTTGCAAACCGATTTAAGTGTGCCATTAGATGTTAACAATAAAGAAAAAATGGCTGAAGTGGTGAAAGCTTGTGTCGGCACAAAATTTATCTGTAAATGGTCTGATATGGCTGTTAAGATTGCCTTAGATGCTGTAAAGACTGTTACGCTAAATGAAAATGGCCGTTTGGAGGTTGATATTAAGCGGTGAGTTTAAAGAAGATTTTTACTAAAAGACGTTTACAAAGGTATAGAAAGGGTCTAAAGCAGAAATAGTGTCTAACAGACTGTAATGTAAGTCTTTATGTGTTAAATCTGATTAATGTAGAGCATGCGCAGAGGATGTTGCGACCTTCCAATACTTCCTCTATACATGTACCTGCTTTTAAATGGCGACGTAGTACAGGACATAAACCTCCTTAATTATATGGGTTGAAGGATCTTCAGGAGCTATGTATGTTGTGAGGACTACGTTTCTTAATGATGAGCGATGAAGTCACTACATATATGAACGGAACATAGAACATCGTGGTTTATCAAATGGAATGTGTATTGATCATCTCTAGATGATCAGAACAGTACAATATGGTACAATTCGATCCATATTATATAAAGTACTTTATAAGGTTAAGGTTCCATGACAAATTCTGAAGGTAAATCCGTTATGGAGGATGATTTATAAATGGTCCAAATTTCTGTCATTGTTAGATATTGATAACCTATATTTCACAGCTATTTTCAAAAACTTAGTATTACCTAGGAAGATAAAAATTCCAAAAAGAGTTGGGCTGGTTGAGATTATGTTTTTATGTCTTATTGTGCAAATTTTGTTACAAATCTTTCTCTTATTCAATTCAGGAAACAATTCTGAATATTAATTATTCTTAAAGTAACATCTACAAAAAATTAATACATATTAAAATCACTTTATATTTAAAATTTGTTTTAATTTGCTTTCCATTACAGTTATGCTAAAGTTGAAAAAATTCCTGGTGGTTCCATCGATGAATCCTGCGTTTTGAAAGGTGTTATGATCAACAAGGATGTTACACATCCTAAAATGCGTCGTTATATTGAAAATCCCCGTATTGTATTACTCGATTGCTCGTTAGAATACAAAAAGGGGGAAAGTCAGACTAATGTTGAAATTATTGGTGAACAGGACTTTACACGCATGTTGCAAATCGAAGAAGAATTTGTACAGCGAATTTGCGCCGATATTATTGCCCTCAAACCCGATGTCGTATTCACAGAAAAGGGTGTTTCCGATTTGGCTCAACATTATTTGCTTAAAGCTGGCATTACTGCTATACGTCGTCTACGTAAAACCGATAATTTGCGTATTGCTCGTGCATGTGGAGCAACAATTGTTAACCGCACCGAAGAATTGACTGAAAAGGATGTTGGTACTGGTGCTGGTCTCTTTGAAATCAAGAAAATCGGCGATGAATACTTTACCTTCATCACAGAATGCAAAGACCCCAAGGCTTGTACTATTTTGTTGAGAGGTGCTTCTAAGGATATTTTGAACGAAACCGAACGTAATTTACAAGACGCTCTTCATGTGGCCCGTAACTTGGTATTGGAACCACGTTTAGTAGCTGGCGGTGGTGCCATTGAAATGGCCTTATCTCAGTTATTGACCCGTAAACAATTGAAGGGTCCTTATACTGCTGTGGCAGAAGCCTTGGAAATTATACCACGCACTTTGGCTCAAAATTGTGGTGCCAATACTATTCGTACTTTGACCGCTTTGAGAGCCAAACATGCATCCCACTCTGGCGATGGCGTATGTGCTTGGGGTATTGATGGTGAATCTGGTGAAATTGTTGACATGAATGTTAAGGGTATTTGGGAGCCATTGGCTGTTAAAATGCAAACCTATAAGACCGCCGTTGAAACTGCCATTCTCTTGTTGCGTATCGATGATATCGTTTCGGGTTCAAAGAAAAAGGGTGATGGTGTTACTAATCCTGCAGCTGCTGCCGCAGGCGGTGAACAATAAATATGTTTTTAAATTCCTTTCACTTATGTATTAATTAAAAATCATTTTTGCTATAATTTATATACTAATATTTTATGCTTTAATATTAATTTCTCTTTCTCTGATTCACTTATATTCAAAAAAGTTGTAACAAAAATTCACCTGCATTTAATGATAATAAGTGTTAAGAAACTGTGTTTCTTGCACAAAGCCGGTCCAAAAATAAATAAGGCTTATCAAAAAAAAGATCACCTTACTCCAACAATTATTTGACAAACTCTCAGTTTTTCAGTGTTTAAGCTTACATTCTCTCTCATTAACATTTATATAATGATAAAAATAAAAATAATGAATTAAAAACAAGTCAAAAAGGTACGAAAGTTTTACTTTGTTACTCAAGCTAATATCATTGAGAATTTAGGTTTGAATCGCCATTTAAGGGCTTGTGCTAAATAATGCTATGCCATTCTATATTCATTGAACGTTTACCGTGATATATTGAAAGACTGCGATCCATATCGTAGTTTGACTGAATATTTCACAATTTGGATCACGTGGTAAATATTGAATATATTTCAGTGACTTAAAGGACATTGAAACTAAATATTGGTTTTGTTTTATTTTTCAAATAAAAAAATTTTTATTTCATTACTTTATCTCTTTATACAAACGTTTATCCATTAATTTCAAAACCTCCAAGCCGATTGAGGTAAATTGTGGTTGTAAATAACGGGCAAAAATTTCTAAGCCTTTAATGTTCTCTGTACTGGTCAGATATTTTCTTAGCCACGCTATTAAAGGCGGCTTATGTGAATGTATAATACTGGGTATGCTTACAAGGAATTCAACTGATTTCAAGTCTTCGAAATCTTCCAAATTTTTCCGATCTTTATGACAAGCTATATAAACCATTTCATAGGGTTGCTTATAGCCTTCCGCTTTTAGTTGACTTATCAATTCACCCTGAGTATTAATTTTCAACCATTTTAAGCAGTGCAGCACTTGTAGGTTCCAAGTGCTTAAAAATTCTTCTTCTATGGCTTTGCGATGCTGTAAAGCATTGGTACACCATAAAACTACCAAAGAATTCGAGTGTATTAGTTGAGGTATAGGCATCTTTTTAAGAGTTTCATTGTCAATCATTTGATAGGCCAACGAGGCGTTTACCTTTTTTAAACGTTTAATATATTTATTTTGCCAAGGCATATCCATTATTATAATATCATAGACTTCTTCCAATTCGGGCAAAAGTTTATGAAAATCTTCGATGTTGTAATTGAAAAATTTGGTTTGCGGCGGTATAATAAAGTCTTGTTGAGAAAATCGAGTTGTTTGAAAATCATTTGTTCGATTTTCACCACGAAACTGTGGAAATTCCAATGGTTCTTCCCAGAAACGTGGTAAATTTGTAGTGCATTGGGTTTGGTCCTTTAAAATTTCTTGAATTTTATTTAGAAAAGGTTGTACTAAAGATTTTTCTTTAAGTGTATTTGCCGTTTCCGTTTCCGCTTTCCGTTTTCTTTTCGTCAGCTTTATTTGATTCGTATTTTGTTTCAGATTGTTATCGTGGTGGGTATCGTTTACTTTCGGTCTAAAATTAAATAATGCAGACTGTAGTGAATAGGAACTGTTACCTTTAGCTGTCGTTTGTTGGTAAAGATCCTCAATCATTTTTTGATGATTTAAATATATACAGTGTTTATCGTCAATGGTTATTGTTTCCATAGTTTAATTTTGTTTAGTGTAAAAATACTACGAAATTAATCTAAAAAATTAGGCAGATTAGTGCTGTAGAATGTAACCCCTTTCAAGTGGTTACTTTATGTTAATGAAAATAGTAATCGAATAACTAGGTTTTGAATATACATAAAAAAAATTATTTACGAATTGATAGTTTAACTCAGGCAACACATACTAAAAAATTCTTATTATTTATTCTTAATGTTTTATCTCTATTCAAATCATTATCAACATAAACTCGAGTTTCTTTTTTATTAGTTCGTGGTATAAAGCGGGATAATTGGGCTAAGCATATTTCAAACTTATATGTTTAGTTCGACATCATATCTAACCACTTCGACTTTTAAGTCTTTTACATCTTGGGGCAACTAATCCAATACTTCGCAAATATTTTTCGACTCTTTCTCTGCTGAGGAATAAAAGGTTATGAATATATTCTTTTTAAGCTTTTACAATCATTTATAAACATTTTGTGCTGCCCAAACTTGAACAAATTTTATTTTCATATTATTGGAAAACGCTTCAGCGTAATATAAGTCACCACTTTCTAAAGCACAAGTAAAATAGAATAGTGTGGGTATGGTATCAAACTCAGCTATTTCGTAGGTATGATAAAAAGTATCTATGGCATATATGTATAATAGGTTTATTTGAATAAGACTGAATCAAATCTGTTGCTAACCATCTAGTGTGGATAATGTCTATATCTTAAAGTCAGCTATGCAAATTTTCGAAGCAAAACAATTTGCACCGATTTGATATATTTTATCGAAGCACTGTTCATGATGAGCCAAACTCTTGCCTTGGAATTCCATAAAAGCTATAAGATATGTTCGTTTAGTGCTGTCTCACATTTTACGTTCAAATAAAGCAATATTATCGCCATAATGCTGTTACACAAAATCTTTTATATCATCCAAGTCCAGTTGAAAAGCGCGTTAAACTTCCACAACTTTACTTCTGTTTCTTAAGCGATGTTACTGTTGCTTTAATTGTAAATATTCCGGTTGGGTAACTACTTTTTTCAAAAATTATATTATTAAATTCGGTAAATCGGTAATGTTCATAAAATATAAAATTCTTTTTATCACTATAAGGCAGATATATAAGTATAGGATATATTGTAGAATCGAATTCAAAGGGAACATAGTTTATTGCAGCCTCTAAAAATACAATATCCAAGTTAAATTTATTTAAAACTAAGGCTATTTTCATAGTTTGGTTCAGTTATGCAGTACTCTAGATAATTCTTTAATCCTATTATTAAAAATATATTTTTTATGCATTTACCACTAAATCGTCATAGTTAAGGTGAACGCAGGCTGTAAACAGGTTCGCTTTAATATTTCCTATTACAGGCTTAGAAGGAAATAATTTATCATTTAAAATATTATCATATAATTCTGTTAATTTATTAAACGTTATATTGGCTTCATATAGGGAATGAACTCTCTTTTTCTTATCTATGGCAAAGATAATTCTTCGGGTTTTACAAAGCGTCTTAAAGAATTCACTGAATTGCTATCGGGATACATGATGTCCATATTAGTTCTATGTAGTCACCATACTTAAGAGCTAATTCATACAACATATCAAGTGTGCTAGGCACACATTACATTAAAGTGATTGAAAATTGTTAAATATAATAGAATTTGTTATCTGTTGAAAGGTTTTTCGATTTAAAATTTTTACATTATTTTTACAATTGTCCTTTACATATTGTTCAAATTCCTTATAACTCTTTGGTCCTTGAGACTTAGATTAACTAAAATGTTATTCCACTAAACTGGCCTATTGTAAATACGTACTATACTAAACTTTTATCAAGGTTTAATCAATCTCCGAATACCTTAGGGAGAAAGAGAAGAGCTTATACCCAAAATATTCTATTAAATCGTGCAACTGGAGAAATGGGATGATTAAATCTACTGGACTATTTGTAAATGCATCATTACCATAAACAGATTTTTGACTAATATAGCAAAGTTAAGTTGTTTTAGAGCACTAAAAGTCATGATGCATGGCAGTGATGCATTTGCGAACGGCACTTATATTTTTTTTTGGTGTATTGATACACTGAGAGTAAAAGCATGTAAAATTAGAACAAGTTTAATTGAAATTGTGGTTATTTTTTGCGATAAGTTTCTTTCGTTTATAATTTCTAATAAAACATACGATATAAGCATATTATAATATTTAACATAACCCATGATGCACGAGCTGACAGAATAGCACACTACCCACTTACTTTTCTGGGTACCCAACCAAATAAAGTTATTTAAATCTATTACATTCCAATTGATTGCATACATATATGACAGTTACCTTCAGTAAAAGTTGCTTTAACAATTATCACATTATTTTGCTCAGTGTTTCAAATATCAGATTATTATGATTATCAGTTAACCAACTTTACGAAATTAAGAGCAAGTTGTTCAATGCTCACGCTAAATTCATATAAGGTGACCATGCAAGTTAATTTAAATTATTCAACAGTTAGTTGTTTTAAGAATTTTTTTTAATTTGCTGCTTTTTGAATGAGACGCTTTACCAAATAGATACTTTAGCCCCGTCTATTTCCAACGGATTTTAAACAGCGAAATGACATTTTATTTAATACCAAAATTATCTTTACTAAATTAATAAGTAGTATAGTTCTTATGCATACTATGTTATTTTGTGATACATACATATGTACATATATTGGGTGTTTGGTCAAAAATGTCGACCAAAAAAGAAACACCTTTTTCTTATATTATGAACGAGTTTTATTAAATCAAATATGTGCCATTTTGATAGAAAGCCATTTCTTTCTGAGCGAATTACAGGACTCAGTGAAAATTAAATTTACACCATTAAGAGAGTTCTGCAGAGATCGAAACAAATTATAATCTAAAAGATTAAAGATGTGTGTAGTCTGACGTTGTCATGATTAAGCCCAACACCATTTCTGTTGATCATTTCTGGTTGGTTTTTTTAAATTGAATTGCTTGCTTCAATCTCGCTCATTGTTGACATTATAGATCAGAAACATTCGTTCGACCAGGTTGTAGAAACCCATAATGAACATATGTATCCTTCAATCCGACTAAGCCTCAACATTATTTTTCTTGGTGTCAATATTGGCTTTATCACCGTCTGTTCAACTTTTCTTCCTCGTAATCATTCGCTTCGTTCCGTTTTAGCAGTGAAACGCGTGTAAAAATTCAGTCTATTAAATTTTCACTCTAAAATAAGTACTTTTAGAGCTTCCTTTAAATGGTTGATAACTGTTACGTGATGAATGCCTAGTTCCTTAGCAAAGTCCAAGCGATATAAGTGACGTTCTTTTTCAATTTTTTTGCATGATTTCATCAATTCTTTTTAGTGACTGATTGACCAGAGCGAGAAGCATCGTTAACATCGAAATCAGATCGAACATCGTCACACTAAAGGTGAAGAAAACGAACAAAATTTTTCTTAATCTATAACAAAATGACTTCGTCTCTATAACCCTCATATGAGTGAATAATAATTCGTAAAGTATTTGGTGTTATAGGCTTAGTTTTCTTGAAAATGATCGAAAAATAATATAATAGGTGTTTTGAACAGTTGAAGGGTTTTACGATTTCCAAAAATATTGGTTAGGACTCCAGGTCACCGTGACTTCTATGGGAATGAGCAAGCGGCCGGGTTGGTCCACTTGGGATCGGCATCAAGTGCTGACGAGGCCTCGGATTTCTGAAGAGGGCTATTATTAACTTCTATCTGGATCGGGCAGACATGCAGAATCACAAAACTGACTAGGCCTAGTATGATGTAAAGCCAACTTTATCGCTTATTCGTCATGGTAGAAGGGATGTGTCCAGACTGGTAGTTGTGATTACCGGGCATTGGACGATTGGAAACCACGACTGCAGGATGGGGTTACGGTACAACGACCACTGTCGCAGCTGTGGAGAGCTGGAGGAGGAAGAGGAGACCTTTGAACACTTCCTATGTGAATATCCGGCCATTATAAAAATTCGCCGTAAGGCCTTCTACAAGTGATTTCTACAGGACACCTTTGCGATATCTTATATTGGATCAGGTGATCTTTTCAGATGTGTATATCTGACGTAGTGGATGTAAGGCTTTCCCGACATTGCAATAATTTATGTCTCCTTCCAGCTCTACGTCAATATGAAATAGATTAAAAATTTTCGCGTAATTTTCACTTCCCCTAGCTTTTAAAATCAACTGCGGCCAAGTTTTTATGAGTTTGTTCAATAGATTTTTGTTAACATTTATACTGTGGAAGCTTTAAAGGTGAGAAAAAGCATTTTATAAAGCTTTTGTTTTCATGTAAAAGTTTAATGAAATAAATGTGCCTGTAAAGAAATGTTAAAACCTACACTGAAATTAGTAATTAGGGAATATATAATTTGTTTAACACCCATTCCAAAATTTGATGCTTTGAATTGCACTTACTTTCTACATAATTAAAAAATATACCTTAAGTTTTTGTAATTGTTTATTTTATTAAAATGAAATTTAAGGATTAAAAAAATTGCTACCTTCTTTTTTTCTTTTTCTTCTTCGAGCTCGTGTTGGATTTATTTTTTCGTTTACCCACCTTGATCGGCGGTACTGGCACGGGAAAGGGTACGGGTATACTACTTTCAATAAAATTTAATGTTTCTTCTTTGTCCAAGCAATTGCCATTGTAAAGTTTATTGATTTTTACATTATTTCTTGATATAAAATATTGGGCGGGATAATTGGTTCGCGCATATTCCAAGTCCACATAATTTAATTCAACATCAAAGATTACCACATTAACATTAAGTTGACGATCTTTAACATCATGGGCGATTGCCTCCAAAATGTCGAGTAAAATTTTCGATTTCTCATCAATCGATGAATAAAATGTTATGAAAATATGATTTTTAGGTTTTTCAAGATGATAATGAAAATGTATCGCTGTCCATTTGTCAACCGTTTGCAGTTTATTGTCAGTGGCATATAACTGTGAATATAAATATTTTCTATATTGTATACTTTCTGTGAAATAGTACAGTTTTGGTATGGAATCAAAAGTTCCAAATTCATAAGTAAGCTGCAGACGATCCTTGGCATATATTTTTGGTTTACCCTGTGCAGTTTCTATTATATCTTTAGGTTGCCATCGAGTATTTATAACATTGATATCTTTAAAGTCGGCAATTATAAATCGTCCAGGGAAATAGTTATTTTCGGCGACTTGATATAAATTATTAAACCACTCGACATGATGCTGCATGCACTTACCTTGAAAATCCATAAAAACTAAAAATAAATCATCGCGGCTTCTTTCAAATTCTGAACGTTTAAACACTTGCATGGAATATCTATAGTTTTGTTGTAAAAATTGTGGTAAATCTTTAAAATCTATTTGAAAATCCTTAGGAACTTCCAATTTTTTGCAGATTAAACTAGTTTTATACTTTTTCAGTTCCGCTTTGTAAATTTCCGGGTTATCTATTATATTTTTTAAATAATCGATTATAACTTTTTCTTTTCTAATGTCATCATAAGGTACAAAATTTATTTTATCATAGTGTGGTAGAAAGTATAGTATGGGATGAGTAGTGACGTTTAATTCAAATGGTACATAGTTTGTCTCGTCCTCCATATAGACGATATCTATGTTGTAATCCTTTAAGGCTAATGCCACATTCTCATAATTAGGCTCGACATAGCACTTTTGGTATTCATCACGACTTATTATAAGAAATATATTTTTTGTAGATTTTAATACCACTTCTTCATAATTATCAGTGTTACATTCCTTAAACAAGTTGGTGTCATTAGTTGGCACTAAGGGTTTAGAAGGGTATAGCCTGCCATTTAAGAGATATTTGAATAAATCTATTATGTTTTGAGCAATTTTATGGGGTAAGTGTTCATATATGCGTTTCTTTTCATCTATAGCAAAAATTTTCGTTGACGCATCCTCGGTTTTTTGTGTTCTTTCAAAGAATAAAATGGGATTTCTACCAGGATAAATAATATCAATATCATACATATCAGCTGCTATGAATTCGATTCTTTCACCATAATTCGATGCCAATTGATAAATGCTATCCAGCCAATTGGTGTGATGCGCACATTTCTCACGAAAATGATTAAAGAAAATTACAATAGGCTTTTTGATTTGGTGAAATGTCTCACGATTCAAGATTTGAAATTTATTTTTACAATTTTCCTTAACATATTGCTCGAAATCCACATGTTTTGTTTGGCTGTGTGTTAATATAGGAGCGCGTTTTCTCGGCTCATCTGAGACATCAATTTGATAAAATGCTTTTAATGTCTCCTCATAACTATCACTTTCCATATTAAAGTTACTGAATAAATAAATTTGCTCTAAGAACTATGCAGACAGCAATGTTGTTTTTAGTTTGTAGTACGGCAGATATATATGTACATATGTATGTATGCATATAAGTATGTTTCTATGGATAAAAGAACTAAGAAGAGATTATGAAATTTATTCTACATGCACATCTCAAGCAATTATTTTGGTTTCTTACCAGCAACTGTGAGAATATAAACATACTATAGGCTTAAAGAAACTTAAAACACTGATTTCATTTTCTAAGTAACAAAATCTACAAACCTTAACATGTTTCTGAACTACCTAGGTTCCTATTCAACATGTGGTAAGCAAAAAGCAGCAGCTGTTTGAGCAGAACTCATAAATTTACGCATACCAAATAACCAATTATTTGGAGTACAGAAACAAAGGAACTCAGTCCATTTTGTTTTTTTTTTATAGTAACACATGTTCTGATAATTGCAAACGTCATTTTATCAAGACTAATTTCTTTTAAATGTCAAAGTTATCCTTAATCTAAACTTGGTGGAAAATATATATATAATTTGCAATGATTTAGTATTCATAGTTTGTATTGTTTATTATTCGAAATATAGTAATTCACTTATCTTCAGTTTTTATAACAAATTTTCTTTTTTAATATTTTTTTTTTAGTTTTAGTCATGGAATTGATTTTCTTAGATTAAATGAATAAATAATAATAAATACCTACTTATCAATTAAATTTATTAAATTAGTTTTTCTTATTTTATATTATTTTTAATGAATTCTAAAATTTCAAGCCGATCTAAACAATTTCCATCAAAAATTGTACTTTTATTTTTATTTGTTCTTGATATAAAATATTGAGCAGGATAACTGGCTTGGGCATATTCCAAGTCCACATAGTTCCATTTAATATCAAATTTTGCCACTTCTACATTCAGGTCTTCCACTTCATCGGCCAAACAATTCAATAAGCTGAGAAGCTGATCAGATTTCTCATCATCTGAAGAATAAAATGTTATAAAAATATTCTTTTTTGATTTTTTCAAGAAAATTTGGAAATAATCGGCGGTCCATTCTTTAACCGCCTGTTGTGAATTATTTCTTGGATAAAGTTGTGAATAATAATAGTATCGATTTTGAACGCCTTCTGTAAAATAGAAAAGTGTTGATAACGAAACGAAGTTTCCAAATTCATATGAATGCTTAAGGCGATCTAAAGCAAATATTCTTGGTTTTCCTTCGGAGGATTTAATTAAGTCCTTTGGATGCCATTTCGTATTGATAACATCGATATCTTTAAAGTCGGCTATGAAAAACTCGAATGTATAGGCAGTTTCCGCCACTTGGTAGATTTTATTCAGCCATTCAATATGGTATTCCAAACATTTGTCTTCGAAGTCCATAAAAACTAAAATAACAATTTCTTTAGTTGTTCTTAGTCGCTGACGATCTAAGATTTTGAATTTTTTCTCAAAATTATTTTCTAAAAACTGTGGTAAATCTAGAAATTCAATTTGAAAATCCTTAGGAACTTTGACCAATTTACGTAAAATATCGGATTTTAATTTTTGTTGCTGACGTTTTAAAAATTCTGGCTTTTCGATAATATTCTTTAAGAACTTTATTATATCTGCTTCCGTCCGCATACCGTTATAGTACACAAAATTCTTTTTGTCATTATAAGGTATATACAAAATAGTTGGATAGCCATTAACATTATATTCAAAAGGTATATAATTCCTTTCGGCTTCCATGTAGACTATGTCTAAATTATAATCCTTTAAAGCCAAAACCACATTATCATAATTGGGTTCAAAATCGCTATACTGAAATTTTTCAAGATTCGCAATTAAAAATATGTTCTTTGTTGATTGCAACACCAGCTCTTCATAATTATCGTGAACACATATTTTTACCAAGTTGCTGTCATTATTTTCTGGTATGGGTAGTGAGGGGAAAAGTTTTCCCTTTAATAGGTTTTCACATAATTCTGAAAGACTCTCTATTGTTTTATAGGCATCAAGGTGCTCATGTATACGTTTCTTCTCATCTATAGCGTATATATTGGGTGACTTATCTTCTGGTCTTACAAATCGACAAAAGAAATTAATCGGATTTCTGCCGGGATACATAACGTCCATATCGATCATATCAGCAGCTATAAATTCAATATTATCACTATATTTCAAAGTTAATACATAAATTTTGTCCAACCATTCAGTATAATAGACACAGTTTTCACGAAAATGATTGAAAAATATTATAATAGGCTTATTGATTTTATGAAATGTATCACGATTTAAAATTTGAAACTTGTTTTTACAATTTTCTTTAACGTATTCCTCAAAGTCAACTTTTTTCGGTTGTTTGCGTGGTAATATAGGTTGTGGTTTATATCTGTACACCCGGGGACTGCTCGTGTAATTATTAATCTTTTCACTACCCGGATCATCATAAATGGTAATTTGTCGAAATATTTCGGATGTTTCCTCAAAAGATTCACTCTCCATTTTAGTAAAAAAAATTAAAACGAAATTCACTTGAAGACTGTTAAAACTAAACTAAGTATAATATCGTTGGTATCGTTCGATTTATAGACATATGTACATATATAGATATACGCTGCATAGGCAGAGAGAAAGATGAGTACATATGTAGTCTATTTTGCATTGAAAAGCTTTTGTTGCAAACTTTTAGATAACAGAGAAATAAATTAGATTATGAAATTCTTTTAGCCGTTTTTTAATAATATATACCTATATAACAAACGATGATGAGCAGGCTATATGAACTAAAAAGCTTAAAATATAAGCTTGATTAGCTTTTGATAAACTTTCTTTAGAATTTTATTAAGTTCAGAGTATATTAAAGCATATTAAACGATTTTATTGAGCACCAAGCCCGAAATTAAAAATGCTAAACAGTGTAAAAACCAGCAGCGATTGGTGAAAAAATTATAAACACTATATAGACAAAGTCTCATACTTTCAAATATGTTACGAAAATAGAAATGCCCAAAAAGGAAATACACCACATAAGTGCCTTTGGGACTGTATTGTGGAATTATTGTCTATTGATCTGTGTAAAGGTTGATAAAAGGTCTCTTTGTTCTTTTGCTCAAGGACTGCTTACCCTGCCTTAACACATGTAACAGCGTTCAAAACACTCATTTTGCTTACTTTATTATCTTCAAATAGTTTAAAATATGCGAAGCTATCCACCAATTATGTATCAAGAAAAACTTAAATGACGACAGTAGTCGCCAATTTGCTTCGCCAAACCATAATGTAACTGCTTAAATCCAAGCTCCATCGTTGGCATCAAGTTTTTATGTCGGAATACCGCGTTTTCCGCCAAACCTTTTATTTTTCGTCACACTCAAATGTATGTAAATAAACTTACTTTCATCACTTAACACAACTTTAGGATAAAGTATATTGTATATGAATGTATTGCAACTTTCAAGAAAGTACTTTCATGTGTAAAGACTGGGTAACTGAAAAATTTTCGATTTTATTTAAAAAACGAATTTTAAAATTATTTAATTAATTTTAGAAAACTTTTGTAGGAAATCAATTTATTGCGTGGCAGAGATGTCTTTTCAGTCCGATTCTGTTTTCACTCTATGTTAATGAGGAGCTACCTGGTGAGGTTAATATAGCTGGTACAGTAATAAAAGTGTTGTTATATGATTAATTATGATTATGATTAAATATGATTAATTCCCTATACAAATATTACCTTACGTAGTGCTTAGAGGTGAAAATTATTGTAGGTTCGTTCAGTAACTAAAATTTGTTACGAACTTGTAACAATTGTTACTGGAAAAGTGTTCATTAACTCAAAAAATTTGCAACGAGAGAGCGTTAAAAGAGAGTAATCAATTGAGACACAAAAAATTCTTGCTGGTAAAATTTTTACTCGCAAGAATTATTGAAACAACTGTTATGTGTTTACAAATCAAATTTTTTAAGAAATAAATGCGAATTAAAAACATTTTGCGAAATTTAAGAAATTGTAAGTAAAAATTGAGAGAAGTTTTGCAAAAAAATTGTTTACCTTCCCGTTGCAATTTTCTGCAAGTAAAGTTATTGAAAAAACCTAATATCATAGACATTAGCTGCTATGAATTCAATTCTTTCACCATAGTTCGAGTTTACACGATACTATCCGCTCTCTTCTACACAAAATCTTGGCATGTCGTCCGACCAGGCCTGCCATATTTGCCGATTTATCGGCATTTTGCCGATTTTTTGGCTTCAAATTATTGAAATCCGATTTGCCGATTTTTGCTCCAAAAATGCCGATTTTTCGAGATAATTTAAATGCTCGGCAACTTTATTTGTTTTAGTAACACTAACAATTTTTAAGAACACTTAAATATTTGCTATATTAAAAAGAGACAACTGTTAATAACTCAGCTACATCCTAATAACTCCGTCAATTTCCTACGGATTTCTTAACCGAAAGTTTCGTTTTATTCATAACTTAATATAATTCGCAAAAACGCATATGAACTTGAAAAATGTGGAGAAAAATTAATGAAAAATCTGTTTGCTTGAGAAATACACCAAGATTCTTCAAGGCTACTTAAGCGTCATATATATCATTTAAAAGGTCTGTTTCCTTTCTTTCCAAATCCGAAAAGAAACTTAAAATCGGGTAATATTCAACTAACATATGCTATATATGCAAATATATGAGCTTATAAGTGTGCCTGAAGGCCCGAAAAAACGTTTTTTTCCCGTAACTCGAGATTTTGGTGATGTTTCGAAAATTTCAAAAACAGATCCTTCTGCCATTTCTTTGTTGTCGCACCGTGTTATTAATCTATTAGGAGTACAAATTAATTCGGTTCTTTGTTTTAGCTCAAAAAAATTATTTTATTTTAAAAGATAACGAATTAACAAGTAAATCAAAATATTGTCCATTATAACTAACAACTTCTCCACACCTCTCAGTTAATTTTCGAATTTCGTCTCGAAAAAAACTCCTCGTCAATTTCTTCTAAAATAGTAAAATGGTGGCCTGCCAAATCATGTTGTATACGTCGAAACAGCAAGTAAGAGAAGAAACAATGTACGGAGAATATGAAGGCGCGACAAGGACTTTTGCGGCGTGATGTCCACAAATATTCAATTACATAAAGTTCTGGGTTCCGCGCGGATATTTCTTAAAATTTTACATGTGTTTGGGATTGTTATTTTGATAAAATTTGCTGTTGTTTGCGGTACTCAATTTCTCTGCACTTTCCTTTGCATCTTCCTCTCGAAGAGAAATGTGACCATTGTACTAACAATAAAATGCAGTTCGTTTATATAACGTTTATTTTATGTTATTTTTTCAATTTTCATTATTTTTATATTGGCTCACATGTTATAAACATTAGTTAATGTTCTGTTTTGTTAGTTTTTGTTAAAACGGGAAATTTTAATTTAACGATTTTTTGCCGATTTTTTATCTTGAAGTGTTAATAATGCAGATTTTTTTATTTCAAATATGCCGACTTTTGATCAAAATCATCTGGCACCCCTGCGTCTGACTTATATTGGTAAAGTTCGGTAAAATGAGAGTAAACAACAATTTATCTCAATATAAAACAAAAAGGCACAAAAGTATGGGAACGCAAAAAACCAAAAATTTTAATACAAAAATAACGTACATTTTTTGAAGATTTGTGGACACAAAAACTGGCGCAAAATACATTTATTTAATGTTTACATTATTAAATAATTTAATTAAATAAATAAAATAAAACAAAATTGGTTTATATTATTTAAAGGCTTTAAAACTTTTTTGTGCAAATGTACACATAACACAAACGCCATAAATTTGACTAATGCGTAATAATTAAACAAAAATAGAACAGTTTTTTAAATAAACAATAAAACAGAATTTAATTTTTTCAGTTTTTATAACAAAATTTTTATATTTTTTAGTTTTAGTCATGGAATTGATTTCCTTAGCTTAAATAAATAAATAAATAAATAATAATAAATAATTATGAAGTAAATTTGCCAAATTACAGTTTTTCTTATTCTATATTATTTTTGATAAATTCTAAAATTTCAAGCCGATCTAAACAGTTTCCATCATAGATTATACTTTCGCTTTTATTTGTTCTCGATATAAAATATTGAGTAGGATAACTGGCTTGGGCATATTCCAAGTCCACATAGTTCCATTTAATATCAAATTTTGCCACTTCTACATTCAGGTCTTCCACTTCATTGGCCAAATAATCCAATAAGCTGAGAAGCTGATCAGATTTCTCATCATCTGAAGAATAAAATGTTATAAAAATATTCTTTTTTGATTTTTTCAAGAAAATTTGGAAATAATCGGCGGTCCATTCTTTAACCGCCTGTTGTGAATTATTTCTTGGATAAAGTTGTGAATAATAATAGTATCGATTTTGAACGCCTTCTGTAAAATAGAAAAGTGTTGATAACGAAACGAAGTTTCCAAATTCATATGAATGCTTAAGGCGATCTAAAGCAAATATTCTTGGTTTTCCCTCGGAGGATTTTATTAAGTCCTTTGGGTGCCATTTCGTATTGATAACATCGATATCTTTAAAGTCGGCTATGAAAAACTCGAATGTATAGGCAGTTTCCGCCACTTGGTAGATTTTATTCAGCCATTCAATATGATATTCCAAACATTTGTCTTCGAAGTCCATAAAAACCAAAATAACAATTTCTTTACTTGTTCTTAGTCGCTGACGATCTAAGATTTTGAATTTTTTCTCAAAATTATTTTCTAAAAACTGTGGTAAATCCTGAAATTCAATTTGAAAATCTTTAGGAACTTTGACCAATTTACGTAAAATATCGGATTTTACTTTTTGTTGCTGACGTTTCAAAAATTCTGGGTTTTCGATAATATTCTTTAAAAACTTTATTATATCTGCTTCCGTCCGCATACCGGTATTAGTATACAAAATTATTTTTGTCATTATAAGGTATATACAAAATAGTTGGATAGCAATTAGCATTATATTCAAAAGGCACATAATTCGTTTCGGCTTCCATATAAACTATCTCTAAATTATAATCCTTTAAAGCCAAAACCACATTATCATAATTGGGTTCAAAATCGCTATACTGAAATTTGTCAAGATTTACAATTAAAAATATGTTCTTTGTTGATTGCAACACCAGCTCTTCATAATTATCGTGAACACATATTTTTACCAAGTTGCTGTCATTATTTTCTGGTATGGGTAGCGAGGGGAAAAGTTTTCCATTTAATAGGTTTTCACATAATTCTGAAAGACTCTCTATTGTTTTATAGGCATCAAGGTGCTCATGTATACGTTTCTTTTCATCTATGGCATATATATTGGGACACTCATCCTCTGATCTTACTAATCGACAAAAGAAATTAATCGGATTTCTGCCGGGATACATAAGATCCATATCGATCATATCAGCAGCTATAAATTCAATGTTATCACTATATTTTAAAGCCAGTATATAAATTTTATCCAACCATTCAGTATGATAGACACACTTTTCACGAAAATGATTGAAAAATATGATAATAGGCTTTTTGATTTGATGAAATGATTCACGATTTAAAATTCGAAATTTATTTTTACAATTTTCTTTAACGTATTCCTCAAAGTCAATTTTTTTCGGTTGTTTGCATGGTAATATAGGCTGGGGTTTATATGTGTACACCCAGGGATTTCTCGTGTAAATATCATATTTTTCACTACCCGGCTCATCATCAATGGTAATTTGTCGGAATGCTTTGGATGTTTCCTCAAAAGATTCACTCTCCATTTTAGTAAAAAAAATTAAAACGAAATTCACTTGAAGACTGTTAAAACTAAACTAAGTATACTATTGTTGGTACACATATATTTATACGCTACATAGCCAGAGAAAGATAAGCATGCAGTCTATTTTGTGTTGAAAAGCTTTTGTTGTAAACTTTTAGTAAACAGAGAAATAAATTACATTATGAAATTCTTTTAGCCGTTTTTTAATAATACATACCAGACTATATAAACTAAAATGCTTAAAATATAAGCTTGATTAGCTTTTGATAAATTTCCTTTAGAATTTTATTAATTTCTAAATATTATTAAAGTTACTAAGTACATTAATACATGCAAATGTGTTTTAATTCAAAATTTTATACCATGTTGTTATAATATCAGAAGAAAACTTAGAAACTTCTGCACAGCAAAGAAACCAAATCCGAAATTTAAAAATGCTAAACAGTGTAAAAACCAAAAGCAATTGGTGGACAAATTACAAGCTCTATGAAGACAAAGGCTCATACACTCAAATATGGTAAATATAGTACAAAATTTAGTGTGAGCTGGTCATTACCATATCATGTTGAAGCGTTTCTCGACTCACCGCTCGAATTATGCGAGTTATTAAAAGTTATTAAGTCACGGAATAAAATAAGGTACCTGACGAAGATAGCATTAGCTTCGAATATTATAAATATGCACCTCCTCTTTTTATAATGGTTATACTGGAAGCATTTTACAAAATCTTTTTACAAGAGAAAATTTCTAGTCAATACTAATGCAGTGGGAGCTAATTATCGAGGAATATCATTTTATGTAAAATATTCTGTTCTATCCTATTTAAGAGTAAGAAATAAATATAAGTAAGTATGCCTGTAAGTTTAATTTTACTTAACCACATATTGGCCTGGAAGAATAAAATATTAAAAGAGTACCAGTTAGTATTTTGGGAAAAACAACTAAACAGCAGACAATATTTTTAACCTAGTAAATATAATGGGTGATTTTTAAGAGCTTCCGGATTTAATTAAAAAACCATAAAATTTAGAGAAATGTATGAAAATTTTATTTGAGTCGAGATTATTTGAGAACTATATAATTCAATGTTTAAAGAGGATTTCATGTAAATGTTGAACGCAGGTACGCCTCAAATGGTTCATACGCTATGTCCAATTTTGGCATACTCTCTCCAACATATTGGCCGGTATCTAACGAATAAATTCTTCAATATTGACTTTTATTGCGGGCTTGTCTCTATAGACATGAGCCTTAACATAGCCTCACAAAAAAGAGTCTAAAGGCGTTAAATCGCACGATCTAGACCATACGCTCTGGTTCATCGGTTTATAACCAAACTAAATTGTGAATACAAAACAACAAATGAACATTTTTTTTCAGACAAATAAAATGTACTTTAAATTACTTTAAAAATCAAATTCAAGTTCACTGTATTGGTACTTTTCCTTTCATGTTTACAGTCAAGTACATAATTCTTGCTTTATTTTTTGGTTCAACAGGATAGAACCACTTTCAGTATTCATTAGGACCAGACTGAGAGATAAATACGATTAAGAGATAATCAGATTAAGATAAATAAAATTAATGTTAAGGATAATGGCTACAGTTTACTAAATTAAAACGGACTGAAAAAGATATAAAGCTCTTCGGATATGGTAAAAACTGACGTTTATCACTCTCAAGGATATTCTTAGTGGAAAATCACTAAAAAAATTGAATCAAGCCACATTGTGGAAATATATTATCTAAATCATCATGAAACCTATAATAAAAATTTCAAAGGAGGTACATACACAGCTTTAAGGGCACAGAACAAATGCAAAATTCGGTGAAATGCTTCAAATTCAGTCCACTTAAGCTCTAAAATTAAGCCTTTAGCTGGGGAAAGTGCAAGTAAATCAACAGTTCGAAGTGCAATTTCAACTGAAGAAACAGCGTCAACTGAAAACAGCTCGCTAACAACAACGTCTTTAATTTTTAAAAGCAAGGTCCAAGCATTATAATGAAGATAAGCTTCATCAAAATCAAAAGGTGTATATTTATTTGTCTATATCTTCAAAATGATAACAGAAAGATTCTCAAAATTTGGCCCAAATAGATTCATACTTAAGGCAAATCATAAGTCAAAAAGAGGGTGGTATTAGGCAAGTGTACCTCCCACACAAAGTAAAAATTTAGTTTAGTAGATCTTGAGAACAGTTGCAGCTAAAGTTTTAGAATTTGGTCTGATTGACTTCTCAGGAAAAATTGGCGGAATTGGACAAGTGGGCGTGGGATCTCTCATGTAAAGTATATATTATTTTTTGTAAGAGTGGGCAAGTTTGGGGTAGGATGTAAATTGGCTTAAAAACTATTTTTTTGACAAATTCAATTTTATTTATACCAATATAAAATATAAATATGGGAATTAATAATGGAATATGATTGCGTACTAAATCAGACTGGATAAAAAAACTGTCTATATATTTACATATACTATATAAAAGTAAATGTGTGCTTGCTCGAAGACTGTATACAGTTAAAAAGCAGAACCTACAGTGTCTTTCTGAAAAAAAAAAAAAATTAGTGGGTTTTGACCGGAAGGGGACAAAATGAGGAAAAAGGGTATAAAAATTTAACTAAGAGAGCATTTAAGATAATAATTAAGACGAGGGTAGCGAAGCACTCCAGGTTTTAGCTAGTTAATAAATAAATATGTATTTAATTTAAATTTACTAAATAAAAAATTTTTAATCATTATTTAAAATAAATTGTTTTATTCATGTAACAAATTGTTTTTAATAATATATTTTTCATATACATGATAATATACGTAATATTTCAAGGACGGACAGTGGTAGCAATAGGTAAACATGAAGTGTCGATAGAATTAGTTTTAAATTTTATAAATGCACATACATAGGTTGTTTGAAATAATCATCATATATATTGTTAGGTTAAAAAACAATAATAGGATGAAGAAAGGTGGGCGTTTAAAGCTAAAATACCCGTTTACACTAAAAGAATTTCATAACCCATTTTATTTCTCTGTTTACTAACAAAAGTTTTAAAAAAAACTTTTGAATGCGAAATAGTCTACTTATCTCTCCTTTTGTCTATGCAGCATACATATATAAACCAAACAATATAATATTTAGTTTAGTTTGAAGAGGTAGTTATCAAGTGAAATTCGTTTGATTTTTTTTTTTACTAATATGGAGAGTGTAACTTTTGAGGAAACATCGAAAACATTTCGACAAATTACCATCGATGATAATCCGGGTAGTGAAAAGTACTATATTTACAGAAGAAAACTCAATAAGCCACAGCCATATTACCACGCATCCAACAGAAAAATTTTGATTTTGAGCACTATGTTAAAGAAAATTGTAAAAGTAAATTTCGAATTTTAGATCGTGAAGCATTCCATCAAATCTAAAAGCCTATTATCATATTTTTCAATCATTTTCGTGAAAAGTGTATCTATCATACGAAATGGCTGGATACCATTTATATATTGGCTTTGAAATATAGTGATAATATTCAATTTATAGCTGCTGATATGATTGATATGGACATTATATATCCAGGAAGAAATCCAATTAACTTCTTTTGGAAATTTCTAGGGTCAGACGATATGCCGCCAAATATATACGCTATAGATGCGAAGAAACGTATACATCAGCGCTTTGATGCCTATAAAACAATAGAAACTCTATCAGAATTATGTAAAAACCTATTAAATGGAAAACTTTTCCACTCTCTACTCATACCGGAAAATAATAACAGCAACTTGGTAAAAAAATGTGTTCACCATAATTATGATGAGCTGGTATTAAAATCAACAAAGAACATATGTTTAATTGTAAATCTTGACAAATATTCGTACACCGACTATGATCCCAATTATGAAAATGTGGCTTTGGCTTTAAAAGATTATAATTTAGATATAATCTATATGCAAGGCGAAAAGAATTACATACCTTTTGAATATAATGTTAATTACTATCCAACTATTGTTTATATACCTTATAATGACAAAAATAATTTTGTATACTATGACGGCTTGTTAAATGAAACATATATAATAGAGTTTTTAAAGAATATTCTCGAAAAACCAGAATTTTTAAAACTTCAACAACAGACATTAAAATCCAAAGTTTTAAGTAAATTTGTTAAAGTTCCTACAGACTTTCAAATTGAATTTGATAATTTACCACAGTTTTTAGAGAATAATTTTGGAAAAATACTCAACATCTTAGACCGTCAACGATTAGCAACAACTAAGGGAACCGTTATTTTAATTTTTTGGATTTCCAAGGCAAATGTTTGGAACAACATGTTGAATGGCTGAATAAAATCTACCAAGTGGCGGAAGCTGCCTATGCATACGAGTTTTTCATAGCCGACTTTAAAAATATCGATGTTATCAATACCAAATGTCATCCAAAGGACTTAATAAGAAATATACAACAGGCGGTTAAAGAATGGACCGCCGATTATTTCCAAATTTTCTTGAAAAAATCACAAAAGAATATTTTTATAACATTTTATTCTTCGGATGAGGAGAAATCTGATCAGCTTCTAAACTTATTGGATTGTTTAGCCAAAGAAATGAAAGACCTGACTGTAGACGTAGCAAAATTTGATATTAAAGGGAACTATGTGGACTTGGAATATGGTCAGGCCAGTTATCCTGCTCAATATTTTATATCGAAACAAAATAAAAGAGAAAGCAAAATTTATGACGGAAATTGCTTAGATCGGGTGGAAATTTTAGAATTTATTTAAAATAATATAAGGAATATATAATAATATACAACATAAATATTTAATATAATTAATTTATAACTATTTAATTTTTTTTTATAAAAACTATTTTTTTATTTATTTTTTTAAATTACAATACATTACAATATTAAATATTTCTATCTAATTATAATGAGCCTTGGAAATCCATAAAAATTTAAATAACGGTTTCCTTGGTTGTTGCTAACCGTTGACGATCTAAGACGTTGAGTATTTTTCCAAAATTATATTCTAAAAACTTTGGTTAATTTTTAAATTCAATTTGAAAGTCTTTAGGAACCTTAACAAATTTACTTAAAATATTATATCTTAATTTCTGTTGATGAAGTTTTAAAAATTCTGGTTTTTAGAGAATATTCGTTAAAAACTCTATTATATCTGCTTCATTTAACAAGCCGTCATAGTACACAAAATTATTTTTGTCATTATAAGGTATAAACATAATAGTTAAATAGCTGTTAGTATGATATTCAAAAGGTACATAATTTAGTTCGGCTTCCATATAGACTGTGTTTAAATCATAAGCCTTTAAAGCGAAAGCCATATTTTCATAATTGGGTTTACGGTCGGTATACGAATATTTGTCAAGATTTACAATTAAACATATGTTCTTTGCTGATTTTAATACCAGCTCATCATAATTATGGTGAACACATATTTTTACCACGTTGCTGTTATTATTTTCCGGTATGGGTAGAGATGGGAAAAGTTTTCCATTAAATAGGTTTCTACATAATTCTGATAGAGTTTCTATTATTTTATAGGCATCAAAGTGCTGATGTATACGTTTCTTCGCATCTATAGCGTATGTATTTGGCGGCATATTGTCTGACCCTAGAAATTTCCAAAAGAAATTAATTGGATTTCTTCCTGGATATATAATGTCCATATCAATCATATCAGCAGCTATAAATTCAATATTTTTACTATATTTTAAAGCCAATATATACATTTTATCCAGCCATCTGGTATGATGGACACACTTTTAACGAAAATGATTGAAACGTATGATAATAGGCTTTTCGATTTGATAAAATTTTTTTTTTTTACAATTTTCTTTAACATATTGCACAAAATCAACATTTTTCTGTTGGATGCGTGGTAATATAGGCTGGGGTTTATTTAGCTCATAATCGATGTTGATTTGTTGCAATTCTTTGGATGTTTCCTCAAAAGTTTCAGGCTTCATTTTAGTAAAAAGAAAAAAATCAAACGAATTTCACCAGATGATTGTTAAACCTAGACTAAATATTAATATGTTGAGATTTTTTGATTTGTATATGATTCATAGCCAGAGAGAGAGAAAGAAAGAGAGAGAGAGATAAGTAGTATATTTTTCATTGAAGGCTTTTTTAGCAAATCGAGAAAAAAATACGTTATGAAATTCTTTAAACTGCAAATGGTTATTTTAGCTTAACCATTTCTTTAATATCTCAAAAATTAAATTCAAAGTTTGTTTCAACCAACAAAATAAAATCAATTTTTAAAAGCCTTAGCGTTCCATTTATTTTTTTAACCATATTAGATACGAGTATAAGTATAGTATAAGACAAATTAAATGCAACTGCGGTCCAGTTTACATATAAAATCAGCAGCACTCCATAGGATTAGTCCAACTTGTTTAAATTTGTGGAGTTAATTTTAATTCAAAATTATTATTAAAGTGACGTACCACAGTACAGTCTTTAGTATAAATTAGGAATTTGGTAACGATAAATTTTTGAAGTTTTCCAATTCGTAAATATTTTTAAGATAACCAAAAGCAAATATGTTTGGTTTTCCTTGTGAATATTCAATTAAATTACTGGAATTCTTTTTAGTATTGATAACATCGATATCATTCAAGTCGCTATTAAAAACTGGAATCTATAGACAGTTTCAGCTAATTCGTAGATTTTGTTCAACCATTGGATATGTTTTCCATACATTTATCTTGAAAGTCCATAAATACTATGATAACAGAATCTTTCGTCTTTTCAAGTAGTTGACGATCCAATATTTTAAAGTTTCCGTTATAATTGTTTTTTAAAAATTGTGCTAAATCTTGAAAATTAATTTTAAAATCTTTTGGTACTTGAACACTTTTACGTAAATTTTCAATTTCAACTGTTTTTGTTGGCCTTCTAAAAATGCCAGGTATTCCATAATATTTTTTAAGAATTCTATTATAGTTTCTTCTTCTCTTGCACCATCGTAATATATAAAATTATTTTTGTCATTATAGGGTATATATAATATTGTGGGATAATAACTGATATGATATTCAAATGGTGTATAATTCTTTTCAGCTTCCATATCGACAATATCTATATTATAATTTTTTAAAGCTTTGGCTACATTATTATAGTTCGGCTCATATTGATAAAATTGATAACTTTCCACATTTATAAGAAGAAAAATATTTTTATTCGGTTTTAAGATTAACTCCTCGTAGTTATCAGAGACACACATTTTAATCATATTATTCGGATTATTTTTCGGTACTGGCATAGAGGGAAGAAGATTTCCATTTAAGAGATTTTCACATAATTTCATTAAAGTTTCCTCTATATTATAAACATCAAAGTGCTCGTGTATACGTTTTTTTATCATCTATGGCATGTATAATCGGTGACTCATCCTCGGATCTTACTAGACAGCTAAAGAAATTTATAGGATTTCTTCCGGAATACATAACATCCAAATCAAACATATCGGCAGCTATAAATTCAATCCTTTCATCATATTTCGATGCCACTTTATAAATTATATCCAACCACTTGGTGTGATAAGCAGATTTTTTCGAAAATGATTGAAAACTATAACAATCGGTTTTCTGATTTGATGAAAGGTTTTTCGATCTAAAATTGTATATTTATTTTTGCAATTTTTCTAACATATTTTTCGATATCAATATGTTTTAGCTGTTGGCGTGGTAGTGTAATCTGGTGTTCAACTTCCGTTTCATCTTCGATATCTATTTGTTGTAGTACTAAAAATATATCTTCGCATTTTTCACTCGGCATCAAAAGGATAAACAAACAGTAAAAGTCCACATCTAACGCTGTTAAAAATTACTGGACTGTTGTAGCATATGCAAAACGATTTTTGAACACCCAGAGATAATAAAAAGCTTTTTTATTAGTAAACTTTCTGCAAAAAAATTCATAAACAAACAATTTGACAAGCATTTTATGTAGATATAAGCGCTTAGAAAAATATCATTAAATTTAATGAAAAACAAAGAAAATCATTTCAAGTTTTTTCCGACTTAAAAACAAAAACAAGAATTAACAACAATAATAACTTAAATTTACCATAATCACTTAAATAAGTCTATTATTTACTCATACACTAGAATCTTATTAAATATATAGATTTTTTCTGCAATTTGTTCACTTCTAATGGACAAAGGCAACAACAAATTCTAATTTATAATAAAAATTTAACAAAAAAGACAAAAAAATTAAATTTTAAATTAATATCAAGGCTAAGATTTTGTTAAAGTCAGCGAAGACCAGCTTATTTGTTTCAATTTATCATAAATGCTAAAGTATAAGGCTGTCGTTAAGCTGGACTTGAGTAAAGTGGGAGCTACACCTTTGTAAAGACCACGTATACCTTCCTGCTTTATGGTCTCACTTAAACAACTGTAGACACCCGTACAGTGTATGTTTTGGCCAAATGTTTGACGATTAGATTCAAAGCCCTGAATCTGTAAACGTTTCTTAATTAAATCGAAAGGATAGACAATCGTCTTTGACAACATGCCCGATGAAGCACCCATTACAAGTAAAGTCCATGTGGGTAATTGGCTAAAAAAAATAATTTAAAAAATTTTTTTAAGCAATTGGAAAATTTTGTGTGTTCGTATAACAAGAATTTAAAAGCGATTAGTAAGTATATATGTATATGTATGTGGATGGTTATAACAAATTATTAAAACAATGATATTTCACAATACAAATATTTATGACTTAATAAATAGGAATTTAATTCAAAAAAGTAAAAATTCAACATACACAATTTTAAAAGCAAATCAGGGAAAATCTAAGAAACTCAATTTCAATTACTCTATGGGTTAAAACAAAATCTATGTAATTTTTAACACGTATTTAGCTAAAATTTACAATTACAATTTTTCGATTTACAGTTACAACGGTAACAACCTGTTAGAAACAAATGGAACCGAAAAAGATGTTTTAGATAAACTTAGAATATATTCTCATAAAAAGTTTAGTTCAAAATTGTAGCGTGAAGTGTTTCAACGCAGTAGATATTTTTATTTTTATTATTATTTTTTGTTTCTTAAATTGGTGAATTTGTGCTAATTGTTATCGGGTGCTTCTCTATGCTAAATGTGTTTAATTTTATATATATTTTTTCCTTTTCTAAAACGCAATGTACCGACAAACAATAAAACAATAACTACAAATAAGATAACGGAGAACTTTTAAACGAATTAAAATGGTGTCATGTGAACAGGATAAGTCGTATAAGTAATTCAAACAGCCAATAAAGTTATTACAAGTGCCGTAATAATAAAGTATTTTAAATTCTACGTTTTTCTGTAATTAAATATAATTCGTTAAATTGGTATTTTATTAAGAATTTAAAAGAGAGCTTTACTAAGCTTGGCATACATATAATGTTTTTTATCTAAAAACGATAAAATTCTCACAACTTGTTGAATTTGATATTGAGCAGTGCGTTCATAAGATTTTACTGTAACAAATATAACTGTTCTAAAGTATGGTTTGTACTTAATTCTTAAAAAGCAGAAAAAAATCGACGTAATAACTACAGAAAAAGTGTATGTTAAAATTTAGCAGCAAATTCTTATGAAATTAGAATTGAGTTAAGGTCGTTTTTGTTTCAACAGGACAACGATCCCATAATGGTAAACAAAACTGCGAATGATCGTCGCAATTATCAGATTTGAAACATATTAAAAACTTATGAGTACTTCTGACACTAAAATCAATTTCAACAGCAAAGGAAACAATAGGAAATTTGATCAATACGAGTAGTAGGGCTGATTTAATTTAAAGTTTATAATTTTTATACTTTTAATTATAGTTGGTGAAATACTGTGAATATTGAAATTTTGAATTGCTTTATTTTTCAAAACAAGTCTTTGTAATAGGTTACTATTTTTGTTGTTGTTGAATTTTGATATTAATTCAAATGAATTTTCATTTAGAGGTGCATAATCATATAGTCATATTAAGTTATTAATTTATACTAATGTTTTACTCTTGTGTTATAATGACTTAAAATAATATCGTGATTTAAATACAAAAAAAATTGATAATAATTAAGAGTATTCAACAATGCAAATATGTGATGTAATAAGAAAAATTTTAAATGAATTCAAATAAAAAGCATTTTTAGTACTTTTATTTTTTCTTTATCAACCAAAATTTTAAAGGGACCAATTATTTAAGTGCAAACTGATGATTAATATTAAAATATTTAAAAACCAAACTTACCTTCTCTCCTCCACATGAAACATTTTACAGGCAGATTGAGAAAATAAACGATAAAACATGAAATTTGAACCCATTAGGGGTGTAATTTGTAAGAGAGCCGATGTTAGGCCACGATACATGCCACGGGGACCTTCACTCTTTATAATCGCGGCAACAGCTCGTGTGGCATTGCGATAGCCTTTACTGGTATCTTGGGCTATTAAACGTGTGCGTATAACATCCAAAGGTGTTGAAATTATAACCGCTGCACTGCCTGCTATAGCGCCACATATGAAATTAGACAAATTCGGTTTATCCTTAAAGTAGGAAGTTTGTTTAGCATATAAACTTAGTTGTTCGTATGTCCAAAATTGTGAAATGCCATACATAATGCTTAATATCTGAGCTGGATTGTGGCCTTTCCAAAAGGCAAATAGGCCCTCTTCTTTGTATATGGTTTTTATGGCCTGAGTAATGGATATATATTTGGATTTTTTTGTTAAGGCTGCTTTCGAACCCAATGGTTCGACCTGTAGCTGAAAACGTATTTTTAACACATCAAAAGGTTGACAGGTGGATCTAGTTATGGCTGCCGATGTACCAGCAGCAAATATTTGCTGCATTTGTTCCCTAGTGCTATGGGTGCGTTTCTTTGTGGGCTGCGCATTGGCTGTTTCAACAACTTTACTTGTAACTGATGAATTCGTCATTGCTGTAGTTGTTGTGGAGGCACTAATTTGTGGTGTTATCTTCTGCATGTATTGCGTATGTGCTTTTTTTAATAATAACTTTAGTTTATGTTGTTTAAACGCGAGTTAAAATTCACAACTGAATTACATATATTTTTAAGTTTCACTTTTTGTTTTTGTTTTTTTAGCGCTCTTAGCGTTAAATTGTATGACGTTCTCTGTGTAGTTATTTGATGAATGAATGAATAGTTGTTGTTAAATTTTTAACTTGAGGTATTTCTGGGCTATGAAGTAACATCAGTCTGTTGGCGTACATGAATTTTGGTGCGTTTCTTTTTTTTGTGCGAAGCAGTGCAGCTACTTTTTCTCAATGTCTCACTTATTATTATGACTATTATACGTTTTTGTTGTAAAGTATAATAATAAAAGTCATTTCAAATTTTACTGTAAATAAATATAAAAAAAACATAACATGTAGATTTTTAATATTATTTAAACAGTATTGTTGTTTAATAATAAAGAAGCTAAAGAAAATGTACAAATATAAAATACTAGTTCAAAGATCACATTTTGAAAACAATATCGTATATCTAGGCAATATACCATATATTAGCATAGGCATATATAATCAATACAAACGTGCTTGCAGCGGTCAGTCAATCCAAATTGAGGCTTGTCAACAATCAAGAAACAAATTTAAGAAATTTACAAAACAAACACTAGAGATGCTTTAAAAAAAATCACAGATTTCAAAAGTTATAATATGGGAAAAATGTGTATGTATTGATATTAACCTCCACCTATCTTAAATATGTGAATTAAAAATGTATAAACAAAAATGCTAATGCGTTGTTAGACAGTTAAAGGTGAATAATAAACATTTTTATGTTTATTTTGTTTTGGTTTTGTGACATTAATGAAGCAACTATAATGTTGAATAAGTGTGAATGAATCAAAAAAATTTCGTTGAAAATTTAGCGATTTTAATACAAAATTTGAAGTTTAAAATATTCGTAATATGTGCGAAATATCTTCGAAATTTTTTTATTCGTTTGAACCATAAATATTTGGCAAAACAAATTGAATATGGCCACTTTTAAAAATCGAAAGTCCATCCAGAAAAAAACGGCTAGGGAAGAAATACATTTACATGCTAGTTTCGGATATCTGGCTTATTTTAATAAGAATTAACTCAAGAAGGTCAGGAAAAGTATAAGATAAAAGGTTATAAGCTAAAGTTGCAAATTATATTTTTTTTAACTTAAACTTAAGTTGCCTGCTAGGTTCTTAAAAAATTAACTTTAAATTTAAGTAATGCAGGTTCAAGAAAAAATAGCCCCAATTTAAAATTTTTTTAGTTTCCTTGCATATCATACGAAGTTGATTTTCATTATGTCATGAATTAAATTATGTAGTTGAAAAGAACATTAATAAGCCCACATGATTAATGTTTATAAGACCTGAAGAATGTGAGAAAACTATATATGTATGTAGTTAGATTCTACTGGTGTATATTTGTATATTTCTGCTGATTTTAGTTTTGCATATCATTCCTTTGTTTTTAAACCTATTAAAAGAGTGTACAGAAAAAAATTGAAATTTCATTTTCTGATTTAATTTCCTCTTTTTTTCATTCATGACCAGCACTCAGGCGGTGACCCCTACGCTGCAGTGCGTTAAGCAGGCACTAGGAAAATAAGTTGTGGGAAGGAAGAAGGAGGGAGTAGTGTTAATGGATGTTCGACTTGAAGTTACTAATGTCGTAAGTGGCACGGAATTTTGTTCCACAAACGGACAGTTCGACTAAAATACGAGTTTTCCCTATAATGTGTTGTGCGACTCGCTGGGCAATCAACTACAAAGCGATGTGCACTACGAGAAATATGGGTACTGCATAAAAATATGTGATTTATAGGAATTAATTCATTTATTTCGTGCGAACGCATTTCGTTATAGTACCGATAAAACAATGAAACGCACTCCACATTGCTTTTATATTGAAGTGGAATAGAAATCGAATAAAATTTACAAACAATTCCACTAATAAATTTTTCGATATTTTCCAATACACACTATAAATTCTAAAAAATTGTCCGATTTCAATTTGTAATTGTTTTTTATTTACATAATAGGTTCGAACAGTAAAAAATGAATCCATTGTGTACTGTTTGTCGCCTTTGCTTGAAACCTTGTGGTGAATGGTATTCTAAGGCGCTTTGAGGCTGAAGGGAGAAATGTAAATTGCCATGCAGATGACGTGATGTTCTGGTGACAGGGAGGTTACTTCCGACCTTTAGCGAGTTCATGCAGTTGGCACTTGGCAATTCTCTTCCTGGTCGTCTGTCAGGGGCTTTAATATCAATCCCACTAATATGAAGCGAGTCCTCTTCTGCAGGAAATACAAATTCTAAAATTTTCTATTGTCCAAGCTGAATAGGATTGAGTCATGATTATCCGATGGAGCAAATATCTAGGTATGTTTCTGGACAGGAAATTTAACTGGAAGTAAACACCCTTTGGACGAAGAAGAACGGATTCTAAGACGAAATTGGTGTGACGTAAGTAGGGAGCCTCTCAGAATTATAATTGGTTTTTTTAATGGGCATTGTGCTCTAAGGGCAAGGAAGGATATATTTCGGATATCAACTGGCTGTTGCGGTGACAACCTCATCCTTCTACTCATATTTGATTATTTTTTCATCTGCTTCCCATTTATCTTTTATTTATGTTTCGAAAGGCTTTTACAATGCACCTCTTTATGGCCTTTGGGTGGAGTGCGTAAGCACCGCCTTTTCTAACTAACTTAATCTTTACTTGGAGCTTACAACAGGAATAGATAGTAAATCAATTAATTCAAAATTGTTTATGGAATAAAGGAATACATATTTTCTACACTAGAAGCACTTTTGTGATGTTTGTCTTGATTTTGATAGACTTTTGGTATATTTTTGTATTTTTTTTCATTAAAAAGGATTTAATTACCACACAATTTTTATTATTTAAATTCAGTATTTATTATTAAGATTACAAAACATGAACAACAAATTTTCAAGTTCGAAACGATTTTCATATTTTTCCCACAGTCTTTCGCTAATGGATTTTTTAAATTGTGCTAACTAAAACAATATTTCTGCAAATAATTAAAATGTCTTCCAACAGAACCCCACAAGCACCACAAATTACATAATTTAAAGAGGTGTTAAATAATTCGAGATAACTATTTTGACATTCGCACCCAGTGATTTCATTAATAATAGTTAGAAACTAAAATAAAGAAATCCAATCAAACTTGCGAGCTATTTAGCGATTTTCAAGAGACTGCACTGCAAAGGCAAAACTAATCAATAAAAGAATCAACTAAAGTTCGACAAAAAAAAAAAACTATTAAAAACAAGCTTTTTAAAGCACTATATATGAGCATTTAGTGTCATCATACAAAGGCAGGCATGCGTAAAGGTAAACAAAAGGTTTTCTTTTTATCTAAACCTGTCGATAATGTCCAAATACTGACGCAGTAGTAGCAGCAGTTTTAGCAGCAGCAATAATATTATGTTGTACATTTGTATATTAAATATATTACAAAATCATAAAATGTTGTCATCGTCATGCACAAGTCTGTGGTCCGCTGGATATGTATTAAGTATACATATATGCACTAGGGTGATCAACTATTTGACTTTTTACAATAAACAAAATCGGTTTATAACGTTGTCGAATACTTAGAATATCGTCATTCGTTTCGTACATGTTCTTTCATCGCCTTTTACGCTGTCAAAACAAACGTTAGAGAATTTTGTTTAAAAACTCCAACAAAGTGCTCCTAAGCTTCTAAGATTTACAACTTGTTTCGAAAATATAAATTGAGTTAAGTTTTTTTAGCCGGGTTTAAAGACCTTAAGCTATTACTCTATATGATGCATATCTATCCCATTATTACTACATACATATCGTCACCTAAAACGCAACGGCCCTATCTAACATTTTGAAAATTTTACAGGAGAGGCAAAAAACTAATTAAAATAAAAAGTATAGTTTTAATCAGCGAGATTTTTACCAATATTTGAGATACAATTTTTATATTTTGTTTCATTAACTTATAAACCAATATCGCGTTTTGACAACTGACAATGCTATGTATTATACAAACGTTTAGTTATGTCTTTGCGTTTGCTATAAAGTCACTTTTGTAGATAGGGCCGTTTGTTTTTTGGTAGTAAAATCGCTAATTTTAGTCGAAAGAGCCCAAATTTATTTGTGGGCCTTTGTTTTGATGAAATACCTCAGAATTAATGAAAAAGTCGGTTTTGAATATTTTGTTAGTTAGGGCCGTTTGCATTTTAGGTGACGATATGTATATATATATACGTTTAACAGGAGCAGTTCATATATTCCGTGACTTTTTATCAGCTTTCAATGCAACACAGCTCTCGTTAACTGTTATTTAGTAGTAAATTATTGTCAAGTTTTAAACAAGCTGCGTCTATTAGTTTGTTTTTGAAAGCCATTAAAAGCGACCTCGTAAATTTTTACAAAAGTGGAAAAAAATATATGTCGTGTGCTGGTTAAAAAATCCGAAACTAAAGATAGGCTTAATAAATACTCAATTTTACAAATGAAGTCAGAAGTGCAGTTTAAACAAGGTAGTTGTCAAATTTGGAATAATCGATCAAATCCATAGAATGATATTAAGCAATCGGAAAGCGTAAGGTGGCTGGAGTTGTAGGTATATATGTATATCAGCGGAACATTACATTCGTAGAAATATTTGCATATAAAAAAGAGCTATTTGCGCAATGGAGCTGTGACTACTTACACTCGACAACTAGTATTCTCGAACATGTATGGCGAATGGATAATGACGCTCTTAAGCAACACAAGCAAGAACCCAACGTGGAAAATAGTTCAATATCTGTTGGAATGACGTGGTGTAACAAGATCTGAAAACATTTCGAGTTTCCAATATGCACCAGAATGCAGGGGACAAAAATCGTTGGCGTTCTATTCTGCTTCAAGCTCAAATCGGGTTCCGGTTGTAATAGCTATAAAAGTGGACAATGACGTGTGTAGACGTCAAAACAATGTTTACTGGTTGATCACGACCTTCATACAAGTCATAAATCTAAATGCTCATAAAACTTTAAGGAATTATGCAAATCTAAATAACTTTAGGTTACAAGGAGGTTCATGCCGTAAATAAACGTCAAAAACTAAACAAAATATTTCTCTTCATTCTGTAGTCTCAATTCTTTATTTCCAATACAGCAAGACTCACTAGAAACCCTTCTAAAATATGGTGTCTGCGAAAGGGTTAAAGAAATGTTAGGCGAAGTCCAGGCTATATTCAAATGAGTTTTCCTATCATTTGACCTTAAAAAAAATACAACTATTAGATACGGAAAAAGCGTTGTGCAAAAATCCATGAATAAAACTATAAACTGCTGCTGGTGATCATTCTCTGCTTTCATTTTGATAAAATAGTTGGGTTCATATACATACATAAAAATAGTGGTTATGTTTTTTTCGTCAAATATTTGTCAAATGTGACCGTAGCTTAAGACAACGAAGAGTCCAGAATTGAAGAAAATGTCGTTTTTGAGAGCTTAGAGTTTTTCGAGGAAATAAAAAATTCTAAAAGTACGCCGAAGTAAATGTATCAAACTTAAAGGAGACCATATGGAGTAATAAATAATACGCTAAATTATCAAACAGCCCTCGTAGTTTTGGTACTAAACAATACATTATTTGTTGTTCATTTATACAAAGCAATTATGTATGCATGTGTGTACGTATAAGCATTAATTGTTGGCTTTTACCTAGATATGCACAATGTATTTAATGCTCGCATTGTTGTAAAAGTAAATGTTATAATTTTGTTATTATTGCTTTAATATATACAAATAAAAAGAAATTATAATTTGGCTTCAAAATCTATTTTTTACTTACCAAACAAAGTTGGCATAAATTGCAGTTTATTTTAAGACGTGGTGCTACTGCAGCTAAAGAAAGTTTCTACTTTACGTTGCTATACCGACTTTAGTGGCAACAGTTATTCAAGTGCTCACAAATTATTTCTTTTCCTTATGATTTTTGGTTTTTATATAAGAAATTAAATTTCAAAAATATATTGGAATTGGCGGTGGCTATCGTTTACCCTCTAGCATAACCACCTGTTAAAAGACGACTGAATTCACTGTCTGCACAGTGCTTATCTTTAACAGTTTTTTTTGAGCAGTAAAGAGTAATCGTTGCTACTTATTTAGTTGACTTTCTTTCTTCTTTGATTTCTTATGAGTCTCTTTATGTTCTCTGGGTCGCTGGAGTGCATGGCTATCATCACATCGTATCAACAGGCGTTAAAATGATTGGTCAAAATTAACCTCTAAAGCATAACAACTATATGATTCGATTACATTTCACTTGTAGACAATTTTGTATACTCACAGTCTTTAGATTTTCATTGATCAACTTTAGTTTTTTGTTGGTTATATTTTCTTGGCCGATTATTTCTTTCAACTGGTTAGTCGGTTTTTATTACTGTCTACAGCTTTTCGTGTTTCAAATTTCAAAACAAGTTACGTCAAAAAAAGTGAAATCTACATCGCTTTGCTCGAAGTTGTAAACAACAGCAGAAAATCATTTGAAATTTACTGATAAGAAACACATGTTTTTAGTGTTGGCTCACAATAGTGAAACATATGTTTTCTTGAGTCGTAACGTTAACATACAGAGTTGTATTTTAAGTAACGGTAATAAATAAATGGTTTTCCAATAAGAGATTATTTATCAAACAAAATGTTCATCGATCTGGAATAAAATTATATTAGGTGATTGGACATAAAGTGGCTAATAACATTTTATTATTCGAATATGCTTTAAAGTTTGCCATCTTATCATAAATCACTTCACGCTTGTCGATCGTGATTAAATTGATATCCAAAATGTGGTTTAGCTGTTGTTGCAGTAATCTTTTAAAAAAGATATTACATGTTATATAAGCTGCATTACGCTAAAAGTTTTAGAGAAAAATTTGTCGACTTAACGACAAGTGTTTTTTCTATTAACGCTTGCGATGATGTGACTTGGCATTCATCGATCATTTGCTCAGGGTCTAAATTAAAGCGTAATATACCCTTACAAGCTTCTTACTTTGGACAAGAAGAATATCAATATTCGAGGCACTATGGCGGAAAAAACGTCGCACATATTTGATCAAATTATCAAAAGTAAGACTGATCATATGAGATGCTGCCACAGATGTCAAAGATTGTACGATCTCATAACAATTTTACCTATACTAACAATTATTTCAATGAACTTATAATTAATTTTGAATCAAATGGAGCTTGTTCGTTAGGTTAAGAGTTAACGTTACACGGGGCGCTCGCAGATAAAAAGTGCATTCCCATTCTGATACCCAAAAGAAACATAAACATTGCCCGAAGCAACGTCCTCCCTAGCAGAAAATCATGTGGTCTTCGCGATAGCAAGCCATTAGCTATGACGAAATTGTCCAGATTCGTCAGTGAGTGGAGTTTAATCTCGACGCGGACTATGTTGTCACCTGTGGTAACGTTTTCAAGGGCTGATGGTATATTTTTGTGTTTTGGGATACTATGACAGTTGCCGCTATTTTCGCCTAACTTGTTGCTATCGTGTTCTGTATATTGTTGTGGTATGGCATTGCGAAGCTGTTTTTTCTTCCTTGTCTATAATTATCATATCTAGTCTATTTGGGATGGTGGTATTTAGAGTATTAACTAGAATTGAACTATTCCAGTATATGGTATATTTTTGGTTGAGATGCATTATTTTGCCGATGTTATCGTGTCCTTTTTAAGTGGTTTGCTGTAAAGGTTGTGCAATTGTTTAGAAGATGTGGTATGGTTTTAGGAATGGCTCCACATTTTCAGCATCTGTTATCGGTGATGGTACTATCGTGTGTTATATATTTCCTATAGTTTTTCGTAGGGAGTACATAGCAATGATAAATCCTCCCGTTTTGGAAAACAGATAACTATACAATAGTAAGTTATTAGGTTTTTCCAAATCTATGTGTTGTTGATGTATGTAATTGGGATGTTCCCGTGTAATCGCTTGAATTTCCATGTGTGTATAAGATTTTAGTTTGTATTTGGTGTGATGTTGTTGCTATTTTGTAGTTCAGATGCATTAGCTGCCCTTGTGAAATATTTTATAAGGTTTTGAATCTACTTATCGCGTAGTATTTGGTTATGGAGTAGGCCTCTTCCTCCTTGTTTTCTTGGATTGTTTATTCTTCCTGTGGATGATTTTGAGCGTGGGTGTTTTGCTTTGATGATCCATATTGTTTAGATTTGTATTCGACCAGCAAACGTCTGTGTTAGTAGTGGAATTCCGTATATGTTTGGCTCTTTTATGAAGTTTTGATCATTTAGGATAGATTTGTCTATTTCGTAGATTAGGCTTGTAAGCTGTATTTAAATATCCTTCTTTGTGGTGGTGTGGTCTATATTGATATGATGTTTAATCCCGAGATATTTGTTGTATTCATCTCTTTTAATTAGTGTAATGTGTTATTCTTCTGTGGTAACAAAGTTTTCAGATGAGGAGTGTTTTCTTCTAGTGAAGTTTTGGTTTCTACATATGTCTATTCCAAATTTCATTTGTATGTCATACGTGAAGGTTTGCACTAGTTGCAATAAGCTTTTATGCTTTTGTTTAGTGCTAGCTTATAACTTATGAACTTAGTCCATATAGCAGTAGTTAGATATTTTATGCTGGTCATTAGTCTTTAGCTTATATCCATATTGGCTTTGTTTTAATAAGGATTAGGGAGAGTATATGTCTAGGCAGAATAGTAAAAAACTCAAGGTTTACCCTGTTTAATGACCCGATGTATCTCTATAGGTTGAAAAATGACATTATTATACCCCTCGCGTACATGTAGTAGTTTCCCAATAGCTCATCAGACCCCGTGTGCAGTGTATTATTGTCCAATTGATTTTGTAAATATATCCGAAGAGTCTGTAGCAGCCACGAGGAAGGAATTGCGTCAAATGATTTCTGGTAATTTATGAAAGCCGTATATAGTTTTCCTGCTCCTTATTGACTGATTAGTAATGACACTTTCATTATAATTTGACCCTTCTAACCCCTCGTGCCTTGCCGACATCGTTTCTGCTTTTCTGCCCATATATTGTTACGAAAATAAGGTTGGGCACCCAGCGTTTATTACATCGCTAAAATAAATAAGCAAAAGCTGCAAGAACAACTATACGCGCTGTTTACAAATAACCAAATCTACAACAACAAACATTAGCAGAGATAAAGTAAATAAAAATAACACGGCAACAACAATAATTAAGCAGCAAAGAAAAAAGTAACAGACAATAAACAAGCAACAACAAATACTAAGAGCTGAAAGAGGTAAATGTTTACAAAAGAACTAAAAAGAAATTAAAAGAAAGAAATGGAATCTACCTGAAATATCCAGAAGTTCGAGAGCTTTCGATGTATTATTTACTCAGCCATATAAAAAGCACATCAATACGAACAACGATTAGTTTAAGTAAAGTAAACTCAGCGAGTACAGTTTATGTGAAGAGAGTTTATAAGGAGTAAACTCGTGAAGCTAGTAGTGAAGTAAAAACCAGTTTAGTTGGAGCTAACTTAGTAAAGAGAGTTAAGTGTGGATAACCTCTTGTTGAAAAGCTTGTTATCGACCCTAAGTTATAACTACGAACGTGTTGGAAGATCTTTAGGAAGAAAGATCTGTCGAGTAATTGTTGTTGCTTACAAAGTTGTAAACAGATGGCGTAATTGAGAATAGAAAATTGTTATTGCTTATAAAAAGGTTGCAAACAGTGATGCACAAAACTGTGTTGAGTAAAGGATTTTTAATGAAAACTAATCACAAGATTTATTTTAAACTCACAAATAAACGTTTTTAAAAAGCTAAAAACGTAACAATATTATTGTCATTGCATAATTCGTTTACTATCATGAGGTGAATAGTTTATAACCTGCATTGAGGTATATGTTTCCTGGGCACACCTCCGGTTGTATATCGCTTGGTTTTACAATTAAGTCATTGAACATTCGGACGATATAGGGATGTGCTGTTGTAAGGTGTTTGTAATAGTAGTTGTGAATCTAATCTTTGCCTCGTTGTCTCTAATTGTGCAGCTTTGTTTTTGCTTTTTTTAGGATGGTTTAGAGTTCATCGCAGAATTGGACGCATTTAAGTTGGCAGTCAGGATCTATGTGTGTAGATTGGGATTACGGCTTAGTTGTTCACTCCAGATTGTTTTCGAGAATTCTTCCATTTCTTGTAAGTTAACTTTATTATCTATTGTTGTGGGGGTGGGTGTCGGTTTTGCTATTGTAACTTTTCTATCAATCAATATTATTAGTGTTATTATAAATGGCCCAACACCAACTGTGAACAATCTATGCAAATTGAAAGAACTGATAAATAAGATCTAGTTTGGAAAAAGAGAGGTTCCAATTACCGAAAGTTACTTTAAATTTGCTTGCTTAGCTTATATATTGCTACGTTGTCAAACTAGGCTTATATGTACAATTTGCAAGTCAGATTGAGAATTGAACAGCTATCAAAATAAAAAAGAGGTAACGTAAACAAAAATTGAAAAAAGTATGTATAAATTGACGAAGCGTAACAGCAAATAAATGACTGTAGGTGTAAGAGCAAAATAAATAAATAAATATAAGCAAAGAAAAAAATAATAAAAAACAATATTATAATCAACATCACTCAAACTCAAGTCCATCTCAATCACATTTGCATATACTATATACTTTATATACTATTTTTATTATCTTTTGTGTTAATTTAGATCGCTTTTAAGCTTTTCCCCATTCATTTTTTTTTTAATTATGACGAATTCTTTATAAAAAACGTCGCTCAAATGACCGGCATTATAAAAACTGATGTTTATTTTGCTTTCGCATTTAGTTCGTTTTAAAACTTAAACCAGATTTTAGTGTTGATTGATTCCAAGAATTTTTTAAACAAAGATGCGTTTTGCTTTAGCCGCTTTATTAGGTAATTAATTTATTGCTACTCTATTCGCCAATTAAAAATGTTTTAATTGAGAAAATAAATAAATATTTTTAAGTGTATAATATTATTAAAAAAAGAGTTATTTATTATGGAAAATAATAATCCTTATACTCGAATATACATATTGTACGTAAGATTGGTTTGTAGAAATGTGAAAAATATTTTAAATCCAGATATTTCCAAAATATTATTTGAAAAAATAAAAATAAAAACAAATTTCAAGCTAACTTTAGATCTGTTTAAGAAGTTTTTTTCCATAACATCGAAAAAAAGTTTTTACTTTAAGTACTACTCGCCAAGATTAAAGAACAATTTTGTTTGCCTCTTTAATCTATGACAAAATTGTCAACAACGACTACGACTCGCCGCCAACCATGATACGGCGAGTATAACACGTACAATTTTAATTGAAATTTTAATCTTCGATATTAATTTGTATATAGAATATTGAATAACTTTAAATAAATTAAAACAAAGAATGGTTTTTAAAAAACATCAAATACTTTTGATAGGATTTTAAACGAAGCAAAATTAATATTTCAAATGCTATTAAGAAATTTTTTATAAAAATTAATTATTTATCTTTTCCTTTTAGTCATTTGCTTAATAGCAGTAGTCTTGGCTAGTCCAGCAAAGAACAAGCAAGCACCAGCTTGTTCTCGTAACTGTGGCGATAGTTATGAACCTGTCTGTGCTAAAGCTAAGAATGGCAGCAAAGAACGTTTGTTAACATTCGGCAGTGAATGTGTTATGGCCAATTACAATTGTCAACATAGTGACGATCGTAAGTTTTGTAAAAATAAAATAAAATTAAAAAAGAATTATAAAAATTAATATTAAACAACTTCCCATGAACTTTTTACAGCATTCGAGGTCAAATCTAAAGGTGAATGTGGCGGTAATGTTAGCGTGCGTTTGTCATAAATTTTGTGACTAAATGATTGCCTGTTCATGAGTAATGAAATTTATTAAAACATTAATTATATTTTTTTTGTAGTAACAATAAAGCATTCTATAATTTATTTCGAAAAATATTGGTTTTTATTATAGTTTTTAAGCATATTTTTTAAATTATTTAGTTTCTATTAAAAACGTTTATCATTTCATAAATTCAAAATCGTTTTAGTGAATACGAATAATTAAAGTGTGTTTTTTATATGACTTCGTTATATATATTTTTCTTATTCCTTCCTCTACTTCTCTATATATCAGACTTAAGCTTTACTTAGAATTTCTAAATGTATATCCAACTTAAATAGTATCATCTTAAACTTTCTAAGAAAGCCGCATTATTAAAGAATAAACAAAAGAGTTAATTAATGCCTCTATTACGTTTAACAGCTTAACTGATAGTTGAGTTGTAAGTTGTGATAAAGGCATAAGGTTATTAAAACTACAATTTAGTTGACTAAATATTATTTAAAACAAACTGTTACACACTGGATTCCTGCAGTTGTTTCTCTCCTTTTTTCCTTTCTTAATCTTGTTTCTTTTGTTGTTTTATTTTATAATCAGCCAGTGCAGCCTTAATAGCATCTTCGGCCAACATAGAGCAATGCAATTTAACGGGAGGCAAACGTAATTCCTTAGCGATATCAGTATTCTTCAATTTGCCAGCTTCGTCGATGGTCTTACCCTTAACCCATTCAGTGGCTAATGAGCTGCTAGCAATAGCAGAACCACAGCCAAAGGTTTTAAACTTAGCATCGATAATTTTACCATTTTCATCGACTTTAATTTGTAGCTTCATTACATCACCGCAGGCGGGAGCACCAACTAAGCCGGTACCAACACTTTTGTCTTTTTTATCTAAAGAACCTACATTACGTGGGTTTTCATAGTGTTCGACTACCTATAAAAGAGACAAGTAAACAAATGTAGACAATGTATTATGGTTATTGGAAAGAAAATCACTTTTTTCTTATCGCTTTAAGTATCCCAACAATTGCAGTAAGTGATAACATGTTATTTTAATAAGTACAAAGACAGCAACGCAAATAATTGTGAAAACAGATGAGTGACAAGTTTAAGATTTAGAGAAGGCGACTTGAGTACTAAACAACGTTACTCTAATATGTATTTAAGAGCTTAAAAGCTTGTAACATTTTATTATAGAGGTCAAACGGCAATTTATTATCGATAGGGATTATAGTCGAATTATTTCCCAATAAGATACATAAAATTAAAAAAATCTACAAAAAAAAACTAAGGAACATAAAATCTAATAAACTATCCTTTAGGTTAATCAAATTTGCATATGCTCTTATAGGAACGTACTTTTCGTCCTCCAACTTAATTTCCAGATACCAATTGTACCAAACGTTTTTCTTTTCGCTTATGCATGTCATCGTTGGTTTATTGAATAATCGATTAATCACACCAAAGCTTTTTCGTCAAATGCCGCGCTGTATATTAATAATTGACGCAAACTTACATACAATTTGTTACATATACAGATAAAACAAGTGTGTTATAGCGAATTTAGATTACACCGACCCCTATTACTCATGAGATTTCGATGAAAATCGTATAGATTTTTACTAGATTTCCTATATAAAACAAAATCTACTACGTCACTAAAATTTGACGAAATTTAATAGAATAAATGGTGCAACTCTTGTTTTTAGCAAATTGTTTTAAAAAATACAATATACCTACATATGTACAAGAAGAAAAATTAGAAAATTTAAAATGGCCTGTCCTAGAAAGTCACAATGGAAAAAACCTAGAAAGTCCTAGTAGGACAGCGGCTGTCTTTGTGGATAGTCAGGCTGCTCTAAGGGCGCTTCAATCATGTTTGATCAAGTCTAAGATTGTTCTATGCTGCCGATTGGTTTCGGGATGAAGGGTCGTAAGACTTTGCTGGGTACCTGGGGGTTACTGTGATATTGCGAAAAATGGCATGGCTGATAAATTGGTCCATCATGGCCGCCGCTGTGCAAATATATTGGCGACCTCGAAGGGTTCTTCGCTAGGAGAGGTGGCTATCTCTGGTACAGTGAGTCAAGATGCAGAGCTTTAAAGTCCATCTCTAATGGAATAACCAACCTCTTCTTATCTCTCCATGTGCAATTCAGAACTGAGGCTGGCTGCGGGAGTCATTACGAGCCATAGCGGCATAATTTCAATAATTTGTGAATGGGAGATTCGGCTACACCGATTTTTGTAGACTTTGTCAGGATGAGGAGGAAATGGAGGCGATCGAACACTTCTGGCAGAAGACATAGATTTTTGGTTTGGCATACAATTCAAGCTCTTACCTCCCTTTCGAACATAGAGCCTATCACTATTCAACACTTTGCTAAGGGCCTTTAAATGTCTTCGGACTTTCTTCTCTTATTGGACTTGCCGCATCTTGTCGGCTATTCTCTTTTCACAGTCTTTCTTTATTCCCAGTCTCTACACAGATCTTTTTTCCTACTCTTTTCACAGGATGAACACAATGGATCACATGGTCTTCAATTGTTGCTGCCGTTTGTTTTCCTAGTAGGGGAGGATTTGCAACTCTTATCTAACCTAAGATGTTGTCCTTCTTTTAATAGTAGCGATACAAATGCAGATTGGTTAGCGAATCATGATAAAAGAAATTAATAACACACTAAGAATTGCCAATGTATTTATTTAAATAAAAAAAACTTTATTAAATAGTCTGCCCTACACTTTCTGGTAAGTTTTTTGTAAAGCTTATAGGCCAACGACGGCAGTTGAACAAAAAGAGGAATTATTCCTAAAAACTTTAGTTTTAATTTAAACATTTTAAGTTAAATTAATAGGATTCCCTGTACATTATTAAACTCTTATTACCAATATTTGAATTCAATATGTTCGAGAAGCATTACTTTTGAAGTGTATTAAAACAAGAAAACTATTTGTAAAAGATGTGACATCTATTTTAACATAATCTGTGAACTTTGTATACAAAATGCATGTTTTTATTAAAAATACAATATTTAGTGATTAAACTAAATTTCTATATGGGCGCATAGCTTTAAATTGTTTTAAAATGTAAATAGCAAAACATTAAGATTTTTAAACAATCTTTGTTTGTTAATTTTCCTTTCAAAAAAAAAAAAAAAAAGAAATCCTTTAGTTTATTTATAAATAAAATTTGTTTTAGTGAGAATATTGTACCCATAGACTACCTATAATATAGAAATACTATAACAACGATTACGAACACTCCCAGCACAATTATTTCTCTGCTACGCTACTTGATAATTTGCCAACAATTAATAAATTCTTCTTTAACAAACCCTAACCACTACCGGCTAAAAGACCTTCACTTTTGTATGATCTCTTAGATTTGCTTGTTTTCGTTGTAAAATGGTATTCTTCCTCCCATGTTGTTATTGTTATATCATCATAATTACTTTGCAAACCTTGAAAATAAGCTGAAAACTATTGTAATTGCGCTGTGCACCTCCGTTTGATATTGCATTCTGCTGGGCTTTGCAATTGTTTTCAAAAAATGATTCCTTGTTATGCATCAATGGTAGATCTATAGAGGGGTTGGTTAATTCGTACTTACATTTTCATGGTAGAAAGCGGCTGGAACACTCTGTACTCTTTTCAGTTGATGTTGAAATAAACGTGAAGCTCTTTGCAAGGATGCCATTGTCAAATAATAGATATTTATTTTTAAATCTTATAGTCGTCACTGAAAAATTTGAATTTTATTGTGAAATTATTCGTTTCAGAAAAATAAAAGTTATGCGCACACACGATTTTTACTTCTTCTTTTATTAATCTGCCTTTTTTGTTTTTGTTCTCACGGAACTGTCAGAATCTCTCGAATTGCGTTTTATTAATGTAGTTCGTGAAAGAGAACGAAAACAGCTGATTAACAGAGTTGTGTATGAAAAGTAGTATGATGACAACTAACTGTTAGAAATGTACTGTACAAATTAAATGTGTGAATATTATAAAAAGTTTAGTGAAAAGAATAATTTAACTTGACTAAGGATACCTAGAGACGAATAGGGGCTATTCTAAGATGTATCAAGGCACTAATGAGTATAGTTTGAGACTAGTTCAAATTCTAGAACATATAAGTTTAAAGCATTGTTCACATAAAATTTGGATACAAAACAGAAGCATTTGAAAAAACCTAGTGGTAGCACTGTATTTGTTTTCTCTACCTTTTTCTAAACATAATTACCGTTATTCTGTAAAAAATGTTTAATTCTTTGGAATATATAAGCATTCTTGGTGAGCAATATCCATATATAGTTCAATAATATATCGAAATGGACTGGAAACCAGGACTAAAGTTTTATGTTGCAGCGAAACATGGAAGTGATATAAAGTTCATGGTTTGATAAGCAATTTGCCGTTGTGTTTAAAGGAACGCAAAGTTCCTTGGCTCTTCAACAGTGACTTCGGATATTTATACTTATAAAGGAATGCCTACAGAGACCTTTGCTATCTTTTTTTAAACGTCACCACTCTTTAGTAAAGTTTCGGCCAGATTAAGCTTCCTGTTACTATTCAAAAGCTGCAAAGAACTAGCATCGAAGAAATCAGATCGACGTAATAGAAAAATATATGAAATTAAATATATAATTGCCTCCAGCTTCAGCCATTTTGCAGGTGTTAAAGGAAAATTAAAAAGAGCGGTTCTGTTGTTGTGGACAGCAGAAAAATGTTAGCCACTTGTAAAAAGTAAGTAGTTGTGGTTAAACATAATTCAATAGATTTTTGCATTAAATGTATATTATAGCCTTTATGCGACCGGATATAACGTAAAAAATGCTTAATGTACATGAGAATGAACAATGACACAATAGCAGGTAAAATACTACTTTGCCAAGTTTTGACAAGCATTACATGGATTTTTAATAATGCAAAAGAATACGTTGTATTATAGGGTGACTAACCATAGATGAAAACGATAGATGAAAACGATTAATGGCACTAGACTCTCTTTCCTATAAAGGCGGAATCTATGTATATCACGGTAGGTGTAAAAAGTCGATAAAGTGATTAGTAGTGTATAGTGTGGGAGCACAGCTTATGTTCTGGAAAACTCAGACAAACATTGAATTATGATAGCTGATAAATCAGCAAAGACTGCATCGAATATAAAGGGATAATAACAACCATGAGGTATACTGCATTTATACTGGGTACTAATTAAAGGGTCGAACAGTCGCTTTCTGGAAAACAACTACCTTAGAAGCTTTCCATGTTTTTAAAGAAGAGAAGGAGACGATGTGGCTCGTTTGTTTATTTATCGTTATATAATCCAAATAATTTATTTTAATTTTATGTAAAAACTTTAAAATTATTTTTATGATCACAAAATATTTATTCGAAAATAATTTTGAAAATTTTGTAATCTTTCCAAAATATTCGTATTTCGAAAAGCATATCCTGGTGAATAAACGCCGCCTCTAGAAAATTAGAAGAAGAAATTCAATAAAATATACTCTTTATGATCCAAGACATGTTATAACCTCCCCGGCATATCATTTCGTTCTTCCAACAAAGTTCTGGCACTTATTAGCAGACCTAAACAACCACAGCCATAAAACGGATTTTCACCAATAATTTCCATATCCATAGTAATATTCAGTTTCCTATCGTTTTGCGTTAATGCTGCCTGATCATTTTGTTCATGAGTCCATCCTTCGGCATGTACTTTAAATTTATAAGAGGTCATCTCCAAAATATATGGGTTAAGTCCTTTCGTACAAAATAAGCCCATTGAAAATATCTTGGGACAGCTTTCCATTATTTTACGAGTTATAGTAAATTGCGATAGAATGGAAATGATAAGACACCACAGTATAAAGAATACTGTGATTGCGTAGTTTCTAAAAAAAGGAAATAACATTTATTTTTGAAAATATAAAATAGTTCACATCGGTTAAGCCTGGCTATATGATGTTTCACCTCGAAACTTGATGGAGATCTTTGGATCTCATCTTTACTGTAATTAGTGTTTCTCCTTACTCTGTATATTTTAATTTACTTACGGAAATTCCATATATTTAAAGAATTGTATAGGTCTAATGCCATCTCGTGCGTATAACTGGTATTGAGATCTCTCCACGGCTTGTTCATCTACGAAAGGGAAATGTACCATAACGACATCTCCATGGTGTTTAGCATGTTGAAAAAGATCCCTTAAAAAATTTTCGAATTAAACTTTTCACTCAAATAAAATTATTTCACTTATACCTAAATCCTAATTGGGGTTTTGAAAAAGGCATCTCTACCGTTCGTAGTTCTTGTCTTATAAGCCGTAGTTCAGCAATTTCGTTAAAGCAGCTCAAAAGGCTAAGCCATGCGGTATTTGAAAAGAACGCATGTAAAGGAAAGTAAAAGTAATAACCGAAATTATAGCGTACAAAAGCCTCAACGTGTTTTACATTGCCTGAAAAATTTCATTCAATCAATGCGAGGGATTTATTACATGTTTATAATTACCCTGAAATTGTTTTTGTAAATAATTCACAGCCAACTCTAGAGGCAGACTGCAGAAACCACATGAAGATATAGCAAAAACTTCATGTTCCATTGCTCTTTCATGGTATTTCAGTTCCATTAATTCATTGAAATATGGATCATTAGACATATCCACATAATGAGTACCCTTTAATATGCAAGTGGTTAAAATCTGTTCCGCCATTAAGTGATATGGTCCACAACAGTTTACAAGAACCTAAAATTGTCGGAAATTGCTGTGTGTAAGCTACAATTTCGATGTTTTGTCTGAATGTACTTCGTACCTTACATTTTTCAATGACTGACTCCAGTTCCACTAGATTATAGGCATCTGCTAGTAGTATGGGTATGTCTGTCAGCGGTGCTCCCATTTTATAGGAAATTTCATTTAAAATACGTTGCAATTTAGTCTGAAATATTGAAATTGTTTATATGTATGAGTTTTTGAATTTTGGCTAGTTTTATTTGAAACTTACCTCTGATCTGCCAGCTATAGCCCATTTAAGTCCTTTTAAAACCGTTATTGCTTGTAAGACCGCATATTTTCCAACACAGCCACTGGCACCATAAATAATCACATCGAATTTCTCATTGTCACACATGTTCCAAAATATTCCAACAAAATTTGAATCAAAAATTAAATCGTCAGGGTTTCCGACATATGTAAAGTAGTAAATTAGTTTTGCTTGAGTTGAACCGGTACACACACTTGTCGAGAAAGATCGGTTAGAATAATGTTAATGTTAATTACATTATACCGACGGTGGAGATACTTCTCCACTCTCTTTTCTGCCAGGAAGGAATGAATTTGAGGTCACTTTCTGGAGACATGGATGGTTTCAATATAGGCTGTGGTGTTGAAACAGGTATCTACTCTCACAGAGCTTGAATTTAAAGATTTATGCAGCTTTTTGATACTTCCAGTTTCTTTCAAGTGAAAGTGTTGGCTATAAAGGCGGCCTGTGGGCTGCTTAGTAATGATACCAAGTTTAAATATAATGTCGCTATCCTTCCGGATAACCAAGCTGCAATCTGAGCACCGGACTCAGCTATGACTACCCCTAAGCCGGTGGAACAAAGCAAAAGGAGCCTTATCACCTTGAACAAAAACCATGGCAATTTTGCCATAATAACTGTTTGTCTTTTTTGCTGTTAGTAAGCCGGGGACCAAGATGAACACTAATAACTATACATACTGCTGTAGTTGTAATCAGTTGGAAAAAAGGAACACTATATTCTATTTCTTCTGGGAATGACCTGCCTTGTGGTGGGAGAAAGATTCACCTTTTAAAAAACCAATGTTCGAGAATCTTGAGGAAATTTTTGTTTTGGATATTAATCGACTAATAAAGTTTCTGAATTGCGCGGACTGTTATAGTCGTACAATATATAACCGTTTGACTAGTTGGTAGCAAGGACGTGGCAACAAAATAGAGCGGGAGTAGAATATTACTTTGAAAACATAATTATTATATCGCTATTTATTATTGGATTAGAATATACGATTTGCAAGAACGTCATTTGATGCAGGTTCAATTCTAAGTATACTCTGAGTCCAACAAATTAATTAAGGTTTAATTTTAGGGCTATTAACAGTTTTATTTATTTATTTATTGTTTCATAAAGAAGCAAGATACATCACATAATTTAAAATAAGTTTTATTAATTATTATATGGTACTAAATAAGAAATAAGTAATAATTATTTAAAAGTAGTTGATAACAGAATTCCTTAATTTCCCGTAAAGAAATATTTGATTCCACATGTTCTTATCAAATAATTCAAAATAATTCGTTTTAATATTACAAGTGTCTAATTAAATTCTTATGATGTGTGGTAACTCTTTAATATATATTTTATTTTAAACAGTACCTAAGGCAAAGTACCAGTTAACGGTTTGTTTATATTTTAAACTGCTTTCCTCTCTCTATCTTTCTCTTTTGAATTCTTTTTTAAAGCGAAATTAACAAAGTAAAATTCGTCTTGTTATGTTTAACACACACACACACATACACACACACACACCCGTCTATATAACTAAACTTGTCAAACATAACAGCTGAGCGTATATAAATAAGCGTCACAATAAAATAAAAAACAAAAGCAGACACGTAAGACGCAAGCAAAGTATAGAAACGCTGTGCATGAATAATTACAAACAATTTGAAATAGATTTTCAATAAAATTGACAAATTATTAGTGAAAATTACTTCATATCCTAAAGAGTTATGAAATTTTTAGCTGCATTGGTAATAATTGCCCTTTTCCAGCAGTGCTGGATGAAGGAAGCCAAAGAAAATAAAACCTTTGTGGCCACAAAAGACTGGCAAGAAATACCAGAGGGTGAGTAAAAAAAATCAGATTTACAAAATTTTGTTTGTCTATGTTTTGTTGTTATATTCTATGAAAAATGTCTAGGCCAAGGTATACCGGCCGGTTTGCATGTACGCATAAATTTGGAAACGGGAAAAAAGGAAGCAAAAATCTTAGATGATAACGAGGATGAGCAGGCGGAGAGGCAGAAGGAGAAGAAAGAGTCAATACTTAAAGTGGAAGAAAAAACTAAAAGAGCGGCGGCTTTATCGATCGTGCACGAAGAGGGATCAGGAAGTGATAGTGACAACAAGGGTACCGGTGGAAAGTCGAAGAAAATAAAACATTTAGATGAAGCCCTTCAAAGGATTGGCATTGATTACACGCCCAAGGAGAAAGTGGAAAACATTATAAGGGAATATCGTTCTTATGAAGAGCTCAAGAAAAACTTTGAAGGCATGCGCAAATCTTTTAAGACTGATGCGGAAATTATTGTCCAACTAATAGAGGAGTTTCGCAACACCAGTTCTGCTGCCGATATTAAAGATGTCAATGCGCGTATTAAAAGCCAAATACAAATACTCGAAAGTCTTAATTACTTAATGTCGCAATTTGATAATGCTTTGCTATTTGTGGATCATGGTGGCTTAGAACACGTCTTACTACCAATTTTGGTTAATCAAACACATATTGGACTTAAAGTGGAAGCCATGAGAGTTTTGGGTGCCATGTCGCAAAATAATCCCCGTGTCCAGGTAAAGGTGTACGAACGCAATGTTGGTTCACATCTGGCGCAAATAATAATGACATCTACTAAGACTGAAGAACTTTCGGCAGCTTTGTATGCTTTTAGCAGTTTATTGCGTAAATTTCCACATGCTCAGCAGAGAATACTATCTACCTCTGGCACACAGGCTTTAGTATCCGTATTGTCGCGTGATTGTGAGCTTAAAATAAAAGCAAAAGCGGCCATTATCATAGGTGATCTACTGGAAGAACGTGAATTAGTGCTTACAAAATCATCGGTGTCTGATGATGCCTTGGCAGCTGCACAATATGCTGAAATAAATTTTAAATTGTGGTTGATCGATCATGACTATTGCAACATAATGTCTACATTGATTTATAAACACTCTCCTGCCTTTTTAGAGGCACCTGACATTTTGGAATATTTCGTTAATGCCTTGCAGAATTCATGCATAGTTTGTTCAACTGTTTGGCAGGAGAATTCTATTTTATTGGACATTTTCACTTCCCTACAGCAACATTATGGTCAGTCTCAAGATGAATACCACCAGGATTTGACCAAATTATTGATGGAATTTTTATCACATCTTTATGGTGATAAATACATAAAACATGATGAGCTTTAAAAGCTTGACATAACTAGTTTCGTATAATATGTAGTCTTATTGTCCTATTTTTATTAAAAAAAAATATTTGTAAAAATGTTAAAAGGCTGTCTAATTTTTTTTTCTAACTCGTATTTAATTATAATTCTCTTTGGACTGTTTCGTTTAAGTTGTCTTTTTAAGTTTAGATTAGTTTTCTGTTTTAAATTTAAGCGTAATATAAAAAGTAATAATAAAGGAAATTTTTGGAAAACGGAAAACAAAATGAAAATAGTTCTTATTTTTCGAATAAAACTCTAAAAAAATTTTAAATTTAAATTTCTCTATAAAAAACTGGTAATATTCAATTCCATGTACAACAACATCGGTGTTAAAAGCTGATGAGGTGTAGTTTGTCCTTCGAAATCGCCAACAGCCAGTATTATGTATCTGTTTTGAAAATTGATTATCATTGGTATCGAATGGATTCAAGACGTCTTTACGTCTTTTTTTACGTCTGTTGATCTTGTTCCAGTTAAAGTCATTCTGCTTAGTTTAATAAGTTTTGCAGGAACACCAAACTCGGACATAGCTTTACATACCTTTGCACGAATCGCACTGTAAAATGAAGAATTATAGGCGACAAAGAGATGGTATATGTTGGTTTATTATTTATTATTACATATTTCATTATAGAGGGTGCAGAGAAGCGCAAATGGCACAATGCACAAGCTTTCATTCAGAGGAAAGCCCTTTAAACCCTCGATAGAGTCAATATCCCTGGTCGGAAAACAGTCTGCTTGGTCCGGAAACACCACCCGGAACCTTCCGTAAGAAGACCACAATATCCCCAATGGGCCGACATTGTTTTGAAAGCAAGGGGTAGGGTAAGTTCGAGGATACCTTGTGTGAAATCATATAGAGGAGACTTAGAATAGTGAAACGGTGGTGTAGAACAACGGGGTTAAACATTAACCCGGGCAGGGGAAAAAAGGAAAAAAGGAAAAAGAAACTTCCTAGGTGGAGGAATATTCAAGTCCTGGGTGACGAAATACCACCAAGGAAGGAGGTTAAATATCTAGGAATAATACTGGATAGTAAGCTGACGTGGAAAGCTCAAGTGGAGTCTGTTTCAAGAAAAGCCACACATGCGCTTATGGTGTGCGGGAAGCTTGCAGGGAGATTTTGGAGCTGTAATCCAGGAATATTATACTGAATGTATACCATGATGGTCAGACCGACCGTTTCATGGGCGGTAAAAATAAGTTTGAGAACAACCCAGGCAAAACTAAATAAAATACAAAGGTTAGGGAGCATAAGCAAAATTAGGGCAATGAAAATTTGTCCCACAGCTGCACTAGAGGTTCTATTGGACCTTAGCCGCTGTATTTGGCAGTGAGAAATAGAACCATAGAGACCATGACAAGCATAATGGGAGATGAGTTGGGTACAAGATTATGCAGGGGTCATGTTGACCCGGTTAGCCGAGTGTTCGATTACTTCCCACTTGGTTGTCCTGTAGATAGGATCATGAAATTATGTGAATTTAGCAAATTCTTCAGGGCAAGACAGAGTAGTAGGAGTGGGTGGAAAGTTTTGGAGACTGCATACTCCTTTAGAGAAGGGACCCTCCTGTAGTACACAGATGGATCAAAGACAGAAAGTGGTACAGGCGCGGAAGCGTTTAGCTCTAGGAGGGAATATTCAGAAACTATGGGAACTCGCAGGTATATTCCAGGCGGAAGTTTATGCAATTGAGAGATGTGCTAAATTTAACCTGGAGAGGAAATATAGAGGACAGGACATAGCCATACTATCTGATAGGACGCCATGCGAGCACTTGGCTCCTATGAGGTTGACTGGTGGCTAGTTTGGGTATGACTCGGTAAGCTGAACCAACTGGGTAAGGAATATAGGGTCAGCTTATGCTGGGTTCCGGATCATGTAGGAATTCCAGGGAATGTAAGGGCCAATGAATTGGCCACAAAGGGAGCTTCCACTCCACTGGTGTGGCCAGAAGCCTTTTGTGTACTGGAAAGGGGGTCTGTAAGGGCATACTCAACGGAAATGAGGATAGTAATAGACGGGTATTCTTCTCTGATCGGACGGGTCTGAGACTATCTGAACTTTTGCTGGGTAACTATAACAGGAGAAGGTCTGAATCTGCATAAGAATGTCCAGAGACAACCTGAGGATACTGGTCGGGGTTTTGACCGGTCATTGCAGGCCAAATTCACATCTGAGTAAAATAGGATTAGTCTCAAGACCGATGTGCAGATATTGTGATGAGGAAATCGAATCACCAGCGCACATACTGGGTACATATGAGGCATTGATGCACTCTAGCAGGAAGTATCTAGGTGCCTATCAAATATTAGGTAGAAAGTTATCGCGGTTGGTACCAAATGACATCCTGAATTACGTCAGATCTACGGGGTTGGGGGAGATATTAAAGGGAAGCCCTGTATAGATTGAGAGCAGCTGTACAACAGAACGAGAGGTCGCAGTACTTTTGTAGCTCAATGATAATAATAAATGATAATAATAATACATTCACAAAGAATATTCTGCTGTGGTCTATTTTTCCTTCCTGCATAGATAGCGCTCCGTGTCAGGAATCATATTGAGGTTGAAGAGTCGATGCTTCAGAGAGTAGTAGCCAGTCAGAAAACCAAAAAGCTTCCTCTCTCTGTTGCGCAGCTCGAGCTAAGTAAAGTTGTTTCGACTGACTCAGAACTGGGCGAACAAGCGACTGGGCGACAAGCGAATTTCATAGATCTTTCCTCTGCCTACGGACTAATATATATCATAGTATGGTTCTGTTTCCTCAAGCCTAGAGGAAGGGTCCTTCCTTGACGGTTTATTTATAATCTCACTCTCCAGTGGCCCAACAAAATGTCACTTTGTTCTCCAATGCCAGGGTGCAGATATTGATAAAGCATTCGTATACCAATTTCGAGTGTATATACTCTGATGAAAGGGTCCTCAGTGCCACCTGACCTTCGGAATATGGTACGATAAATATATATTTATCGAATTCTAATTCTACGCTCTGTATTGATCAGCACATAGATGTAAATGTCCTGGATTTCTGACATATACTCATGAGCTTCCGGATTTTGGAATTGCGACCGAATATTCTAGCGCCCACACCACCATCAATTTTAGATCCCCCTGTATACCATTGTAAACAGTAGTGGTCTGCTCTATGTTCCATGGTCTCATTACCTACGATTATATTCCGTAGGATTCTCATGTGCCCTCTGTATTTACTTTTTTTTAGGACTTGGCGCAATGTGAATATGTAGTCACTGATAGATTTGGCAGGTCTAAAGCCAAATTGATAAGGGCCAATGATCTCATTGAACTTGTCATTTTATCAGAAGAGAGGGGAAAAGATGTCTCCCTTTTTATATATACTATATACCGGACATGGTACGCTGAGGGCATACTTTCGTCCAACCGCTTTGGTTACTTTGGTTGTAGCAAATTTGTGCATTTAAGGGATGAGTCCACGACCTCTTGGTTGGAAAGCGGGTGTCTTACTTACCACATCACAGTGGCATATCTTAAGCAAATTTGCTCATTTATTACGTCCGAGATAGATAGGTAGAAAAGGCGGTACTCACGCATCCCACCCAGAGACTAGTAACAGGCCCAATGCGAAAGGCTTCAGAAAAGAAATAAAAAGAATGTGGAGATAATGAAGAAAATAGGAGAAAGATAATAGAAACTCAGGGACTAAAAGAAGAAACAGAGAGAAGGAAAGAAGACTGAACTCCACTGACACTTCACCAGTCAGCTGATGCCCGATACAAATCCCTCCAGGTCAGAAATCCTGGCGGACGCAACCTCGGTAAGATTACTGAAAAAGACCCGGCTCAGCAGTTTAAGCCTATGCCTTTGGAGTGCAGGGCAAAGACACAGGATGTATTTTGCTGTCTCAGGCTTACTTTCATTGCCACATACTCGGCAGAAATCGGGGGTGCCTGTCTCACAACGCAGTGCCCGGGCAGAATATCTATCAGAATACTAAGAGAATCCTTACTTAAGTTCGGGAGAAATTCCGTCCTTGAGTGTTTGAGTCTGGGCTTAAGTTTCCGGAAGACCCTGTAGTCCTCTCTCTCTCTCTAGTTTCCAGATAAACCAAAGGTACACCAAGCTAATAAAAAAACTTATTGAGGGTCTTACTAACCCTTCCGCCAGATGTACACTCTTTGTCGTACTCTCTCTTGCTAGCTTATCAGCAGTCACGTTACCCTCTATACTACAATGCCAGGAACCCAACATAGTTTTACACTGTATCTGTCCAGCGGTAACGTTAGGGCCTTTCTGCGTGATGTAACGAGTCTTGAGTCGTAACGCCCAGTCAATACTCTGATAGCTCCCTGACTGTCGACATAAATGATCAACATCTCACCAGCAGCGATATAATCAGTTCCGCCGCCCTATGGAAAGCAAAGACCTCAGCCTGAAAGATACTACACTCGTCCGGAAGTCTATAAGATAGCTTTAAGCTAGCAAATAGACCCCCGCATCAGTGCCTTCCTCTAAATTAGAGGCATCCGTGAAAAACTCTTGGTCAACTATCTATTAACAGTACCTAGGCAACTTTCCCTATCTAGAAATTTCACGGCGGGCCTTCCAATGAAATCGCACTGCCTGACCATATAGTCCGCAAACCCGGAAGTATCGTCTGGTGTTCATGTAAATCAAGCACACTCAAAATGGTGGCATGAGCCTATTCTTCAACCTTGGCAAGGCCCCCTTCGAAGGTCTGAATGAGCAAACAATTTTCGTTATAGTATTCGCTAGGTTAATAATCTTTAGTCGGGTCTGATTGAAATTGTTCTGAAACAAAATTCAACTACAAATGCTCCATTTTGATAAAATTTTGTTGACTTATGCCATGTGCTGTCCTTTATAGCGTTAAGGATACTTTTCTGATACTCTTTTTGTAACATATTTCAAATATAGATACACATACATATATATGTACTTCATATACATATATGTAGTCTTAGGGCGAACGTGAAAAAATGTCGTGTTCACTTTATTTACACTCCATAAAAATTAAACTAAAATTAAACGAAAAACATGTAAACTCTGTCACATAAATTATTTACACCCACTTCTGTGATTCTTGTGAAGCACCTTGCTTTTACTGACACCACATAACAATAACAAAAATTAAAAAAAAAATAAACAAAAATAGATCCTTTAAAAAAATATCCTCTTTTTGGGTCCTTAAAAATCAAATCAACAAAATTGTGGTGTTTTTCTCATTGAACTTGAACTTTTTAAAAATAAAAATAAAATTAAAAAAACATGTGTCATCGTCATCGTCATCATTGCAATGCACTGCACTGCACTTTGACTCCAAAGGGCAGCTGCTTGTGTTTCTATGGCTGCAACGTGCCACTGTTGCACACACCATTTACATTTGTTTCTTGTTAAAAATTAGTGTTTAGTTTAACATTTATTAATATAAATGTCCTTTATACTCTTCCCCGTTTTGCTTATGCAGCCATAAAAACATGTGCTTCTCTCGGCTCCCCTTCTACTCCACATTACTACATTATTTGACATCATGTTTTTGTTGCATCAATGATGCATTGCAATCTTCATGCAGAGAAATCATTATTAAGAGATTCATTTGTTTGTCTCTGCTACTGTAACCATTTAGGCATGAGTTAGTATAAGTCAGAAAGGTGCGGTAAGAGGGTGTGGATTATGTATGTTACAGTGTTAAAGGATTACATGTTGTCCTGTCAATTTATCTCATTAATCTTTAAAAACAGATTGAGATTTTTTTACACTATCAACGTTGTACATATGTATGTATCGTTCGAAAAAATAATTTGATATAAAAATTTCCGATGAAAGCAATTACACTTTCCGATAAAAAAAAAATTAATTCATGTTAAAAAAATATATAATTTTTCTAAACAGAATACATTTTTTAACACTATTGTTTTAAAATAAAAATTGAAATTTTTATTTTTTTTTAATTAAATTAATTAAAAAAAATTAAATTTTATAAAAAAAATTTTTTGAACGGAATTTTTCCTACAGGAAAAACTAAAAGAAAACGTATTTTTTTATAAGAAAACCAGCATTAGCCAACTTTTTTTGTGAATTGATTTTTAGAAAGTGTAGGCTAGGTTAGGTTCAATTTGCAGTGTTCGGTGGCACGGAAAATTCGTCAAAAAACAGGCAATAGCAGGAAGGTGTTCCTTTATCATTGCACCTCCTGCAGATATCATTATATAGGATATCCAGGGTTTGTGCTAGACTGATAAGAGCCCAATGGCAAGTTCTATTATTATTATCAGCCAGTAGGTTACCCAACGGCAGACACCCCGACTCAAAAAAATCTTTTGTGTCCTACTGTAGTCAGGAAAGATGACCTATATGATCACCCCTACACACTCAACTATTCGGCCCCCCACAGATGGCGTGCAGCTAATAATAGTCGTCAAATGACAATATCTCTCTAAATTTTTGCCCATATAGAAAGGAACAAGCCGTTTTCTCAGTCTTCCGAATGAAGTCGGGTAAACTCATGATAGGAACAGATCTGATCTCCACTGTGTCCAATTGGTTCCGGAAAGAAAATATGCAACCTGGTCTTAGTTGACGCAACACACTCGCACAAAACAAAGAAAGAACATTTTTTTGTTCATAATTAGCTTATTTCATAATTATATTATATTCCATCGAGAGCAATTCAATCATTCTAGCTCCACTCTAACATTTCAATACCACTTTTGTAAAACGATTTATCCTTTTGCCTCAAAATAGGTCTCAGTTTCAGCGATAACTTCTTTATTCGTGCGAATTTTCTTATCGACGCGCATTTTTTTGAGGTCTGCGAATAGCCAGTAGTTGCTTGGAGCCAAATCTGGCGAATAAGTTGGATGTGGGAGTTATACGAAGTTCAATTAATGTAGTTTTAACATTGTTTCATCCACACTTTCTTGGTTTTGGTCAACAGTGAGCAAACGCGGCACCCACTTTGAACAGAGCTTTCTCATAGTTAAATGCTCATGCAATATAAAGCCAAAACTGTCTTTTGATTCTTTACGATGTCAGCTAACTCATGCAACTTCATTTTTCGATGATTCAAAATGATCTTGTGTATTATTTTGATGTTCCCTGGTGTTACCACCTTATTTGTACGTCCACTGCGTTCTGCATCATCGGTGTTTCCACGACCTCGTTTGAAGTCAGCAAATCTACGTTTGTTGTTGTTGATGGAATGGTGTCCCCACAAGACTTTTCAAACCATTGCTTCGCTTGAACGGAATTTTTCCCATCAAGAAGCAGTGTAGAATTTAAACATGAAATTTATTTTAATCCATTGTTCTGAAAATAATAAAAGTAGCGACACTCTTAGCGCAATAACTCACAAGCTAATTAATAGAATTCATGAAATTTCAATAGCTGTCTTTTGAAGGTTAGCACTAACTGAAAAATAGGCGAATGCAATACGACTATCGCTATCAATGTGCTTGGACCGGGACTTTTCAGCCCATGTGTTAAAGCCGGCACTCCGTTTCTTCCAAGAGACGTAACCTGCTGAGATGATAGCTCAGGTAGTAGTGTTTTGATAAAATACCTACTGTTTTACAAATGTCAGCCCTCTATAATCTATACAGCCCTTCTCCATGCGAGAAAGTCCCTACCAACCGTTTGTTCTGTTGCAATCCTAGAATACCCTCCATGGCCTCTATAGGTTTCTTATATGATCTTTTGGCCATCTAAATGTGGCAGATATTCTTGGTCTTAGAACAGACCATGTACATGTATACATGTATACCATATATGTATATTGTTACGTTTTAACCTTTTTTAAAACGTTTGAGTTCTTTTAAATTGTGTCAAAATAAAATAAACACCACTTTGTTGTTGTTTTACAGTTTTTATTTTCTGATTTTATCTTTATACAGTTTATCTTAATGCAGTAACTTAATATTCGTTTATACAACACTTTTATTTCCACCTAAACACGACTTTATTTTATGACAGCAAAACGACCGGGTGGATTTTTTTTATTTAAAGTTTTTCGTAGTATATTTACAACAAAAATAAGTGTAATTTACGTATTGGGACTACAAATAAATTTGTTCCGTTTTCGAGCTCAAAAATATAATGAAATAACAAATTTATCAAATCACTGCTTACATATTTTCCCTAACTCTTTCCAAATCCCGTCTCAGAAAAACTTCTCGTGTTTTAAGGCTCTCTAACTTTGAAGCCGATTTTGTATTCCTTCAAAGAAAGTGATTAGGTGGCATAAATTTATAACTTCTTATACGGCCTAGATAGTTTCTGAAAATGTAGACCGGAAGTCGGTCATTTGCTTCACTTACACCTTTTTGTTAAAAAACGAAGAGTTAATAGTAGAACGAGGTAATTTGCGCTTAAACCGAATGTGTTCCATAATTCAAACAGGCCGTTGTAGGGAAATGCCATGTAAAGAGATCCCGTATAAAGATGTGTGAGTATATTGTATCCGTTGCAACAGCCGACGGAGCAATGTTCGGAGAATACGGCTTTTCTAATAAAAATATTGTAGACTTGCATGAAATTTGGAAACAATTATAAAACCCAAAAAACCCATAAAAAAACCCAATGAAACCCGGTGGGTTGGGTTTTTTTTAAATCCCAGGTTTTTGCCAACCCTGGTAAAAATAGAGCATATAGTTTATCAGCCATAATGTCTGCCGGTATACCATAATTTCCCGAGTATTTGCCGTTTTCTAAGCTGTTAATTGGCGTTCTGAGTGGATGGATTTTCTATAGCAATATGCTCATTCAATTGCTGTATTAGGGATAGATGGAATTGACGCTGAAAATTATGTTCAATATTCAAAATCGATAGACCTTTTAAACAAGTTTCGGCGATATCTCACACACGCTTTATTTTATTGAAATTTAAAAATAGAAATCGTTTAATTAAAGATCCTTTATTATGATAAGTCACCAGTTTTGATCTGTTCAAATAATACTGGTCAAGATTTCAAAGCTTCAGAATAAAATTCGCTGATACTCATCTTATGCCAAAAATGTTAAAAATATAAATTTAATTTAAAAGTTTTAAAATTAAAAAAAGAAAAATACAAAAATACAAAAAATATATAAAAAAATAAAAAATTTTTTAATTCAATTTTTAATTAAAATAAATAATATTTATATTCAATTTTAAATTGAATTCTTAATTAAATTTGTTAAAAAATGATTTCTTAAACGTTTTGAATTAAAAAAAAATTGCTTAAATTATCAAGTCAACTAACTTTCTTTTTCTTTCCAGAGCGCCTTCATGCGTGTCATTGCCATCTTTTAAGAATTTTGCGAAGAGCTTGTATTTACTTAATCTGCCAACCTATGCAACTGTCAACATTCTCAGTACTATGGAGTAACTTAAGCCACGGTAAGCTAAATTCTTTTACAATTTTTATAAAAATTACTTAAGAATCTTTTGGTTTCCTACATTAAATTGTTTGTAAATCAAATTTGTCAAAAATTAAATTTTTTTAATCAAATGATCGATAGTAAATGCTCCTTGGCAAGAATATTTGTATTATTTTTATGGTTTCTTTCAAGAGTCATTGTTTAAAGGAAACAATTTATGTAACATGAGCTAAAAAACCAATAGATTTAGTAGTTGTATCGATTTTTATCTCACATATATAAGAAAAGTAAAAAATAAAAGAAAAAGATCACTTTTGGTTTCCTTTCTCATAAATCCGGAAATGTCCTGTATGTGTGTGATTTAGTCATATACAGATATTTTTGTCTTTTGACACTTGCGTACATACATACGAGTATAATATATATTTTTATGATATGAAATGGAAAACGAAGATGTAAAATCATAACAAACTCTCTCTCTCTCTCTCTCTCTCTCTCTGTCTGTCTCTGCATAAATGACAGTTGTTTTAATAATCCAGCCTGAACGTGCTGTGTTTTCTCTTGTTCCCACTTTAAAAATGAAATGTAGAAAGAAAGAATGAAAAAAAGCAGTTGGATTAGCCCAGACAATGCTTTGCTTTTTTGCCAAAGTATTTAAGAATCGTAATACAATGACCCTGTAATGAATGATAAAATTACATTTAAAAGCAAATATGATCAGTAGAGATATTAATCATAGTCGTAGCACATAATAGAGAGAATGAGAGCGCGCCAATTTAAATTTGTTGTTTGAAAATATCCTATTTAAGATTGGCTGCTGGATCCAACTTAAAAACTAATGAGTTTTAAAACTTAAATGAGCATTTAAGATGTAAAAAAATCCCTTTTCAGTTACTCTCTCTCCTCGTTCCTTTTTCTTGTGATCTTTCGCAAACATATGACATTTTAGGCTAAAAAAAACGTTTGATATGACCTCTAAGGCGACCTCAAAAGTGTGTAACGTCTTTTTTATTTTCATTGAGACCTTTAAGCAGATCCTCTAACTGGTCAATTGTTTAAGAGAACAATTGACCTTTTGTCATCATTTTCCCCCTAAATGATAGTTTTAGGCTCTAGAAAAGATAGGGAAATAAGTTAAATATCCTTTTTTTCTGATTTTATTTCTCTTTGCTTGTGCCAAATAGTATTTAGCAGCAGCAGCAGCAACAGCAGCTGATCCTGATTTTTAATTGAGCACAAGATGTTTAATTGCAATTTTTTTGTTTTTCTTTTTATTGGAGTGGCAGTTCCTTTTTGTATTTCTTTCTATATTTTTTTTGAATTTTATAGTGAAAATGTCCTGTCTTTTTTTTTAATTGGTCAGTTGTTTGTTTTCTACGTATTTTTCACATTTTCTTTTTGTAAATTGTTTGTAAATCGTTAATTTATTGCGATCGTGTCTTTGTCCTTTTTTGCTTTAAAAAGGATCCGCTTTTTTGTTTTTGGTTATTTAGGGGTCCATTATTTATAATAAAAAAAATATCACTGGCAAATAAAAAATTTATGGAGTTTGTAACACGCCTAATGGATTACATTTGTTTTACAATTTTTTACAGCTCTTACCGGTAAAAAAAGAAAGAAACAAACACTTTTAGGTCGTTTGTAAAATTCTAAATGATTGCCGTTTCCCGTTAATAAATTACTTATTTTTTTTTATAAATTTTTACAAAATAGTTTGAAAAGTATCATATAGAGAACAGATTTCTGAATAAAAATTGCATACTTCAACCAAATTGAAACATCGTGTGAAACATAAAGTTCTGCTAAAACGTTTGCTAAAAAGGAAATCTGTGCTAAAGCCGACAACACTCCTGCAGACTGTTTCTAACAAATAAACTACGTTCAAGCGCCATACTGTTTTTAATTAAGCAAGTAAAAGATATCTCGTTCATGTTTAGTATCATAAAGCCTTTTGTGACCGATGTTCAGAATTTAAACATGGTCAACCATTTCGTATTATTACAGATTGATTAATGCTAATTGTTGAACACGTGCTTTTATAAAGACAATGTGACGACACATAGGCTAAGTTCGGTTAAAAGTTTGATCAGAAATGAAACACCTTTTCTTACATTTGAAACGAGCTTTATTAAGCCAAATTTGTGCTGTTTTGATTGAAAACTTTCTGGGTTTTTTGAGCGAAAAACTGATCGATTTTGCGTTTTGCAGGCCTCTACAGAATATAGTTTACACCATTAAGAGAGCTCTGCAGATAACGAAACAAATAATAATCTGAAGGTGCAAAGCCCAAGCTGTATGGTGGATGCATCAAAGCTTCTCAGCTAAGCTCTCTCAGTTTCTGCCAGGTCTTCAAAGATGTATGTGGTTGGCGTTGATCAATTCCGGTCGATTTAATTAAATTTTTGGCTTCAATTTTGTTAGTTTTTGGCTGTAGGGAAACCAATTGTTTAACCAGATTGGAAACGCTCAGAATAAAAAACTCCCTTTCAATTCCATCAGAAACACAGCACTAGCTTTCATGGTGTCAATCCAGGCTTTGCCACCGTCTGCGAAACTTCATCCATGATTTTTTTGCAAATTGTTGTTGTACGTGATCCACTTTTCTTAAAATGGTTAATAACTGTTTGGTGAGGAATGCATAGTTTTCTAGCATTGTACACGCGTCTGTCTTTGTGAATTTTTTCCATGACTTCATTAGCCTGTTTAGTAATTGATTTATCAGAGCGAGTTGCATCCTTAACATCAAAATTATCAGATTGAAAACGAGCAAACTATTTCACTGCTGTTCTTCTAGTTACATCATCGTCTCTTAGGAGGGAGTGGCAGCCTGGATTGGCTTATGGCACACTTGAGCACACACAGCGGCCCCTTGTGATACCACACATAAAGCCGAACCCCTGTGCTAGCAGCCAAGTCTTGATTAACCGATTGGAAACGTCGGAAGCCAGCCCGACAGTCTAATTAATCTGGCTATTAGCCTGATATCGATAGTCGATATATCCAATAGGCTATCGAGAATGAGCAAGCCAAGTGTGATTAATCCACGTCTAGCTAGAAACGGATATTGGCAAATGATGTGGGCCACACTCTCCTCTTCTTCTGTTGATCTATAATATTGATAGAAATCATTCGCCGGTAAGTGCAGCCTTACTGCGTGCCTACCTATAATGCAATGTCCCGTGAGGATAGACACAGTAGAGGAGATGCTCCCACGATCCAATTTAAACAACTGATTGGTACGCCTACCATCCAATATAGTTGAGATGAGTCTAGCAATGTAGCAATATTCCCATTCTGGCCAGTATCTACCAGCGTCTAATAAGTACCTCAGCCTAATAGACAGCTTAACGGAGGACAGCGGTATACCAACCCTTATAGATAGGTGTCTGTCCGGAAAGAGTGTTAACGCTATAGCAAGTTCAGCCACAAAATTACCCGGAATGTCCCTGTGATCAGGGACCCAAATGAGATGGACTCCAAACTGCCATGGGAGTATCCAAGGGAATCGTCTCCGTAAACTTCATAAATTTTTTCAGCAGCCTGCGACGCATTTTTACATTTTTCATAATACTCGTAGAAAAGCAAAATATGAAGGTAATGTTCCAAATTTTATTCATCTTTAAACTTAGATAAGTGTGAAGCTTAATATGTCACCTTTCAAAAAAGCTATAGTATTGCCTGAGGTAATTAATATTACCAGAGATATATGAGGGGGGAGGGGGGCATTTAAAAGTCAAATTTATTTTTTTGTTGTGAAGTAAAATTGTTCCGGTTAGAAGTGAAATATTATTTCATTCATATGGCTGCCGCGGCTGGCCTTACAGTACTTCATTTGATCGGACCAATTTTCGATAACCTTTTCGAGTGTATGGAGTCGTATCTCGGTAATGGCATCACGAATGTTGGCTTTCAAAGGCTCAATAGAATCGGGTTTGTCGGCATAACACTTGTCTTTAATGGCGCTGCATAGAAAATAGTCCAACGGTGTCAAATCCCAGCTCCTTGGTGGCAAAATGACGTCACCATTTTGGCATGAGATGTGTGGCAAGTTGCACCATCCTGTTGAAACCAAACATCGTTCACATCAATACCATGAAGAGCGATAGGTGTCTCTATTGACCGTAGTGGTTGCGCCGTCCTCATTTTCAAAGAAATATGGGACAATGATGCCTCCGCTTCAAAAGCCGCACCAAACCGTCACTAGTAGTGGGTGCATTGGCTTCTGTAAGGCCACTTTGGTTTTTCTGAGCCCCAAATACGGAAACTTTGCTTATTTCCGTGCCCACCAAGATGACAATGAGATTTATTTATTTATTTTTTTAATAAATTTCCAATAAATCACAACGTTGCTCAAACGTAAATCGGTTCTTTTCGTTCATTGGAGTAATGTACTGAATTTTGGGACAGAATAGAATGCCATAAGTATTATCAGATTCTAAATAACCGCTGGTTCAAATTTAACCCGATAGATGGCTCACCCGATACATACATAAGTATTCCCAAGTTATAATAGCTTCAAGGGAACAACTAATTTACATACTCTTTAAAGATATAACTATTATTACTCTCTTTACTGTAACGAGAGCCTTATTCATCGAAGGCATCTCCCTTGATTTGGCGACATCATTTGAGTTATCGAATATTAAAGTCTCACAATGGAAAACGAACCTGTAAGTAGGAAAACCAGTTATATTACTAACAAGGAATTGACTTGATAAACGGTTCTGCTACTGTTTATTTGATCTCAGTTCAAAATTAAAACAATATCCTGCTTGTGTACTATTTACCACAAAATGCGTTAATGGCAACAAGAAGTAGTTTATATATATAAGGGTCTTTCATTAAGCGCTTTCTAATTTAATTTAGTCCGCTGACGGACTAGCGAGCCAAGAGTTGGCCGCGCACTTTACCGGCCCAAAGCTCTTTTGCAGAATTAATTGGGCGGAGCAAGTCAGATCGATTATGGACAGATGAAAACACTCTTTCTCGATCACACATCAGGAGGGCGACCGAGGAGAATGGAGTGCCTGCTGTTGGGAAACCTACTGACTGATAATAAGAATAATAATATTTATTTTTATATAAAACACGTGAAATATCACCATTTCGAAAGTAATATAACATCGCGCAAATGTCTACCGCAAGTTCGTTACCCAGTGACCTTTCAAACCAATAAAAAAATTCAATCATATCTAATGCAAACTTTGTTTTATTTAAGTTTAAAAATAGAAAGCTTTTAATAACAGATGGTCCTTCGAACCTTATGATAGATACCTGCATTTACAACGTTCAAAACGTTTGAGATTTAAAACCATTTCTATTGTACTGGTTCCTTACCATTTTGATTTGTGAGTAATTCTCATAGCACAATACTATCGAAAATTTTGCGAGGTTTATAAAAGAAAGCGCAATCAGCTTGTAAAATATACTAATCAAGATATCAAAAGCGATGATTCTATAAAAAACATAGCCTCTCTAACTAAAGATATTTGGAACGAACCATCAATATTTCACTGATTTTTTTTTTCACACAATTGTTTTGTTGTATAGAAACTTTCACTGAACAAGTATCTAAGGAGCCGTTAAAGTTCCTCCATGGATATTTTAACAGCATATTTGAACCTTTAAAAGTCTTGAAAGATGTTTCGCGGAGTTTTTGTAAGGCCTTCAATATTGCTACGAAAATAAAAATGCCTAAAAAGAAAACACACCACATCAGCGTCCTTAAAACTGTATTATGGGATTTTGGTATATTTGGTATTAAAATGTCACCCTGTCTATGCTGTACTTATTTGTGTATTTGGCAGCACTGCCAATTCGACCATATTTGTGTGTTACATTTGAATTAACGGAAATAATTCAAATGTTGTAGCAAGAACAAGATCAATCGAAGGTAATGTCAATTGTATATAAGAGGTGATGTTATCGTTTGGCTGTCATAAAGTAAAGTCATTTTTAGGCGTAAATAAAAGTGCCGTGTAAACGAATATTAAGTTTGTATTAAGTTAAACTGTATAAAAAATAAGTGAGGAAATACAAACTGTAAACAACAACAAAGTGGTGTTAATTTTATTTGAATGCAATTTAAACGAACTCAAACATTTTAAAAAGGCTACGTAAATACTTTTATAGGATTCGATGAATCAACACAATTGAGTATAGGAAACCAATCATATGACTATGTTCCCAAATTTAGCTTCAGCTTAGAATCAGATCTGGATGGCGAATAGAAAAAAAAGAAACAAAATCATAATTTGGTATATTAGCTCCAACTCTAGACTACGCATTTTTAAAGCAAATGTTTAAATTGTGCTCTTCTATTGATGCACAACCTGAAAAGTCTCTAGTACCATCACCCAATAAATTCAAACTTTCGTCATCCAATGCCTCAGAAGAATACTCCGAATTTTCTGGCCTCGCACCATCTTGTAAATCTGCTATTAAAAAACCCAGCGAAAACAGATATCAACGGAAATTCTTAAAATAAAGTGGCTGTGGATTCAAACTCTTGGACAAAACGATGACAACGTAGCCAAGCTAGCACTTTCACCTCTCTAAACGACGAGCTGGCAAGCCGAGTCTAACATGGCACCGCTTAACCGATAATGAAATAGAGAATATAGGGTCGCCTGTTATTGGCGCCTTATGCTTCAGTGGGAATTAAAGGAAATTATATACAATAGACTGAATATAGAGAAGTGATTGGCAATTTTCCAGTAGAAATTGTTATAAACGGCTGGTCGTTTATTTAGTTATATGCCATTAAGGTTGGCAAAAACCCGTGTTTTTTAAAGAACCCAAGCCTCCGGATTTTATATGATTTTTTATGTTTTTTTTTTTTTGGTTTTATAACTTCTTCTAAATTTCGTTCATTTGTGTTTTGTTACTATCACTTTGTTTTACTATTGATAGTGCAACATTGCAGTCTTGGTCGGATTAAGGCGGTATTGTGTACCATGATATTCGAAACCTCGGTGATCAGAGCTGACTGAAATTACTTCGCTTAAATCGAGAATTATGAAAAAAAAAAACTGCTGAAATATAAAGACAAACATAATTCAGTTATTTTTTGCATGACAACGCTCGACCTCACTTCACAATATTTGCCAAACAGTTGTGAGCCACAATCAAATGTCCTCCCGAATTATTCTCCGAACATTGCTCCTTCTGAAAATTGCCTATTTCGACGCATACAATATTTTTTGGCATATCAACGAATCACTTCTTTTGAAGAAATTTAAAATCGGCTTTATTTGATCGCCTCAAAGACGTGAAATTTATCTATGAAGGAATATAGAAATTGGCTCGGGGGTGTGGAAAAGAGCTAGAAGCGGACCAAGTTAATTTGTACTCTCAATGCGTAAGTTATACTTATTTTTGTTGTAAATAAACTACGGAAACATGTAAATAAAAAACCCACCTGGGTTTTATTGGATTACCCAGTGAGTTGCCAACCCTGTATGCCATAGAGGTAACTTTTGACAATAATTTTAACTGGAAGATACAAAGTCTTGTATAGTGGATAAATCTTAGCTCTTCAAAAAATATTTTAAAACATTAATGATCCCATATTAACCTTAAAAAACAGGGATCAGTGCTGCTGTAACAACATCATATTAATAAACTGTAAACATCCTTTAATGCGGTGGGTCCAACAGCTGTATATATTAACTTCACCCATAACAAATTTCAAATCAAACGGGAGCACATGTCGCAACAAAAAAAACCTTTAAAAAAAAATCGTTTTTAATATTTAACACAGATTTTTACAAATTTGAAAAATCCAAAAAAATCTACAGTTATATGTAATTTTTTTTACCCTACGCTCTGTCATTTATAATCTGTAATGATTATAACAGCTTGTTAGTGTACTTTGCATCACTTATACATAAAATTATATACGCGGACAAGTCCATATATTATATTTATCAGAGTTAAGCCGCAATTTGGCACATATACACTTTCAGAACTCTGTACCACACTGCAGAGTTTGGTTGATAAAAATTTCACTGTGAAGAAGCTTTTATACAGAAAAATCTCACTCTACTTTCTGCTAAAGGGTATCATATGGTCGTACTTGACTTACTATAACTTTCTTGCTTATTGTTCTTAGTTTTTACGCTTTCCATTCACAAATGAAAAAAAAAACACCGAAATTCATATTCAAATTCTTATTGAAATATTTCCTTTTTGTTTGACAAAATTTTCTTAAGAAATCCAAATCCCTCAAGTATTTGAACTCTAATTTTATGGAGTTTGCTGCCTGCATTCTCTGCCAAGAACGAAAATTTATTTAAATTTCATTGTCACTAATTCACTTAATAGTATGTGAAGGGAGAAAACGACAACGACATACGGAAAGGTCGCAAAGCCAGCCACCTTTAACACATTGAAACGAATAAGAGCGCGCGCGCGCCACTAAATCTAACACTTCTATGAATTTCACTTTAAAACGATCCTCTTTGGGGTAGTTTTCTTAATGCTTTAAGGTCACCACTACCATCTAAAACTAATATTACACAATTGGAGTGTGCTTAAGAATACGAATGTCAAGGGTCGTTAAATATTTCCTTTATAAACACACAACTTTAGATATTTTTCTTTTACGCTTCCTTTTAGTTAAAAGAAGAAGGAGAAAGAAAAGGATCTTAAAAATTGGGTAATGATTTTTTAAGAAGGGGATCGTAATCTTACGTAGACACACAAAACACACAAACGCTATCCCTCACTTATACTTTATGGGAAGCAATGATTTAAGGTCGTGTGTTACGCACGCGTATTCAGTTTCCTTTTATTTCTTTTGATTTTTCCATTGTTGTTGCTATTATTGTTGTATTTGATTATTATGGGTTATAGGTGATCCTTGGAGGATTATGATTTGTTAACAGGAAATGATTTTTTTATTATTATAATTCAAGTATTAATAGTGCGATAATAATCTCATGGTCGACTCTTTGGTTTTCTATCGAAAAGGCCCATTTGGAAAATTAAAGAGGGAAGGGTGGGGTATTTACAAAAGATTTTGGTTATTGAGGTTTGGTTATGATTGTGCATAAATTTATTTATAAAGAAAAACATGATCATTTAAGCAAATATCGCAAAGGTTTCTCATGATTCTGCTTCCATATGGCTGGCACAGTATCAACAAAGTTTCGCTTATAAATTTGAAAACATGACTCAACGTGAGACTTACAAGTCATCTGTAAATAAATAAAGAGTTTTGGAAAGAAACGAGGAACCCGTTAAGGTAGTTCATAGGATTAAGAATTCAGATATAGTCCAAAGCCTAGTGATATGAACAGAATTGAGCAACCCGGTGGCGTATTTAAGCGATATCATCATTATGACATTTTCATCGATAAATTATCGTCACGGAAACAGTGTCAAGTCGAAATTTGCAATGATATGTAATGCTTACGTGCAAAGATCCATGAGGCTGTGCTGGCAAGACCTCCCGTACCAGAGTGGCTCATGGTAAGCACTATACTAAAAACTACCTCCTTCCCCTTTGTCTGATAGCGTTTGTTTGTTTTTTTCCCTATGGGGTGGCTATCAGGCGTTCCCTACTTGATGACCCTTTTCCATTCCCTGATCAGGTTTAGACTTCAAGAAGGCACAGTCCGCTGAATCCTATGATTCCAAGTCCATCACTGAATTTGTAAGAAATGCATCAACGTCTGTTTCCATACAGAGCGGCTCGATGGTCTGTCTGCTACCAGAGTTACGGCAGTTATATAGAACATGGCGTTTATGTATAAAACGCAACTTTGTTATTTTGTCCTAATTGGACACCTATCTGTTCGGGGAGACACTATTCCTAATGAGGAACACCAGGTCTGTCTAGTCTGCGAGTTACTGCTATACAAACTTAGGCAGGAGAAAATAAGGGAAAAACTGGACCTTCCAAAATCGCAAAACCTTTTCTGAAAAGGATTGGTGGCAGAGAGATGCCTATGAATTCTAAAGCACACCTCTAGGGCTGCCAGTGCCCGCACCGGCAGAGGACCGACAAGACGCGCTGCTCCAGGCCTTTCCAACCGGGAACTTACTCGGACGGTAGGTAACCCAGTGCCTATTTTGAATAAGGAAAATGCGAACAATTCTTCGGTTTCCTAAACTTCTCCTGAATCTCCAGTAAAGGAAAAGCGAACAAGTTTTCGATTACCGGATCTGAGCTTGCAGCCCAACAAGGCAAGAAGACGTCCCAAAGGCACATTACACCCGCCAGAAGGGCTTTTCTGTAGCATTGCGCTGCAGAACGCTTAAAACTCATAACAACGGGTTGACAATGTGATTGTAGTGTCATCATTCTAAAGAAAGTCTAGCGACTTTGTCAGTTAAGAGTCGTCTCCGTTAGCGAATAACTAATCTTTTTAATTTTTAAATTAAAAATAAAAAATTAAATAAAATAAAATTTTTCACGGTGACCCACCATAGCGGTGACCCACCCATTCGTTCCTGGATTTGAAAAAACGCATAAATTTAAATCTAGGCATTAAATGTCAAACTAAATCGCAAAAAAAGTCAACAAAAATTGGTTTCATTTACGAAAACCATAAAGATTTTGATATTAATTTATTAAAAAGATGAAACATAAAAATAATTTTATAATATTTTATATATTAGAATCGCGACACATACCGTTTTTGAATTGGTTCCATATCACTTTCATAAGTAGAGAAAATATATAATGTATTGTCATCGTTTGTTAAATCATTAATTTCATCACCAGAAATGTTCTCATTATTGCTATAAGGAACGGTCAGCGAGTTTTCAGCATCTTCATCTTTTTCTTCTCGTGAACAATTTGGCATCAGACTTTGTAATTTTTCAGTTGTTTATATACCTCCGGATATCCAGAAAATAGATCGTTAAGACCACACTGAAGCTATGCTCGCTTCCTATCTGGATCCACACTGAAAAAGTCGTTCTAAAAAGCAATAACTTTGTTAAAAACTTTTTTTTTAAGTAAGAGGTTCAACTATTTTTTCACAATAATTTTCTCAATGATTATCTTCGGTATTATCCCATCGGTCCGATTTGAGTTTAATCTTAGCGTCATAGCTTGAATTTTCACTGCTTTCTTTGTCACCGGTGACCAATCCGGGGTCGTTGTGGAGCCGAATCTGGAGGCAACACGTGTTTGTATTTACACTCACGTATCACTAAGCCTGACCAGAGGTATTTTGGTGCCACGGTAATCGAGAGCCCCAGGGATTCCGATATCTGCCCAATTATTGGGTAAGCCTCCTTGTAAGAGCTTCGTGGTGACTGTGGTTTAGACTTAAAGCACAGGCAGAGCGTTAGCTTGGTGTGGTGTTGCATCTCCTCAACCGGGTGCTGTGACCTATATCACGGCAGGAGCTTAGATAGTCAGATAGACAGTCCTAAAAACACGCCTTCGAATTGATGATCACTTGTGATATTCACTTGTGGTTATAACAGGTGGGGGCGTTGGTGGACGAATCGTATTCACTCGTGCCATTGTGGCACCGTGGGGTATGCCACACGGCGAAGATTCACGTACACCCAGTGCTTTCTGCGATTTTCCCATTATTTCCTCTCGGCTGCTGAAACGCGTAAATCGATTGAACAGAAAGAAGCCACAGGGGACATTCTTCGTCAAAAAATTTCAAATAATGATGTCACTGTGCGACGGTACATTATCATTGTGCAAAATCCACGAGTTTTCTGCCCACAATTATGGTCTCTTTCGGCGAATTGCTTCACGCAAACTTCTCATAACGCACAAATAATGCTATTTGTTTACTATCTGTCATTCTGGCAAAAATTCATGATGCACTACACCGCTGTAATCTATGAAAACCCTGAGCATTGCCTTCTTTTTTGACTGAAAATGGTATCGGCACATTTGGTGAACGCCATTCACCTGCCTGATGTCTGGATTGTGTGTCCTAATCATAAACCCACGTCTCGTTTTCAGTAATGATCCTTTTGATGAATATGAAATCGGATTCAACCTCGCAAATCATGTCCTTTGCGTTTTCAATACTACTCTATAACTTTATTCCCCTATTGGTTAAATTTAGATTCTCTAAAACAAAGCCTATCGTTTTATAGTATGAACGAACTCAATATATCTTAAAGAAGAGCTCGCGCAAATATTTAGTAGCCTTCTTGTTTACTTTTTACGTAATTGATTCTTCCTCCGGTGTCTGTCTCTTTTTTTAAATCTCTACAATGATGTGATTAATTTCATGGCAAATTTCTTAAGTCCTCATGATAAAAAATTAAAGTGATCGGTTTTCAAAATATCATTTCATGCACGTCAGGATTAAAGTCATATGACTCAATTCATAAATAAAAAAATCAAAATTTTAAACAACAATGACCAGCTTTAATTTTATGGTCAATTAGTGAGCGATAATTAGAGAGAAGAACTTAAAAAAAACATGAAGTCTTGTGGAAAATGGTATTGAATTAATCCTGTCAGACGTTTTAAATCTAAATCATAAACATGCGTTCAGATGTGATTTTTTTTAAGATTTTAAGGACATCAAGCCATATAAAGAATAAAAAACAATATTTTAATCCCCAAAACCAAAAATAAAAGAAAAAAGTCTTGATTAGAGACTTCACAAAAAAATTAAGGAAGAGAGTGAGAGATAGAGAGAGTGAGTATGAAAATCGCCAATAATATGAAAATGTCACGCTTAATGAAGAAAAACAATCACAACAAAATTGTCATCTGCTGTCAATGATGTTTTATTTCATTGTGACAGACTGGCTGTTGGTGAAAATGATAATACAGTCTAAGAAAATACTCATACACTCTTTGAATATGAATCACAAATACAGTTAAAAGTAAAGGTGCCGTGATGCTCTTCTTATGCAGTGAGCACGAGCTGTTTTTTACAAGTATATACGCAGTTTAGATGAGAGTCTACAAGTATAGTTGGTTTTTTGTGCATTTTTGTTGTTTTCTTTTCTATTTAGAATAATAATAGGAATAGGAAATATATTTTCTCTCTCCTAAACACCATTATTTACATACTCACAAGTAAATACTATACAATAAAGAGCAAATTATGTGTATACACATGCATTTTATTAGTATTTTGTTGTTGTTAAATTATCCTTTATAACGGAGGAGAATATAAAATAAAATAAAAGCAAAACAAAAATTTGAATATATAGATAATAATATAAAACACTTCGCTATTGATACCCTACACAAATATAGGCATTTGTGTTTATGTATGTACAAGTCTAACACCTCAGCAGAGTAGCAGTAGAATCCGCTTTAATTATATCGACTGCTTAAAAATCAATTAAACTTTTGAAAATACTTACTATACTTTTGCAGAGGTATTCTTAGCCTTATTGGATCATCATTTATCTGGTCTGTTCACCTAGCTTTTGGTCGATCAAGTCTTCTGTCACCAATTGGAAACGTCGAGAATACTTTCATTGCAGTCATATTTGCTGAATTCTTTGAAGGTGACCTGCCCAAACGCAAACGTTTTTCCTGGATCGTCGTACAGGCATCTGCACGTTGAAACAGCTGTTCCACTTCTTGATTGTATCGTATTCTCCTTTCACCAATCTCGTATATTGGACCAAAAATTCTACGAAGAAATTTTCTTTCCAAAATCAGGCGAAGTTTTTCGTCCGTTTATTTTGAACCCCAACACTCACCCATATAGAAGGGCAACTGTATAAGCTAATAGCACAGCTTGATTTTGGCGAAAATATTTTAGTTGCAGCAGCTTTCGTAGGATACCTTCACATCTTCTGGCCAGTACAATTCTTTTCTTGATTTCAGCAGTTACATCATTGCTAAATGTTATCTCAAACCTCGATGTTATATGAGTCCATAGTGATGATTAGATCCATTTCGGTGTACATGGGAAGAGGGAAGAGAGCATTAGTTTTTCCTCCGTTCAACATAATACCTACTAAATATGCTTTTTTCTCGATTGCCAGAAATGATTCGATTACTAAGGCCTATGTTCTATAAACCATATAAATATTATCAGCGTAGGCAAGCACCTGAATTGATTTATTGAAGATTATCCAGAGTTTCTGGAAATTTGGCAGGGTTTGAATTTTACGAGGTTTGCTTAAACAAATAAATAAAATAGAATACAATAGCCTTGTCCGTTACATATGAGCAGAGTTTAAATTCTATAACATTCTTAGTTAGTTGTTTTTTTAGTCATAAAAGTGAAAGTGTTGTCGGCTAAAAATACAGTTTAAAGCGGCATAAGCTTCTCCAAAAAAGATGAAAATATGCCAGTGTCGGATCCCACTCTGGATGCTGCAGCTCGTATAAGTTCGTTCAAAGCGGACGAGAAGATGCCGATAAATAACCTTGCTCTCTACGGCGCATAGTAGGAGGAATTCATATAAAGGGTGTCCAAAATTGAGGTATCATTTTAATTTCAATAAAAAATACATTTCTTTCAGACATTAAAAATATTTATATTTCAGTTTATTACAAATAAGTTGGGTTAAAAATGAAAAAGTGACCTCCCTACTGGCTCCACAGGCTCCCAATCTTTTACCAAAATTATCAATCAGTTTTTCCAATAAACTGTTGTAAACGGTTGATATCTGCCCGATAATGTTGGTTTTAAGCTCTTGCTGTACATTTTCGATTTCAAAAAATCTGAAGGTGTCAAATCGCACGATCTTGGTGGACAATCTATTTCTCCTCTACAAGAAATAGGTCCATTGTTTCTCTTGCTGTGTGACAAGTGGCACCATCCCATTGAAACTACATATTCTATACGTCTAGATCATCAATTTTGCGACATAAAAAGCTTCGGATCATCTCTCTGTAGCGATTTCCATTGACCGTAATCGTATTTCTAATTTTGTTTTCAAAAATATATGGTCCGATGACTCCGGACCACAAATCACACCAAATCGTAAGTTTTTGTGGATGTAATGGTTGCTCTAAGATAACTCTTGGATTCTCTTCAATGTAGAATTCTGCTTGTTGACGTAGGCATTGAGCTGGAAATGGACTTCGTCGGTGAAGATAATTTTGTTAAAAAAATTCTAATTTTCTTGTGTAATATGCGGTCAGCAGGTTTTAATTCTTGGGTCAGCTGGATCTTATAAGTCTTTAAATGAATGCGAACGATGACGAATGGATGTTTTTGAATCTTCTTTAACACTTCTGCTCAGAGCTGCTACAATCTCGGTTGAACAACCACTACCTTGCTAAATTCTGTTTCTTGTTTCATGAACGGATCCAATTTCTTCAAATTTCTCAACCATCAGCTTGATGGCACGATTTGATGAAGCATTTGCTCAATAAATTTCTTTATGTAGCGTATCGTATTAACTAACCTGCATGTATTTAGAACCTGAAAATAAAAATTTAGAAAAAAAACTACAAGTAGAAAAAAATGACAGCAAAATTAAAATGATGCCTCAATTTTGGTCACCCTGACTTTTGTCCAAAGAGTATACGGAATTATTTGGTAAGCACCACATGAAAAAATTATGTGATTATTATCAAATTTTAAACAACTTATGTAAAGTTATGCAAAAAAAAAAATACTATATATTACGGGTCAAACATTAAACAGCTCATAAACGAAATCCTGCAAGTTTTACACTGTTTTAATTTCAAATTGACAATTATATCGATTTGCAAGATCTTACATGAGGTGCTTTGCCCAATAGGTGCTATAACTCTGCCAATTTCCATCCGATTTTAAAAAATGAAGTATAATTTTATTCATAACTGAACATACTACTTTAATAAATTTAAAAATAGAACAGTTCTTATATTAAATAAAGTCTAAAAATGACTCCGAATTTTGAATAAATTGAATAAAAATTTGTTTGCTTAAAAATATACACAGATTCCTTAAGTTTACTTAAGTAAGGTATACATTACTTACTATATCTGCTCCTTGTTTTTTCAAATTCGCCTTAAAATCGCTTAATATTTAGGTAAGTTATTAACTTATAAGTGACTGAAGGTACGAAAAACCGTTTTTTTTCCATATATCAAGATTTTAGAAGTGCTACGAAAACATCTAAATCAGATTCTTGTTGTACTCGATATCATCTATTAGAAAAATGGTAACATTTCTCAGATATTTGAAGATAATTCTTTTTTGTGGCATAGTTTTCTTATTGTACACTCTTTTTTGACACGTATAATAGAGCTCGTATTTTTCCTTTTTTGTGTATAGCTTTAATTGTTATAAGATTTCTTTTTGTCGCTTTAAATATAATTTTAAAAAAGTATAAAAACTTTAAATAAATCGTATTAAGACTGAAGAAATAAATACTAAATTTCAGAGAATAAGTTTGTACACTTTATTTTGTCGCTCACAGGTTCTAAGGCCAAATATAGTTCGATTTTCACCAAACTTTAAAGCACTAATTCTAATCTTTGCTAAATTTTATCATTATCGCTACCTGCTGAACATTATTATAAGTTTATAGTTGCAATTCCAAGGAGACATTTGTATGGGAGCTAGGTGAAGTCATAGACCGATTTCAACTAAAATCAATAGGGTTCATCCTTAGGCCTAATAAAACCTAAAAGTATGAAAAGAAGCATAATTCAAATTTAAAACTACTATTCATAATTTTGGCCAAATACTGCTCTGTGCATCGCTGAGTTAGCTTAAGACTTTTAAAAAAGTATCCAGAAAAGTGTCTCAAGCCTTAGCAATAGAGAATGGGCACCTTAGTTTTTAAATATATTTCGTTGGTACAATTTAAGATTCCTCTTAATTTTCAAAACCGAAACTAATTATTCCAAAAAATGTACTGTAGTGTAGGGTACAATATATACATACATAGGTAGTCAAACTCGAATGACTAGAACTTTCTTTCGTTTTTGTTTTTGCTATTTTCGCTGGGCCTTTACTTGACGAGAAAAACGATAAAATCTGCTAACGTTGCTGAGGTATGAGTGTTGGTGTTGCTGTAAGTGGTGCCTTCATGCAATTTTGTGTGAAGTAAAGTACTCGTTAGATGCCACATTTGTTGTTGGTTTGTGTTTTTGTAGGAGTATATTTTTTGATTTTTTTTTTTCAACTTCTTCCTTTGCATATTTGATCGTCGTTATGTGCTTGTGGAGCCAACAATTTCGTTTCTGCCATGTCATGTTGTCGTTTGCGCTTGTTGTTGTTTGTCATTTGCGTAGTTTCAGCTGAATAATTTCTCAACAACGGGTGTATATTTGTAATTGTGCGAATGCACGAGTATTTTATATTTCTCACTGCTTTTAACAATGCAATCTCTACATTTTACACTCAAGAAAATATTATTACAATAGTAGTAGAAGAAAATGAGATAAGATATTGGACCGGGGAAAAGGATAAATTAAATTAAGTAGAAGGGTTGTATTAAGGATAATAATTAAGATTGAGGTAACGAAACACGCCAACTTGAAAATCGACTGTAGCTATTGCGCAAAATTCTAAAAGACATTTAAATTAGCTTTAAAGCTATTACAAATATCTTTTACCATTCGAAATTTGTGAATTTTTTAGGATTTCCTTACTACAGTTTATTAAGTGTATTTACGCATTTTTAATGTGTTTAAGCATAACCTTTTAAATCAAGACTATCGAATATGTTAGTATTTTATGTGTATACGAGTATTTTATTATGTATTTAAATTTATTCTCATTTGTATTTGTTATTGTTATTGTCGTAGTCAGTTATTTTAATATTGAAAATAACCGGATAGTGTGTGTTACGCCAGCCATACTAACACAAACACAAATGCAAATACGATTAGACGACACTCGTTTCGTGTACTTTTATTGTTATTGCAGTTAAATGAAAATCTGTATAAATATAAGAGAGAAAATGTAAAACAACAAAAAAAAAAATATTCTGCATAAAAGGATATTAAAAAAAAGTAAAACAATGCACTAAAACACACACACATACACATATACAATTAAAATTATTGCTGGCGCGCAGCATTCAAATTGTGAAAAACAACTGTTTCTCTTGGTGCTGCTGCTATTTTATCGCTTTTGAAAATTTTAAATCATCTCTCGCCCCCTAATTCCTCTTTTTTAATATTTCAAATTATTTCTGTATAACGAATTTAGTTATTTTAGGGAAATTAAAACAAAAAATATATTTTTTTTTGTTTTTTTTTTTGTTTTTGGTAAAGAAATTGTTATGCAGGCTTGAAATTTTGCAGGCAAAAATTAGTGACTGTGTTGTTAGTGAATTGTTTAATGAGTGAGTTGGCATTTTCTCTTTGTCGCATGTTGCATAGGCATAAATACTTACATACTCTTACATACATATGTATGTAGTATATCCTGTGTTATATGTTCCTGTAGAGAGTTACATTGTAAATTGTTGCACATTTATTTGTAATTCAATTGTCATTTGATTTTCAATGAGAGTTGAGATTTTAATTAAAATATTTTGAAGATAAAGATTGTGTTGAAAAAAAAAAAAAATAGGAAAGTAATCATCTGTCTCTGGGTTTATATAAATTTTAATGGGAATTATAATATAATTTTTATTTTGGACTTATGCGGAGTATCCAGGGTATACATATCTGATTTTTTTCCAATGTTTATCTTGATGTCGGAATTAAAAATGTATGTTGAAATCGACTATTTAAAATAATATAAGAATTTTATCTAATTTAGCTAAGAATCACCCACGAATGAGTTGTAGCTAACTAGTTAAAATGCGTTACATATAGAATAGATTTTTGGAAAAGTGAGATTATGAATCGATTAAACTCGATGTGTAACGCTGTGGTATGGTAGGTAAGACCTTCTGTTCAATCTCAAGGCAGACCATCTGAAAAAGAAAAAAAAAAAACAGTGGCATCAACTCATAACGTTAGCTAGTTATGAGTATTACTACTATTATTTTTTATTATATTTAATAGATATACATACTCGTATATGTATATGAATATGTTCATAGGATTGATAATTTTTATAAAATAAAATAACATTATATACATACATACATAGAAGGCAAAGCATAAACGTTGTAAGCCCGATTGGCAATAGAAAACTAAGATAATTAAGAATTTTTATATATATGGGTTATTTTATTTTCAACATACATATCTCGCTTTCATTTTAATGCTTAAAAAATAAAATTTATATTCAAAGAATTTTTTTTTTATAACTTTTTGGAAATAAAAGAAGAAAAATATCCAATAATTTTGCAAGAAAAAGTTTGTTCGATAATTTCGGTCAACGTTAGTGAATAAAGTTAATTTTGAATCCATCCCATTTTCATGATTTATAGCTTATTTTATTCTCAACATTTTAAGCTTTAATTTAAATGCCGCAACTGTAAAATTTTCGTTCTAAAAAATTGTTTAGAAAAAAAAAAAAAAAATTAAAATTTTGCGCGAAAAAAAAGTTTTTTTTTAAGTTACGATTAACTCCGAAACTGTTGAAAATACAAAAAAGTTTTATTCAGTTGATTTAAAGGAAATGTTGTTCCTGAGCATTTGGTGGTAAATGCATTAAAATCGGTCAAGTCGTTTTCAAGTTATGATGAAAAAATATATTAACATAACTACCATATTTGGGGCGAAAAATTTGCAACGCCCATACAAAAATTTTGAACCCGATGGAAAAAACGGAAAACGGATTTGAATTCAGCGCATTAAAACTAGTATATTCCATATAGCTTTTTTGCTGTAGACCAGTGTTATTCTATTTATATAATTCTATTCTATTTATATATTTAGTATGTAGTTTCAGTGTATCTGAAAATAGAACGTTCAGACCAGTTTCCAAATAGACCATGTAGTTGGGAGTATTTTTAGGAAAAAGTACAATTTTCTTGATGAAGAATGTGAATAGCATCTCTACATCATCATACTTTAAAAATCTCTAAATTTGGGCTCCACTGAATATTATGGATCTAGCAGTAGCAATAAAATAAATAGAAAACTTCTCTAATGCCTTTGCCGCTCAGACCCGTGTCACTCTGTAAGACCCTTTCAGTGAATGTAAAAAAGACCAAGAAAATAAAAATAGAATTGAGTGCAGCTCATTGACTGAGAGAAGTCCCTTTGTTTCTCTCTGGAATGTTATGGGAACTGGTATATAAAACTCGAAAACAAAAACATTTGCAATCAACCCAGGCTAATATCAATAAGAACATTCATTATCAATAGTGAATAATGAGTTAAATGGAGCAAACGTGCACTCTTCTTAACCGGACTCCTTATTCTTGTAAGCTGATAAATTTGAATGATATTCTGGTCTATTTAAATACGTTGATTGATATTAAGTTTTTTCGAAATTCTTCTGAGATGTAATACAATTTTCCAACTTGAATCAGAGTTTCTGCAGAAAAATCATCATCTGCAGAGAAATCATGCAAATAAAACTTTGAGTTTTTTACAGAAAAACAAATTTGGTACTATGGACTCCGCAGATGCCAAATTAAGTTGGCTAATGAAAATATGGCAACTAATGCTACTTATTGTGCTGCTAAGTTTTAGTCCCTAATCTCTTAGCAAAGAGGGAGTATTATAACCATTTACTGTTGCCCAGGGGTGTGTCGACTCTGTTAGTACGATCTCACCCGGAGACTTTAGTCAGGTTATTTGTGACTGTGTCATTCACATTTCATCTTCTTGCCCCAATCTTCATGAGACTAGGCTTACGATCAAATATGAATATACAGTCGCTCACACCGAAAGTCGGCAATTCATTACAAAAACTTTAGGTGCACGTTTAAGAAAAAAAAGTGAATTTTTTAATTTTTTTTTATTCTATTTTATAAAGCACTTATTAAGTACCAACAACAAGCAAAAAGAAATATCCAACTTTAACGTAAAATTTTATAAAATAAACCAAAGTTAGAAGTCGGGAAGACCTTTATATTTCCTTATCAAATGCAGATTGTTATTTTCTTGCATATCCTCTTTCATTTTCCATAGCCTGCGGTCTCCTCGGGACAGATTCTACTAATTTTCTTCGCACATTAGGACTTATCTGACGCCATTTTTCCTTAAACGTGACTTTATTTTTTCTTAATTGGTGCAAGAACGATTTTGCATTCGACGACCGAGCTCATCTCCACCAATACTCAATAATATTTAATTCGGGACTTTGAGGAAGCCTTTTCAAGACCTTTGGGAAGTTGTACAAAAGCCAATATTTCGCTATCAAATTTAAAATTGTCATTAATAACCAATATGCGTGCGCTTTCCTTTATATTATTTTTCAAAATTTCACGATTAATAGCTCTATCCATTGTGCCTTCTATAAAATGAAGATTTCCAACATAAGCCTCCATGCTTAATCGTTCCTTTAGTGTTTTTAGGGCAATTTTTGTCAATTTACTTGCAAAGAATAATGTGATTTTAATAATGTCTTCTAAAGCTTAGTTCAGACGATTGTCAGATTTTAAAATGTTCTTAAACCTGGCAATTTGATGACAACGACCTGACAATGGAAAATTACCACCACAATGTACATATATTGTCAGTTCACACGGTTGCAAAGCATTTTAAAGAATATCTGGCAATGCTATTATACATAAAGGGTCCGCCATCTAACGTTTTCTTTTTCAACTAGTGCTTATTTCGTGAATGGTAACACTTAGCTTATGTCTGATTTGACAGATAATAAGTTTTATCCTTCCGCTGAACGAAAAAGGTTGTGTATACGCTTGAACAACGCTGAAAATCTGGGCCTGCGATCGACTTACAGCAGATGCCGATTTTGGCGGGTAAGTAAACAAGCAAAATTGTCGCATTTGGGGCACAGAAAACCCGCACGCATACGTTGAAAAGCCGTTACACCCAAGACGAGTCACTGTTTGGTGCGGATTTTGGTCCAGAGGCATAATTAGGCCATTTTTCCTCGAAAATGAGCAAGGAGTGGCCGTTACAGTCAATGGCGAGCGTTATCGGGCCATGTTGAACGAATTTTTGTTTACAAAAATTAAAGGGGAGGATATTAGCAACATTTGGTTTCAACAGAACGGCGCTACGTGCCACACAGCCGAAGCTACACTCGATGTTTTGCGCCCTGTTTTTGAAGATCGCATTATCAGCCGTAGAACTGATGTCGTTTGGCCACCTCGGAGCTGCGATTTGAGACCGTTGGACTATTATTTGTGGGGTGCCGTCAAAGATAAGTGTTACGCCAACAAGCCAGAGACAATTGACGCTTTAAAGGACAATATTCGTGAAGCCATTGGTGAAGTACAGCTGCACACAATCGATAATGTGCTCAAAAATTGGACCGATCGCGTAGCCTACTGCATGGCCAGCCGAGGCAGCCATTTGAATAAAATTATTTTCCATTATTAACCGGAAGGTTTGCACTTTCAAATGAAAAAAGAAATTTAAGAAAATATTCAGTAGTTTTTTTTAAAGCATTTTCAAAAAAAAAAAAAAATAAATAAATTTATTTGGCAACCCCTTTGGTTTTTTTCTGACAATAATGTTGTTTTCACTTGTCAAAATGTCGGGCATCTGATAATGTGTTCTCTGACAATGTTGAAAGACAAAAATTGTAAGTTTATACGATTGTAAGACATTTTCTGTACATTTTTCAGACAAGAGTATTAGATCTGACAATCGTCTAAATAGAGCTTAACAAAGTGAAACTTAAAATGTTACCTTTTAAGCAAGCTATGGTGTTGCCTGTTATATTTATTTATGTAATATGCTCAGAGATAAAAATAAAACAATTGAAACATTGACGGATGATGACAAAAGTGGTTTATGAGTTTTAAAAACTATCTTAAGAAAATATGCCAAATAACCATTTTAGCTCTAATAATATATCAAAAAACGCTGAAGAAATAATCAGAGACATGCCCGTTGACATGCAAAAATGGACTGCAAAGGAAAACAGTCCTAATATCCGAAAGATACAGATATAGGACATAGGACATAGGACATAGGAAATGTTCCACAGTTTCGTTCTTAGCCTGACAACTTCTACAGTAGTCATTGAATGCTAGACCCAGTCTCCTAGCTTAGGTACCAGCCACCCAGTGCCCACTGATAACAGCCACAAGGATTCGTATCCCTAGTTACGGCATTCGCATGATAGACTTAGATCCAGCCTGATAGTTCAGGGATCAGATTTGTCCCGATACAAAGCAGTTGAGTTTATCTTCCCACCGTCGCTGTACCCTGCTGCCTTTTGACTCCCATTTGACTCGTGCAAAGTTTGCTTTGATATTTCCTAAAGTTAATTCCAATTAAAGAAAAAAAAAATCATACTGAGAAATCATGATTATTTGAGTTACGGTTTTGATGTACAAATTAAAGAAGAAGAGGTCAGAATGGGTAGGACCAAAAGGGAGACTAATTATGGCGTCTGAAATACATAGTTAGGCTGCTTAAATGCTCATAGTACTCATCGTTGCTTAAAGTATTTCTTTTTAGTGTCAAAATTATCAGGTCACTCAATAAGTCCATAGGATAGATGGTGTTAGTATAATAAGTGTATAAATTTGACAGCAATCTGACTACTAACTCGTGAGTTATTGCGTTTTGTGTGAAGCAACTTCTGTTATTGAGAAAAAAATCGGAAAAAGTGAAATTTAAGTATTGATAAAGCATCGCTTTTTGTTAAAAAAAAATTACAGTGGACACAAAACCATAAACATTATCCTAACTCTGCTCCATCGATACAAATGGTAGAGAAACGGTTTGCTGAATTTAAATGTTACAGAGCGCAGTGGACGTCCAAATGAGATTGTTATTCTAGAAAACATTAAAAAAAATCCACAAATTGGTTATGAACGATCGCAAATTGAAGGTGTACTAGCTAGTTGACATTGTAAGTTTATCAAATGGTAGTGTTTTTACCACTTTACACGAATATTTGGGTATGCGAAAGCTCTGTTGGTGGATATCGCGGGCGCTCACAAATCGTGCCACAAGTCCATGAAAACGATGGCAGAATTGAATAAATGCGAATTACTGACCCACCCACCGTATTTTCCAGATTTAGAGAATGAGAATGTTTGTTGGAAATAAATTGAAGTCCAATGTTGAAGCAATCGCTGAAACTGATGCCTATTTGGATGAGAAAGGGAAATCGTCCTATAAAAGTGGTATCGAAGAGCTGAAAAATCATTATACTCGTTGTATCGACCACGAAGGCAACTATGTTGAATAATAAAATAGCGTTTCGTCAAAACTTAGTTTTTTCTTACTTACCCTACGGATTTACTGAGTGACCTGTTAGACATCAGTTATTTCATATTTCATATTTAATGAATTTTATTCATATTTAATGAACCCGTCATGTTTTTCAAATAAAAGTAGTCCATAAACTATGAAAATTTCAATAACTAAGAAGAAGATCGAGACCGAAATGCATGAAATTGTCTCCAATTGGTTAAATGAAATTCGAAAATTTACGTTAACAAATTTCTGAAAACTCTGCCTTCACTTTAATTTGTGTGTTAAGAAAAAAATACTTTTTATTTTCTTCATATTAGTTTTTATAAAAACTTCATTTATAATATCATTATAGGTTTTTTTCAATTTTTTTGGGGTGGTGGGAGGGTGACTATCTATCACCCAAAAATTTCTTTCATTTTTCTATTCTATTTCAGTTTTTAAAATACGCCCTCTCATCTATTATTTGAATACAATGTAGTTGTTGGTAATATTTTTATTTTAATTTATTTTATTTTTCAAATAAGGGGAGAGGAAGGGAAACATCTTAAATAAATAAATTTTTAAAAGAAGAAAAATAAAAAAGTGTTATAAAACACGCTTGCGCCATCATACTCTGGTTTATTTTTATTTTTATTTTTTTCTTATGATGAATGTTGAAAAGTAAGAGTTTTTTATGTCCGTCCAACCAGCCCATTTGTGTAGTTTTTAACACTTTTTTCTAATGAAATGAGCAACAACAGCAACAAATAAGAAAAGTCTTAAATAAAAATTACAAGCACTTAAGAAACCAATTAAGAAGCTAGAATAGGATAATAAAATATTGTTCGTATTTTAGAGATGGAGCTACAAATTTGTATATAAGAAAATTTAAAAAAGGGTAACTATTTTAAGGTTCTGTGCAGGAAGATAGTGCACTCAAAAAATATACTGATGGTATGTTATTAAAGAGGTATGGTTTACTATTTATAAATATTAACACACCAATTGACCCTAAGTTACGAGTAAAATAAAACATATTGTTTTTTGATGAACCTTTTCACTGTTGAATTATTTTAATTTTCGCAAACTCGGAGAGAACTCATATGTCTTATAAATACTTTCTGGCTACGATACGCTACAGCTTAAACAAAGTTTGCTCTAAATACCCTTTATTATCCCTTATTATTGTACCAAATGCGTCCATACGTGAGCCATACTAATTATGATGGAAAACGCACAATAATGCGACTATGATTAATAAGTAGATAAAATCGGATCACCTCGCTCTTACCTGTACACGGTTGAGAAGCTCCTTGTATTCCATTTGAGGTTACAGAAAGGCTTTATACATATTGAAAAGGTCAGACCTCCTTTGTGCTTAATTAATATTTTAAATGTCAAATTCGCTGATGATAGGTTCACATAGTTTTCATCCCAAAATTAAAAAAAATCACATAAATTTCTCAGCGACTACTCAGATATTTATATACAATCCTTCCGGTTAATAATGGAAAATAATTTCATTCAAATGGCTGCCTCGGCTGGCTATGCAGTAGCCTATACGATAGGTCCAATTTTTAAGCACATTATCGATTGTGTGTAGCTGTATTTCATCAATGGCTTCACGAATATTGTCCTTTAAAGCGTCAATTGTCTCTGGCTTGTTGGCGTAACACTTATCTTTGACGGCACCCCACAAATAATAGTCCAACGGTGTCAAATCGCAGCTCGGAGGTGGCCAAACGACAGCAGCTCTGCGTCTGATAATGCGATCTTCAAAAACAGGGCGCAAAACATCGAGTGTAGCTTCGGCTGTGTGGCACGTAGCGCCGTCCTGTTGAAACCAAATGTTGCTTATATCCTCCTCTTCAATTTTTGTCAAAAAAAAAATTCGCTCAACATGGCCCGATAACGCTCGCCATTGACTGTAACGGCCACTCCTTGCTCATTTTCGAAGAAAAATGGCCCAATTATGCCTCTGGACCAAAATCCGCACCAAACAGTGACTCGTCGTGGGTGTATCGGTTTTTCAATGTATGCGTGCGGGTTTTCTGTGCCCCAAATGCGACAATTTTGCTTGTTTACATACCCGCCAAGATCAAAGTGAGCTGAAAAAATGATTTTTGTTCGGCAAAATCGGCATCTTCTGTAAGTCGATCGCAGGCCTACTTAGCGAAGCAAGGTTCAAGCGTAATTCAAATATAATATAATTAATTTAAATACAGTATTATTTTGCTTTTCAAAATTTTATTACTGTCAGAAAAATCAATTAAATGATAAGGATTATTAAATTGTAAGCATATCTGACGAAAGGAATCATTATTGGCATATACAGATCTGTGATATTTAATGTGTATTAACTGAAAGTAGCGGGAAGGCCTAACGGGAACATTAAAAATAATTTTGTTTAGAAGAAAATCGGAATCAATATCCCCATGTATTAAATTGAAATACTTAGCATTATTCTCCGGCCTTTTAAAGTAGGCAGCTTAATTAGAGCGAGTCTGCTTTCATATGAAGCAAGTACATATGAGTTCCATCCGAGTCCTCTCAGACAAAAGAAAAATGACTGTTTCTGTACTGATTCAATAACGTTAGAATAAGTTTGAAAGTAAGGATTCCATATAATAGATATGTCTTCAAGGATCGGTCGAACCAAAGATGTATATAACTGCTTCGTTATATATGGATCGCAAAATTCTTTTGACCAACGCTTCATAAGTCCTAATCCTCCATGAGCTTTATTAACCCTCATAAAAATATGATCACAGAACGTTAGTTTATGGTCCAACAAAATTCCAAGATCATTTATAATAGAGGCCATTTATAGAGTAGTTCCTTTAAAGTGATAAGAAGTATCAAACTTTTGTGAACGATAAAACGACATGTGTTTACATTTTTTGATATTCAAGTCCAATAATAATAATATCACACCATTGAGAAAAATATTCGATATCTTTTTGAAGAGATGATTGACCAGAAATATTATTAAAGGAGTTAAAAATTTTGACGTCATCCGCTTACATAAGAACATTTGAACTGCAAATTATTGACGGTAGGTCGTTGATAAATAATGTAAACAATACGGGACCCAAATGACTACCCTGTGGCACTCCAGAAGGGACATCAGTAACCTTAGAAACAGCATTTTTATATTTTACTTGTTCTTGAGTTCTGCCAGAAAGATACGAATTAAACCAGCGAATTGAATTGTTGCTAAACACCCTGCATGAGAGTTTAAAAAGTACAATGTCATGGTTAACTTTATCAAAGGCCTTAATAAAATCAGTGTAGATAACATCAGTTTGGTTGTAAGTTCCAATATATTAGGAGCTGTGGATGTTGATTTTCGAAAACCATGTTGACATGAAGATAAAAGCGACGAAACTTGATGACAAACACTTTCGGTTAAAGTCTTTTCTAAAAGTTTAGGTATTGCATTCAACTTGGCAATTCCTCGATTATTCGAAACTTCAAGTCTGCTTCCATTTTTGAATAAAAGAATTATGAACAATGATCTTTTCCGAATTGAAGGTAAGTATCCCATTTCAAGGGACTTATTGAAAATTACGGTCAAAGGACCACAAAGAAGTTCAGAACAATTTTTGAGAATATAATTAGGTATTCCGTCAGGACCAGCATAACATGAATTCTGTAATGAACTTAAGTTTGATAACACTGCTTCAGTACCTATTGAAGAAAAATGTATATTCAATGTGGACACAATATTATTAGGGTAAGCGGTCTGCTGGTCAAATGATTTATTAGAGTACGTAGTACCAAAACAATCCGCAAAGAGATTATTAACAGATATCTTATCCTCAGCACAGCTAGAGCCAAATTTTGAGTACGAAGTTATCTCCAGAAATAATAGATGGCCAATCAACACTGGATAGTAAGGAATTAAATTTTTCGTTTTGCAGATTGCGACATATAGAAGCGGGACGGGGCTAGTACCCGTTTCGCGGATTGTCGTTTAAAGGCAAAGTATATATTAGTACTCGTTTAAAATCACCACTTTTAAGTGATACAAGGGAAAAAATTAGGTTTCGTATAGTGTCTGGCATATGAGTGGCAATCTGCGTAACTGGTACTAGCACTCGCTCCCGCTCATAATGCATTAATACTACGAGAGTCAATCACTAAGTACTTGTTTTTTTTAATTTCCTTCAACACGCTTCTGTCAGTTGACTTAGTTTATGTTTTCAGCCATAGATAGTAAACTACCGCCTGATTCGAGGAGAAAATAGATAGAAGTGAATACAGTGTGCTCATTAAGCATTATTTTTTGTAAAAAAAAACATCAAAAAACTCTGACCATTATTTTCAATGCTAAGAAAGTGGTTTACTGAATTTGTTTTACGGCCGTAAAAGCACGGAAGTTGCCGAGCGTTTCGGACGTGCAATTGAGGTCTCTACACTAGAACCAATAAAAAAATCACGATAAGGTGTTGTGAAAAGTCTGACAGATTGTGGAAGCTATATGCTTCTAACTTGAAGCAGTGGTTTCAATTTTAAATTATCACTTGGTTATAACAAAACTTTTCACAAGATCGTTGACGAGTTTGCTCACAACCGACCACAAACGCACTCGTGTGACAACTTCACAGGACTGTTTGGCATTATTCAACCGTAATATGGACGAGTTTTTACACCGTTTCGTAACCGTGAACGCCGGAACACGCCGGAGACTAAAGAGCAGTAGAAACAGTGGGTTTCTTAGAACAAATCGGCGCCAAAGAAAGCCAAGGTGGGTTTGTCAGCCAATGAAGTTATGGTGACAGTTTTTTTCGATTTTCGCTTAAGTGAATTTGTCTGAAGGGGCTTTAAAGTGTCTTAAGTATACACTAGGAAATCCCAATTAAATTTTTCGCCATATACTCTGCTAAGATTTTGAACATGGGATGTTTGTGTTGACCTCCTGGCGAATATTATACCGGGTTTTTTGAGTGGGCAACACTGCTTTATTTGACAACCGATTTAACAACCGATTTAACAGCTGATAGTTACTTTTTGTTTGGTTTGGATTGACATTTCATTATGGATAAAATTAAATCAAAACAACGCTTGCAAATCGGCTGAAGCACAAATTGATCTTGATATTGAGTTTCCATTTAAAATTTTTGGTAGGTAAAGGTTGAGGATAATCCACAAGCTTTTGTCGAAACATTACATTATATACACAGAAAATTACTGTTTGGTACGCTTTATGGGCTGGCGGAATCATTGGTCCAAAAGTCTTCAAAAACGAAGATGATCAGAATGTTACTGTCAATGGTGAACGGTATAGGTATATGACTAGAAATTTTACCCCAATTAGCTGGTAATAAACTTGCTGACGTGTGGTTTCAACAGGACGGAACCACACGACACACAGTGCGCACTGCAATTAACTTATTCAAAGAAACTTTTGATAAAAGAGTAATTTCACGTAATAATGGTTCAATTAAATGGCCATCAAGATCGTGTGACTTAACCCTATTGGAGTATTTTTTTGAGGTTACGTAAAGTCACTTGTCTATGTCGATAAACCAAGGACAATTGAAAACGTGGAAAAAAGTGTTCGAAGAGTTATTGGTGAAATACAGCCGCATTGGCTGCAGAAAAGCTTGTGAAAATTGGTGTTTCAGATTGCGCCTTGTACCCGTTAATCGTTAACCGACCACATGCCGACATCAGACTTAAACATTATTGTCATAATTTTTTTTTATCCGACAAAACCCGTTGTATAGATACTAAATATAAATTTCTTTGTTTTATTATGATTTAAACTTGTGTAACTATAAAAAAACACCCGATATTAAGATAGAAGTTTATTTCTAGCAGGACTGTGTAAGGGTGCGATTATCTGTAGTTTATAGTACATGGCAGAAATCCATGAATTCGTCCTATTCTCCGAATTTTGCTACGTGTGACTATTTCTTGTTTCCAAACCTAAAAAAATGGCTCAGCGGAAAGAAATTCGACTCCAAAGATGAAATCATCTCACAAACAAATATATATTTTGATCACCTCGGCAAACTTGTTTTTTAAGGGATAAAAAATGGAAAAAAGTGGGACACAGTGTATAGAGCTCAAAGAAGTTTAAGTAAATGGAAAAACATGTAATTCATTCAACAAATTGTGGACTTTTTGACCCTCTATCGTAGATTGTTTTGTTACAAACTTTTAAGCCGTCAGCTTAATTTCATTACTCACTGTACATACCCATACATATGTACATGTAAAAAAAACTATTGAAAGTAAATAAATAAAAACAAATGTGTTGAAATCAGATCTTTGAAAAAGCAAGACAATTAAACAAGAAGTAGTCAAATAAAACCCCCTAAAGGATTAAAAGATAAAACGAAAAGAAAACAAGACAAACTCGGTCAGATGAAAGTGTGGGTCTTAAAATAAGTATTACGAGGTGCGTGCTACCACAAGATTTATTTTTTCTTATACAAATGCTCAATAGAAAAAAGTTAGAAATGATAGAAAAAAACAAAAAAAACAAAATTTTAACATCTGTAAACATGCAACAACAGTGACGACATTGAACTTGAAAAACTAACACTAAAACTAAAACTAAAACTAATATAAAGAAAAATGAAAAAAAGTATTGTACGAGTATGTATTCCCGGAAATGAAAGTGTTAAAAGGGGTTGTTTGGAGAGTAACTGTTGCTCTGCCACTTAAAAGATTTTTCTTTCTTCTTTTTAAATCTTTAATTAATGATCTTTAAACAGCTACTTACACGAAAAACTATAATCATAAAAAGAAAAAACAAATAAATTGGATAATATTATTGATATGGTTCTGTGTTCTTTTGAGAATAATAAAAACAAGAGATTAAAGGGGAACAAATATTAAAGGTGTCGATATTTTGTTTTACATGCTGCATTAAAGTCTAATAATATGGAAGACATATTGCGTTTTTACGCTGGATGCCTGCAGTCATGCTAGAAGCGATATTTACCATACGATGGCTGCTGTAGAATTTTCTGTGAAGAAGAAGAGGGAGAAATATGACAATTTTTTATATCCAATCTTTTATTTCATTGTTAAAAAATCTTAGGTTGGACTGTTATTAAAAATCTGTATTAAAGACAGCTTCGTTGACAACTTTCTGGTCTTAACCCTGAATTAGAATAGCATTTCAAGTACTTTAAAGGTGTTCACTGTTTCACTAATTTCTTATACCAAGTTTTTAAAGATCGCCTTCAACCAGATCTTTTAATCGGAGTTTCGGTCGTCCTCTTCTGTATTTTTTCTCGTGTTGAAACTAGAAAGATTTTTTCGCCGGAACATCTTTAATCAAAAGCACGCCATGTCCCAGCCAACGAAAACGTTGTACTTTGAAGCGTCTAACGACGTCGATATCAGCATAAAGCTCATGGAGCTCGTAATTCATTCGATGTCTATACTCGCCCTAAAATCAAAAGGGGTCATATATTTTACAAAGAATATTCCTCTCGAAGTCTCCAAGAGCAGTTTTATCTGCTTGTGCAAGTACCAATGCTTCTGCGCCATATAACAACACGGGTAGTATTAGCATCTTGTGCAATGTGATTTTCATTTGTCGAGAGAGAGCTTTGTTCTTAAATTGCCTGCTACGACCAAAATTTATTCTTCTTCTTATATCCAAACTGATGTTATCCGTTTTATTAAGGGCTACACCGTGATAGTTAAATTCGTCCACTTTTCCAAAGTTGTATTTACCAGCGTTCACACTTTGACTCAATTCTATAGAATTTCTGTTCGTTGAAACCAGCAATATCGTTCAATACCAAACTTATTTTCACTGATTCCTTTTCCATATTTAGAAAAGCGCCAGTTACGTCCCGTAATGTCCGATCAATGATTTTAATATTATAAGCATATGTGAGTAAGTAGCATATGTCCCCTGGTGTAGCTATTCTGTTACCAGCTTCATTGCGCGAAATCTTATCTAATAAAATATTGAAAAGATCACACGATAATATATCACCCTCTGCGATGGCTCGTTCAGTGTTAAATGATTCGGAGAGCCTTTTTCCTATCTTAGCTGATGCCCTTGTATCAGTTAACGCGAGTTTGCAAAGTCTTATCAGATGGTATTCCAGATCTTCAAAACGCTCTCTGGTTCAGTCAGCGAAATGGTTTGCTCGTTTTTGAACCAATAATTCTGATATTAAAGATGCCCCTCGTTCTAGAGGACCAAGAACCATTAAACATGGAAAATTTTCAGAAAGACTGGTAGATTTTGCTAGGGAATTAAGCATTTATCACCAAACTGTTGTCAACCATTTGGAGAAGCTTAATGTTTAGGTGCCACATAAATTTTATTTGACATTCACAGCTAAAATGAAACGAAATCGAGAATTTCTGAAGCGAACGATTATGGAAAGTGAATCACGTACGACAATAATGTGCGTAAAAGATCACGGGCGAAGCAAGGTGAAGCTTCGCAGACGGTGGCAAAGCCAGGATTGGCACCAAGAAAGGTAATGCTGTGTGTTTGATGGGATTGTAACGGAATTGTTCATTATGAGCTCTTAAAACCCAATCAAACAGTTGATTCTGATCTCTTGTGTCAACAATTAACGAGATTAAGACAAGCTATTCAATTAAAGTCAACAGAAAATGTCTTGTGTTCCATCATGACAACGCAAATCACACAAATCTTTGATGATCCGGCAGAAAGGATGGAAAGTTTTAATTCATCCAGCATATAAAGGGTGTTTTTTATAGAGGTATAGAACTTTAAGTTGCAATAAAACAACGATGGATTATTAGATTGACATGAATTTTATTTATCCGAAAGATAATCTTGTGGCATTACATTTTAAATATGATTTCTGGCATATGACCGCCACGGCTGGCGCGGATGTAGTCCAATCTGGACGTCCAATTTTCAATGACTTTTTCCAACATTTATGGCCGTATATCGGCAACAATACGGCGAATGTTGTCTTCCAAATGGTCAAGCGTTTGTGGCTTTACCGCATAGACCAATGACTTTACATAGCCGTTCAGAAAGTAGTCTAGCGGTGTTCAATCACAAGATCTTGGAGGCCAATTCACAGATCCAAAACGTGAAATTAGGAGGTCACCAAACGTTTCTTTCAATAAATTTATTGTGGCACGAGCTGTTTGACATGTTGCGCTGTCTTGTATGAACCACATCTCGTGGACATCATGGTTATTCAATTCAGGAATGAAAAAGTTAGTAATCATGGCTCTATACCGATCACCATTGACTGTAACGTTCTGGCTACCATCGTTTTTGAAAAAGTACGGACCAATGATTCCACCAGCCCATAAAGCGCATCAAACAGTCAGTTTCTCTGGATGTAACGGTGTTTCCACATACACTTGAGGATTACCTTCACTCCAAATGCGGCAGTTTTGTTTGTTGACGTAGCCATTCAACCAGAAGTGCGCTTCATCGCTCAACAAAATTCGCTTATGAAAATCGAGAACAACGGTAATCTCGTTTTGGGCCCATTCGACGAATCTACGCCGGGCGTGAGTTTACTCATGATGAATTGCCAAACCAAACTGAGAATAAATCACTTGACAGCTGTTAAATCGGTCCCCATCTTGAAAAGTAATGCCAACTTAAAGTTCTATACCTCTATATAAAACACGCTTTACATATATATTCCTATGAAGTTACTGGCCTTTATTTCGCTTTTTAGTTTACATTTTGCTGTCATGGATAGGTGATTTGTATAAAATACTTTTTGATGAAAATTTGTATAGAAGCTTGGTATAATTATAAGCCGGTTTTCTATAGGTTCGGTCTAGTTCTTAAAACGTTAGGAAAACTTATTTGAGCCAAGTTACTTAAAAACAAAGTTTTTTAGGAGCTGCTGCGAAATCATAGACAAGAAACAAAAAAAAACAAAAAAATTGGACGAGAAAGGAACAATTTTAAAATATCGATCTGCAATTCATTTGTCTAAGAACTGATACTTGGGAGCATAAAGCTTCTATATAGCATGTTCAGTTTCTTTTGTAATCATTTTCGTCTTTCAGATAAACAGGTAGTAGTTTTACTGTAGCAGGTGCCTAGAATAGATGCTATCGTTGCCTAGAAAACTACGACTTCTATATAGCATGGTTGGCAACCCACTGGGTAACCCAATTAAACCCACCCGGGTCTTATTGGGTATTATATTTAAAGAAAACCAGGTTGAGAGGTTAATAAAATATATGAAATCACTGCTTACATCCTTTCCCCACCTCTCAGTCAATTTCCGAAACCCGTTTCAGAAAAACTATTCCTCTTTTGAGGCGATCCAACTTTCAGTTCATCATTATTTTTTTTTTTTTGGAAATAAGTGATTCGGTGGCATGCTAAAAGATATTGTAGCTGTTAAAACAGCTGATAGTCAAAGGAACAATATGTCGACATTGATCGTTTCTGACAATCGTTTGGCAACTTTTGCGACGTGAAGCCGAGCGTTTCTATGCATAAGAATAATGCACTTTTCAATCGAAGTAATTGCAGTCTGATTTATCACCTCATAGTATACAACACCACCTTGATCCGACCAAGAGTGCAAAACTGCTTTACATATACTAAAACAACCTAATTTTACTAACAAATATTGTTTAATTGACTTGAATTAGGAAGCAGTTATAAAACCTAAAAAATCCATAAAAAAACGCAATAAGACTCGGTGGGTTGGGGTTTTTTTTAAATTTGGGTTTTTTACAACCTTGTAATATAGTACAGTGGAGTTTTCGAGCCTTGGTATTACTGATGATGTGACGCCACGCCACATATGTATATGCTGATATTAAGTAGATGGTAGGGAGATCGATTATTCGACTTTTTGCAAAAATCGGTTTTCGAATAATTCGAAAAGTATCACTTTAAAAAAACTAGTTTCCGAATACTAATAAAACAAATAACCGGTTAGCCGGTTCTTTTATTTAAATAAAATTGTTCCTAATTCTTGAAGCGTAGTGCTGGACCACGTCGTTTTAAAAAAAGCAAAAGCTGATAGAGAGCTTAAAATTAAAGTGGCACTCAATACTAACAATAAAGTTTATTACACAAAGAACTGAAAGTTGCTTAAGTTTCAAACAGCTAATCAAATTTCATTATTTAATTTATTGGGAGCTACAACGCCTACTTATCCGATTCCGTCCAATTTTTAATTGATGTTTTATGCTATCTGTGGAGTCATTTAAACTAAATTCAGAAACTTCCATTCTAATCGTTCTCAAGATATACAAAAATCAATATTAAATTGTATGGCAAATGCCATACTCACTTATTCAATTTCGGCCATATTTCGACTGATAATGTGTATTAATTACTAAGTTATTTAGACCAAATTCAGAACCATTCACTATTACCGTTCCAAAGATATAAAAAATCAATATTTACTTTGTATGGGAGGTGCTACTACCACTTATCCAATTCGGTTCAATACTTGACTGATAATTTGTATCGACCACAAAGTTATTTGAGCCAAATTATGGAGACTCTATTGCCGTTTTAAAGATATAGACATATAAATATAAATTTTATATGGGAGTGGCACCGCCCAGTTGAACAATAGCTAAGCCGCATACCAAATGATAGCTTTTTACATATGCTTTTTATATACAAAGTTTTAAAATATTTTCTAACACAAAGTTGAAATGCTGTAACAAATTTCGTTTTCAAGTAAAACTTATGCAAGACAAAGGGGTTCACTCTATCGTCAATAAATCGCAAACGATTTATTGTGCATGTGCACAAAAACCATGGTATTGACTTCACCTTTCGCTTACAAAATAAAATCGATTGCCGCATTTCAGAGAACGTCAATTATAACGCATTTTATAATCCTCTTTACAGTGTTGCCAACTTTTAATAATCAAAGGCGCTAAAGCGCACTAAATTATTAGTTATGTAACTATTTGTAATCAAAAACGCGCTGTAAAAAAGGGTCAATAATATTTAAAAATAGAAAAATGTACTGAAATTTAAAAAAAAGTTTATTTATTAATCAAATTTCCATTTTAACAATAATTTTTTGAATAATTTGAACGATTGCATAAAAAAGAAAATTTAAAACGATTTAGAACAAAGAAATAAATAAGATTTTTTCTTCATTTTTGGGCTCATGTGTAATATAAAGATAATACCTATCAGAGCTAGTAATAGACATGGTTATGTTCCGTCTTCACTGCTGTTTAATATTGTCTTTGATTGTGTGTTGCAATGTGTATAACCTGTAGACTTAATACAAAGTTGGAAGACCTGGATTACGCAGACGACATCTGTTTCCTGGCTTAAAGAGGGAAAGCTAGATTCTATACAGCGGAAGTATACAGATCTGGCTAACAGATAAACATTAAGAAAAGAAAAATTATGCGATTCAACATTAAGAACTCAACGATCTTTTGAATAGGAAACAGAAATATGTGAAACGTCCCTTCTTTTTGTTATCACAACTTCTGATATTCGGAACAGATTGAACTTAGGTAGCCAAACCTTTGACTAAGCGCTATGGGGTGTTTCCCACATATCTTCCCAAATGCCATTCAGGCATTTAAAAACCGCTATATGGGACTTATTTTAAAAATATTCTGGCCAGAAACAAGATTACACCAAATTTTTGTAATGAAAGAAATTGTGAGAAAGAAATGGAAATAGATTGGGCACACTATGAGGAAACCGAACTACCACTTCGTAGGGAAGCAGAAAAATTGAAGATTAGTCCATTCCTAGAGAAGAATTATTGAGAGAAGCTACTTCCCATAGAATGGCATGCAGTCCAATTGGATTATTGGCTTTAGATAGGCATAGATGGAAAGAATTTCTTATGCTCCTATGATCCCTTGGGATTTTTAAAGGATCCAATAATTTTCATTTTTTCTATTTTATTTAAAATAACTTAAGTATTGACAAATGGGGCCTTAAATTTTATTTGCGTTCCAAAAACACAATTTTTAGTAATTTTTGTACAAATGTTGTTTAGAGCAACGTAATGTTTAAAGCATGAAGCATTTTATGCCCATAGTTTATATAAATTAGTGAGTTTATTCCAGTTAGTGACTCTCAATTTCTTAAAAAATGTTCTAATAGAAAAGCGCTAAGCTAGCGCGTTTTTTAAAAAAGCTCTGAAGGGAAAAATGCGACTATTCTATAGTTGCAACGCGCTAAATTAGCAACACTGCCTCTATATATATATATATATATAATATATAACTATTCTATATAACTATATATATATATATATATATATATATATATATATATGTATATATATATATATAGTTATATAGAATAGTTATATATTATATATATATATATATATATATATATATATATATATATATATATATATATATATATATAGAGGCAGTGTTGCTAATTTAGCGCGTTTCTATTAGAACATTTTTTAAGAAATTGAGAGTCACTAACTGGAATAAATATATATATATATATATATATATATATATATATATATATATATATATATATATATATAAATTGGTATCACTAATTGGTTTTTTGTCATCTAGAAAAAATATAAATTTTTTCGTGTTTAGCAGTTGCAGCAAAGATTTTTGTCTAAGCTTTTACTGTGTTGCTTTTAAAATAATCATAAAGGGTCCGCCAAATAAATTTTTTTTGAAAATGCCTTAAAAGAAAACTACTGAATATTTTTTCAAATTTCTTTTTTTATTTGAAAGTACAATCCTTCCGGTTAATAATGGAAAATAACTTCATTCAAATGACTGCCTCGGCTGGCCATGCAGTAACCTACACGATCGGTTAGATTCTTAAGCACATTATCGATTGTGTGCAGCTGTATTTCACCAATGGCTTCACGAATATTGTCCTTTAAGGCGTCAATTGTCTCTGGCTTATTGGCGTAACACTTATCTTTGACGGCACCCCACAAATAATAGCCCAACAGTGTCAAATCGCAGCTCCGAGGTGGCCAAACGACATCAGCTTTGCGGCTGATAATGCAGAGTGACTCGTCTCTGGTGTATCGGCTTTTCAATGTATACGTGCGGGTTTTATGTGCACCAAATGCGACAATTTTGCTTGTTTACATACCCGCCAAGATAAAAATGAGCTTCATCTGAAAAGATGATTTTTTTTGACAAAATTTTCAAAGTAATGTCGCAATATTTCCCAGTGTTGTTCAAGCGTATACACAACCATATTCGTTCAGCGGAAGTATAAAACTAATTATCTGTCAAATCAGACATGAGCTAAGTGTTACCATTCACGAAATAAGCACTAGTCGAAAAAGAACGTTAGATGGCGGACCCTTTATAAACGTGTGTATTTTGCTGTCTGCCGCTTGCTGTGGTCTATGTGTTTAAAGCATTATTATTTTTTTTTTTTATTAAAAAATACACAACGCCTATCAACAAGTCTCAGAAAAAAAAAAAAAAACAAAACAAAAAAATGTAAAGCAATCGCTTTAAAAAACCCAAAAAGGTTAATTGCTTAATAAGAGGTTAACATTACTTGATCACTTTATTTCTTATGCCAAACAATTCTGACTTTTCCTCCCGAATAATCGCCTTTTTTATTAAGCGCAAAAAAATCACCCCATAAAAAACACAGAGACCCTCGTTTTTTTTCCTCGCATAAAAATTATTCGAAATGAATGATTGCATTGTGTAATCGAAGGAAATAAATTTGTTTTAAGTGGCGTTAAAAAAGTTAAACACACGGGTCTAATATGCAACAATTAGTTGAAAAAAATAAGGGTGTTTATGCATTGTTGTGCAACAGCGGAAATGTTAAAAAAATTACATTAAAAAACCCCTGAACAATTACCGAATCCCCTATTAAAAAAAGGTAGAAAACAGGAGACCAACAACACGGGGTACATACTTAAAAACGGAAGTTATTTATGTCTAGGATTACCCTACAATTATCAAAATGAACAGCCATTATCCCATGTTTGTTTTTTTAAATTTTTTTTTATAATTTTTTTATTAGTGGTTAATTTCAAACACTTAATAAAGTGATAAGTATCCCAAATTAGGCTGAGGAGGGTTCAGTTCAGTTTTTTTTGGTTGTCAGTCATTATATTAAAAAAAGTCTTTTTTTTAATTGTTTTCCCCCGTGTGTTTGTTTGTTGATGATGCTCAGTCGTACATCTCTATTAGATAATAATGTGATCGTCAAACAATTGTTTTGTAACACATGGCAAGGGTTGTTGTCTTCTATTCCATTTGATCATGTAATCCCTTTGACGCAACCGTAAACAGATCCCTTTTTAATGGTTTTACTTAAGAGGTGTTAAAATAAATAAAGGATTATAAAAAGGGTTCTTTCAATTTATTTATTGTGCAAGAAATTTAAAAATGAAGGGGATTTTAAAAAACAATTTATCATTTTTTTTTTATTAATTTGGAAAAATTTTATTTTTGAAAACTTGTTGATACTGGAACTACTGTTTGTGTTGTTAAAGAAAACAAATAGGAATGTTTAGGTATGTGTTGCTTATAATCATATGGAATCTTAAAAAAGGGATTGGATTATAGAGACCGCTTTCTTTGATGTTGCCTACACAAGATTATACAAACTATTTTCGTTTTATAAGAACATACTCAAACATTTCCACCATGACAATTGGTCATCTCTGGAGCTGACTTTTTTTAAATAACTTAGTGTGAAACCTCAAGGAGATTAAGTGGAAATTTTTGATTTTATTAAAGATTTCTTAGAATGTCTAGACATAATATTGTTTACTGATCTTCTTCGACATCGAACTTTAATATCGATCACCTGTAGACCTAGCTTTCTTGGCAACCTATTAAGCATCTTCAAACTTTTGCTTTGAGCGTTTCCCTTGCCTAAACGAAAGAATCTAATAAACGCCTTTCCTTTGACATTTTAATGGAGCTTTCTGATTATGCATTCTTTGCAAACGGCTTTTCGTTTTCGGAAACGCCTTACCGTCTCCTGTCTTGTCCGTTACATTGTAGTTTATCTTCCATTTTTTAGTAGTAACAAAGCCTTTAAGCCCTTTGTAATGTATTAGACCTCTCTTTGCAGTTTGACTATTAATTCGTACCATTATTATCCTCAGATTATCATTTGAGTCTAGCACTGTGGTGTTTAAAGTCTCTGGCCATTCCCAAGTGGTCCACCATTATTATAAATGTAAATTGGTCAAAATTATGCAATAAAGAGGAGTGGCTGATGTACCAAAGAATATTTAACGTGAATATCTGGATTTGTACGGACAGTCAGGCAGTGATTAGGATACTCTCTGGTATCTACTCGATATCGTTGTTGCTATCTGAAGCCGGAAACCTTCAAACGAAGTGGCGAAACATTCAGAGCTGATATAACCTGGGTGAGATTTCACTCTGATACCTAGAGCAACTGGTGTGGCGGATGAACTGACTAGGTGTGGCTCTCTTCTAAGCGATGAGGAGATTGACCACCTAGTCGGCATGCCACTTCCCTCTTGCAGACTACCGATTCGACGACACTTGTCGAGCAGGGCGAAGCGTCGATGGGATGATGACCCCACTTGCTCTGTCTCAAAGCAAATCTGGTCTCTATAAAATCGGGCTCGATCGAAGTCTTTTCCCGCAACATCAAATCTTATGGATATAAGAACTGATTTCCTTGGCAGTCCGTATCTGCATGCCATATCGAAACTAGCTGACTATGTGTACCTTCTTCTAGGCATCAACAAGTGAGTTGAAGATTTGCCTGGCTAGCTTTTGGTGCTAAGATTACGTTTTATCCTTTACACTTCTCCCATTCATCTTTTCGTTTTTTATCAATTTCACTGTCTCTATATGGCATAATGTTTTGCCGAGGCTATCTGAGATTGGCTCTCATGGGATGAAAATTTGGCGTAGCTATTTCGTAGTTATTAGAAAAGTGTGTGTTGTTGGATCCTGTGAAATGATGTGGATGGAGGTTGCCCGTGTTTGTCGGCAGGGGTCCATCTGTGGGGTGCAGAATTTGATGTTGATATTGCAGTGGACAAAACGTTGATGATGTTGTTTAAGGGCACATTATCACTCGGGCGATCCCACTCATTACAATTGGTGAAATCAGCATTCGCTATGTGACTCAGGTCAGGTACCTCGGAATAGTTATGGGAGATAATAAGAGCTTCCACGTTCATCTTACACATACTAGGAATAAGTTGAGAGCTATTGTTGGAAAGGTTAGGCGCATTTTGAGAAGTGACTTAGCAGGCGGTCATATCTGTTGTTAGACAGCGCAAGATTCCCACTTTTTGAAAATTAAACTCTTGGATCCGATGTGTCGGAGAGTTTCTACCGACGCTTTGCAGGTCCCTGTTGGTGTACCACCGCTTGACTTGGACGTAGTACTTCGCAGTATTGCCTTTAGGGTCAAGAGGGGACTGTCACCTTGAACGAACGATTGGTTTTCTACTTCGAAGCTCGAGAGTGGGAGAGATAGATATAAGGATTTTTTGCGGAAGTGCCTCGTAGATAGGTGGCAGATAAGATGAACGAGCAGTGACAAGAGAAGGGTGACGTTGTACAGGAACATCCAGACTTCGGCTTCGGCTTAAGCTTGGGGTTCATATTGGAGGCTCACGACTCCTACAATGCATTTGTGAATCGGATTGGCCGAACTGAATCTGCGGACTGCCGCTGTGGAATGGGGACTGAGGACTGGAGGCATGTACTGATTGCATGCCGCGATGACATTAGAGATTCAGGTGGTATGTGTATTATTCATACTGGGGGATATGGAATTTCAATAGGGCCTTGTTGGACGATTGTATGTTTGGGATGTTAGACGCTTTTGCCGTGGCATATTTAGGTCTGAAAGGACACTTTTAGTGGATTTTGAACCCGTACCCCAATCTTAGTGGTCACCTGGCCAGCCTTTCTAGATCGATTGCCGATGCTTTATGATTTGCTGTTTGCTGTTTGATGCTGCCGATCATGGTGCTGTATGGTAAATGATGTAACTTTGAGTTCTCCATTGAAGGTGGCTCTGCATATTGTTGTGTTGTTGAATGTTTTATGCTTGTTGTTTTTCATCATGGCCACCAGTCCGTAGTCGCTTGGGACTTACACTGGTAGTAGTATTTGTGCTACGAAGCCTGATCGGAAACTTAATTCTGGTATCACGGGTGTCAGGAGTCTCAGGGACCTTTTTCCTTGCCCGACTATCGTTAAGCCCTCTTTCAAAGGCAATGTGGTGGGCAAATAGGGTGCCGTGACCCATAGATCGGTAGGAGTTTCATTGATCTCCGACACCTCACCAAGGTGGAGATCATGTCTAAACAACATGGCTTCGAATTAGATGCATTGGATGCATTGTATTCCCTCGTGCCTTGGCATCTTTAAGTAAAGTCCTACGGCAGGTACTCACGTAAAGCGACTGACTTTATTAAAATTAAAAATTAAAATTAAAATTAAAACTAAAATTAAAATTAAAATTAAGATTAAAATTAAAATTAAAATTAAAATTAAAATTAAAATTAAAATTAAATTAAAATTAAAATTAAAATTAAAATTAAAATTAAAATTAAAATTAAAATTGAAATTGAAATTAAAATTAAAATTAAAATTAAAATTAAAATTAAAATTAAATTTAAAATTAAAATTAAAATTAAAATTAAAATTAAAATTAAAATTAAAATTAAAATTAAAATTAAAATTAAAATTAAAATTAAAATTAAAATTAAAATTAAAATTAAAATTAAAATTAAAATTAAAATTAAAATAAAATTAAAATTAAAATTAAAATTAAAATTAAAATTAAAATTAAAATTAAAATTAAATTAAAATTAAAATTAAAATTAAAATTAGAATTAAAATTAAAATTAAAATTAAATTTAAAATTGAAATTAATATGAAAATAAATTAAAGTTTTATTCTATCAAAAAAACAGAGGCTAGAAATTAAAGTACCCGGCTTATGATTTCAATGAATTCTAATGTAACCACCTTAAAAAGATGAAGATAAGATGATCATTTCTCTGACACATAGATATCAATCAGAATCGTGAGAAATAAGAAAGAGGTGGAACAAATAGTTTCTTAAGTAAAACAATACACAATGTACACTTTCAAATACTGTAATGTTCAGTAATATTCCAAATAGTCGCCGTATGTTCACTATAACTACAACAGCGTGGTATCTAACACCCTGCTTTACACTAAAATCCATTTAAAGTGTATGTATATATATCACAATTATTTTTTTGTAACTCCTCCGGGGAGCTTATAGCTTCCACAAAACCTTGTTTCAGAGTCTTTATAATAATTTTTTTTCTTCTACCTAAACGGCTGATTTTTGTACTGTATGAGAATCCTAGTAAAGATGTTGTCGTTGTCGCCTATTGGTTCAATGACTTGCTGCTGATGCTTATCATAAACTGGCACCTTTTCCTCTTTTTCCTCAAGAGGTAGCGTTATTTGATCACCTCCAATGATGTTTTGTAGCTGATGTTCTTTTCTTTTCCCTCCGGAGAGAGCACAGGGGGCGTTAGCCTAAGATGAATAATTTGGACACAGGCCTGAAACCTCTTAATTATTAAAAAATCGAAGTAATCTTGGATATTTCTGGATGTAAGGCTGATAGCGACTTAAAGAATGATCGCTAACAATACTTCTAATTATTATTTTTTATTTTAAATTAAAATTATTAAAAAATTGGCAGCATATTTGTTTTTTTTTTCAAATTAATTGAAAAACTGGATAAAATATTCGTAATGAACGGAAATGCAAAAAAAGAATGAAGTCTTAAAATCAATAAAAATTCGATATTTTAAGCAGAATGCTTTAAAAAAATAAAACCACTGACTCTATCCGCAAAAGATGACTTGAAAATTATCGACCATTAACAACAGCTGTCGAACGCTGTTGACCGACATTCCAATTAAAAGGAGTAAAGGAGAAGAGGACAAAAGAAACAACAGCACTTGAGTAAAGCAAATAGAACAGATATTTCCACAAAAGGGAAAACTCTTTCTCTTTCTCTATTACTTTTTCTATTTGTTCAGCAAAATCTGTATAAAATTAAATGAATGAATGAATGATCGATGAGTTTTTCCAGTTATCGAGAAGGGGCCCTGAAAATAGGGGGAGATTTTATATGGTAATACAGAAAAGTAACATTTCATAAGTGACGTTTTTTGTTTTTTTTTGTTTTTGTGAAAAAAATAAAATAAAATCACCTGCATTTAGTTTTTCTATGACTATGTGACAAATGAATTTGCAAAAAAATAATAGAAAAATAAAAGGATTTTATTTTGAAAAACCATAGAAAAACAGCTGAAATTTTAAATTGCGGTCTCCATTGTAAAGGCTTAATTTTCCAACCCTATTTTGAGTGGAAAAGCAATTTTTTTTTGTAATATTTCGTATAATTGCGACAATTGTTGCCAGAGAAAAACAACTCATTGTTGCATGTTAATGAAATCATAAGATATTATTGAATCAAAATTACTATTTTAAAACCAACTGAAAATTTTTAAATGATGAAAGGTGCTTATTGACATATTTTTTTTGGTGGAAAGGGTGAATAGTTAAATTAATTGATTAAGATTCACTCCATCAGCAGAAGCAGCTGAAAATTATTTGAATATTTTATAAAAAAGAGTTTTCGATTTCTTGCATTTTTATTTAACCCTGAAATCATTAAAATAAACAAAAAATATTAAACGATTTTCTGATAATAACGATGGCATTCTTTTTTTTTTTTTGTTACTTAGAAATACTTTTTCGACATCGCATTAATTTGATTTATGGACTTAACCGTCAGAAGTTACTACAAACATGCATTTCATAGGTTCCACTGTTGGACCATGTCGCACCTTTTTGAAGTAATTCATACATCATTAAAGTCATACTGAATTGAAAAGAGGTGAAGTTCGTGCTGTACTTCTTCTTTTATTCCTGGCCGCCTGACATTACAGTAAAACACATGGCCATACTGAGGGTACGGAATCGGGTCTTGAAATCATTCACTTGGGACATGCTGGTATTTTGAGTAAAATTGGTGAAAGGATTATAACCTCATCTCTACTGATAGCCGCTACAGGACACATATTTCCAGGAGAAGGTCCTGACAGAATTCGCTGAAGGAACACCTGATGATGATAGTTCTAAAATGGACGAAAGAGTGGGTATAGTATTTTCTCTCCATACCTTAATATTAGGGCATCGCATATATTGCCTAATCATTGCAGCGTCTTTCAGACAGAGGTAACGAACATTCGGGAAGTCACTAATTAGCTTGCAAGAATCACTATTAGGAGTTTATGCATTTATACTGAAAGTTAGGCGGTAGTCAAGTTTCTTGCCTTTTATAACATATGTACATATGCTCGTTTTGAAAACTTATCGGGATGCCCTCATATTGAAGACAGACATTGGTTTACCTTTTGCTGACAAAAGTATTCCTCATTGCTAAAGTAAAGATCACCACTAATTAGCAATAATCGCTAGCAAAATGTTCGCTAACTATCGAACGGGATTTACTAATATTGGCAGAACATTTCGACATCAGACTCATATGGGCAGATAAATTGGCTTGCGGCGAAAGAAAGTGTTAGCACGCCTCTCTCTACTTCTCATCTGTATCTGGGATAGCGATATGTTCTTCAAAATTTAGGAACACTTTTCTTCCTGTAACCAGGCGAGCGAGTCGTAGCCAGTTGTTAATCGGAAGATAAATAATCAACTAGTGAACCTACAAAGACAAAGGATTTCGGCTGTGGCCCGTATACTCCCCTGGGCTTAGTGTGAAGAGGAGGTCCGGTGCTACACAGACTGAGGTTAAGAGTCCTGGAAAGGTACTTATATTGTTGCTGGAAGTCCCAGTGGGTTCCATCGAACCCGAAGTACAAGCTTTGGAAAAAAAAATTCTTGAAATATTCGACAAGTTAAAACGATAAAATAGTGGTTTGTTTCCATCGGAATACATTTCACTTCTGAACTGAGTATATGAAATTGGTTTGATTCGTAATTGTTCTCAAAAAATGAGTTGTCTTTTGGCACGTAGTTCACATGTAATAAAAAATATAAGAGAGGTTATAGCCGACGCTTATCAATATTTTGAATAAATTTAGGTTGTACCAAGGTTTCACAACAAAAACCCAAATAAAAGCTACATATACACCAAATAAAAACTGAGTAATAAACGCATGAAGAAATCATTATCTTTATGATGGACTTCGAGATAAAAGTAACACAAAATGAAAAAAAAAGTAAACATCTACACATCGCAGAAAAAAAAAAACACTGGTTGTGAATGCAATCAATTCCATTAATGCATTTATAAACCGCTGTGTAAGGCGCATTTTGAAAATATTCTGGCCAAAAACTAAACCACACAAAATTCCTGCAGTGAAGGAAATTGTGAGAAGTAAATGGTAATAAGTTGGCCAAAATCTGAGGAAACCAAACTACGAACCTGTACGGAAGCAGAAGAATTTGAAGGTTAGCAGATTCTTAGAGAACACAGATTGAAAGAGAAACTGCATCTCTCATAGAATGACTTGGAGCCAGATTAGATCATTGGCTTTAGATAGGCGCAGATGGAAAGAATTTGTTACGGCCCCATGATCCCCTTGGGATCTTTAAAGGATCCAAGAATAACAACTTAGTATTGTGATTAAATAATTAAAATGTTTATTTTTCTCCTTTAAAATATTTAATTTTTTCTATTTTACTTAAAATAGCTTATACGTCTTGAAAAATTGGCATTACATTTGAATTACGTTTCATAAGCACTACTATTTATTAGAAATTGCACAAATAATGTCTAGAATAACGCTCTCACGGCAGATCTTGCATTTTGTTGGGTGTAAGTCCATTGTTTACTGATCTTGTTAATTCAAATTTATAGAATATACCTCTATGTAGGATGCTTATAGCGACTTCGTAAATGCGAAACCATATCCATTAAATATTTTATCATATCAAACCATCAAATATTTTATCATATGCACGTTTTGTTGAACGCTACATTCATCAATGGTGTTTTGACAAAAAAATTGAATAAATGACAGCCAATTCGGCAGAAGTAGCTTTAAATATAGGGTCCGCCATCTAACTTTTTTTTTCAACTAGTGCTTATTTCGTGAATGGTAACACTTTGCTCATGTCTGATTTAACATATAATTAGTTTTATCCTTCCGCTGAACGAATATGGTTGTGTATACACTTGAACAACGCTGGGAAATATTGCGACACTACTTTGAAAATCATGGTAATGTTGCAGATGAAGCTCATTTTAATCTTGGCGGGTATGTAAACAAGCAAAATTGTCGCATTTGGAGCACGGAAAACCCGCACGCATACATTGAAAAGCCGATACACCCAAGACGAGTCACTGTTTGGTGCGGATTTTGGTCCAGAGGCATAATTGGACTATTTTTCTTCGAAAATGAGCAAGGAGTGGCCGTTACAGTCAATGGCGATCGTTATCGGGCCATGTTGAACGAATTTTTGTTCACAAAAATACAGCTGCACGCAATCGATGATGTGCTTAAAAATTGGACCGATTGTGTAGGCTACTGCATGGCCAGCCGAGGCAGCCATTTGAATGAAATTATTTTCCACTATTAACCGGAAGGATTGTACTTTCAAATAAAAAAAGAAATTTGAGAAAATATTCGGTAGTTTTTTTTTATAGCATTTCAAAAAAAAAAAATAAATAAATAAATAAATTATTTGGCGGACCCTTTATATTCTTACCCACATATTCATAAAATATTTTCGGTATATAAAAGGTTTACAAAACAAATTTTCATATAATTTATATAGACATTTTTATGAATTTATTATTATTTATTATTTTTACAAATATTTTTATTTACAAAACAAATTTTCATATAATTTATATAAAATTTTTATGAAATTTTTATAATATTTTTGTAAATATTATTATGAAAATTTGTTTTGTAAGCTCTTTATAAATCGAAAATAATTTTTATGAATATGGATGTAAAAAAATTAAACCAGAACAATAAGCAATTTGTTTTTATAGAAATATAAACTTTGTTACATATTTGTTAGAACCTTTTTGTGTAAAAAGTACTCTTCGTTTTGAATATACATACCTTTTAAATTGCATTTACGTGAAAACCCACCATCTGCTTATTTACTAAGAATTTAAATGTGGTAAAAATGTGGTTTTTTTCAACACGTGTTTTTTCATTTTGTCAGAGTTCAACAAATGAAACACGCGATATTTTGTAGATATTTTATTAAGGGGGATTTTTTTCTTAAGGCGTTTAAAAAGTACTTAACTTTTGGGGTTAACACCCACTGCTAATGCGAACACTTTATTTTCTTACTGATTAATATTTGTGCAGAAATTATAGATTTCATTTCCGTTTTTATTTATTTATTTATTTTTTTTTTTTGATACTTTTCATAAAAATAAAAAAGGTCGTATGCTGAACTCTATTTTTATTTTTTGACATTTCATATCAGCGAAAATCAAATGACATTGATGTGGTTTTTTGTTATTATTTGTTTCTGCTGAAATCATCACCTGTTTCTTAAATTTCTAACAAAAAATAATAGAAAAAATAAAAACTCATATTACCAGACAAATAAACAAACACTGATCATACACTGCACGGAAAGAAAAACCCATAAATCCTTTACAAAACTAAACAAAAGACTGATAGTTTTGCTCTCTCCTCAATAGCTAACATTCCAATAAGTTATTGCTACTCCTCTAAAAAGAAAAACACTCTCGATATTTTTTACGGTTATCCTGTGACTATCATTGCCAACAGTTGAACAATAAAAAAACACATGTTGATGTCACAAAATATGAAAAAAAGTATCTGTTTCAGCACTTTTTCTACTCGATTACATGGAAAATACACCAGACCCATTTATACCTGTTTTTTGTAGCAGAAAAAAAAATTCATTGTTTTTTTTTTCCTAAAAAATACAAAAAATAAATTTACCTTTTGAATAAAAAAATGTTGAAATTCTGTGTGTCATTGATGGCATGATTCAGTAAAGAACATCCCTTAATTTGTACTGCAATTTTATTCCTTTTTTTAAATTTTTTTTTTTTTTTTTTTTTGTTTCATGCCAGTATATATTTTTATACTTTCCCACCCCTCTCTATAGTTAACCACCCCAATATTTATTTGTATATACAGCATTTACATACTTGCACATAAAGAATTTTTGTTTTAAACCCAAAAAAAGAACAAAAAAAAAATTGTTATGGGAAATGTTTTATTTAAACTTTTTTGTTCTGGCATATGAGGAGATGAGGAGTAGGTATGTATGAATGAATGAAATTTATTTTATTTTTTTGTTTTAAGGGTTGTAAAATGTATTTATTTTATATACGAACAAACATACATATGTACATAAGAGTACAATAAAAAAAAATATATTTTTTTTTATTTTATGTAAAGAATTTTTATTGGTAAATATTTTATTTAAATTATATTTTGCCTCATGGAGAGAAAATGCTTTTTTATTTATAAATATTTTTTATGGATACTTTTTTTCATTTTTTTTATACAAACAAATAAATTCTATGTAATTCAATATTTTCTGATTGGCTGTTGTTTTATATACAGAAATTTTTTTAAAGAATATTATTTGTATTACCTTTCTCTAGTATTAAGTGTAAAATTAAAATAAATTTATTTGATTTTAGGCTTTGGGCTTCTATAGGTAAGTCTCAATCAGGGTTGGCAAAAACCCGGCTTTTTTTTTAACACAACCCACCGGGTTTTATTACGTGTTTTGATGGGTTTTTCGGAATTTATAACTGCTTCCAAATTTCGTTTAATTCTAAACTAATTTTTATTTGTTCGTACGAATACGTTGTTTTAGTATTCCTAATGCAATTTTGGACTCTTGGTGGTATCAAGGCGGTATTGTGTTCTATGAGCTGTTAAGAATCGTTGCTCGGAGCAGACTGTAAATACTCTGTTTAAGCCATGCTGTCCTCCGTTAAGCTGTCTACTAGGCCAGAGTACTTCTTGAACGCTCACAGATCTTGGTAGGTGTTCCAATCACTTGTTTAAATTGGATCGTGGTAGCAGCTCCTCTACTGTGTCTATGCTCATTGGGCATTGCGTTATGGGTAGGCACATGCAAAGGCTGCGCTTGCCGGTGAATAACTTCTTCCGAGATTGTAGATCGATTGAGGAAGATGAAAGTGTGGCCCACTTCATTCACAAGTGTCCGTCTCCAGCCAGACGTAGACTGCTTACACTTGGTTCGCTCTTTCTTGATGGCTTATCGAAACGATCGACCATTGATATCACGTTAATAGCCAATTTCGGGCTACTTTCCGACTTAATATACGGGATTGTGCTTCTACATAATACCTCTGGACGATTGTCAGGATAGGTAAAAATGAACTTGGAGGCTAACACAGGGGCTTCGCTTCATATGTACTATCACAACAGGCCGCTATGTGTGTTCAAAGAGGCTGCTACTAACCCAACCTAAACCATGCATTATGAGAAAAACGGCCAGAATATAAAGACAAACATGATTAAGTTGTTTTTTAGCATTGCAATACTCGGCTTCATGTAACAAAAGTTGCCAAACAATTGTTAGAACCGATCAAATGCCGCATTAGCCTATTCTCCGAACACGGCACCTTCTGAGTATAGGCTGTTTTTACGGATACAATATCTTTTGACATGCCACCAAACCACTTCCATTGAAGATATTTACGTAAAATCAGCTTCAGAAAATTGGCTAAGGGGTGGGGAAAAGATGTAAGCAGAGATTTCATAAGTTTTTGTTTTGATAAACTTATCAGTTCATAATTTTTTTTAAGTTAAAAAACGGTCCGAATTAATTTGTACTTCCAATACGTAAATTATAATTATTTTTTTAGATTATAATACTCAATTAACCCAGTGGGTTGCCAACCCTGGTCTCAATACACAATATTTGTATGTTTAGGTGTTTTTATAGTAGGAACCATGAAGATGATGTGATATTTAAAAATGCTAAAGTATAATTTTGTATAATACCCCTCAAAGTCGAATTTGAGTGGGTTTAAGAACAATAACCCGAAACATTCTTCCCTAATAAAGTGTGATCCAACCAAAACGCACGATGTTAATTTTAAATAAAACAAAAAATTTCAGATTCATTTCAATTCTCTTAATATTTTTTATTGTGATAGAAGGATCTCTGACTAACATGTTCAAATCAGAGCTGTAAAATGTCTATTCTTTAAAACGAATGAAAGCTGGCAAAATATTTGAATCCTTTGTAGCCCAAGGTCTTCAAAAGCTGAAATATTTCAATATAACATAGATTTATGCAAATCAAATGTTCTACGAAATTTAAAAAAGATAGTTGTTAACTTTTTAAAAAAGTTATATGTTATCCGAAAAATTTGTAATCAGTTATTTTAATATTTGTGACACAATGCTACACCGTAGAAAAATTTAAGGAATTGTTTTACTTTTTACATAAATTATTGGGTATACAAGTTAATAATGTCATCTTGGACAACATAAAGGGTCCGCCATCTAACGTTTTTTTTCAACTAGTGCCTATTTCGTGAATGATAACACTTAGCTCATGTCTGATTTGACAGATAATTAGTTTTATCCTTCCGCTGAACGTATATGGTTGTGTATACGCTTGAACAACGCTGGGTAATATTGCAACATTACTTTGAAAATCATGGTAATATTCCAGAATGAAAACAAGAAAAAAAACATCTTTTCAGATGAAGCTCATCTTGATCTTGGCGGGTATGTAAACAAGCAAAATTGTCGCATTTGGGGCACAGAAAACCCGCACGCATATATTGAAAAGCCGATACACCCAAGACGAGTTACTGTTTGGTGCGGATTTTGTTCCAGAGCATAATTGGGCCATTTTTCTTCGAAAATGAGCAAGGAGTGGCCGTTACAGTCAATGGCGATCGTTATCGGGCCATGTTGAACGAATTTTTGTTCACAAAAATTGAAGAGGAGGATATTAGCAACATTTAGTTTCAACAGGACGGCGCTACGTGCCACATAGTCGAAGCTACCGTCGATGTTTTGCGCCCTGTTTTTGAAGATCGCATTATCAGCCTCGGAGCTGATGTCGTTTGGCCACCTCAGAGCTGTGATTTGACACCGTTGGACTATTATTTGTGTGGTGCTGTCAAAGATAAGTGTTACGCCAACAAGCCAGAGATAATTGATGCTTTAAAGGACAATATTCGTGAAGCCATTGGTGAAATACAGCTGCACACAATCGATAATGTGCTCAAAAATTGGACCGATCGTGTAAGCTACTGCATGACCAGCTGAGGCAGCCATTTGAATGATATTATTTTCCAATTTTAACCCGAAGGATGGTACTTTCAAATAAAAAAAGAAATTTGAAAAAATATTCAGTAGTTATATTTTATAGCATTAAAAAAAAAAAATTATTTGGCGGACCCTTTATGGCATAACTATCACATATGGTTTGTGTCAATAATAACGAATATGGTATTTTGGAGGGTAAACATCTGTAAATATAATTCAGTATTTGTGTAAAGACAAATTTTCTTCAATCGCTATAATATGCTGAATTTTGTGCCTAAACATGATGTTTTGCGGGGAATTCTGATAATCTTCTTCCTTCATTTGAAGAAAACGGCTGCTGAAAATTATCGATTGTTGGTAGATGCTTACGGTCAATATACACCAACTCAAAACACTTGTAAACTATGGTTTGCATGATTCAAAAGTGGTGATTTCGACACAGAAGACGAGGAGAGGCCTGGTTAGGCAAAAAAAAGTTTGAAGATGAGAATCTGGAAGCATTACTCGACGAAAATTGTTGTCAAACGCAAGAAAAACTTGCATTATTATTGAAAGTCATACAACAAGCCATTTCCTTACGTTTAAAAGCATTGGGATTCATGCAAAAGCAAGAGATTGTGTCGCATATGAGTTGAGGGACGTTGAATGACGATTTTGCTTGTCGGAAATGATGCGTGAACGCTACAAAATGTAGTCATATTTGCATAGTATTGTTACTGGTGATAAAAGGATACATGACTATAACCCCAAGCGCAAAAAGTCATATGTTAAGCCCGGCCAACCAGTCAGATCAACGCCGAAGCCAAATATCTAAAACGCCAAGGTAATGCTCTGTATTTGGTGGGATCAGAAGGTTGTTTTGTATTGTGAGCTGTATAAATCGGATCAGACGATCACAGGGGACCTGTACCGAACACAATTGATTCGCTCGAAGAGAGTAATCAATGAAAAGCGACCAGAATATTCGAACAGACACGACGCCATAACGGCAAGTTGGCAAGTTGTTCTTGGGTTTGACGATAGTCTTCATGGAGTAATGGTTAACCTGGCTTGTCTTTGTTCTCCGTGTAAAAACCACCACATCTGAACTGCTTAAACTACATTTTACACATTGAAATCGATGGAACATTTTTAGAATAAGCTTCGGTAAACAACCGATGTGCTTCAACTTCTCTTTTTCAATTAAATAAGCGAAACTTTTTTGTTTACACTATAGTTCTATAGTTCTCCAGATATACAAAAATTTAAATTTTGTTTCGATGAAGGTGATATGCCCATTTGTTCTACTCCGCCCACTTCGTCACTGACTACTCCAATCTCACCCAGTAACTGACTGATGATGTGTTGTGTTCACTACGTTGTTTGAACCTAATTTAGAAACTTCTGCTATTACCGCCCTCAAGATATCAAGAAATCAATATTTAGTTTCTATGAAAGATACCACTTTTTCACTGATAATATGTATTGACTATGTAGTCATTTAGACCAAATTCTGATAACTGACAAACATTTACCCTCCAAAGTGCCATATAACATATTAAAAACACAAACCATGTGTAAAAAATAAGCCATCTACTGTAAATTCGTCATTTTTTAAGTTATACACTTAATAGAGTCAAAGTTGAAGTGACCAAATATTATATCCAAATATACAGTGGTTCAATAAAGTCTTCGGACAAACATTAAAATTAAGTAATATAAAAACGCTTTCATATCATATAAAAATATTTAACACATTTTTAGATACACACTAAAAAAATTCAATTCATTTATAAACTAAAAAACAAAAAAAGAACAAAAAATCTATTGCATACAAAAAATACTATAAAAAATGTAGTCGAACAGTTGGAATACATTAAGTTCTTGATATTAGCAATTAATACTTTGCAGCTGCTTCCAATCTTCTTGGCATTGATTTTGCCATTGATTCTTGGCATCAAAAGTTGTTTCAAAATAGACAAACATTTTGTTTTGTGCCATCTATTATGCACAGTTCTCCAACACCAGAAGCTGACTTTGAGTTCTTCATTGGGCTTTCTCCATACGTACGACTGTTCATCTGATCTAAACAAATTAAAGCTACTTTCATAGGTAAACAAGACTGTTCCAAAACGCCAAATCCATATTATCGTACTTTCGGTAAAAATCTAGCCGTTTAATTATATTCACTCTGTTAATATATGGCTTCTTACGAGCTACTTTTTCATTGCAGCCTATCTTATGAAGGACTGTCCTTACTGTTTCCGGTCTGCAGTTTTTTTTTGATGCGTTTAGTAAATTCATTTGTCAGTTTTGGAGCACTAAGTTTAGGGTTTTTCTTTATCTGTTGGACAATCCATCGTTCGTAAGCAATTTAGGCCTTCCAGATTTTGGTTTATTTTCAACGGTTGATTTGACTCTTCCAAATATACATTTCTCCTATCACTCGAATTGTCCTTCCTTCTTCATGGTTTTTTATCATAATTTTTCTTACTTTTTCTGTCATCTATAACATGAAGTTTTTACAAATTTTAAATGAAAAGTATTAAAAAAAAACTTTTTTTCGAACAACGTATTTAAGGCAGATGCTACGTAAGCAACAGCTGATAAGTAACTATATGTCAAAACGATTCGCCATTACTTTTTTTAGAACAAATATATCGAATATACAGTTTATTTGTTTACTATTTGCTTACTACAGTGTTGCATTATTTTGACACAACGTTAATATCTGTTTACAGTGTTGTATTCGTTTTCGTAATGAGACCACCTCGTTAAATTCGCCTTTAACATATTCAATTATTATGGCGACATACATTTGAAGACACAAAATAAAAGGATTTCCCCAAGATTGCTTGACCAAAAACAGAAGTGTTGCCGTATGTTCGACTACTTTTTTGGTGAATTTTTTGCACTTAAAAAACTTTTGGTTAAAATAAAAAAAGGGAGAAGATACATAAATAAAAAATTTTTTAGCCTTTTTAGGAACAAGAAGCAAATGCTCTTACGGGTAATTTTTATATGTAAAACTTTAAATCTTATTGTAAATGAGCCATGAATAGAACTGCGAAAGAGATCACTCTATTACATCATTACATTTAAGAGAAAATGAAAAAACCTAAGACCGCTAAAAAGTGGCCTTGTGCGTTAGAGGGTTAATGTATAAATTTGTTTAAAAAAATCGTGTACATTTGAGCATTACACCCATACATAAATGCCAACATGCATAATTTCGGATATTTTTTTTAATTTCAAAATCAAGCCATTATTACTAAATGGCCCGCCATATAAATATTTTACTTCAATGTATGTTTTTCTTTCCAAAATTTTTTTACATAAACATTGTATCCTATGTAAAAACATACATTTACGATGAATGAATGCATGAATGAAGGAATGAATGTATCTCTACGAAACACTCACAATATATAGTATGTATGTATGTATGAGTACAACACCCCATTTATCTAATTCTGAATACGACAAACAAACGGATGCTTTAAAAATACTGAAGTGGAGGACATTATCATCAAATAACACACAGACAGTTAAATAAAAACCAAAAGAAAAAAATAAAACGTGTTGTGCTGGGCCTATTTAAATGATCAGAACAAAAAACAGCAACAACCAAAGAATAAAAATTGGGAAAAATTCAAATAGAAAGAAAGTGGAAAAAAAATCATATTTTCAGTTGGTTTTCTGAATATTTATAAATAGTGGACACGCGTGCATATATTCAGATTACAACAACGACAATGACAACAAAAACAATAATAAAAAAATAATGATAATGACGAGTTTCTTGTTGTATATTTGTTAGTTTAACTGAAACGAAACTAGTGGTGCCACCAGGAGCAGATGTTTTTTTCTCTTTATTATTTTGTGATTTTCATCAGGACTTTTTCAACAGTTTGTTCATTTTTTTTGTTTTCTTATTTGTCTAGTTTTTTGTGTGATTTCTTTTTTCTATTTAATTTCATTGATGACACTTTAATGGCAAGAAAAATTGACCGTTAGCAGAAGGTGAGTACAAAAATGTTTGTGGGGGTAAGCATGGCAATGGTTAAAAATCAAACATACAGAGAGAAATTAAGAAAAAAAAAAATATATCCTCACATGTATTTAAATTGAAAAGTTAAGTAAATATGGTACCGTTATTATAAACTAAAGATGATATTGGTTAGAAAATATGTTTTTTTTTTTACCACAAAGAGTTTTATTTTTCAATATGGTAACCATTCAGCATTTTTGTAGCTTTATAAACCTCCCCAATATTAAGATTTACACATGAGTGCTTCCTTGTTGGACTCAAATATCTTACCATCCAACCATTTCTTTGAAATCGATATGGTAAGTGCACCTAAGGTCGGCATGTACCAGTAGTAGGCAATTTTTGTATTTATACTTAAATAACCAAAAATTAAAGTAATTATGTATTAAAATAAAGCTGAAATTTATGAATATTTCCAGCTTTCTGCAGATTGGCTGTCAAATGATGAAATGTCAAAAAAGTCGGCAAATTTGAACTGTGGAACGCTATACTCTTGATCAAAGAATTTTAATTGTCAAAATTATCTGTTTGGAAAACTGAACGAAAACAACACATTTTTCAACAAAATCACCTTTAGTGATAAGGCCCATTTTCAGTTAAGCAGTTACGAAAACAACAAAATTATCGCATATCCACAAACAGTCCTCGAAAAACCATTACATCTAAAGAAAAGTGCGGTTTTGATTAGGCGGCATCATCGGACCATATTTTTTCGAAAATGAGCAAGGAAACGCCGTCACCGTGAATTCTCTGCGCTAATAAACCATGAAAATCAATTTCTTGTGGTAAAAATAAGTTATTTTTCTCTAATTTTAAGTGATGCCGTTAATAAGAATGAAAAAATTTTAAATATTTCAGAAGTCGTCATTGAAGAGCAGACTACTAGAACACCCCTGAAAACCACTTTTTCCTATGGGCGTCAGTGGCTTTCTGTACTAGTTCTGTTACGATTGAGATTTCAAAATACTTCCAGAAATAATAATTTATTACATTTTCATATCTTTTTCAACCCGGTCTTAAGTAGCAAGTCAGTCTGGCCTCATCAAGAGCCAATGAAGTCTCAAGAAAATTAATGTCAGGCTTTATTTTGGAGCAAAATATGACCACTAAAAGGGTCAATTTGTAATACAGGGCTTCCAGATCAGGATGACAATTGGATAAATTTTTGGAGCCACGTTTGCGTTATTTTAGCCTTAAGAGAAGTCTTTAAATCCTGTTGCAATATCTACAGCTGGTTTTGAAATAGAGAATGATTAGTGGCTTCATAACCGCTTTCAAAACGGATTTCTGTTAAGCTTCGGCTGATGTTTTGATCCTTTGCACACAGAAATGCAAGTTGGCGAAAAGGTAAAGGGAATAGGAGTCCCTGAAACCTAGTTGTTGTCCAATTTTTGTTGCCGAACATAAGGTATTACATGTTCTGTGAATTAAATTTTAAATTAGTGGAATTCTAAGTATTTTGAACTTAGATAGCCTACATTAATATATAGTGCAATTGGACGGATTGGTATGCGTTTCTAATAGATAATCAAACTTTAAAAAGACCACACAATTCGTTACAAACACATTACGGAAAAATATGTTCGCTACAACTGTATTCGTTATAAACGTGTTCGATTGTATTTCATTCAATCCTGGATTACCTTTTCGACGCATGGAATGAATTCAGATACTTCTCTAAACTACTCTGTTTACATTATGTTATTTCGTTTATTATACTCTCTTGGTTCGGTAAACATTTTTCATCCGTAAAAAAAGTTTTTCTGACCAAATTATCATCGTACTTCTCCAAAGACGTTTGGGTTTTTCTACCCCATTTTCTTTAAGTTGCAGTCAACAAGTGTACAGTAGTACATTTTAAAGCTCAAAATTCAGGTCTATTTCAATGATTCAACCCATGAACTTTTGCGTGATATTCATTTTAAGTGTAATGGCTTTCTGTGTCCGAGTGGGACATTACACAGTTCTTGATTTGACAGCTTTAATGACATGCTATGTTCGAATTGTAACTGAACGGCTTGTGATGATGCTGCTTATGTGACCGGTTCATGGTAAAAGCAGACACAATTTAAAATACCACTTACAGTTAAGCTTTAGAGGTTAGTTTTCAGCAGCCATATAATATAATTTCATAGCTATGCACAAAATCTGAATTATACACAAATAATATTCATGATTTTCTGATACGAATTTATCTTTCGTGTTTCATTTCATTAGTTTTTAATAAGTAACAGCTTGAAATCAATCTCGATTTATAATTTTTTGCATTAAAATATGATATGCCAGCAATAGGAGCAAAGTATAACGCAAACTTGAAAATTAGCGCCGACTAGAGAGATCGGAAGGTTATTATTCGACCGGTTTTAAACGTTTTTTTTTGGTTCGGCAAATATGCTCATCGCTTAACTATTTGTATAAATTTAATTATTATTTTTGTATATACGACAACCTTGAACATCTCACAAAGAACGTGAAAACCAAGGTAAATCGAAAAATATATGCACACTGGAGCAACAATAACTTTTTCTCATCTCCGCCGGAAAGGTATATTACTTTGTTGACAGTTCATATTTGATAGTCGTGAAGTAGAGACGTTGCAAATTTATTATGGAAAAATATTCAGCAAACCAACGTGTTTTAATCGTTAAAACATTTTATCAAAATCAATCATCGACTTTCATGAAAAAATCATAATGAGCGACGAGGCACATTTTCATTTGAATGATCGCTTCTGGGCAATTTAAAACCTTCAAATTATTCATCAGTCACCTTTGCATTCATTAAAAGTAACAGTCTGGTGTGCAATTTGGTCAGGAGGAATCATTGGACCTTTATTCTTTGAAACTGAAAACGGCGTAACGGTAACTGTCAATGGGGAGCGATATCGTGATATGATTGAAAACTTTTTAACGCCACAACTGCATGCTTTGGGCTTGACTAACATGTGGTTTCAACAAGACGGTACCACATTGCATACAGCCAGGATTACGATGGAATTACTGCTAGACCTCTTTTCACAACAACTTATTCCAAGGAATGGTGATGTTGATTGGCCTCCACTGGACTTCTTTTTGTGGGGATATCTGAAAAGCAAGGCTTATGCAAACAAACCAGAAACTTTGGAGCAACTCAAAAAAATATTCGTGATAAAATTAAAGAAATACCACGTGAAATGTGTGAGAATGTAATGGAAAATGTGCTCAAAAGAACTCGCATTTGTGAGGCTAACAGAGGCGAGCATTTATCTGATATTGTCGACATTAAATAAAACATTTATCAATATAAGAGTCATTCTCTTTCATATAATCAAAAATTATAAACAAACAAAGTAGTATACCTTCCCGGCAGACACTCTGTAAATATTGATTTTTATATATGGAGAATAATCAACTAGATTGATCGAAACGCCGATATATTAGTTAGTGAAGTTTTTCACAGCGTAAATAGCCATAAGCAGTAGCTAGCAATGTTGTGTGGTGATATCGCTGTTGAAAATTGTCATTTGATTTGGCCTAGGATTGAACCGCCGACTTTCGGCGATTGTCCTCTTTCAAAAGTGCTTTGTGAGGGCTCTCTTGGGGGTTCTAATAAAGTATTAAAGTACTTCAAATATTTTTTCAAGTCTTATTTAAACTCTCATCGGTGTGCCGCTGTGGTATGGTAGGTTAGACATTTGCCTTCCAACCAGAAGGTCGTCGATTCAATACCAGACCAGACCATCTTAAAAAAAGATAAAACTTTTTCGACAGCGGTATCACCTCATAACACTATACATATTACTACTATATAAGGTGTGCTTCAAAATTTTTTGCCATTCCACGCATACTCAATATCTGCTCATGAAGTGCCACAATTTGTCTTTATCCATAATGTGACAAAGGTTTCCCGCGACCCATACCGCACAAATATTATTTAAATTATAAATTATTATAAAAAGAAAAAAATAACAATTGTGATGCCTTCTGATTATATTAATTGGTTATTAATCACTGACCTTGTCATTTTGACGCATTGAATTAAATAAACATAAACATAATGGTGCATCTCTAAGAGCAAAACCGGCTTTATTATTCACTTATTTGAATTTTGAATAAGGTGACAATACATAAAATTTTATAGTTTGGATAAATTGTGCAAATATTAAGGTGATCTTATCATTTTGAAGCATATATATACACTGGTGGCCAAAACTAAAGCAACTGACATTACACTTTCATATTTTAGCAAATATGTTCCGCTAAAAAGGTTTAAACTGGATGTTTTTTAGTTTTTATGTTTACATTTTATTCAGATTAAACGAAAATGCAAAAAAATTATAATCCATTTGCTTAAAATATTTTTTTTTTTTAAATAACGAAATAACCATAAAATTCTAGTGGTCAAAACTAAAGCAACTTTTGTATTTCTGTAACAAAACTAAAAGATTAAATTAATAGTCAATAGCGTAACCCTATATTAGTATTTTTAATGACGGCAGCACATCTACGGGGCATTGAATCAATTAGCCTCTGAATTTGATCTTTAGTAATGCTGTTCCATGCGTTCTAGATACGATTAAAAATGGTGTGTTTATTTGTTCCAAAATCCGTTTTTATTTTGCGGTCAACGATGCTCCAAAGACTTTCAATAGGGTTAAGGTCTGGCGATTGAGCTGGCCACCCCAGAACACTTACTTTTGATTGACTTAACCATTCCTTAACAAATTTTGAAGCATGTTTTGGCTCATTGTCATGTTGGAAAACCCAAACCAATGGCATGTTTTCTTCTGCGTATGGCAGCATTATGTTTTCCAACAGATTTTTATAAACATATCGATTCGTTTTCTCAGTAATTTGGTAAATTGGTCCAACAGATTTTTATAAAGAAATCGATCCATTTTCTCAGTAATTTGGTAAATTGGTCCAACTCCATCGTATGAAAAACAGCCCCACACCATGTTTTACCGTTTCTTTACAATATTGCGGCTTAAGGCGTTCATTTTTTTGTCTCCTTACGGTGAAATTCTTCATGTCCGAACCTTTTATGTTGAATTTGGATTCATCCGAGAGCAATATGTTTCTCCATTGAGCAGGACTCCAACCAATATGGGCCTTTGCAAAAGCTAAGCTGGCTCTGCGATTTTACTAGCAAATAAATGGTTTCTTTGATGGTTTCCGAGTATTTAAACCTGCTTCTACAGCTCGTCTTCTTACAGTTTTACAGCTTACATACCATGACAAATCTCTTACTAATTCAGTTGATGTGACAAAAGGCTTCTTTTTTATTTCACGAATTAATGTTATAATAATGTTGCTTTAGTTTTGACCAGATAAAAAATGTTTTAATTTGAGAAAAGTGAAAAAATGTCCACGTAGTTAATTGAAGATGAATATTTTTTGTCTGGAATATGTAGATTATAATAATATCTGTAACGCTGCGAAGAAAAAAATTACAAATTTCCTCAAAAATTAAAATGTTTTATTGCATTAAAAAAGTGTGTGATTTTGGTTGCTTTAGTTTTGGCCACCAGTGTATACGAGTATATATCGCCAAAAACCTCTAACATAACGAGACCTGTCAAAAATAATTTGAATTATACGAATTAAAGAAAAATAATTCATGATTTATAGCGTCAACCACTTAACAATTTGTAATGCCGTTTTACACTCACCAACTGGTCATCTGTTTAAAAAAATTCTTTCTTTTAATTTCACTGGAATCTAAGACAATCCATTAAATACTTGTATAAGCGACTGTTTACAATAATAAATTTTATATTGAAAAACAAACGATAAAAAAGGAATAATCGCCTGTTAAAAGATTTTCAATGGCTACTTATTAATGCACATGACGTTACGGACTCAACAATTACCAAAACCAAAAAGAAACATAGCGCCAGGCTCACTTTAGACACAAGCTAAGATTACAAAAAAAAAAAAAAAAAAAAAAAAAATGAAAAAAAAAATTATGGAATATTGTAGGGCCTACTATCAACACATAAAAAAACCGTACTTGTTTCGATAGATGAAGGCTACTTAAGCCAACCAGCTAGCCACGACAGAGAAAGAGAGAGAGCGTTTAAATATAAATATTTTTTGTATTAAACAAAAAAGAAAATTTCTTTTTTAATTGGCTTGAATGCGGGTTGTGTTTTTTTGGTCTCATACATAAGAGAAGATAGACGAGCGATTCAAGGCGGCTTATCAAACATTTTAAACTACAGATGCTAAACATGAGCGTTGAAAGGTTAAGGTAATATATAGAGAAAATTAGAAAGAAAAAAATGTTGAAAATTCAATTAAAATGCGTAAAAATGAAAGGAGAAATAAAATTAGCAATGTTTCCCTTTGTTGGCATAATTTCGATGGTCAATTTTTTGTAGAAAACTAACAGGCAAGCAAGCGGGCATAATGCTGACCGACTATACGACAGCATCATTGCATGTTTCCAATAATTATTAGAAATTTTTAATCAAGGGATAAAAATCTCACCCACATTTTTAATAGGTTTTTTTGTTTGCCTCTAATTTTTCTTCTTTTTAAATAGCCATAGTAGTGGTTATTTTGGGATTAAAACCGTATGTTGGATTTTTTGTAGAAGTTTATGAAATTAAAAACGAAAAAATCATCCCTTTTTCTAACATAAATTTTTTCATGAATTTTGACCAAAAAAAAGAAACAAAAAAAAATTTTATATAAAAGTGTTCTTTATGGTAAAAATATAATCGTACGTGTACATACACACATTCATATAAGAGTACTTATTTATATAAATAGACTTTTATGGATCTACATTCCATTCACAATTTTCCATTATTATAACCCATTGCGTTATTTACACTCCTACCCTGACAAAAGTGTTTTCAGTGTGATTTTCTTCACTTGATTGCTTGTTAGTGCATAGTAATTAAAGGTATGAATTCGTTAAGGATTAAAGTTTAGGCTAAAGTTTGTACGCCTACTCATTCTCTTAACTATACCAGCCGACTTTTATTTTATTTAAGCCTGTCAGTCCTTCTCTATTCGTGGATTTGGTCTATATTACAAATACTCTTCAAAAACATTAACATCTAGATCATAGTTTACAGTTATAATTTTAAAATTTGGCTAGAAGACGCTCATTTAATAACCAAACTATTGGTTAAAATCATTTCATTATCTACCCTTTTTTATACTTTGACACATATGAGTCCATATGCCATGTTATTTTTACAGTTACACAAGCTTAAATCATATTAAAAGAAAAAAATATATTTGTAATATCAATGAAACGGGCTTTGTTGGATAGAACATTTTATGACATTAATGTTTAAATATGATTTCGGCCATGTGGCCCCTACAAGATGCAATCTGGAACACCAATTTTCGCAGCCAATAACTCTTCGAATATTAATTTCCAAGTGTTAAATTTTCTCTTATTTATCGAGGTAGACAAGTGCCTTTACATAATCCAATGGAGATATATTACACGATCTTGGTGGCCAATTAATTGAATCATTACGTGAAACTACTCTTTTATCATAAGCTTCTTTGAGTAAATAATCTGGTAGCAAGATTAATGCCAGCTAATCGAAGTACGAAAAAAGTTTCTAATCATGTCCCTATACCGTTTACCATTGACAGTAACACTCTGACCATCATTGTTTGTGAAGACTTATGGTCCAATGGCTCCGCCACTACATAATATGCACCAAACAGTACTTTTCTGCAGTTGTAATGGTGTTTCGTTCCAGACCACTGCACTGTCTTACAGGCGGAGTTCTCGACGATAAAGAGGGCAACGGACTGGTACTATAGGGTGTTTGATGTTGATATCCGGATCTATATGGACGGTCACGCTGCGATCAGGACGCTCTCCGGTGTCTACTCGACACCGCGACTGGTATGTGAATGCCCGGCGTCTCTAAACGAGATGGCGAGACACTCATACCTAGAGATCTTATCTGGGTAAGTGTTCAGTCTGACACACGTGAGAATTGTGTTTCGGACGAACTGGTGAGAGAAAACTATCCCCTTGGAAACGAGGGATGCCACTTTCTTCTTGCAAACTTCTGGTTCTACGATACATGCTGGGTAGGGCGCAGAAACAATAGAAGAATGAAGCCATGTGCTGTGTATCAAAACCAATCTGGGCCCCATACGATCGGGCACGTTCGGAGTCTATGTTGAGGTTGACGCAATATAGGCTGCGATTCCTGATGCCCTGTTATCACTGGGCACTAAGTAGCTGGTGCGCACGTTAGGAATCTAAATACGATTACTGGCCCCTATACGATCGTGCTCGTTTGGAGTCTATGTTGAGGTTGCTGCGACATAGGCTGCGATTCCTGGTGACCTGTCATCACAGGGCACTGAGTAGTTGGCGCTTACGCTAGGAGTCTCTATCTACGTTCAATGATTACTGTAGGAGTTGTTAGGATGAGGAAGAGAAGGAGACTATCGAGTGTTTTCTATGTCAGGGTCCGAATCTTTCGGGTATTAGGACTGCTTTACTTGACTGTCCTTGTCTGCTTGCCATATCGAACTTAGTTGATGTAAATGTCAGCGGGCTTTCTTCTTTTGTACATGCGTCTGGTTGGTTTGTTTCGGACCGGGCCGCGAACATGTAGGTCTGCTAGGACATTCTATGGGCATCACAGTGGGTTCAGTATTGAACCCAAGTGAGCTGGACCAGTGTCTAGCTACCCAGTGTAACTAACTAACTAACTAATGGTGTTTTGACAAAAGCTTGTGGTTTGTGGATTGAGAATTGTGCGACAATTCTGCTTATTTACATACCCATTCAACCAAAAATGGGCTTCATCGGAAAACAAAATTTTGAATATTTAAGTTTGACGAACAGAACTATTATATTGTTACGAAAGTGAAAATGTTGAAGACAAAATTTACCACATCAGGGACTTATTATAAGGTTTTAGCTATAAAATTTATTGGCTTGTGTCAAGGCTAAATAACTGCTAAAATTACCTGTATTATTTGAAAGTGCTACCATCCGCATGGAGCTGCCAGTTCATATACGTTTTATGTTTATAAAGTTATTTTAGACCATTTGAGTTAACGTAGATAAATTGAAGATTTGTGTCTGTACTAAAACACTCGAAACGAATGATGAAATACTATAAAAAGATGACGCATTGCAGCTGGTGAGTTAATGATCATGTGATTGTCAATAAGTAAAGGCGCTTTCAGGCGTAAACAAAAAGTGTTGTATAAGTGAATTTGCTATATTAAGATATAGTGTACAAAAGCTACAGTGGAATAAATAAAATTGTAACAACAACAAAGTAGTTTAATTTTATTTTAACGCAATTCAAACCAACTCAAAAGTTTTAAAAATGTTAAAACGTAACAATATTCAAAAAAAAAAAAAAAATCAATTCGGTAAAAATTTTCTTCCTAAAAACCTTCTGGGTCTGCTTGCTGGAATTCCAGACAATAAGTTTATTTTCACTGTTGCAGATTAAATTAAATCATATGGATATTTGAGCCTAGACCGTATATAAACCGCTGGCAAACATTTTTATATTAGCACTTGTTGCTATAGGTCTCTAACTCATTACAAATAACTGTTATTAATTTATATACTATTTCACAGTTTGTGTTTTTAAGCTCGTTCACATTAAGGTCTAGTCCTTATATCAACCTATCGACAAAAATGGGACGCTACTGCTGAGTTGTGATGGGACTGTAATTCAACAAAAATTAGTTTAAATATGTACCCATTAAACTTTGTACTTAGTGTGGTTGTTTAAATTTGGTCCCAGTCTCCATATAACCCTTTAATAAAATTTAGTAATAAATTTACTTAGAAACTGCAAGTGTGTTAATGTTTCTTTCGTTCAGGTTGAAATTTGATACAAGTCAGTAAAATTGCTTAAAATTTAGAAGAATTTATAAGTATATAGCAAAAGTATTTATTTACGGTATCTGATGAAATCTCTCCGTGATATCTTAGGTGTATAAATTAAAAAGGCAGGAAGAACAACAGATGGCATATGATTTTTTGTCATATTCATCTAAAATCAAGAAAATTCGGTACACAACGGGTTGAAGCCGAGGGACGTTAAAAGACGACTTTGCACAGCCGAAATACTGCGTATCTGAAGCCAAGCCAACCGACTGAACCAACGCCAATACCGAATATCCATGTGAATACTGAGTGGTTTTTTCGTCTTTAATGAGATGTAAGGTAGTTAAAAGCCTCGGTACTGGACCTCTACCCACTAACATCATACCTGTGTAGGAAGCAGATTCTCTCAGAAGCATCGATTAGATATTACGTCCAGAGGCCGTCCAGAACGCTAAACTGAAATGCCACACTCGTTGCAGTTCAATTGTCTCTGTACGATTGTCGATCCTTTATAACATTCCCCCGACCAGTAGCAGACATTTCCGTGGCTCCTGTTTTCGAGTCTTCTTCTGTGAACAGTTGACCCCGGCGTTCCACTTGGTATTCTATAAACAGATCTCGCAAATCAAATTTTTAGAGCTTGATCTGCAGCCTAAAACCTTCTCTAGTACATAACGTTCAAAAAACGTTCACTCAGAAGTTATATTTTGCACGATTATGAGTTCATCCGATATTTGAGGACTATTTGCTATTTTCAAATGGGGCAGATATTGCCAGAAATATCCATGATCGTATAGGATCTGTGTGACTGAAAAATTCAGTTCACCATGCGTTTTTGCAAACCACACAAGATATAAAAGCATAAGTCCCACCTTTGTTACCATTCACATAGATCCTGTACGCTTCTTTAATCTCTCCGACGTAGATTATCACGTATACCCATATTGCGTGATATAACTCTTCAGCCTTGAAGCCAGCTATTGCTAAGTGCTATTTAAAGCTCAGACTTGTATCAATCATTAGGCCAAGGTAATTTATTGCCTCTTAAGAAGATCACGTAGTCAACAATAAACAGTTTTATTTGCTTTCTTCATCTGTGCGCACTTATTTGTACCGTTACTGTTTTTTTAGCCACTAAACCTAGGACAGCGTTATTCAACCATCTCTGTAATATCGCTACAGCTTCGCTGCGCTTTGCCACCTGTAGCTCAATCTGTTTTTGTACAACAACTAACGCAATAACGCCCACAGTAGTATGAGCTGCCGAAATTAGATCTAGGACTTGGACCGAACTTAATGGATTCGTTTGAAGCGAGTATTTGCCAAAAAACTATCATGACAACGATCGTCCAAATGTTGCTAGAGCAGTTAAAAGCTATTTAGGAAATAGTTGTAGGGAAATTTTGCCTCATTTGCCTTAGAGTTCCGAACTTTACCCGTCCTATCACCTTTAGTTTCGATCAATACAGTAAGCTATCACAGTAATTAGCTTTGCTTAACAATTGTCAATTTTTTTCTCCGTAACTCCTCTAGGACCATATTATCTTTCTGCACATCATCCATTGCCTTGTTTCAGTTTCAGTAATCAAGTTGATTTTCAAGCTAATCTACTGTAGATCGCCTCCATATGATTTTGTGTAGTGGTAAAAATCCTTACCAAGTGGTGGTTGCAGTCCTTACTTTTTATTGTAATTTTTTCCCAGTAGATGGCATTTTTCTGTCTGCTGTCATTATTGCCAGAGATAAGCTGAAATGTCATGAGGACTTCTTTGGATTAATTTATCTGTAGGGAGGAGGGAGTACCAGCAAGTACCTATAAATCATAGCTTAATTAGGAAAAAAATTTCGCGCAAAATTAGAGCAATTTTTTTTTTTGTTTAAATGAAAATTCTTTAGAATGAAAATTTTACATTTTAGGCATTCAATCTAAAGTTTAAAATGTCGAGAATAAAATTAACTATAAATCATGAAAATCGGTTGACTATTGCAGATTTTATTCAAAATTAAATGCAGGTACATACCTAACTTTGACCAAAATTAGCGGAAAAATTGTTTGCAAAATTTACTGATACATACTTGCATTAAAATTGGTCAAGTCGTTTTCAAGTTATGATGGAGGTGGTGATCCTTACTTAACATTGTAATTTTTTTTTCAGTCGGTGGCGTTTTCTACTGATAATTTGTCTGGTGTTTCTTGTTATCATCGCCAAAGGTAAGCTGGAAGGTCAGAGGGACTTCTTCTTTATTTTTTAGATAAAGTTGTCTGGAAGGAAGTTGAAGCCTCTTTATGTTAAACACTCATGTGGCACGTAGCGCCATCTTACTAAAACAACATCTCGCCCGTACTTTATTAAACACTCAAAACCGCAATTAATTTTTTTTCGTCATGTCCTGCGCTGGAATTCGAACCTGGGCCGCTTGTACTCGTATTGTATGCCTGCCCTCTAAACACTACACCACGCCATGCCACAATGACCAACATTTGGAATAAATTTATATTGTATCAATGTTTTAGGTTATACACCAAATTCTTGGAGCATTTCTGATAAACACAATCAGTTTTTGCTAATCGTTGGACAAGTCTATGTTTTTATTGTATTATTTAGTTTCTAGTAAAGTTGCAGCCATGCACTTGTCTAAGATATTGTGATGTTGGCTTTAGCTAAATTTGCTAAATTTGATTTCTTACGCAAATGATATGTCACCAGTTATACTACCTTGATTAAAAAGTTTTCGAAATAACCCCCTTCAAGTTATGACGCTAAGATTTAGCGGGAATATTAACAACAGATGTACCAACTGAACAAAAAAAAAAAAAAAAAAAAAACGCTCTAATCGGAACGATGAGACTGCCACACGGGGGCCTTTTGATCAAGGTAGTAAGCCTGGTATGACGCGATTCAATCAAGACTCAGGCATCATTCGACTTTTATGAGACTTAAAAAGTGTTCAATATAATTAAAAATGAGTCTAAACCGATTTTGTATACGAATACTTTCTAATATGAATACTTTTGTAATACGAATACTTTTCTACTTAAAAGATTTGCCACAATTGCAATCATATTTTACTTTTAATTCATTTGGTAACAACGAATTAATTCATTAAAAACACTGCCGAATTGCTGCTGCATCACAGGAAACAAAACGGTGAGTTGACGTTTGATAATAACGATGATGGTGATGATGATTGCAAAGCCTTGTTCAACCCACCCTCGCTTTGTATTTTGATTGTTATTGTTATTGTGTTACATATATTCCCTGCTTTTTTATACTTTTCGTTTGTTTGTGTGGGTATTTTTAACGACAAAATACCTCGTGAGTTTTTTTTTTTGGTTTCGTATGATATGAGTGAGTGTGCCTGTGTGCTTGTAAGAATTTTTAGTAAAAAAAAATATTTTTCTATTTATATACTTTTAGGAGCATTAGTGGAAACATAAACATACACACATAGAAAATGATAGAGTAAATGTTTGGTAAAGTTAAATATGGGTGTGTGTGCGTGTGTGCGTGTATGAACATTAAGTGTGTGCTTAATATGTCTAGATGTGTGCGATATATTAAAATATAAAAATGGGTCTATTTAATGTTGGGTTATTGTTATGCTTGTTGTTGTTGTTGTTGTTGTTGTTGTTGTTGTTGTTGTTGTTGCTATTATTATTTTTATTTTATTTTTTTCTGCCGTTTTTATTCCTTTTATCAATATGGCGTTTAGAATTTTTATATTTCGTGTATTATTTTTAACAATGGGTGGTTTTTAATTTACACATACACACATACACATACATACATTATAATATGCCATATTTTTTTTTCTCATGCGGTTGACTCTTCCCCACCACTTCTATAAATAAAGAAAAAAGTGTTTTTATTTTTAACAATACTTTTTTAGGGATGGGGTTATTTTTTGCTGTTGATAATGCTGTTGCTGTATTGTTTTGTTGTTAAACATTATTTTGTATGTGTATGTGTATATGTGTGTGTGGATAACTAAAGAGCACAAACATGGTTTTATTTTCGAATTTAATATTATATTTTGTATTTGGATGTCTCTCTCCTCCCCTCTTTCTCTCTTTGTGCACTTATGGCCTAAAGTGTTTGTTTAAAATGCATTGTATTTGTGTATAAAATTGAAATTTCATGTGTGTGTGTGTGTGTGTGTGTGTGTGTGTGTACTACAAATTATAATATTTTTCTCTAAAATTTACTATGGGAAATATAAATATATTTTGACATACTTTATTTATTTAGTTTTTATTTCTCTTGTTTTTTATTATTTTGTTGTTGCTCTTTGGCAATTATTAAAGGCCTAAAAATATATATATATATGTACATATGTATATGTGTGCATATATACATACATACACATACATATTAAATGTGGGTTATTATTTTAAACTAAATTATGTAATTTGCCTCTAACAATTTTGTTATAATTTTTGTTATAATTTTTTTTCTCTCCTTTAAATTTTAGCTTAATTTTTGCATTCAAGTAATAATAATGGCCAAACAAAAATTAAGTTTAATTTCGTTTACGAGTGTTTTTCAGCAGCATAGATTATTTTCATAAATTATATGCCATTCAACTGTTTGTACTCGTAATTTTTAATAATCAATCGCCCTAGGAAAGATAATTTTGTATAGAAAATTTCTGTTTACATTTTGCCATGGCTACCTGGTATAATGCATTAAAAATATAATGATTTTGTTAAAAATTTTAAAAAATTTCTAGTTTCCATTATACTCGTATAAAACAGCTCTTATGCAGTTATAAAAGTTATAAAGTTTTTTAATATTTACTACTAAAATTTGCTAAATTATACAGTGGTGGTCAAAATATTTGCAACTAAAGCAGTATTCTAGCTCTTCAATTATCCATTTCTTTCCGATTTGTTTTTAATCCTTGATTTTTGGTATTTTTATAACCTTGTTGATTGCTTTTTTTGTAATATGAGGAAGAAATCATCTTCTTTTTAAAGACAGCAATGAAAAAGTAATCTGTGAGCAAGAGACTCTAAGTATAGCTGTTCAAAACATTTGCATCTCTCACCTCTTTTACTCTATATGAACTTTTTTTACTTACAAACCTTTAAGAATGACTTCAATTAGATATCCTTTTCAAAATGCAAGTGTCTGGCATTTGTAGTTTATAAAAAAATTCCACATTAGCTATTCAGCTTTTCACGAAATAACATTTAACATAAAAGTAATGCTCGTACATTGAATTTTTGGAAAAATGGCCGACAGCAGATAAAATTCTGAATTAAAATTCAGAATTTTGCATGATTATCGTAGAGGAGTCTCACACAAGCAGATGTCACTAAAGTATTCTATACCAAAATCAAAAATTTTTATCCATACATGCATAAGGTAGTAAGACCTCGTTTAACAACAGTACGCGAAGGCAGAAAATTCTATAATTTGTTTGTGAAATATCATAACGAAATACTAGGAGAAGCAAAAACTGAAACTCATATTAATGTTGGTATTTCAACCATTAAAAGAAGAGCCAGGAAATATGGTCTCAGAAGCTAAAAGGATGCAAAAAACCCCCTGATATCCGAAAGGAACAGAGAACTTGGTCTTAACTTTGCACGAGCACATGCGAATTGGACTCCGACTGTTCGAGGATTAAAAGGATGAATTCGTGTCCGAAGACCGATTGCAAATGTTTTGACCACCACTGTATATAAATATACAATATTTTATATGGCTTAGGACCAATACAAACCAATTTATATTTATAGCATGTTTCCACCATAAAAAATTACTTTTTTCGCTCTCTTAATTACAATTGCTAATCGTAGCGTTTACACGTCATATGCGTGTTTTTATTTGGCAGTCAAGTTCCTGTAAAGGATGCAAATTCTGAATACACAGATTTTTATGGGTCTCGAAATTCATCTTCAACTCAATTGGATATTTAAATCAAATGTATTCTTATTAATTTTAAGAAATTTGTTAAAACTCACATTATCAGCCGCAGAGCTGATGTCGTTTGGCCACCTCGGAGCTGCGATTTGACACCGTTGGACTATTATTTGTGGGATGCCGTCAAAGAAAAATGTTGACGTGTGTTGACGCTTTAAAGGACAATATTCGTGAAGCCATTGGTGAAATACAGCTGCACACAATCGAATATGTGCTTAAAAATTGGACCGATCGTGTAGGCTACTGCATGGCCAGCCGAGGCAGCCATTTGAATGAAATCATTTTCGATCATTAACCGGAAGGCTTGTACTTTGAAATAAAAAAAGAAATTTGAGAAAATATTCAGTAGTTTTTTTATAGCATTTTCAAGAAAATAAAATTTATTTCGCGGACCCTTTATTTAGCCCCAGTTGATGTCTGCACAAATTTTATTTTCTACGGCGAATCCTTCTATTTTTGTCGATTCGCTCTATGGGATCGACGCACTGTGCGGCGGATGCGGCTTTTGATCGTTTCTGACAAATGGTTCTAAATTTTGTCATGCAAAAGTATAATTTAATCAGGTCTGATTTTGTACCACGGCCGTTTTCTTCATAATATACAGTGCAAACGAAATAATTGCAGTGTAACTTTAGTAACCCATAGAACACAAGGCCGCCTTGATACGACGAAGAGAGCAAAATTGCATTATAAAGACTAAAACAATGTAATTTTTTTAACCAACAAAAGTTATGTCTAATGGAAGGAAATAAGGAAAAAAAACCGTGGGTTGGATTTTCACTTACTTTGGATATAATGGGTTATAAGGAAAATAAGTTTTTACTGACAACATTGTTTCCTCAAATAAGTTGCTTCCATTAAAGCTGTAAGACGGTGGCTTATAACTTCGGAAATTGTTAAAATATTAGACAGATTTTTAGCAAAATCTATGGGCTTGGTCCCCCAAAAAGACTCTACTCATACAAAAATACCCTATTCTACTCTCCTCTTAAAAATAGATGATAATTGTCACTAAATTTACATTCATAAATCACAAATGAAATGAGAAGAAACAAATACAAACACACTATACAATCAACCACACGTTATGATCCTACGAAAACTCCCACATTTTTTAAACAAAAATTCTTATTTCCATTATACAGTAACAACGAAAAAAGTGTGCCAGACACAGGATAATAAATTTCATGTAAAAACCACCAGAATAAAATTAAAAACAAAATTGAATAATTTGAATAGTCATTGTAAGAAAAGCAGAAAATTTTTATGAATTTCTTAAGATTTTCCCCTCTACAAAAGGGAACTCCTTCTTATACCATAAGATGAGGAAAAAGTATTTATTATTTTGATGCATTCTTTCTTACCAAAACAAGGCGTCAACTTCTTCTTCGTCTTCTTCTTTATTTCTTTTTCTTATAGCCAGTCATCCGAATATTTATTGAGCCTTTGTGTTTAGCCTAGTAACTGGTGGCAACCACACGTCATGCATCATCATCGTTATAGTCGTTTTGAATAAACAAACATATGCAACATATTCTTGTTGTCATGGCCGACGATGATCGATCATAAGGATCGCCTTTTCCTTACAATTTTCTATTAATGATCCTTATGAGTATTTCATAATTTTATAACAATATTCGTATGAATTGGTTTATTAAAATTTATTTTGTTTTTTCTTTTTTGAGGGAGTCACTTGTGTATTGGGAAAAAGTAGCAAATGTTTAATTCCTTAAAGATCCTTGCAAAACCGGCAGTTATCCGGCTTTGTTATAATGATCTTTAGAAACGAAAATTTGTTTTGCTGGTTGCCCGCACTTTGAGAAGACATTTTTTTAAATTATTTTTTTTTTAATGGAAAATTCAATAGTTTTTTTTATATTAATTGTTTAGCATGATTAGCTAATGATTGAGCAGTTTTTATGGCATTTTATAGAGGAATTCCTTTTTTTCGAACCAGAATCATAAATCATTTGATTTTTTTAAATTTTTTTTGTGGGACATTTGTTTTTTAAACTTTGTGTACTGCTGTTGACATTTGACATCCGTTACGCCGTCATATGGCTGTCAAAGTTTTTTTTTAAGAATTTTTTTATATCACAATATTCAATTAATTATTTAATAATAATTTTCTTAAATGAATTTTTGGCATTTATTGGAATTAATAAAAATACCTGTGAATTCGATTTTAAAAAAAGTAAAGGTTTTGAATTTCGCATGATAATCGTCTCGAAATTATGTTTATTCACAGCTTGAGTTATTAACATTGTGGTTTTGGACGTATTTTATATAAGAAATCTAATTTGCATACGGTAGCGCTATACTTTGACCAACAAAAAAATAAAGTGCGTTCAGTGAAACCCTATGTACCCCACATTCACGCAATATGTGTTCCGGTGTCTCGGATCCCTGTGAGCCTAGTGTACAAACATTCACATCTGTGATCGCCATCCTCTTCAGATGCGTTTTAAGTCTACAGTCGGCTGTAAGAAACTCTATTAGGGGTTTTAAGTTCGACCTGCCATATTTAAGAATCTCAGAGCGACGCCCAAATTGCGGACTGATTGCCAGTGTTTCCAGCATCTGTCAATTTCCAAATCCTTGGTGAGATCAACGATGCTAGTAAGTGCTGCTGCACAGCAAGGTTACGAACCGATATAGAGTATCGTGGAACCCTTTCTGGCCAATACAGCCGCTATATCATTACCAAGTACGAAAGCTTTTGTAACTTATCGTAGCAATATTTCAACTGGCTAGATGTCATACGATTCGAACCAAGTGACCTTAAGACAGCTTGGCTATCAGAGAATATATTAATGGTCTTACCCTTGACCTGACATTCTTACCCTTGACAGCATTCGGCAAATTAATATTAATGCATTTTACAATTGTGATAGTAATTTAAGAGTCTCTCACTCAGGCCACTTTGCACTGTATTTTCCCACTTGTTTTCTCTTTACTTTTCTTTGTTTATTTTTTGCTTATTTTTTGCCTATGCGTGTGACCACGAACATGTGAAAATAGAAGAGAAGAGCAGCTCTTTGCCGAAATCTGCTGTACATATAACAATTGTCATTTTCTCAGCCTGGAAGACACTCAGCGATCTTACCAGTGGGATCGACAAGTTTCGTTTGGGTCCATGAACACCAGCTCCAACACAGTCCCTCATTTTGGAGTCATCGATATACCGGTTTAGACCAAACGATCTTGTTGTTTAGTTATTTCTAAACAAAATTAAAATTAAAAGCTATTCCTACATAAAGGTCAGCTTTCTTATAAAACATAGAGATTTTGTTCAAATACCCACACTTTTCTTTGTTAGAGAATAACTCCTAATGAGTGAAGATTTTTGTGAGTACCAATAGAGGAAATAAGCCTGTATGTCTCGACTGCATCCATCATCTTAATGCTGAACCAACTTATAAACTATACTTCTCCAGTTCATCACATCAAGTATCGATAAAAATTAGACTTGGTCATCACCTTGCTAGTGGCTTTTCTGGCTTATTAACAAATACCTTCCTTATAAACTACCTCATTTTCTAATAGTAACGATAATAAATAGGATATACGAGAGAGAGGTTGTTACCTTGTCTGAGACTTTGTTTGGTTCTTTTCCGGCTCATATTGTATTTGATGTTGTATTTGGGGCAGTCATTCTGTATAGCCGGATATCGAACTCAAACAAATAATTTACTACGATTTGTAGGAATAATTTCGGTACGCATAGTATAGAGAATTCCACTATATAGAATGATGAGGCTTCAATTATTTCGCATGTTTTATTTCAACTATTCAGTTTGCAAGAACTGGAAGATGAATTTGTCCAGCTTTTTGCTCCCGAATTTAAAATAAAGAGTTTAATCGGGAAATCCTTTGCGCCTGCAACACTCTCTTTATCTGTCACCAGGTTCTTGTTCCCATCTCACTCAGTAACGAAGGCATCCTTTTACTATCTTTCTGGTAGAATCTCTAACAAGAAATAATAATAATTTGGGATTATAAGCTTTTGGAATAGTGTATGAGCGCAAGATGTTAACCAATAAACCCGGGGTCTGTTCTACACAAGACATCAGAGTTGCATTCACACATCGTTGCAACCTAAGTGTTCTGGTCATAGAATATTCGTCTTCATGTAACAGACTACTTAAGGTTGTTAGGTGCGGGATCTATTCTTCATGACGACGTAGTCTCATTCTATTCCGAGGAAGTGACAGGCCTAGAATCGGATTTTTACTCTGATAAACTTGGTTTTTCGGTCTCTCTCTTAGACTGCCCGGTGACTTCTCTGTCTTCCAGTGTATTCAGGAATAAGTTTCTTGCTCTCAGTTTCAACGTAATTAAAATGATGTCACCTCAGCTGCATTCGCTCAATGGCTTAAACTTTTCGTACTGATGTCATAGGCAAACTAGGCGGCCATCTACGGGTGTGACTTTGCTCAGGGTGACATTTATATTCATTCGAAAGCGCTATCGAAATTGATAGATGAGTGGGCGTTGAATAGATGTTCTAATATTACCACTTACAGTATGTCCAGGATGCTCTGGCATTGTCTGTCAGTGAAAAGGACCGCGACTCTTCTGACTTTTGAGAGGGAATCGATTAAGCTTCTTGTGGGTATAATTACTGGGCACTGAGTCTGAACTCATATGGTACTCACGATATAGCAGTTGTAGGAGGTGTCAGGATGAGGAGGAGGAATGATCGATAACACATGAGCTGAAAAGTCTTGGGCCTAATACATAGATGGCGCTAACATTTAAAAGACTGCTACAATTTCATGATATTTTATTAATTAGTTTGTGAGTTATTGTGCTAAGAGTGATGCCACTTTAGGTATTTTCAGAGAATGTATCAAAAACAATTTCGCGTTTTAATTCCATACTGGCTCGTGATAGGAAAAATACCATTCAGGCGAGCAATGGCTTGAAAAGTGTTATGAGGACTCAGTTGCATGAGAAACAACAATAAAAACGATTGATAATCCACAACATAATTTTGACTGATCGAAAAGTGAAGTTGCATGAGTTAGTTGCCATCTTAAAGATTTCAAAAGAACGTGTTGGCTTTATATTATATGAGCATTAGAAAGCTCTGTTCAAAGTGGATGCCGCGTTTGTTGACTGTCGACCAAAAATAAGAACGTGTTGATGATTCTGAAATAATGGCAAAACTACATGAATTGAACTTCGAATTGCTGCCGCATCCATTGTATTCGCCAGATTTGGCTCCCAGACACTACTGGCTGTTGGCAGAGCTCAAAAAAAAAATTCTCACCAGTAAGAAAATTCGCATGAATGAAGAGGTTATCGCTGAAACTAAGACCTATATTGACGCAAAAGATAAATCGTTCTACAAAAGTGGTATAGAAATGTTACAGTTGCGCTGGAATGATTGCATTGCTCTTGATGGATATAAATCGTTCTACGAAAGTGGTATTGATTTGTTAAAGTTGCGCTGTAATGATTGCATTGCTCTTGGTGGCTACGTTGATGAATAAAGCTAATTTTGAACAAAATTTGGAATAGAATTTTGAACAAAATGTCTCTCTTCACGTCTCTTCCATTATTTGAACTGTCTCAAGAATACATTATTGACTAATCTGATCTATTTTTTCAGGGGAGCCAGTTGGATATTGGAAGGCCATGTGATTTGCACATTCAGGTTTAAGACAGGCTTGAATTAATCTGCCTCATTTTTGACTTTGGGTCCTTGATGAGTTGTTGGCTTGTTTTTTGAAGGTATCACAATGGGCCATAGGGCCTCCGAGTGAACTCGTTAGCGGAGAGCAGCCTTTGTGTGCTAACTTGGTCATAACACCTTTAATAGGCTAAGTTAGCGAGCAGATAATAGATTAAAAGACTCAATGAATAGAAGATTGGTGGTAGTCTGACTGAAAGCCAACAAGGTTTGCTTAATACCGTTATCACTTTTACTGTATTTCCCAATCATACATATTAACCGCAATTATCTTATTAAAAAATAAACAAAATAAAATTGAATACGAATTTATCTTCAACTAAGAATCTTGATCTTTTCAATTAAAAATCTTTTTTTCCGCTTTATTTCTCCCTCTCTTTCTATCCCTGTCTGTGGCATGCGACCTATAGTTGAAGATCATAAAAATCTTTTTCAAGCAAAGGTCAAAGAAAGTGAGACTTTCTGTGACCGCCAGTCTAACCATATAACGAAACATGATGATGGAATTTGATGATCTAACATTAAAAGATCGCCACCCTTGGCATTGTTCTGTTGTACTTACTTACACTCCTTGGCAAAGATATTTTGGCAGACGTTCAGACATCAGCAAGATGTTTATCAGTTTTAAAGAAAAATAACAACAAAAAAACAAGAACAAAAACAAAAACAATTTTTTTTGTCTATTTTCTTACAAAGTGACCCCTTATGTTTGAAGAAAAAACAAAAGAAAAAAATTCTTTTTTTATTGTTTTGAGGGAACTGTTTTTCAGCGCTTATCTCAGCTTGTGGATTGTTGATCTGTGGAAAAAAGTGTAGTATTGTTGGAATTTTTTTTTATAAAAACTGGCCAATTCTTGTGACCATTAAAAAATATGTACACACGCTGAGCCAGAGCCACACTTTAAAATCCAATAGCATTTTTGTTTCTTCATTTCTTTTTTTTTTTTTTGTTAAAAATCTTAGAAATACAATAGAAAACAAAAATTTGTTTTGTGTTTTTGGTTAAATTTCATTTGGTAAGATGTTTTACTTTTTGTTTTACAATTTGTGTTTTTTTCTCTTAATATTTTTGGCTAAAAGAGCATTAATTATTTCCTTTTGGTTGGTGGCAATTTTTTTTTTTATTTTTTGTTTTTATGAAATCCTTGCAAAAAACCATCTGTACTTGTTGAATTATTTTTTACTTTTTTTCACCTTTAACTCTACTATTCTAATTTTTGTTAATTTTCTTAAAAATAATATTTCTTTTGATTTTTTTGTTTTTTTTTTATAATGGCCACCCTCATTTTGCAGTTTCTTTTTAATTTAAAGACAATAAAAAACGGAAATGAATTAATCGTTTTATGTGGAAAAAATATCAGACAATAAATGGAAAATTATATTCGAACATTTCAATTTGCAGAGATGACTTGGCAAAATGGCAAAAACCAATTGAGAGCAATGGAATTATAACGAAATGGTTATTAAAGAAAACAAACGCCAGTAGTTGGTTTTTTTCTATACAAATGAGGTTAATAAATCAAATCTATTAAAAAAGGCATAAACTAATTTGTTAATCTTTATAAGGATAAATATTTTTTAGTTTGAATTATAGCGGAGTGGTTAAAGAACTTATTGTTTTTTATAGTGCAACAGACCTGAAATTCTTGTGAGTATCGAGTACATGGCCCCTAAATAGATCCATGTTAATCTAATGGGTCCGACATCTAACGTTTTTTTTCAACTAGTGCTTATTTCATGAATGGTAACACTTAACTCATATCGGATTTGACAGATAATTAGTTTTATTCTTCAGCTGAACCAATATGTTTGCGTATACGCTTCGCTAAGTGTGCCTGTGATCGACTTACAGAAGATGCCGATTTTGCCAAAAAAATCATTTTTTCAGATGAAACTCATTTTGATCTTGGCGGCTATGTAAACAAGCAAAATTGTCGCATTTGGGGCATAGAAAACCCGCACGCATACATTGAAAAGCCGATACACCCAAGACAAGTCACTGTTTGGTGCTGATTTTGGTCCAGAGGCATAATTGGGCCATTTTTCTTCGAAAATGAACAAGGAGTGGCTGTTACAGTCAATGGCAATCGTTATCGGGCCATGTTGAATAAATTTGTGTTCACAAAAATTGATAAGGAGGATATTAGCAGCATTTGGTTTCAACAGGAATGCACTACGTGCGACGCAGCCGAAGCTACACTCGATGTTTTGCGCCCTGTTTTTGAAGATCGCATTTTCAGCCGCAGAGCTGATGTCGTTTGGCCACCTCGGGGCTGCGATTTGACACCGTTGGACTATTATTTGTGGGGTGCTGTCAAAGATAAGTATTACTCCAACAAGCCAGAGACAATTGACGCTTTAAAGGACAATATTGAAGCCATTGGTGAAATACAGCTGCACACAATCGATAATGTGTTTAAAAATTGGACCGATCGTGTAGGCTACTGCATGGCCAGCCGAGGCAGCCATTTGAATAAAATTATTTTCCATTATTAACCGGAAGGATTGTACTTTCAAATAAAAAAAGAAATTTGAGAAAATATTCAGTAGTTTTTTTATAGCATTTAAAAAAAAAAAAAAAAATTATTTGGCGGACCCTTTATATTTTTCTGATATGCAGGCGGTGTAAAATCTTTTAAAGATATTATTAGCCCGTACTGTAGAAGTATTTTCTATACTAGGGAGTTCGACCGGTTATTATTCGACCGGTTTTAACTGGTATTTTTGGTTTTGTCGAATACGGTTTTCTTAAAATGTTCATTTTTTGAATACCGAATAAACCGGTTAATTTAACACGAATAAGCGGTTGATTTAAACAAGTATGATTTTTATACGTTTGTTTTTTTATTAAAATATGCTCATCGTAAATACGACTCATAAAGAACATGAAAACCAAGGTAGATCGAAAAAGATATGCACTTTCGGACAAAAATACCTTTTCTAATCTTCTGTAAATAAATATTGGTTTTTATATATGGAGAATGATCAACTGGACTTGTTGAAAGCTCACAAATCCACAAACCCACAAACGCCGGCTCCGAGTATATAAGTTAGTGAAGTTTTTCACAGCGTAAATACGCGTAACCAGTTGCTAGTAATGTTGTGAGGTAATATCGCTGTTGAAAATTGTCAGTTGGTGTGGCCTGGGATTGAACCGACGACATCTTGGTTGGAAGGTGGATTCTTACCTAACATGCCACAGAGACACACAAACTATTAAATATGTGGTGCATAAATTTACATACAGTGCTGCTCGAAATCTTAGCAAATTTTCTTGTCGAGGCAAATTAAGGACACGTATATTACTAATAGATTTATTCAAAGTAAAACATTTAATTTTTTATCTTGAGCACCTAAAATATAACTATAAAAACAAACTTTTAATTCCATTCTCTACCAAGTAATACAACAAAAACGCAATTAGCTCCTTGAGTAGCTGTTCGAAACTTAAGCTTTTTCTGTACTTTGTGTAATAAACTTTGTTTTTTATGGCCTCCGCACACCGTTTTGGCATAGTTTTTATGAGATTTGTTAGAATTATTGTTAGTATTGATTGCCGCTTTTAAGCTCTCCATCAGCTTCTGCTTATTTTTAAAGCGACGTGGTCCAGCTCTGCGCTTCAAGAAATATGAACAATTTGATTTAAATAAAAGAACCGCTTAACCGGTTATTTGAATTATTATTAACCGAATTTTTTTCGAATTTTTCGAAAACCGGTTTTTGAAAAAGTCGAATAATCTATCTCACTAGTAAATACTCATAACCAGTTGTTAGTAATGTTGTGAGGTGACGCCGCTGTTGAAAATTGTTAGATGGTGTGGCCTGGGATTGAACCGAGAGTTTCTTGGTTGGTAGGCGGATGTCTTAACTTTAAATAATCCCAATTTACCACCCCGGTCACCCTTGATCCCAATAAACGTTCGGTTGGCCAGGCAGGAAACAACACTTATTTCACAACCACCTCAAGTTTGGAAAGCTTTAGGGCAAATGAAGAATAACAAATCCACAGAAAGTGACAATATATCGGCCGAAATGCTAAAGACCTGTCCCAAAACCACCACTCATCTATTATTCCTGCTGTTCTCGAAAGTATGGGAGACCGAGGAAATGCCCAATGAATGGTTGGAAAAAGGACGATCGAAGTCAATGCAAAAATTACAGAGGTATCATGTTGTTGCCAATTCCATCAAAGATATTCACTAGGAAGACAGCAAGCTGGGTTTCGTCTCAACTGCTCTTGTGTTGACCACATAAACAGATTGAGAATAAACATCGGGCAGTCAGTCGAATGGAATTATAAAGCCACAATACGACAGTTTTAGCTACAGAGTTCTCTACAATGGTAAACTATCAAACAAATTTAACACCATCTCTGGAGTACGTCAAGGTTGTCCAATGTCGGCTTTATTATTTCTGATAGTTCTGAATGATGTTCTAATGCGGGTTATTGATAAAGCTGAAAACCGTGAAATCCAATGGAACTTACAACATCACCTTGAAGATCTTACATATGCCGGTGGCATAGGTTAGGTTAGGTTAAGTAAGGTGGTAGACCCCCATTGTGCTGCCAACCCCCATGCATTAATGCCAACCCGGGTATCAAACAATTTCCATAGGAAACTATTTAGCTGCCAAATTAAATCTCGCAATTGAGAATTCAGTCAAAGATGACAAAAAGTAAGAGTTCAAGAACCTTCGCTGCCGATGACATACTTATGTCTATTATTATCAAGACACGGCAATAAGAATCGCGATCAACTCCACGAGGACGAAAGTTCTGAAAATGAATTCGCTCGCCCCTGACGGCAATTTTAGAGTGACGATATAATAGAAAATGTTAACTATTTCAGCTACCCTGGTAATGTAATCTCGTCAGATGGCGACGCTTCCAGTGATATAGTGAGTAGAATATCTACGGCACAAGGTGCCTTTTCACAGCTCTGGAAAACTTCGAGATCATCCTCTATATCAACCGGTACGAAAATTCAATTTTTTAACTCCAATATAAAACCGGTTCTGCCGTACGGTTGCGAAATGTGTCTGACGACAAAGACAATATGTACAAAACTCCAAGATTTTATCAACAGGAGTATGAGAAAGATCCTCGAGATCTGGTGACCAAATATAGTAGCAAACGCGGAATTGTAGGCCAAATGCAAACAAATCCCCATACATCTGGAAACCAAAGAGAGAGGGTGGAATTGGATTCGGCACGCTGTACGACAACAACAACCAAGAATTGCAGACTAGCCTTTAATTAGAACCCACAAGGCACCAGAGCACGATGTTGTCCGAAACACTAATGGAAGCGTACAATAGAGAAGGATATACAACAACTAGCGTATTCTTTCAACGAGGTGAACAGCATACCGAAGAACTGAATTAAATGGCGAAAGTTTGTTGAGACCCTATGCTCCACTGAAAGCCGAAGGCCGTGCTGCTGTTAGGCAAAGTTTGATCGTGTAATATGTTCTTTAAAGTGATTGCACAGTTGCTTTTTTGCAGAAATATTTATGCTATATTTGAAGTCCTTATAATATTTGTCAATTTGTGTTTATGTTAGATTTTTTAATTAAAAGTCTATTTAATAAGCAAACGACCTCGCCTTTTTCATTAACGAGGATGTCCGCTAGACCAGTAACATATATCATTAAAAGAGAGCGGTGTTGCATTGAAATTGAATTGTGCTAGAAATTTACAAAATTAAAGGACTCCCAACGTCCATCGTAATTTAAATATTATATTGATATTATTACGTTTTAACCTTGTTAAGATGTTTGAGTTCTTTTAAATTGCATGTAATAAAATAAATGCAGGGAATTTAATGCTTTACTGTATATAGTCGTTTATTTAACTTCCACTTTATACAATTATAACTATACGATAACTTGCACTTTATACAATTATAACTATACGGTAACCAGCTTATCTGCTTTATAAACCAATTTACTCAATAATTAATTATTAGTACACTTATTCTTACATTATCACTGCTAAACTATAACTGAAATACTAGGGAGATCGGACGGTTATTATTCGATCGGTTTTAAACGGTTTTTTTGGTTTGTCGAATACGGTTTTTTCAAATCTTCATTTTTCGAATACCGAATAAACCGGTTAATTTAACACGAATAAGCGGTTGATTTATACACCAATTTACTCAATAATTAATTCTTAGTACACTTATTCTTACACTATCACTGCTAAACTATAACTGACTTATGTAGGCAAAGCAGCATTCCTTATATATCTGACAGCCATCAGTTTCAAATGTTCTTGTATGTACTACAACCTTCTATTCATGTCCATTAATTTAAATTGGCAGATCATAATACACAGAAATTAAATTGGTAGCACTGTTAATAACACAAATAATTACGGCATTGATAGAGTGTTACGTTGACAGCCTTGACACAAACCAATAGACTAAAATCACATAATAAATTTTTAGAGCATCAAATGTGATATTGTTGGTGTATTTTTTCGTTGGGTATTTTTATTTTTGTGACAATATTTTTAATTTGCAAATTAATAATTAATAATTTTAAGTACTTACCCAAGGCGAATTGCGATAACAAAAAAAATTAATTCGCCTTGTACTTACCTTTTTTACATTTTCATTTCATTGTTTAAAAAAAAGAATTTATCATATCTTTTTATATATATTTTTGAAATTGATTTTATATATATATTTTTTGTTCATTAAACGTTAAAAGTTTATTTACTTTACATTGTTTTATATTTCTTTTATTGTTTCTTTTTTATATAAAACATCTAAAATTTAAACTTAATTTAAAAACGTATTTGTTTTCACTTTTTTTTATGCATATGTAAGTATATAAAAAAATTCTACTTAAAACTTTAAATTACTTAAAAATAATTTATTTTAATATATATTTTTATTAAAAAAAAATATGTTTTTTTAATCAACGGTTGTAGTTTTTACTTAAAGATTTTTTAGTCCAAATATAAAAAGAATTTTCTTTTGCTTTTCAAAATATTTTATTTTTAAATAATTTTTATATAAATTTGATTTTTTTTGTTTGTTTTTAATTATTAAAACTTTTTATTAAAATTTAATTTTGTACTTTGTTAATTTTTGTTCTTTTTTTTCGAAAAATTATTATAATATTGTCGTGAATTTCGTGTTGCTCTAATGAGACTTTAAATACTATATTTTAAAAATAATGATTAAAAAGATGAGAAAATTAATGAAAATTTAATTAAATTAAAATTTATAAAAATTATCGTTTGTAAATTTTGCTTAGTTATTTGCTCACATTAGTTCAGTTATTAAAGGAACCTCTTCATTTGTTTAGGAACTGAGATCTATTTTTAACATTTTAATAAGTAAATAGTAAAATGTTTCAAAATTTTATATAAATTTAAATCTTATAAATATAAATTTAGGGATTAAAGAGAACACGAAGAATAAGTTAACTTTTCATTTTATTTACATACTTTTTAAAAGCATGTATTCCATTAACCGGAATTCTCCCAATTTATGAAATAAAAAATAATACAAATATACTGAACTCGAACACTTTTCGCCACAACTTTGAACTAAACTTTTAATAAAAATAAAATCAATATCTAAGACATCTGTTACGATTTCATTTGTTTCTAACAGGTAGTTACCGTTGTAATATAGTTGCGATAGTTTATTAATTCAGTCGTTTATATTTTACTTCACAATTTCAAGTGCTATCTGTCTTGTAGGAACGGCAGCATAGCTTTAAAAATTCTATGCAGCCAAGTTTTGGCTACAGAAACGCTTCGTCCCAAGATCCATTGACGTAGTTATATAAACCTTTAGTAATATACTGAATGTCTATGGATGAGTTAAATTGGAAATTCGAATTTCTAAGGTATAAATGCTCTAAATCTGACTCCAGCCTTTTAGCAGTTAAAGCTATACATAGACTAGAGATAAATAAAGAGTCAGACTCAATTATTTGCAAGTAACCATGGTACCATTGTAAAACAGAGAAGTATAAAGAGGGCAATTAGTAATAATGTATGCCGCTGTTGTATGGTAGGTCAGACATTCGTCTACCAACCAGAAGATCCTTGGTTCAATACCCGGCCAGACTATCTGAACAAAGGAAAAGTTTTTCAACAGCGGTATCACCTCATGACATTAGCTAGTAACTGGTTGTGAGTATTACTACTATTGATAAACGTCATTAAAGCATTAGAGATTGTATATTGGGTATACAAGCTAATAATCATGCCTTTTTTACTTGAAAAATGCATTTATTATAATAACAATATGAATTGATACATTATTCAAAGTATTGTCCCATGTTAGCCACTACTTTTTTCTATCTTTCTGGTAGCATATGGATGCCGTGCCGAAAGAACTGCTCCGGTTTTGAGGTAAAGAATGAATCAAGCCAATCTCTGATACGCTATTCTGAAGTGAAGAGTATTCCAGTTGGCATTCTGCATCGATCGCAACAAATGGTGGTCGGAAGAGGCCAGGACTATGAATCAAGCCAATTTCTGATACGCTGCTCTGAAGGGAAGAGTATTCCAGTAGGCATTCTGCATCGATCGCAACAAATGGTGGTCGGAAGAGGCCAGGACTATGAATCAAGCCAATTTCTGATACGCTGCTCTGAAGTGAAGAGTATTCCAGTAGGCATTCTGCATCGATCGAAACAAATGGTGGTCAGATGAGGCCAGGACTATGAGAAGGGTGAGCCAAAACTTCCCATCCGCTGTTTTCCAAATAGTTTTTGACCGGTCTTGCAACATGCAGCCGAGCGTTGTCATTAGAGAAGCTTATGGCCTCGTGTCTGGTCAAGTATTGTGGTCATTTTTCGTTGATTGCTCTCTTCAAACGAATCAATTGTGTTCGGCACAGATCCTATGTGATCGTCTGACCCGATTTCAAGAGCTCATAATATTCGTCTTCGGCGTTGATTTGGCTGGTTAGCTGGGCTTTACATATGATTTCTTGCGCTTGGGGTTATCGTAATGTATCCATTTTTCATCGTCAGTAACAATACGATGTAAAAATGACTTCTTTTTGTAGCGTTCAAGCAGAATTTCCGACATGCAAAATCGCCTTTCAACGCCTCTTGGCTTCAATTCATATGGGACCCAATTTCCTTACTTTTGAATGAATTTCAAAGCTTTTAAACAAAAATTTTCGTCGAGTAATGCTTCCAACTCCTCATCTTCAAACTTTTTCGACTGACTAGGCCTATATTTGTCTTCTGCACAAACCATCGTTCACAAGTTTTTTGAGTTGGTGTATGTTGACCGTAAGTTCCTAGCAAAAATCGATAACTTTCAGCAGCTGTTTTCTTCAAATGGAAGAAGTTTTTCAGACTTCCTGGCAAAACATCATTTTTAGGCACAAAATTCGACGTTATTATAGCGATTGAAAAAATGTGTGTTTACATTTTGGCGTCTATCGAATACTGAATTATAATGACAGATATTTACCCTCCAAAGTACCATATTTGTTACTATTGACACAAACCATATGTGATAGTTATGCCATAATTTGTCCAAATTGACATTATTAACTTGTACACCCAATATATAGAGTGGAGTAATAGGTCCAATTAGGGTAATATTCACAGCACAGAAAAAATGAATGAGTAAAGAAGTGCAGTGCAGCAAGAGATGTGAGCTTTATCCAACTAACTATAAAGGAGTTTATTCTTTTCCTCTTGGGAGCATAAGGATTCCACAAACTATCTTTATCTAACACGGTTCACTGCTGCTGTTTTTTCTCTTTTCTCTGTAAAATTATTTTGTCTAAGTTCCTGTATAATTGTGCATCTCCAGTTAATTCTTGGTCGACTGCAATTTTTTGAGCTTTGAGGATTTTACCAGAGCAACATTCTGGTGATACTGTCAAGAATTTTCCGGATGGTGTTACCGATTCACCTTTATTTTCCTCTTCCTATTCGCTTTAGTATGAGTTTTTCATTGGTCTTGTTCCACAATTCTATGCTACTTATGGTGTTAGGCCAAAATATAATTCTGTGGTACCTAGAGCTTTTGAATGATGTTACTCGATACAATCCCGATTTTACACCATACAACAGAATTGATTCAACAAATGTATTGAATATTTTGGACTTAGTTCGTCCGGATATATATGAGTTTCTCCATATTGAATCAGGCGTCAGAACGCCACTTTCGCATCATTGTCTAAGTCTAGGGTCTACGTCACCATTTGTAGTCGTTGTAAAGCGTTGTCCAACCATAATGCACGATGTTAATTTAAGTCACACCTTAATGTCAAGTTTTTTGTCCAACTTAACTTAACATTTCTTTTTTTCAGTGTATGACAAACTCAACGAGAGATACACAATTGAGCAGCGCGTTAAGATTCTTGAAACCTTTTACAAAAGCCCTACTATTAAGGAGGTCCAGCTATTAGGCACATCGATGTGTAAAAAGTTATGTTTTAGTGTATTTAATTACAATTTCTTTGTAAGTTTGTCTGTTTGTCCATCAATCACGCGTAATCGACTGATCCAATTTTGTTGAAATTTGGAACACAGTTAGGTCTAGCTAACGAAAGTATAAAAGAGTATACATTTTTTCAAAGCTAGACCTCGGAGACGTGAAAATCGGGGCAAAACTAGTGACTTTTCTTCTGAAATGACACATATTTTTCTTTTTTAAAGCAAAGTTTTATGTTTGCTAACATTCAAGTACATTTTAATACCTTGGGAACTATAATATATGGAGTCTTCAAGCTTTCCTTATGCTATTCCATTATCACAAAAAATTAACTCCACAGGAAGAGTGGACGTAGCACCTTCCATAGAAAATAATATTTATTATCGTACATCTCAATAAATATATCAGCGGGAAACGTCAGAAGTTGTCTTAACACAGTACAATCTCGAAAAAGTTAACTCGCATAAAAGTTAAACTCTCGGATAAGTTAAGAGTATTCAGCATTAACCTGATTTTCCAAAAACTTAATCTTTCAGCTAACTTTTCTGAGCGTGTAATATTTTTAACCACAATTTTTACGGTCATAAATGTGGCAATTTTGATACTTTTAAAATATCTCATTGGTAACGCTGAACTTTAATTTTGTTTGTTAAATTATGGTATACCCCGAACTTCATTTTTATCTTGACCTGCAAGAAACGTATGATCAACTTTAACAAACAACATTAGTTAAGTCATTAGCGTTGAGTTTGTGACTTGTGTATTGTTTATTTAAAAAATATCAAAGAGCCGAAAACAAACGGATTGTTCTAGGTGTTCTAGAAAAGCGATTGGCGTTAGATCATGGTGTATCTGAAACAGCCATCCCAGAAATAAAGAAAACAATGTCATTAAAACTTAGTCTGTGTCGAACACATGTGAAAAAGCACCCAACAAAATACTACACAAGCTGAAATACCACCTGGATCAACCTACCTTTGTTAAGTTGGTGCATTTGTTGTTGATATTCCCGCTAAATCTTAACGTTTTAACTTGACACTTGTACATAAATCTCTGTGTGTCGGTGAATTTTTAAGTGATTTTCATCAAAAGGATGAGACGAGACATGGGTTTATGAGTACGACACGCAATCCTGACATCAGGCCAGCAAATGGCGTTCACCAAACGAGTCTAGACCAAAAAAAATCACGTCGGTTTTCGTGGCTTACAACGGTGTAGTGCATCATGAATTTTTGCCAGAAGGCCAGACAGTAAACAAAGAGTATAATTTAGATGTTATGAGACCCTTGCGTGAAACAATTTGCCGAAAGAGACCAGAATTGTGACCATTGTAGTGTTTTTCAAGCAGAGGCGGCTGCTATTTGTGAGGTTGCTGACCTACTAAGGGATAGTGTCACAACGATCCGGAAGGTCTGTATTATACCAGGGTTGGCAATAGTTTACGTATGGGGAGAATTTATTAAACTCTTTTCTCCACCTCTGAGTCAATTTCCGAACTACGTCTTAGAAAAACTTTTCGGCTTTTGAGGCCGAAGAATGTTGGATTTCCTCAAAAGAAGTGATTCGGTGACATGTCAAAAGATATTGTATTCGTAGAAATAGGCAATAACCAAAAGAAACAATGTTCGAATAATACGGCAGGATCATTTCTAACAATTGCTGGGCAACATTTGCGATGTGTCATACAAAAGAATAACTTAATCCTGTCTGTCTTTATATTCCAGCCGTTTTTCTCACAATGCACGGTTTAAACATAGCAAATGCAGCCTGCTCCGAGTCTGCATTACAAATACTAAAACAACGTAATTGTACTAACTAACAAAAAATATCGAATTGAACGAAATTTGAAAGCAGTTATAAAACCCAAAAAAAAACCATGAAAAAAACCAATAAAACCAAGTGGAATGGGTTTTTTTAAAAACAACACGGGTTTTTGCCAACCATGATTTATAATTGACAGTCAGTCTGCTATTAGCTCCCTAGGAGCTATGTATACTAAGTCTTTGCTAGTGAGAAAATGTCATTCATTATGAGTAGAGATGTGTCAGTACTTTGATATCAATCTCATCTGGTTTGCGGGTCATAGCGATATTCCAGGAAACTGTGTAGCGGGTGAGCTGGTAGACTAAGATTCTTTCGGCGGCGGAGGGATTTGGTATACCGATCTATTCCTGTCGTCTACGTATAGAACAATGGGCCGATGGTGTGTGCATTTGATGAGAGGTGGAGGCGAGCTTCAACTTGTAGACAGACAAGAAGAGGTCTAGGCAACTGCTAAGGTTGCCGACCTCTTGTTTAGTGGGACTTGGCCAGAGGGACTCTGTTGTATGAAGACGTTGTTTAAAGGAAGTGGTAGGCTACGGAACATCTGCTCTTAGAATGTCCGACATTGGTAAAGGATATTCGGTGGGTATTTTGTTGGCATTAGGATTCTACTGGAGTCTCCTGTATGGCTGATTAGAAAATTTATTTAAGGGGGCGAACTGGTCAGAAAACTGATCAGGCTGTTAGAGGGAAGTGAATGGGTATTACAATGAACATTTATCTAGCGACCCCTTTTAACCTAACCTGACCTAACCTACTGTTTGGCCATATTCACCAGTTTTTTTCCGCCCATCTTGCTGAAGTTTGTTTGTTCTCTTCCAACTTTTGTTTGTGCAACTCTTTGCATGGTAATTGCTTTTTAGGAGTTTGTTTTAATTTTAATTTAAAACACATTGACACGTCAACATGGCAGCCGGCCAGCTATACAATATTGTATGCTATCGCCAAGAGATCACTTTAGTACTTAGATATTAGATAAGGAATTCTTCTTTGTCGCGCTATTTTGGACGTCTTTTAGGTGTATGAGAACAAAAAGAGGATTAATGCAAAAACCAAAAAATTGTGGCTGCATATGTATAATAGAGCAAAGACTAGTATTGATTAGTCAGATCAAATGAGCGCATATAACAGTCCCTTGGAAGTGTCAGCAGAAAAAATATCAGTCACCGCATTTCGCAGACAATTGACGAATGAACTCACTCGTAGACTAGACGAGGAAACGAACGTAAAAAAATTATTCATAAATTATATAAAGTCCGAAGATAATGTTCGAAGTGTTATGATAACAATTCATTTCATATTTGGACAAAAGACAGCTACAAATATTAGGTCTGTTTCGTTACTCTATATGGGATCCCGCGGGATCTCGAACTTACCGGAAAGCGTTCTCGTACGCAAAAATTGGGTAACTGAGAGAGATCCGTATTTTTTCTTCGGGATAGTTTGTGCAGGTAAACAACAGTCAGCTGTTTAACAAATAAACAATAATAAAGCAAAAAGCAATTTTTACATTTTGTAAAAAAAAATCGAAAAGTTGAATTAAAAAAGGTTTAAAAACTTGGTGCGAACAACTAAATTTTAATTCTGGTTCATTGTTTATTTAAAAAACTGTTCTTTTTCTGTTTAATTATCACGCATAAGTCAAATTTACGGTGCAAGCTGTGTTCACAAAAGAGTTTTGAAAGCCTTTAAATAATATGTATAAACAAGTTTTGTTTTATTTTAATTAAGCGAAATAATGTAAACACCGAATAAATGTATTTTGTGCCAGTTTTTATGTTCACTAAATTGTCAAAAAGTTTACGTTTATTTTTATGGTAAAATTTGTGGATTTTTGCCTTTTACTCTCATTTTACAGAACTTTACCCAAAAAGTAAAGGAACAGACCTATTACCGTTTTACGTATTGTAATATGTGAAAAGATAAGCCGGTCCTCAGGGGCCGGTGCCGGCCATATGGAAAGTTCGCTGCTGGTTCTAACGTGTTAATTATGATAATTTTTGTGTAAACATTTTACTTTTTTATAAAAAATATTCACAAATTTTTTTCTTTATTTATGTTTGTTCACATTCAACGTAAAATGATAGATGGCTTGTAAAAAGGCAACATGGGAGAGAATCATGGGAGATTCAAAATAGCAATTTTCCTTCGATAAAAATTTCCCATGTTATTCATGATAGGGGTGATTGTTTTTTTCTTTCTCTATTACATTTTTAAAAACGCTTAGGGAAGTTAATAGTTCGAAAAAGTAGATTACCCTTGGAAGACTTCGGTTAACTTTGTCGAGATTCAACTGTATTTTCTTTATAAAAAACCGGATAGGATCGAGAAACATACACATAAATACATATGTAGAAGTATGTATGGTCTTGCGTGCAACACTGGATAAGTAAAGCTTAGTCTATATTTAAAAATAAAACTTTAAAAATTAATTTTTAAAATAAACAAATATTGTTTATTCACTTTCCACTTTATATTTTAAATTAAATTTTTTTTAATTAAAATACAATTGCGAGTACATATGTATTTTTATTATAAAAAAAAAGATTATTAAAACAAATTTAATTTAGAAAATTATAATTATTTTTGACATAAAATCAATCAATCAATCAAATTAAGATTAAAAACCTTTTTGGCATTTCTTCTTTTCTTTTTTTATCTTTGAGAAAAGAAATTTTGACAATTAAAACTTAAAAAGAAATTACAAAATTAAAATTTCTAAACTAGACGATTTTTAAACCTTTAGAGGTTTTTGTTAAATTTAACACAAGGGGTGTATAGGGGTGGGGAGATAAGATCTTTAATTAATTGGTTTGTTTGTTTGTTTGTTTTGCTTACATTTATAAAAATACATACATATTTAATTAAAGAAAGAGAGAAAGATATACATACATATATATAAAAAATACATTTCTTACAAAAAAATTAACATACAATTTATGACAATAATTATGTGAGAAATTGAATGATTATATACGATACGATCGTTTTAATTATAAACAAATTATTTTTGTTTAATTATTTTCAAATACAAATAAAACTAAAATTTACTAAATTTTATTAAACAAAAAAAGGAACTATTTCTTTATATAAAAAATTGCCTAAAATTAAAACTTATAAAATACGAAATAATAAAAAATAAATTCACTTAAATGACTAAATTTTTTTCATATTTACAATTCTTGACAACAGTTCGCATTAGGCGGCATCAATTCTTGTATAAAAATCATAAAAATTAAAAAAAACACACCTATCGCCTATTTCTGAATTGATGCCCTTCCTAAGCTACTAAGATAAGGGGTGTGTGTTTGCGTGTGAGTTAAAAAAAAAAATTTTTTTTTCTAATTCTTCTTTATATACAATTCAAAGCAACATAATTTGGTATAAAATTTAAGAAAAAAATTTGTTCTTAAAATTCTTACGAATGAGCATTACGGGCCATATGCACGAAGAGACCAACAGGACCATCACATTTTTCGCCGCACATGTTACACTTAAAGACATCATCGCAGCTGTGATAGCCCATGTGTATGGTATAGAGTACAGCATCTTTGAAAAAAATATCACAATATTTGCACTCGTACATGGTGGGCGTAGCTGAGGGACTGGAATTGGCTGTTGAATTGTTTGAACTACTGTTGTTGCCCGTCGAGGAGGAGTTCGAGCTATTGCCCGATGATGAAGCTGTCGAAGCTGTACTAGTATTTGTGGGATTATTCGTGTTAATAGGGACTGCAGTAGTAGTGTCCATACTCTCATCAGTCGAAGAGTGATCATCCGCTTTGTTGGTTGCTGGTGTAGTATTTACGGGTGAAGTAGCTGTAGGCTCTTCGGCTGCCTGTAGTGAAGTGGTAGCTGAGTTTTTCTGTTGCTCCTGATCAAGTTTAAGTACTCGTCCCTTGCGTCTGGTTGCTGCTGTCGCAGGGAATATAGGAGTTTCAATATTGTCTTCCGGCAATTTCAAGTTCATAGCCAATTCGGGTGTCTGTTGCTGTTGACCGTCCTCTTTAGTGGGTGTACCCTGAGACAAATCCATGGCTGAGTCAACCGATTTGCGATCAAATTCCTGATCATCTTCCTCTTCTTCATCATCGTCGTCATCATCATCATCATCATCATTTTCTAAATCCTCACTTTCTTGTACGGCCCGTGGCTGTTCTTGATTTGCCTCTTGCTGTTGCTTTTGCAATTGTTCACGCATGCGTGGCGATAGCTGAGCCAAAACAGCAGCCTGCTGTTGGGCGGCCAACATTTGCAAGTTAAGATTCCAATAGGGAAAGAAGGCCATATTGCGATTTTGTTGCAGCAAGGAGGCCAAAGGTGGCAACAAACTGGTTATACTATCATTTTGACTAGAGTTTTGAGGCGGTTGTTGGTCAGGCGAAATTTGAGCTTTCGTGGTATGTTGCTGTTGCTGTTGTTGTTGCTGTTGTTGCAAGGTCATATTTAGTGTTAAAGCTGGCAATTCGGCAGTTACCGACGAAGTGCTTTTAGCCGGTGAAGCTGGCATTTGATTTTGTTGGCTATTCAAAGGAAAACCTTGCAGGGCTGCTGATAATTGAGATTGGTGGTGATGGGCTGACATTTTTAATTCATTGTTGGATTTTTTCGTATTGCCACAGTTGGATGAACCTTTATTCTTAGGACCACGGCGTGTGCCATAGACATCAATGACCACCGACGGATTAGGTACGCCTTCTTCATCCAAAACCATGCCTGGCTTATGATCGTATTTGCGTAAATGCAATTTAAATGAATGACAATATTTGGTGGCATAATCACAGTCGGCACAGCGATATTGATAAACCGAGGAATGCGATTTACGATGTGAATTCAACATGGACTTGTTAACGCACGAATACGAGCATTTATCACACTGGAAAGGTTTCAGATTCTTGTGTTTACGTATATGATACTCCAAATGGTGTTTGAGCTCGGTGACAAAGGGGCACTTGTGACATTGTAGAATCTTTTCGGGCTTCATATGCGTCTTGGCATGTTCCCAAAAGGCCAATTTGGTAATGGCTATCGAACCGCATGATTTGCATCTGTAATTCTTCATTTTGCCATGTGAGTTGTAGATGGGCAAACGTATGTTTTCATCATCATCTGAGTCGACAATATATTTGAGATCTTCACTGGAGTTGGACATTAATTCTTGGTCTTGTTGTTGCTCGGCGGGTGTTGTAATTGGTGCTTTTGGAGACTTGGGAGGTGTTATATCCATGGGGGGCGTATGGCGAGGAGTCAAAGCTGATTTATCGGTGTTATCTAAAAGCTGAGGACTGGGGGTTTGTTCTTGATTGCGTTGCTGTTGGCTATTGGACTGAGTGTAAAAGTGCGGCATGGCGGGCAAGACAGCTTGAGGCAGGCCAGGTGGTGTTAAAGGATTAAAACCCAAAGGCAAATGTGTAGTGACTTGATTTTGAGCGGCAGCCTGTTGGGCCTGTTGGAAATGTTGTTGATAGTGTTGCTGGTGTATCATTTGCTGGTGGTGCATGCCAGTTGTATCGAAAAATTGCTGCTGTTGCTGCTCACCATTGGCATTATTGCAACTGATGGAGGTTGTAGGCGTCAAAGTGGTCATATTTGTATCCATGGCAGAGTATTGTTGCTGTTGCTGCTGTTGATGCTGGTGTTGTTTCAAATAGTTTTCTAAATGTGATGTAGACGTAGAGGCGGTAGAAGGTGCTGGCGAGTGTTGTTGATTTTGAGTTGACGGACTTAAAGTGCCCGGTTCTGTTTTGATATTGGTGGCAAACATATTGTTATACCAGTTATTGTGTTCAACATAATTTGCGGTGGTCTGCATAGTGTCCCAATTTTGCATATCTTTTATGTTTGTTTTTGTTTTTGGTAAGTTGTGTAAAGGATTTGATTTAGAAAAAAATTATGACGAAAATAGTTGATCTAAAATGAAATAAAGCACAATAAGCAACAAATAATTAAAACAAAAATAATTGATAAACTTATTATAAAGCACAAAATGAAAAACTTTAAACGTTAAGTAAAAAAAGAGAATAACATAAAAATAAAGAGCAGAAACGTTAAAAAGCAAAGCTTCTTTCAAAAAAGGCGAAAAAGCGCAAGCGCTATATTTTACGCGTTTTGTTTGAAAACAATTTTTCGTTATTTTCTTTTTCTTAACGAATTCTATACTTTTTCTACATAAATTACCAGAAAAGGTTACTCTGATTCCGTGTAGATTTCGTCAAAATTATTTAAAATTTTACGATATTTTTTTTTCACTTTTTTAGGGTGAGTATTTATTTTTTATGAAATTTTTTTTTATAGTGGTTGCATATCCTCCCTCCTCTCTGGGGGTGGTTTAATTTTTTTTCACACACTTTTTTATTTGTTTTGTTTTTTTTTCCTTTTTTTATGAATTTTTTTTATGGTGATTTTTTTCACAATCCAACCAATCACAAATGAATTTTTTTTTTAAAGTAATCCTTGTTGGGAAGGGGGTAGGTTTTTTATATTTTTATCCACTTGAGTCTTGTTGTTTTCTTGTTATAAATTCCATGTAAATTTTTGTATTTTTAAAAAACTTACAAGAAGTTTTTTTATTGAGAAATTTAAAAAATCTTTTTCGCTTAAAAATTCAGTCTGTTTTTTTTCCACGATTTTATTTCATTAACGCAAAACACGCGAGATGGTTATCGTGTCGAAGCTAAAATGCAACTGATGCTGTAAACAAAAAACACACGAGTATATAAACGAATGACACGAGCGACAACGACAGGATTTCTTTACGAACAACAAAAAAACATTCTCTTTGTCAAACAACGTACACTATTCTCTCATTAATTAAATCTTTCTTTTTTGCTCTTGTTTTCTTATTTTTTGTTTGTTTTTACTCTCAGCCTCTCTCTCTCTCTCTGTCTCTCTTTTAAAATTACCTACTAACGCAGGCACACATATGCAGTTGAATAGAAAAAAAGTCAATATTTGTTAAGAAAAAATAAGCGAAAAAATAAAATAAATGGATGATAGTATGAGAACATTTGTCATTCATTCCTTACACAGGCACACACACATGCACATACATACACACACATATACCATAGCGCACGCACAGGTAGGAGTATATTTTCTAGTTTTTTTTATTATTATTGAAAATTCTAAATCCCTTTTCGCGTTACATTGCACAGGTAAAGTCATATATTGAAATCAGTTGATCCATTTCGGTCACCAAACTATTATTTTTATTGTCTTACTATTGTGCGAATTTTTGAAAAATTTTAAACAATGGCTTAAAAATACGTTGAAGATTAAAGTTTGTATTTTAATCGCTAGGGATTAGTTATTGCGCGGCTTAAGAAATTTTATGATGGGGATTAAAGCGTTAAGCCTTAGGTGATTAACTTGTTATGAAGATTGTTTTTGTTTTGTTTTTGTTTTCTTCGATGAAATTTTCCAAATCAAGGGCTTAGCAAGAAGGCTTAACTTTATTATGGTAACAGTTTGTTCGACAAACACATGCCGGACTTAAAATGGAAAAAAGGATAGAAAAAGGAAAATAATTATTTACGATTTTTTTTTTTTTTTTAAATGGTCGACATCTATTTAAAAATTGTTTGAATTAAAATTATATACAGTGGCGACAATTTAAATAGCCCACTTAGATGTTGGATCCATTGTGCCCATAAATTGCTTGATTTATGTTTATTGGACCAGGTTTCCTTACAATTTTATACGCTCTTAAATCGTTAGTCCTTAAATAGTTTATAAAACCAATAAAATATTTAAGAATGATTTTATTGGTTAGCTTTTATTTATTTATCTGAGCTTTTTATAGACAATTTAAATACCACGATAGGTTTCTTTTAATATTTATTTAACTCTTCAGCTTTTCTGGCATCAGACGCAAAATGTTTGCCTTTAATTTTTCCGCTAAGCTTGAGTTTATCCATTATAGGGACGAAAATTATGCTTTTAAAAGAAACTAATAAACTTTAGTTTTTGCTTTCCCCCTCCACATTTCAAATCACGATTTACAAACATTTCATATCCTTTGGGTCAATATGACCCAACAAGCGATATTGCAAGTTTAATTCCTCTTTACCATTTTTGCCTATTGAATAATAATTGAATTGATTCCATATGCATTAAGAATCATCGATCAATATTTTTTTCAGTAAAATAATCACTAAAATCGCTTTCGTTCAATACTTTTTATCCAAAATTTTATTATTCTCAAACTTTGGGTGGGATTTGGAGAATCCCGTAAAGGTATCCCTTGAAATTTGTTTTATGATTATATGGTAACACATTGACATTTGTAAAGGAAAGAGTTTATACAAATTGCAATTCGGTGATTCCCCGTTTTGTATATGAAAAAAAACTATGATAATGCTAGAACTTTTGGCCCGTTAGAGTATTTTCTTTCAATGAGTTCTGATTAATTTTTGGTGATCAGCGTGCATACCTATATGTATGTATATATTTTTGTAATTCATCATAATTGAGTATTTTTACATAATGGCACAAAGAAGAAAAGTAAGTATTGTAATATAAAATTTTTAATGTACGATTGTTCCATAATGAAATTGCTTTAGATTCTTACTGATCTTCAGTTCAACAAATAATGAAAGACGAATATGATGAGTTTTTTGATGAAATTTTTTTCCCCCACAGCGATGCAGAAGTCGAATCATATTCATAATCAAATAATAGCATTGTAAGCATAGGGGTGGAAGAAGCAGTACAAATAGTTTACAGCATTTCAGTTACATATTTATCTAAGGACAAAAGTGTAGTGTGGAAAGAGCATCCACAACTTTCAACAGACAGGTTGCAAAAAAAAAAATCAAATTTTATTGAATAAGCCTGGACCTACCAAAAGAGCAACATCTATGGTTACAGATATAAAGTTTTCGTTCGTAGTTATTCAAATGACAAATCAAAAAGATGTCGAATTATATGGAAATGATTGGCAAAATATTGATATGTTAGAGATTCCTCTTGAAGAGAACTTCTTCATTATTTAGCTGATGTAAGAGATGATGACGAAAAATAACCTGAAATAATACACCATTACAACCAAACGAAAGCTAGAGTTGATGCGCTTGAGCGACCAACCAGTTGCTAATTATACATGTAAGTGCATATAACTCCTAAGTCATATGGACTGATATAAATCCTGACTGGAATTCCAATAAAAATTTCAGACGCAGGCTTTATCTGATAGAATTGGCAGACCAGCTAAAAAAGTAGCATTTTTGCGAAGAAAGGTTTTTCCACATGGACCATCAGCAAGAAATAGTGTTAAAAATATTCAAGAACAAAATAATCGCATAAGTGCCTTGCTATGTTCTAAACAAAATAGTACAAATTCACCATTGTCCAGTAATTTAGCAAATAAACGACAGCGGTGTTTCTTTTGTCAACATGGAAGCAATTTAAATACATACACATGTAAGTATTACATTAAATGTAATTCTTGTAAAAAATTTATTTGCAAAGAGCACATGGTCACATTGTGTATAAATTGTCACACAAATTCTTAAGTTTATATAAATTAGTATTAAAAATTTAATTTTCAAAAAAAAGGCTGAATATCAAATTTAATTTTATTTTATAGAGTTCGCCATCTAACGTTTTTTTTCAACTAGTGCTTATTTCGTGAACGGTAACACATGCTCATGTCTGATTTGACAGATAATTAGTTTTATCCTTCCGCTGAACGAATATGGTTGTATATACGCTTGAACAACGCTGGGAAATATTGCGACATTACTTTGAAAATCATGGTAATGTTGCAGAATTTGTGCGAAAATTGCTCATTGGAGCTCATTTTGATCTTAGTGGCGGGTATGTAAACAAGCAAAATTGTCGGATTTGGGGCGCAGAAAACCCGTATGCATACATTAAAAAGCCGATTCACCCAAGACGAGTCACTGTTAGGTGCGGATTTTGGTTCAGAGGCATAATTGGGCCATTTTTCTTCGAAAATGAGCAAGGAGTGGCCGTTACAGTCAATGGCGATCGTTATCGGGCCATGTTGAACGAATTTTTGTTCACTAAAATTGAAGAGGATATTAGCAACATTTGGTTTCAACAGGACGGCGCTACGTTCCACACAGACAAAGCTACACTCGATGTTTTGCGGCCTGTTTTTGAAGATCGCATTATCAGCCGCAGAGCTGATGTCGTTTGGCCACCTTGGAGCTGCGATTTGACACCGTTGGACTATTATTTGTGGGTTGCCGTCAGAGATAAGTGTTACGCCAACAATATTCGTGAAGCCATTGGTGAAATACAGCTGCACACAATCGATAATGTGCTTAAAAATTGGACCGATCGTGTAGGCTACTGCATGGCCAGCCGAGGCAGCCATTTGAATGAAATTATTTTCCATTATTAACCGGAAGGATTGTACTTTCAAATAAAAAAAGAAATTTGAGAAAATATTCAGTAGTTTTTTTTCAAAAAAAAAAAATTTATATATATTTGGCGGACCCTTTATATATGTATGTATGTATTTTTTTAATCATTGCTCAGGAAGGCCTTATTTATTTTCGTTTTCACTTTTTTATTATACTAAATAAAAAACAACGAAACAGATAAATTTCCTGGATTAAATATGAAATGTTATTAACATTTTATTGTTGGGTCATATTGATCCAAAGAATCATAGGAAGAGCACATATCCAAGGGATGCAAAAGGGCTTAAAGTTTCACAAAAATTAGTAGCATTTGAAATATTTTACTACTTATCGACTTTAACATTATTTAGTTGGAAACGTTTGGTTTTATAACAGCTATTAATTTTCGGGGCCTGGATGATATTAGGGTTTTCAATTGGAATTAAAATCCATGCCGCTTGCATTTCTTCCCATAGTTGACCCTGATTTGCAGCATTTATCTTTTTAAGCCTCTTGATTCATTGTACCCTCTATTCGTGCAATTGGACCAACTCTATACCAGGGCATCCATCCCAAACCATTATGCTTCCACTTCCTTGTTTCACCATTTTTATTGAATTATTAAACTTTAATTATTGTTAAACCCAAACCCATCACGTAAAACAGGCAATAAATCATACTGTCGGCTTCATGATAGTTTAGGGTTGCATTTCGAAAAGAGGTGCAGATCCATTAGTGTGCATAGATGGTACAATGTGTGAGAAATAGTACCTGTCGATTCTGCAACAAATCTGAAAGGTGTAGTAGAAAAAATGGTTTTTGCTGCTGAAAAAGCAATTTTCCACCAAGGCAAGGACCCAAAACACACTGTGTATATTGTTAAAAACTGGTTCAAAAGTACTAAAACTATCACTATATGAAACGGCTTCCACAATCTCCGGATATTAATTCGTTTGAGAATTTCTGGATTTATGTCAAAATATTGCTCGCTAAGTATCCAAACCGACCAAAGGAATGAACGAGCTGTAGAAGCAAACCAAGAAAGTCTGGTAAGATATACCTGTTGAAATAAGATATACCTGTATCACTAACTTCATCCAGGTTCAAAAAACGCAAAAGGCTACTGGACTTACTATTGATTGTAATACTTATTTTTATAAATTTTAAAAATAAAATCAGCGGTGCAAAATTGTAAAATATGTTTTTATTTACACTTTTTGCTGTCGTTGTTGTTGTATTGGCATAAAACTTGTTCTGGAGGAAGAAGACTTGTCTACCTTACAACAAAAATACATTTAAACTTAAAAAAATACAGGGTGTTAAAATGGAAAGTATTAAGTCATGTCACACTTTTGCACGTCACTGTATATACATATATACATTATACCCACACAATCATAACTGGCACAAGCGATATTTGTTTAAATTCTAGTTTTTAGGCTAATTTAAAAGGGACCTACAGTTCAACGTCGGCTCTGAATGGCAGATACGTAAGTTAGATAAGTTTTTCACAGTGTAATACTAGAACCAGTCATTAGCTAATGTTACGACTCGAAATAGGTAAGCGGGTTTCTTACTTAACACACCACACCGGCACACAATACAACCTTAAACTGAGTCTAAAATAACCTCTCATGTGTACTTTTTACTAGGCCATACCTAGTCTCCTAACCAAAGTTTCTGCGGCTACCAGTGGTCTTGCAGTATCATAATTGAGTAACCTATTCGAGTATAAAACTATTTAGAAGTAACCATGGTCCAAATATAAAATTTGGTATTCAGCGAGAGGTAAAGGTAGACTATATTTATAGTTTCCATTCCGAAAGGACTTCTCTATTTTTTAGGGAATAATTAAATGTTTGGAACATTTTATTTGAAGTAGGATGTATTTCAAATGGACCAAATTGCAGTTAAAAAAGGCCATGTCGAGGCTATACGTTGCTTGTAATCCATCTACTTATTTTCAAATAACAATTAAAGTTACGGAATGAAAGAATTATGTTCTGTAAAGAACATAATATCGGGTGATTTTTTAAGAGCTTTCGGATTTGATTTAGAAAAAAATCTTGAGAAATGTATGAAATCTTTATTTAAGTCAATAGTACGATCTATATAATTGAATGTTTAAAGATAATTTGATATAAATGTTGACCGCGGCTACGCCTCAAATGGTTCATAATAGGAAGATCGAATATTCGACTTTTTTCAAAAACCGGTTTTCGAATGATTCGAAAAGTAGCAATTTAAAAAAACCGGTTTTCACTAAAATAGATCGAAAATTTAGTTCTCGAGAAAGGCTTCCCGAATTGATTCCGACTTTAAACATCAAATACCCTACTGTGCACTGAGTCCAATTTTAGAATACTATATTATATATTAATTCCCATAACATTCAATGAAGGAATATGGGGACTTCTCTCAATCAATGACCTGCACCCGATTCTACTTTTAAATTCATTGAAAGGGACCTACAGTTTAACGCCGGCTCCGAACAGCAAATGCATTTAGAGAAGTTTTCAATAGTAGTAATACTCATAACCAGTTACTAGCTAATGTTATGAGGTGATACCGCGGTCGAAAAACTTTTTTTCTTTTTTTTAAAGATGGTCTGGTCTGGTAGTGAACCGACGACCTTCTGGTTGGTAGGCGGGTGTCTTACCTACCATACCACACCGGCACATTCAATTTTAGAATACTCTCTCCAATTTATCGGCCGGTATCTCACAAATAAATTTTTCAATATTGTCTTCTAGCGCGTCAACTGTTCCGGGCCTGACCCCACAAGAAATAGCCTAAAGGCATAAAATCGCACGATCTAGTTGGCCATTTGACCGGCCACAAACGTGAAATAAACTGTTCACCGAAATTGACTCTTAATTGCACTATTGTTTCGCGTGCTGTGTGACATGTGGCACTGTCTTGTTGGAACCATATGTTAGCCAATTCCAGCTCTTCCAATTTTGCTTGTTCACGTATCCATTCAACCGGAAATGAGCTGATCATGAAACGAAAGAAGTGCACGATGCACTTTCTTAATATAAATTTTTGATAATAGAATTTATTAATCTGTAAGCGTTGTTGCTTTGTTAGTCGATTCATTGGTAAATTATAGACCAAACTGAACATGTTTGAAGGTGCATAATATGTTACACGAAAATAGCTGAGCTGTCAAAAACAGTGTTGCCAAAAAGAAAGCTGCTTAAAAAATCACCCGGTACATACGTTTCACTTACTTTAAAAAGTTCTCAATAAATTACATTATTTTGATCCCACCAAGTGTAATATAAGTCCTTTAATACAATCGATAATCGGGTTATAGTTTTAATTTATGCATTTGCACAAACAGGTATGATCATCAAATTCGAATTTTGAATTCAAAACTGAATGACGTGTATTTGTACTGAATGCCTCAAATCGTTGAGTTCTGGGCAGTGGCAAAAAAAAGTATTCCGTAGACCTTTTGATTATTATGTATAGGATGGGCAATTTCAACCAGCGGTTATTTCGAATCTTGCAATACGTACATATGTCATTCTATTCTGTCACAAAATTCAGTATATTATCTTCACTGAAAGAAATGCATCGATTTACGCTTGAACAACGTTGGGATTTATTGGAAACTCATCACCATTTAAAATCATCTTTTCGCATGAAGCTCATTTTCATCTTGCTGGGTACGTTATTAAGCAAAATTGCCGTATTTGGGGCTCAAAAAACCCACACATGGTCTTACAGAAGCCAGTGCACCCATTACGAATGACTGGTGCGGCTTGTGAAGCGGAGGCATCATGAGCCCATATTTGATATTTCATATTTCGCAACCATAACGGTCAATGCAGAAACCTATCGCATAATAATAACCGACTTTTTTGAGCCCGCTCTTTATGCCATTGATGTGAACGATGCTTGGTTTCAACAGGATGGTGCAATTTGCAACACATCTCATGCCACAATCGATTTATTACGTCAAACGTTTGATGGCCGCTTAATTAACCGAAATGGTGATGTCAGTTGGCCGCCAAGAAGCTGCGATTTGACACCGTTGAACTATTGGGCGCCGTGAAAGACAAGTGTTATGCCGACAAACAAAAAAAAATTGAGTATTTGAAGGCCAACATTCGTGATGCTATTCGAAAATTGATCCGATCGAAATAAACGAAATGGTATTTCATTTCTAACCGGAGAAATTGTAAATAAAAAAAAACTACTGAATATTTTCTCAAATTTCTTTTTTTTTATTTGAAAGCACAATCCTTCCGGTTAATAACGGAAAATAATTTCATTCAAATGGCTGTCTCGGCTGGCCATGCAGTAGCCTACACGATCGGTCCAATTTTCAAGCACATTATCGATTGTGTGCAGCTGGATTTCACTAATGGCTTGACGAATATTGTCCTTTAAAGCGTCAATTGTCTCTGGCTTGTTGGCGTAACACTTATCTTTGATGGCACCCCACAAATAATAGTCCAACGGTGTCAATCGCAGCTCCGAGCTGGCCAAACGACATCAGCTCTGCGGCTGATAATGCGATCTTCAAAAACAGGGCGCAAAACATCGAGTGTAGCTTCGGCTGTGTGGCACATAGTGCCGTCCTGTTGAAACCAAATGTTGCTAATATCCTCCTCTTCAATTTGTGTGAACAAATATTCGTTCAACATGGCCCGATAACGATCGCCATTGACTATAGCGGTCACTCCTTGCTCATTTTCGAAGAAAAATGGTCCAATTATGCCTCTAAACCAAAATCCGCACCAAACAGTGACTCGTTTTGGGTGTATCGGCTTTTCAATGTATGCGTGCGGGTTTTCTGTGCCCCAAATGCAACAATTTTGCTTGTTTACATACCCGCCAAGATCAAAATTATCTTCATCTGAACACATCACACACACTCTGTAACATTATCATGATTTTCAAAGTAATGTCGCAATATTTCCCAGCGTTGTTCAAGCGTGTACACAATCATATTTGTTCAGCGGAAGGATAAAACTAATTATCTGTCAAATCAGACCTGAGCTAAGTGTTACCATTCACGAAATAAGCACTAGTTGAAAAAAAACGTTAGATGGCGGACCCTTTACTTCACAACAAAAAAATTAATTGACAAAATATCAAATCCTTTTTATTTTATTGCATTTTTATATTTAAACTTTTAAATGGACCACCCTATACATATCTTGATACTAAAGTGTAAAATCCATTCTTCTTGAAATTTTTCGCCAAGTTGTAAAATTATATAGAAATTTTTAGTCGTCCTTAGACCCACGTTGCATAGTGGACAATAATTAAAATGTAAGAAGCGTTTACTTGTTGCAATAATAACTAGTTTCTAGTAATGTAATGGACCCAGGTTTGAGTTCCAGCAGAGGACATGACGAAGATTAATTTAATATTGTGGTTTCGAATGTTTAATAAAAAGGCTTCAACTTCAACTTCCCTCCAGTCAACTCCATCTAAATAATAATAAAGAAGAAGCCCCACTGACCTTCCCGCCTACCACTGGCGATTATGACAAACATTAAACGAATGAACAGGAAAGCACGCCACCTACTAGAAAAAAATTAAAATGCTAAAGTAAAGATCACCACCAATTAGCAAGGATCTTCACCACCACGCAAAATCATAAGGAGGAAACTACAGCGGAAAATTCATCTACTTCGCTTGAAAGATCAAATTGACTAAAGAAACTGTAACAAAGCAATGGATGCTTTGTGGAAAGCTAATATACTCCCTAGAGGCGTGACAGAGAAAAGTAAAAAGTATTGTAATAAACAAAGTTATGTCCGTATGTAAATATAAAATAATTATTCATTGCTTTAAAGTGTTATGATAATAAAAATAAAAAAAAAAATAAAATTAAAGAATTAATGCTGTTTTTATAGTGCTTTTAAGTAATCGTTTAATTATTGCCCATAAATCAAAATAATCTTTTAGAATTACAAAAAAAAAAAAATAAAATTAAAATAAAAAATAAAAAAAACAGCACATGTTTTAAGGAAAAATAATACGGAAAAGATTTTTTCAAACAATTTAAAAGATTTTATTGTTAATTTAATGCAATAATTTTTAAAAATTTTAACAAAAACATATACCGGTCGTCTACGTGAACAAAAAAAAGCCAAAAAGAATTCTTTACAAAAAGGAATTAATGCAAGACGAGTGAATAGAAAAGCGTCATAATGTTGACAAATAATTTCTTTTTTCTTTTCTCTATTTTTAAAATAAAGTAATAAAAATTAATTTTCATTTTAGAAGAAAAAATATAATTAATAAATAGATTACTTTTTAGAAATACGCACAATTTCTAATATGTATTTATTTATTTATTTTTTTGTTTGTCTGAAAGACTTGCTAAAAATCATGTTTTTTTATATTCAACTGAAAATGTAGTCAATTTTTAGAGGCCAAGTGTAAAATTAATACTCTGAGCCAAAGAAAAAAATCTAATAAATATTGCCAGAATTTGTAGAAAAAAAACATCCTAAAAAATAAAACAAATGTGCAGCGATGATTTACTTTTTAAATGCGGACGATTTTAATAGAAAAATTGAAAAAAAAATTTTTTTAATGGTTTTTATGAGAAATCGAAAAAAAGACTAAAACTGCGTCATACAACTAGAAATAGTATTTATTTCAAAAAGAATAATTGGTTATTAGATTTAAAAAAGTGGTTTTTAAAATAATTCAAAAAAAATATTATAGCCGATCAGGCCGGACTAACTATAATTTTCCATCAAAATAAATTTTTTCAATATTATATGCTACAGTGATATAAATTCCTATCACTCTCATACATATACAGTGACTCCAACGAATAATCGGAAATGTTTTTTTTCTCTAAACGTGAAAAATATATCGTCAATATATCGATTTTGTTTATAAATAATTGTACGCGTAAAACCAGCATTTGATCCCATAATAACTGTAAGTTTCAAGACAAAAACCAAAATAACTAAATTTTTTAAACTGAACCCATAATCGTACAGAACAATGTTTGAATTACCTAAATGCGATAATCGACTGATCAGTAATAATTTGCATATTCTTTGTAAACTAGCACAGTCAGTAAGCGCCTTAAGCTGCGGTCACATTTATCAAATATATGACGAAAAAACGTGACCACTATTTTTCTTAAAAAATTATTTAAAAACAAATAATAGTACCAAAAATATTTACATTCTTAAATTATTTATTAAAACAAAAATAAATAAATAAATAATAAAATAGTGGTCACGTTCTTATGGTCAAATATTTGACAAATGTGACCGTAGCCTTAGAATTGATATCGATATACATTTGGCTCTATGGAGTTCAATATTGTTAATAATATCACATTAAGCTGAACCGCTGTGGTATGGTAGGTAAGACACCCGCCCACCAACCAGAAGGTCGTCGGTTAAATACCAGGCCAGACCATCTTAAAAAAAAGTTTTTAGACATCGGTATCACCTCATAACATTAGCTAGTAACTGGTTATGAGTATTACTACTATTGAAAACTTCTCTAAATGCATTTGCTGTTGGGACCCGGCGTTAACCTGTAGGTCCCTTTCAGAGAGTTTAAAAATAGAATCGGGTGCAGCTCACTGACTGAGGGAAGTCCCCATGTACAACTTCATGGAATGTTACGGGAATTAAAATTACATATGTCATATTAAGCTGAACAGGGGTGTTGACTTTTTCTTTCCTCTCAATTACATAAGGTTTTGGACTTCGCACATGTGTTTCTGTAAGTTCGGAACAATTACGGTTCAATTAAAGCTTTGTGCCATCTGTTGTGTGTATGGGATCTCCTTATCTTTACGACGCCCAATTTCCCTGAACTAACTTTCATTTTCTTTTCGAATAGTGAATGACACCATTTTACTTAAAATAAACGCATTTTGCCAATTTCCAGGGTAGACAAAAACCCGTTTTTTTTAACCCAATCCAGCGGTTTTTATTGGGTCTTTTGATGGGTTTTAATTTTTATGCATCCAAATTTAGTTCAAATCGACAATATTTTTTTTATACTCGTAGAGTTACGTTGCTTTAGAATTTATAATGCAATTTTGCACTCTTGGTGGGATCAAGGCGTCATTATGTACTATAAGCTCCTAAAACTAAGTGATCGAAGCAGACTGCAATTACATCGTTTGCATTATGAGTTATTATTTTGCATGATAACACCAAGCCTCATGTCGCAAAATTTTCAAAACAATTATTAGAAATGATCAAATGCCGCATCCGCCGTGTTCTCCCAACATTGCTCCGTCAGCTGTTGCGAAGGTACAATATACCTCACACCTCTCTATACGGGCTTTCTTCTACACATTCGCTTTAAGTGCAAATTACCTCGTTCTACGGTAAAAAAAAACGTGGATCAACCGTTTTTTTAAACAGTATAAGGAAAGCAAACGCAACACATATTCATTTCGTTTAAACGTATTTAGATTTACGGCCTACATTTTTAGAAACTATCTAGGCCGTGTAAATAGGTATGAGTTTATCTTTTAACATGTCACCGAAACATTTCCGTTGAAGAAATACAAAACCGGCTTCAAAGTTGGAGTGTCTTAAAAGACGAGAAATTTTTCTGAGACGCGATTTGGAAATTGGCTTAGAGGTGGAGAAAAGATGTAAGCAGTGATTTGATAAATTTGTTATTTCAAAAACCCACCCGAGTTTTTTTAATATAATACGCAATAAAACCTGGGTAGGTTTAATTGGGTTACCCATTAGGTTGCTAACCCTGCAATTTACCTACACCAGGACTTGAGATACAAGCTCAAACAAACCCTAACACTGCTTTTTGTATTTTCTTATGACTAAATCGGATACTTGGTTCACGTTATACAAATAACTTGCCATCCGAAATTAAATTGAATTGTAATTAATTTTAAATTTCTGATGTTATTAAGTCAACAGAATTTCTGAACTGATTTTTTGATATTTTCTTGACAAAGGAAACAATTACTACTATTAAGCTGGAAAATACTATCAGATCAGATCAGGTGATCGGATTACTATTTGGCTTAACATTAATACTTTCTACCCATTCTCTATTTGTGAGTTTAATATTAGGATTTTGGGATATTTTCTAATGATAATCCCTTTGCGTGTAGAAAATAATTTGTAGATTTCTGAAAAGAAAGATGTAATATTGGGTGTTAGCAAAAGTGTGGTCACAAACTGTCGGTAGATGTTTCTAAAATGTAATATCTCTAGTAATAATATTTGCATCATTCAACACTTGAGCTTTTCTGAAAGGTGAAATTTTAAGCTTCATTTTGTTAAAAGATATTATTAAAATTGCATTATTCTAAAAAAAGTTACCTACATACGTTGAAAAATAAGTCGAAAGTCGGAACATTATCGTCATATTTTTCTTCTTTATTATAGAAAAGGTAAAGGTTAGAAGTATATACCTCACGTTTGCGCGCGTGTGAAGTCTATACTTCTCTCGAAAAAAGTTAAACTAGTTGGTTAACTTTGTACTTTTCAACGTCAGTCATCAGCTGACAATAAAAGACAAGAAAATAAATGAATATGAATCACTGTTGTCCCAATAGAAAAATAAATAAAAAAAAAAAAAAAAAAAAAACAGCTGAAAGACAATATATTTTTAACGCGTGTTGTGTAACTTGCAATTTTTCAGGCGCGTAAATTTGTAAACGCACGATATCATTTCTAAATGTATAGGGTTGTATAGGGTCCGCCATCTAACGTTTTTTTTCCAACTAGTGCTTATTTCGTGAATGGTAACACTTAGCTCATGTCTGATTTGACAGATAATTAGTTTTATTCTTCCGCTGAACCAATATGTTTGCGTATACGCTTCGCTAAGTGTGCCTGTGATCGACTTACAGAAGATGCCGATTTTGCCAAAAAAATCATTTTTTCAGATGAAACTCATTTTGATCTTGGCGGCTATGTAAACAAGCAAAATTGTCGCATTTGGGGCATAGAAAACCCGCACGCATACATTGAAAAGCCGATACACCCAAGACGAGTCACTGTTTGGTGCGGATTTTGCCATTTTTCTTCGAAAATGAGCAAGGAGTGGTCGTTACAGTGAATGACGATCGCTATCGGGCCATGTTGAACGAATTTTTGTTCACAAAATTTGAAGAGGAGGATATTAGCAACATTGGGTGCCATACAACCGAAGCTACACTCGATGTTTTGAGCCCTGTTTTTGGAGATCGCATTATCAGTCGCAGAGCTGACGCCGTTTGGCCACCTCGGAGCTGCGATTTGACACCGTTGGACTATTATTTGTGGGGTGGCGTCAAAGATAAGTGTTACGCCAACAAGCCAGAGACAATTGACGCTTTTAAGGACAATATTCGTGAAGCCATTGGTGAAATACAGCTGCACACAATCGATAATATGCTTAAATAAAAAAAGAAATTTGAGAAAAATTGAGTAGTTTTTTTTATAGCATTTAAAAAAAAAGTTATTTGGCGGACCCTTTAGATAACTTTAAGAGTGAATTAAAGGCTGTTTTTTTGTGAAGTTAAGGGAGATAACGCTATTAATAGGAAATGGTTCCCTCATTTTCGATCTGATAATTTCGATGTTAAAGATGTACCTCGCCATGGGTGATAAAATTATGGAGCAAAATTGAGAAAGACCGGCACATAAGCAACGTGGAAGTTGCTGGTGATCTAGCTGGAACATTTGGGTGCCACATGAATTAACAATGATAAATTAAGTGGACCGAATTTCCATTTGCTGATTACGTTAAGGGTTGCCAGATTCAACATTGCATACTTCTTGACATTTGTAGAAAAAAAACTTGAAAAATCAAATGTCACTGGTAATATTAATTGCATTAGCCAACGTTATGGCTTGTTTGATAGATCCGAGTGATTACAGGCAATGAAAAGTGGATCACGTAACAGTGTGTCTGGTGGTAGAAAGCTTCTACAATCTCTATTGTCAACAATTAATCAGATTTAAGCAAGTAATTTAATAAAAGGACCAGAATTGGCCAACAGAAAAGATGTTGTGATCCATTATGACAACGCCAAACCACACACTTTTTCGATGATCCGCCAAAAAGTGAGACAGCTTAGCATGAAAGTTTTTCTTGACAAGCTGTAAAAATTCTTGTAAATCAAATTTAATCAAGGCCATCTGTCAAGCTTAGTTACGAAAAAGATCATGGACGAAGATGTTGGCAAAGCCATGATTGAAATAGTAGCCTACTAATATTAGTGGCAAAACTAAAGGCTGTCACAAAATTAACACAAGATCTGCATGAGTCGCCCTTTGTGCAGTAAAGTGTTGGCAAGCCTAAAGCAATTAGACGGCTGACAGTTTAGAATTAGTAAAAATGGAGCGTGTCTAATGACCATGCCCAGCAAGGAGAGTTCATTGAATGAATTATTGAACATCAAAAAATCATCCGAAGCACATTTTCACCTTGGTGGGTTCGTTAATCGACAAAATTGGCGCTTTGCAACTGTCGAAAAACAAAAGCATCCACAACGTCTCACTGTTTGGTGTGGATTTTGGGCATAATTGAATCAAACTTTTTTGAAAATGAGGCTGGTCAAGAATGACTGTTACTGATGTTCGGTATTACGATATGATAACACAGATCCTCAGCCGAAATTGTACAATATTAATGTGGCCAATATGTGGTTTCAACAACACGGTGCTGCATGCCATACAACTCGTGAAACAATTCAATTACTGCATGAGATAATTCCAGGTCGTGTATTTCCTCGTTTCGGTGATCAGAATTGGCATCCTAAATGGTGTGATTTAACACCATTAGATTTCTTTTTATGGGGGTTTTTGAAATCATAGGTCTATGTCAGCAAGCCCAGAATCTCCCGTGCGTTAAAGAAGATTATTTAATGCTGTTTCAACATATTTCAGCCACATTTAAGCCTTTACTACATGTACCACTTCTTTTTGCACAATTTTTTGATTCCTTGTCAGTTATATGTCTTTAACAGAGAAACAAAATAGGCTGTAAAGGGTGGGCAAATTTGGGGTTAGGAAGTTACTTGACTTAAAAACACATTTTTTGACAGACCGGGCTTACATGAACAAATCACAAACAAATGACACTCTGGAAAATCAAATTCGGCGCTGTATTGACGAGAAAAGTGAAGCTTTGTTGCAAAATGTGGTTCAATATTTTGTAAAAAGAGCGGACGTCTGCCGAGTGCTAGAGTGCTAGAGGTGGACATTTGCCCGACATCATATTCCATTATTACTCTTCCCCTATTTCTATTTTATACGGGTGTTTTAATAATACCCAAAAGGAAACGATGTATAAAAACAAATTGTTATCATTATCACTTCGAATTCAGGTCTCAAGGGGTCAAAGCTCGCTTTTATTGAAAAATATCAACTTCAGTGATTTAGCAGGAGATAGTGCCACAAACCATTTCGCTTGTATCAGTTCATAGGCTTTCTCCCATAGCTGTGCAAATTTCCTCTCAAGCCAAAAGTTAATTTTTCCTATGGAGTATTGCACAGTGATACAGAAAAATGAGCCAACTTAGTGCGAACCTTGTATGAACTTTTTCAAGTTCACTAAGAGATTTAAGACAATCCATGACAATCTTTGACTTTATCTCGCAAGCTGAAAAGCCTATAAAGCCGCCTGACTGTTGGACATCCCTTACATAAATAGTCAAACTCATTGATTACCTTGTTAAATACTTTCTAACACAACTTAGAATGACATTTGTTTGCCTGCAAAATCGATGAGTATTTGTGTATTGGGTATGGTAGGTAAAATACCGGGCTACCAACCCGGAGGTCCTCAGTTCAATCCCAGGCCAGACCATCTAATAATTTTTAACAGCGATATTACCTTATAACATTGCTAGCAACTGGTTATAAGTATTAACACTATGAAAAACTTCTCTAACTAATGCATCTGCCATTCGGAGCCGTCGCTAAGAATTGGGTATAGCTTATTGATTGAGAGAAATCCCCCTCGTTTTATTTAAGATGTCGCGGGAATTATGTATGTACATATGTGTATTTGCCCACAAGCAATACGTTCTGGGAGTTGTCAATTACTCGTATAGTAGCGCCAATTTTGCTGCCAGTTTGTTTTGTGCCATTGGAGTAATATTATGTTATCAAGAGTGGTTCTACAATAAACTCTTATTGGATATAAGGACAAATTGTTTGCCCATAGGCAATAATCTCAACTGCAGCAGTGCCAGTTTGGCCGCCAGTCTATTGTACAATATAAGTGAACCAAGCCAGATCTACGATATTATGTTACCAAGGGTGCACCAAAAATAAACTTCTTCTAGGCAAAAGGACATAAAAGTTCCTGTCTAATATCAAAGTGGGTGACGTGTAGTCATTCATTCTAATAAGGAAACATTATCAAGCAAACGCAATATCCTTGTACATGCCACATCAGGTTACTAGATCTTAAGCTGTAGATATCTGGTATTTTAAGAGTACTTTTGCATATTCTATCACTGAAATGTGGAGAACATGTATTAATTTGCCCTAATAAAGGGATCGTTATCAAATACTTGCAATATACTCATATGTCACACCAAGTCAACAGCTTTCAAGCTGGAAATATCTAATTTTAAGAACGCTTCTTCAGGACACTGAGACCATTATTGTGCCATATTGTGTCCAAAAAAAAAAAAAAAAAATGTTTTAAAGCTAATTTACTTCCCAACCTCAAATTTACCCAACCTTTATAGTTAATGCTATGAACTTAAGTTAAGGGCCTTTAAACTATATCTTACGTAAGTTTACAAGCCCTACAGTAATCTCCTGTAGATCTGTACGTTATGGCAAACCTCTTTACAAATTGCTTTTATTCAAAAATTTAGACTCTTAATTATGTTTATTGCTTGCTTATTCGCCAATTTATTCGTTCAAAATTTAATTATAATCGATTATTTATTTTCCCTATTTAAATGCATAGTTTTTTTTATTGTGTTTATTTGTTTGTAGTTGTAAATAGAAAAAAAAAATTAAAAGAAAATCACAACATGTGCAGTTGGTTTTCGTTTTTTGCATCTTCTGTTTTTTGTTTCATCGAGGAAAAATTCGAAAATCACTGCTTTTTTTGCTCATTTTCCAAAATATATGAAAGTACCCAGCAAAAAAAAGAGATATTTATACTTGATTGTATTTGTGTTCGAGTGTGTGTAAATTACAGTTTTGTGTAAATAAAAGTTTTTACAAAAAAAAAAAAAAAAAATCGTTCTTACAGATTTCAAATACGAAATTCTTAGTGAATGAAAAAAGGAAAATAGAATATTATCTATCAGCAAAGTAAATATTAAAACAATTCAAGATAAACGATTAAGTTTAATAAGTGGATATTAACAGAATTTAAATGGAGCTACATATCTACAAAATGCTATCCGTATGTACTCGTATGTTACAAGCCATGTACAGGACTTATGCTAGGAACACAATTGGGGCGAACGACGAATTTCGCTCAGCTCGACGAATTCGTCAGCTAAAATTCGCTGTGTAATTTCGTCGTATGAAACACAATAACAACGAATAAAAACGAAGAATACAAAACATTTGTTATGATAAATATAGTTCTTTATGTTTTGTGAACAAAGTTGCTTGCTTTTTGCGCGGAAAAATAAAGAAAAAAAATATGAATCAAAGCTTTAGATACCAGATTTTATAAATATTCATATTGTCGCACATTTTCAATTATTATTTCACTTTTATCCATTTTTTATTTATTTATTTAAAATTCCTCCTAAATTCACATATTGCCTCTATCCACAATAATTGTTTTTTGTTTTTCAATCACAGATGATAAGGTGACCATTCCAAAACTAATAGTTAAAAATGGAAATATTAATAAAAAAAACTCTCTAAAATAATTTAAATAGTGAAACATTCCGTGTTTTTAATTTAAATGGTTTAAAATTTACATAAACACTATTTAAAAATTAAAAAAACATTTATTTCCCAGAAAAAAACTTAAAAACTAAAAGAAAACATGGTCACCTTGTACTGATAAATTCGTCTTTCGCCGGCGAGTGAGTTAAAATTAAATCTAATTTTAATTCGTCGCGTTCGGCGAATGTCGTCGTACGCTATGATTGTGTGCGTTTTCATATACACAAATGTGTTTTATTTTTAGTGACGAATATTCGCGACCAAAAATTCGTCGTTCGCCCCAATTGTGTTCCTAGCATTATGATACATTTCCACCAAATGTTTTCTTTGTTTGCCCCAATGTTTTCTTTGTTTGCCATAAGTTATCTTTGACCGGTTATATCATGTAACCTTGAGTAGGGTATTGATTATTAAAAAATATTTATAGTTGTGAAGAGAAAAAAAACTGCAGTGCAAAATAAAAAAAAAATCTACAAAAAATGCATTTAAAATAAAAACGCTTTAGTTCTGGTATTTTTCCTATGAAAAAACAACATTTTCTATAATATAAAGAAAAAATTTGTTTATTTAAAAAATATATATTTAAAAAAAAATTGTTTTTGTTCTTTTTTTGTATTTTTACATTATTTTAAAATAAAGCCAAAAGACGTAAATGCTTAAAATTTATGTACTTTTTTACAAAATAATAGAGGAAAAAAATTAACAAAAAAGAAAATCTAGTAAGTTTTTGATGATTGAAATGATTATTATTACCATACATAGAACAGTAGCGTGGAAAGGAAGAAAAATTAAAGGAGTAGTTTGTTTTGTAGAAATAAAAATACTCACGGCAATAAAAGATAAAAAATAAGAATTAAGAAAACGTAACATTTTTCATTAAGAAAGACCACGACTTTTAAAAAGTATCTGGACACTGTGGGATAGATGGTAACGAAACAGCGCCGTCTCTGATGCCTGTGAACACAGTCTACAGAGATCTACATCAGTGACCGTCATTATTTTCAGTTAAGTTATCAGTTCACAATGGCCTGTAAGAAAATCTGGATTTTCAAATGTGGCCTGTCTAACTTGAAAGCCTCAGCGTGGACTGTTTGCCGCCCTAGAGTGGAGAAGTCCCCTTTGAGCATTCCAGTGTTCTAAGCATTTGGAAACTTTCCAATCATTAATTTGATTGAAGATGGTTGTAAGTATTGTTTGACTATTTAGTTTTTCATAAGATTAAAAGGTGATGCTTGGGACGATATAGGATCCCATTGGCAGACATATCTAGTGTTTCAGATCTGCTGGTTTTCATTAGGAAGGCAACATATCTGCTAAAAAAATCTGTAGAGAAGAAGGGGCACAATAGATCTTAATGGTCGCAGTGCTCTGAAGTAGCGTTCCAGCTTGAAAGCTGGTGACCTGGTGTGGCATATGAGTATATTGCAAGTATTTGATAACGATCCCTTTATTAGGGCAAATGAATACATGTTCTCCACATTTCAGTAATAGAATATGCAAAAGTACTCTTTGAATACCAGATATCTGCAGCTTAAGATATAGTAACCTGGTGGGGCATATACAAGGATATTGCGTTTGTTTGATAATGTTTCCTTATTAGAATGAATGGCTACATATCGCCCACTTTGATATTGGACAGGAACTTTTAAGACCTTTTGCCTAAAAGAAGTTTATTTTTGGTACACTCTTGGTAACATAATATCGGAGATCTGGTTTGGTTCACATATATTGTACAATAGACTGGCGGCCAAACTGGAGCTGCTGTAGTTGAGCGCACTTCTCAGAGATTATTGCCTATTGTCAAACAATTTGTTCTTATACCCAATAAGAGTTTATTGTAGAACCACTCTTGATAACATAATATTGCTCTAATGACATAACACAAACTGGCAGCAAAATTGGCGCTGACTCCCAGAAGGTATTGCTTGTGGGCAAATACACATATGTACATACATAACTCCCACTTCATTATAAATAGAACGAGGGTGATTTCTCTCAATCAATAGGCTACACCCGATTTTTAGCGACGGCTCCGAACAGCAGATGCATTAGTTAGAGAAGTGTTTCATAGTGTTAATACCTATAACCAGTCGCTAGCAATGTTATGAGTTTATATCGCTGTTAAAAATTATTAGTTGGTCTGGCCTGGTCTGGATTGAACTGAGGACCTCTGGCTTGGTAGCCCGATGTCTTACGTACCATACACAATACACGAATACATCGCACACAAATACTCATCGATTTTACAGGCAAACAAATGTCATCCTAAGTTGTGTTAGAAAGTTTTTAACAAGGTAATCAATGAGTTTGACAATTTATGTAAGGGATGTCGAACAGTCAGACAGCTTTGTAGGCTTTTTCAGTTTGCGAGGTAAAGTCAAAGGTTGTTATGGACTGTCTCAAATCTCTTAGTGAACTTGAAGAAGTTCATACAAGGATCGCACTAAGTTGACTCATTTTTCTGTATACGTGCAATACTCCATAGGAAAAATCAACTCTTGGCTTGAGAGGAAATTTGCACAGCTATGGGAGAAAGCCTATGAACTGATACAAGCGAAATGGTTTGTGGCACTATCTCCTGCTAAATCACTGAAATTGATATTTTTCAATAAAAGCGAGCTTTAACCTTTTGAGATTTGAATTTGAAGTGATTATAATAACAGTTTGTCTTTTATATATCGTTTCCTTCTGGGTATTATTAAAACACTCGTGAGCTGATTGAAAAAAACAAATTAAAATTTTTCATTTGTAAAAAAACGGCAATAACTTTAGTAGAAATGTCATCTGTTGATAATTTGAGAAAGCCTACACCATGAAACACAGGTCCAGCAGCTTCCCAATAACGTCGCTATTTGTGATAAATAACGATAATTTAAAGTACAAATATGTGTACTTGGGGTCTCAAGAGGTTAATAAACGATGAAGCATTTAAATAGGTACTAGGGAGATCGGACGGTTATTATTCCGCGGGTTTTAACCTGTTTCTTAGAATACGGTTTTTTCAAAATCTTCATTTTTCGAATATTGAATAAACCGGTTAATTTAATACGAATAACCGGTTAATTTAAATAAGTATAATTTTTATACGTTTGTATATTATTTTATTGTAAATACGACTCATAAAGAACGTGAAAACCAAGGTAGATCAAAAAAGATATGCACTCTTGAGCAAAAAATAACCTTTTCTCATCTTCTGTAAATAAATATTGATTTTTGTATATGAAGAATGATCAGCTAGACTTATTGAAATCCCACAAAGCCACAAACGCCGGTTCCGAACGGCAGATATATTAGTTAGTGAAGTTTTTCACAGCGTAAATACACATAACCAATCGCTAGTAATGATATCGCTGTTGAAAATTGTCAGATAGTGTGGCCTGGGATTGAATCGACGACTTCTTGGTTGGAAGGTGGGTTCTTACCTAACATACCACAGTGACACCCACACTGTTCAATACATGGTGCATAAATTTACATACAGTGCTGCTCGAAATCTAAGCAAGTTTTCTCGTCGAGACAATTAAGGACTCGTATATTACTAATAGATTTATTCAATGTAAAACATTTAATTTTTGTTATCTTAGGCACCTAAATTATAACTATAATAACAAACCTTTAATTCTCTACCAAGATCCATGAATAGCTGTTCGAAACTTAAGCATCTTTCGGTACTTTGTGTAATAAACTTTGTGTTTTATGGCCTCCGCACGCCGTTTTGGCATAGTTTTTATGAGATTTGTTAGAGTTATTGTTAGTATTGATTGCCGCTTTAGTTTTAAGCTCTCCATCAGCTTCTGCTTATTTTTAAAACGACGTGCTTCACCTCTGCGCTCCAAGAATTAGGAACAATTTTATTCAAATAAAAGAACCGTTTAACCGGTGGTTTGAATTATTATTAACCGAAAACCGGTTTTTTAAAAAGTGCTACTTTCTGAATTATTCGAAAACCGGTTTTTGAAAAAACTCGAATAATCGATCTCTTTAATACTTACAAAGTGAGTGCTCTGATATTTCAGCTTACAGAATAAAATTTCTAGGTCAAGTCTAGTGACACCTAAAGGCCATGACTTTCAGACTTAGTCGGTCGATATGTCAAAATTGTACGTGTGTTAAGAAAGTATGATCGCGTGAATGAAAAGTGCCTATGTGTGACAGATTTTTTGCCATATGTGTCCGATTTGATAATTTTTTGAAAATTTTCAAAAAATTTTATTTTCTGTGAGATCAGAATTCCTTTGTGTGAAAAACTTGTTCTTCAACAAGCATAAGAAAAGTTTTTTTTAACTCGTGGTGGATTTACTTATTTAATCAGCATGTACAGCAAACAACATAAGATATCTTAAAAAGAATAGTTTAATAGTAATCTATGTAAGGCAGTATTGAATTATAAGTGTAGTATCTCAAAAGCCCCTAGCAAATAACACACATACATACATATGTTCAAATGCCTTGTTTCTGTCCCTGTTAAACAACATGACAAACGTTTCAACAAAGACCCATTACGACAAGAAAAAAAAATTAAAAATTAAAAATTAAATTTTGAAAAATTTTTATTTTTATAATAATTTATCACAAAAAGATGACAACATGAAATAAAAAAATTGATGACTATTATCTGACTAAAAAAAAGGAACAAAAAATAAATAAAATAAAAGCATGCGAAAAATTATAATAAATTACTGAAAATAGTTGTAAAATGTGGTTGCTGTACTGAATAAACAAATAAAAAATAACCCAATTTATTTGTATGTTTACATATAGTATGTATGTACATACGAGAATAACACAAAGGAGAACATTTTTGAGAAGAAATTGGAAAAGAGGGAAGGAATTTTACACCTATAGCTCACATTAACCGATTTTTAATTATTATTTTTTAACTGAAATGTGGAATGGCCGTAAGGAATTTAAAAATTTGTCTAAAGCTAAAGTGTCTTCTCATTAGGGTTGGCAACCCACTGTTAGAACTGTAAAACTATCGATAGTCGGCTCATTCGATAGTTTCGATAGTTTGCAAAAAAAACTATCGATACTATCGATACTATCGGATTCTTTTAAGTGCTACTTGTGGCAACAATATTGGAATTCAATTGCAAGGGAAAGAGTAATAATATAAAGGGTCCGCCAAATAACTTTTTTTTAAATGCTATAAAAAAAACTACTGAATATTTTCTCAAGTTTCTTTTTTTATTTGAAAGTAAAATCCTTCTGGTTAATAATGGAAAATAGTTTCATTCAAATGGCTGCCTCGGCTGGCCATGCAGTAGCCTACACGATCAGTCCAATTTTTAAGCACATTATCGATTGTGTGCAGCTGTATTTCACCAATGGCTTCACGAATATTGTCCTTTAAAGCGTCAATTGTCTCTGGCTTGTTGGCGTAACGTTTATCTTTGACGGCACCCCGCAAATAATAGTCCAACGGTGTCAAATCGCAGCTCAGAGGTGGCCAAACGACATCAGCTCAACGGCTGATAATGCGTTCTTCAAAAACAGGGCGCAAAACATCGACTGTAGCTTCGGCTGTGTGGCACGTAGCGCCGTCCTGCTGAAACCAAATGTTGCTAATATCCTCCTCTTCAATTTTTGTGAACAAAAATTCGTTCAACATGGCCCGATAACGATCACCATTGACTGTAACGGCCACTCCTTGCTCATTTTCGAAGAAAAATGGCCCAATTATGCCTCTGGACCAAAATCCGCACCAAACCGCGACTCGTCTTGGGTGTACCGGCTTTTCAATGCATGCTGCGGGTTTTCTGTGTCCCAAATGCGACAATTTTGCTTGTTTACATACCCGCCAAGATCAAAATGGGCTGCATCTGAAAAGATGATTTTTTTGACAAAATCGGCATTTTCTGTAAGTCGATCACAAATTCCTATCTTTGTTCAAGCGTATACACAACCATATTCGTTCAGCGGAAGGATAATACTAATTATCTGTCAAATCAGACATGCGCTAAGTGTTACAATTCACGAAAACGTTAGATGGCGGACCCTTTATGTGACCTCACAGCTCATGCCATATTGTTTTGACCACATTATACTTTTTCTTGTGTGGCTTTTACAATTGTGGTAGTAATTAAGAGTCTCTCACTCAGGCCACTTTGCACTTGTTTTCTTTTTAGTTCTCTTTGTTTATTTTTGCCTATGCGTGTGATGACGAAAGAAAAGAGTAGCTCTTTGCCGAAATCTGTTCTATAGTCATAGGTCTATGTGGAAAAGCTATAAATCACAGACGCCCTTAAAGCCAACATGCCATGCCATTTTTTTTTAAATTTTTAAATATAATAGGTGAACCGGTATGAAGTGAGCGGCAAGATACAAATGTTTCAATAGGAAACATCTATTGTAAACGAGCCTTATTTTTTATTTATTTATTTTTTTTTTTTTTGTTGGCAGTAATATCTTTCAAACATATTCAGTATACACCAAATCAGTGAACAAGCAACATCTTAATTTTTTCATCGTGTTTAAGATGGCGAATTTTGTACCAGAAAATAATGACTTGCGAAAAGCATTTTTCGTTTCCATTTGAAGAAAAGAGCCGCGAAGTTGCATCAAATGCTTTTCGAGGCAAATAGTAACCAGTCCTTAACGGTAACTTCCTGGGTTAATCCGAAACAACCCTCAACTTCGGCTGCAAAACCAGCTCGATTCGGCAGGAAGGCAATGCTGCGTGTCTGGTGTGGCCAGAATGGTGTAGTGTTTCACGAGCTCTTAAAAACTGGTGAAACTGTTAATATAGATCGCTACCGAAAACAAATGATATATTTGAACCCTGCATTAATCGAAGAACGAGCGGAATAGGCCACAAGATATGACAAGGTAATTTTGTAACATGACAATTAACCTGCACACAAAGCAAAACCGGTTCAGGATATATTCAAAGCATTAGGCTGGGAGCTACTACCCCACAAGCCGTGTTCACCAAAATAGGCTCCTTCCGACTGCTATTTGTTTTTATCGATGGGACACGCATTGACTGAGCAGCTCTTCGACTCCTACGAGGAAGTCGAAAATTGGGTGACTAATTGGTTTGCTTTAGAAGACGAACAGTTTTATTGGCGTGGAATCCACAAATAGCCTAAAAGAGCAGAAAAATGTGTAGCCAGCAATGACCAATGCTTTGAATAAAATGTTTTTTTACTTTTCCATTAAAGGTGTTTAGTGTGTTAAAAACGCTCATTTCATATCGGTATACCTGGTAAATTTTTATAAATTTAATATTATAGTGGTATGGTGGCGTGATGTAGTGATTATAGTGCAGGCATACAAGCGGCCCAGGTTCGACTTTTTAAACTCCCTTCAAACAGATCCATCTAAAAAGCCTCCCATCATACGATGATCAGGAGAAAACGCCACCTACTGGAAAAAAATTACAATACTAAGTAGGGATCACCACCACCACTTGCAAAGCTTACAGGTAACCAATCCGGAGACGTTGTGAGGCCGAAGCTGGTGGCGGTACGTGTTTTTTGTATTTACAATCACGTGTCACTAAGTCTGTCCAGAGGTATTCTGGTGCCACGGCTACCGGGAGCCCAAGGGTATCCGATCTCTGCCCGATTGTTGGGTGGGAGCTTCGTGGTGTCTGTGGCTTAGACCTAAAGCGCAGACAGCGCGCGAGCACGGTGTGGTGCTGCATCTTCTCAACCGGGTGCTGTGACCCACATCACGGCAGGCGTTTAGATAGTCTCCGACTACCCACCAAGTTGTGAAGCTTATGAGTGTCCTAACAACACGGCTTCGAATTTGTACACACTTGTGATATTCACTTGTGGGTATCACTGATGGGGGCGTTGGTGGGCGGCGAAGACTCACGTACACCCAGATGACACACCACTTTGCAAGGATTGATTGAAATTTTATAGTGCTGTCCTATGTTAGTCATTATATAACTCGTGAAGAACTAAGCCGATTTATAAATAAATACATGCGTTGGAAAGTTGTACTATCACTGATGGTTTTGGTTAAACTGGGCGGTGCCATGCCCATACAAATTTTTTATTTATATGTCTATATCTTTAAAACGGTTATAGTAAGAGTTTCTAAAGTTGGCCCAAATACTTTGTGGACAATACAAATCATCAGTCAAAAAGTGAACGGAATTGGATAAGTTGAAATGGCACCTTCCATACAAAATATTAGTGATTTTTTAGACATATATTTGGAACAGTTACAGTGGAAAATTCTAAATTTGCTTCAAGTAACTTCGTAATCAACACACAGAATCAAGCGAAATATGGGCGAAATATAAAGTAAATATTCATTTTTTATATCTAGAGAATGGTTGGAATGGCTGTTTTTGAACTTGAGCCCCTATGACGGTCTACAAACCGACTTAGAAGTGTTGAAAGTTTAGTTGAAATTTAATAATTTAATACTAATCGGTAACAACTTAGCCTTTTAAAACATAAAAAATTAATAGCGATTGTAAAATATCGACTTAAACCGTAATAGAGGCATTGGTCTATATGACTTGGTAGTTAGTATTAATCATTAATCTTCATTCCATTAAATTTTTCTTATGCCGGAAGTGTTACTCTAGTTATTAGGGAGATCGGACGGTTATTATTTGACTGGTTTTAACCGGTTTTTTGGTTTTTTCGAATACGGTTTTGTAAAACCTTCATTTTTCGAATAGCGAATGAACCAGTTAACTTAAATATGTATAATTTTTATACGTTTGTATATTATTTTAATGAAAATATGCTCATCGTAAATACGACTCATAAAGAACGTGAAAACCAAGGTAGATCGAAAAGGATATGCACTCTTGAGCAAAAATAACATATTCTCATCTTTTGTAAATAAATATTGATTTTTATATATGAAGAATGATCAGCTAGACTTATTGAAATCCCACAAAGCCACAAATGCCGGTTCCGAAAGGCAGATATATTAGTTAGTGAAGTTTTGCACAGCGTAAATACACATAACCAATCGCTAGTAATGTCGTGAGGTGATATCGCTGTTGAAAATTGTCAGATAGTGTGGCCTGGGATTGAACCGACGACTTCTTGGTTGGATGGTGGGTTCTTACCAAACATACCAGAGCGACACACACACTATTAAATACGTGGTGCATAAATTTACAGTGCTCCTCGAAATCTAAGCAAATTTTCTTGTCGAGGCAATTAAGGACTCGTATATTACTAATAGATTTATTCAAAGTAAAACATTTAATTTTTTTTATCTTAGGCACCTAAATAATAACTATAATAACAAACTTTTAATTACATTCTCTACTAAGTAATACAACATAAACGAAATTAGCTCCTTAGTAGCTGTTCAAAACTTAAGCAACTTTCAGTACTTTGTGTAATAAATTTTGTTTTTTATGGCCTCCGCACACCTTTTTGCCATAGTTTTTTACGAGATTTGTTAGAATTATTGTTAGTATTGATTGCCACTTTAATTTTAAGCTCTCCATCAGCTTCTGCTTATTTTTAAAATGATGTGGTCAAGCTCTGCGAGAAATAGGAACAGTTCTATTTAAATAAAAGAACCGGTTATTTGAATTATTATTAACCGAAAACCGGTTTTTAAAAAATGCCACTTTTCGAATTATTATTATATACCATATTCAAAACGGTAACAATAAAAGTTTCTAAATTTGGTCCAAGTAGTTTTCTGGCTTATAAAACATTATTCAAACGAGGGCACAATCGGTTAAGTGGGCGCAGTGCCTCCTATAGAGAGTTAATATTAATTTTTGCATGTCTTGAGAGCGGTAAAAGTGGAAGCTTCGAATTTGGTATAAGTGACTCTGTAGTCAATATAAATCAGCATTAAAAAGTGGGCGAAGGGATAAGTGGGTATGATAAGTATTGTTTTTTGTATATCTTGACTATTGTAGTAGATGGTATTTTTATAAGACCTTGAGAACCTTAAATGATACAAGACAGAAATATTGTTGGACTGATTTTTTTTACTATAATCTGGTAGAGAATTCAATGGAATATATTTTTTAATATGATTTACGGCATATGCCTGCCGGTGCTACGAGTAACATGATCCATTCGATCATTACAATTTTGTACTATTTTTCCGACAATTCTGACTGTTTGGTGTCAATGGTGGTTTAAATTTTGTCAAGCAATGCTTTCAGAGCTGCTGGTATGTCGGTATAAACCAATGACTTAACATAGCATTATAAAAAACAATCCAAAAGCTTTAAATCGCCCAAACAAGGGTGTCAGTGAACAGGACTACTTCTGGAAAGAAAGTTCTCATCAAATTGATTTTGGTCTTTTTGGAACCAAACTTTATTGATGTTTAGATGATTATCTTTTAGAAATAAACATTCAGTTAGCATGGCTCGATAGCGCTCGCCCTACACCGTAACGTTAGCGCATTGCTTATTTCAGTAGAAATAGGAAACGACATTGTCGCCAGCATGTAAATCGCACTAAACAGTCAATATAATGGTTATTCGTTATCGGCTTGAGAATTCAGATATGGAAATTTTACTTATTGACAGTGCCATTTAACCATAAAAGAGCTTTTTCGAACCTGCTACATGAACTTTGCGAACAGATTTATTTTTCAAGGTAAATTTCCACACTTTGGAAATATTGTTCGAGTGTTAAGCGATTCATGGTGACATGGTAAACCTTATTGAACACAAATGTCAACACAGTTTGATATTCTCAGCTGTCAAATTATAGTAGAAGTTTCCTATAGTAGAAGTTTCTAAATTTGATTCAAACAACAACTGCTTCAGTCAACAACTGGGTAAAATTGTATAAGTGGGCGTGGCGGCCCCCGTTCATACCAAATATGGAATTATCGGTGTATAGAGACCGGTATTGCACAAAGCACACTAAGTAAAAGGTATATATATATATACATATCTTATATATAAAAACTAGTTAAAACCCGGCGTGCTTCGCTACTCCCAACTTAATTATTATGTTTAATGCCATATTAGTTATATTTTTTAACCTTTTTCTTATTGTGTCCCATTCAGGTCAAAATGCATACGTATATAAATAGCTTTTATCCAGTATTCTTATAAAATTTTATCGCAATCACTGTAATAATATTCAAAAATTAATATTTGCTTCATATAGGGGTACCTCTCCCCCTGATTATATCTGCCATACATTTATTCCAATACATCAGTTTCATACGAAAGTAAGTGGGGCAAAGTTTTATGACTCTGGTTGATGTAGTTCTTTAGATATGCGATTATTAATATTAAGTTTGTTTTGAGGGTACCTCTCTCCTGACCCCATCGAAAAAAATTAAACCTATGTCTTCTTCCGGGCATACAAGATGATACAGTGAAAATTTCAAGAACATAGACTTTAAACACACATATACATACATACATACGAATAAACACACATTGATTTTTATATATGTATAAAGATGAATGTGGGTTTGTATGTTTGTTTGTTTATTTGAAGTCTATAGACAGCTAAAAGGCCGAACTGATTTTCATTATATGTTCACATTATCTCTCTATATGTCTGGAAGGAACTATAGGCTGTATAAATTTCAAAAATTCCATTTGGGCGGTGCCACGCCCATGCAAAATAAATATTTCTTTTTTTATTCTCCAAAATGGTAACAGAAAATTTCTCTAAGTTTAGTTCAAATAGATTCTTAGTCAATACAAATCAGCAGTTAATAAGTGGGCAGAATTGGAGAAGTTGGCGTGGTACCTCCCATACAGAGTAAATATTGATTTTAATATATCTTGAGAACGGTTAAAACTATAGTTTCAGAATTTGGTCTGATTAAATTCATAGTCAATGCAAATCATCAGTCACAAACTGAGAGAAATTAGGCAAGTGGGCGTGGTACCTCCCATACAAACTAATTATTGATTTCTGTATATCTTGAGAACGGTTAAAGCAAAAGCTTCTGAATTTGGTCTGAATGACTTTAAAGTCAATAAAAATAATCAGTCAAAAACTTTGCGGAATTGGAAAAGAGGGCGTGGTACCTCTCATATAAACTAGAAACTGATTTCTTTATATCTTGAGAACGGTTAAAGCTAAAGTTTCACTATTTGGTTCAAACAGCTTCATGATCAATACAAATCATCAGTCAAGAAGTGGGCAGAATTGGACAAATATGCATGGTACCTCCCATACAAAGTAGATATTTTGTGTTGTATATCTTGAGATAATAGTAGAAGTTTTTAAATTAGATTCGAACAAAATCGTGAACCATACAGATCATCAGCCAGTAACTGGATGTATTATACAAGTTGGTGTGCGCCTTCGATTCATACTAAATATTCAATTTTGTATATATGGAGAACGGCAACAATTAAAACAGTATTATCGATCCGCACACTGAATAAAAGCTATCTATACCATATATGTATCTTATATACAAAAATGAATGAATGTTTGTTTTAAGACTGTTTACAGCTAACGACAAATTCTACAGTGTTTTTCTGGAAGGAAATAAAATGTTTGGGTTTGGATCGGAAGGGAACAAAAGGTGGAAATAAGGTAAAAGCAACTAAAATAACATTTAGGATAATAATTAAGATGGGGGTAGCGAAGCACGCCGGGTATTAGCCAGTACTATATAAAAATGAATGTGTGTTTGTTTGAAGACTGTATACAGCCAAAATGCACAACCTACAGTGTCTTTTTGGAAGGAACTTTGAATTGGCTGAATTTGGTCTGGAAGGGGTCAATGTGGGGAAATAGGGTGAAAAATGTAACTGAGATAGCATTTAAGATAATAATTAAGATGGGGGAAACACGACGTGTTTTAGTTGGTATACGTATAAAAAGGAATGTGTGTTTGTTTTAAGACTGTATACAGCTAAAGAGCTGAGCGAATTTTCTTGATATTTTTACATTGTCGTTCTGGAAAGAACTGTAGTCTATCTTAAATGGACTTATAGACTTGAATCGGAAGAGTAAGAAAAAACTTAAAACTGAAATAATAGTTAAGATAATAATATAATTAAGATAGGAGTAGCGTACATAAAACATAGTCTAGCCATGAAGTTGAGTGATATCCCTCCCTCATTTCTTTCTATAAATTTTTATCCTTATTAACTTTATCTGGGTACCTGATATGCACATCTTACAATGTATTTAATAATGTTTTGGAAAACCTGTGCTTGACTAATAAAATGATTTAATGTTACAAATACTTGGTATAACTAAAAGCACTGACCACTATTTTTTAGGGTTGTTTTGGTGGTTAGAAAAAAAAGTCTGCCTAATCTAGTGAAATGTTTAAATTCAATACTTATGTTAAAAAAATAAAAAACAATTAAAAAATAAAATAAATTACAGCTTTGACTTTGATAAATTTTTTTATTTTAAAATATTTTTTTTATGTTTTAAAATGTTGTAAAAAAGTGATTAAAAAAAAACACGTTTTCTTAAATGATGTGTAAAAAGACTCATAAATAAATTGGCAGAAAGTTTAAAAAACAAAACGAATTTACATATCACAAACGCTTAATATTAAAAATTAAAAAAAAAATAATTAAAAAATGCACTTTTAAAAATGCATTTAAGAAAATTAATTTCTGCCTGTGAAGAACGATGATGCTGTTGATGGGCTATGAAGATGATTATGATGTTTACAAAGATAATGTTTTTTATTTAAAAAAGAAAAAAACACACAATAAAGAAAAAGAAAACATTTTTGAAGGTTACAAATCAACTGATCAAATAGGGGATGGTAATGGGATTTTGTTTATTATTTATAAATAAATATTTCCAAAAATGTAAAGGTAAATGAATATTTACCTTAAGAAACAAGTCTCTTCAGGTTTGGTTTTTTGAAGCCCAGACTCCACAATTGTTAGGGAGGCTTTTCTTTAAAATCTACCTTTTTTTCTTCTTTTATTCGTTTATTTTTTGTTTGGTTTTATTTTATTTTTTATTTTTTGCAAATTTTCTTTTGTTGTTTTATTTTATTTTCTATATTTCTTACGCATGACAAAAATATTCATATTTTTCTTCTTCTTATTTCTTCTTTCTTTGTTGTTGCTGTTTAGGATAGACTTTACTTTGGCTAGACACAAAATATTTTAACAGTTATTTAAATTTCTTTTTTACTATACATCTTCACTTAAAACATTTTGTTTAAACATTAAAATTTATTTTTATAATTATTTTTAAATTTTTTGTTAAAATTTACTATATTTTTAAATATTCTAACATTTTTTATTTATAACATTTTTAATTTTTTATTTCCTTTCGAAATTTTAGTATCGTTTTTGCTCGCTAACTTTTAATCCCTAACGTTTAGAAGCTTTGAGCACGACTAAATTTCCTAAATTTTGAACACTACACAACATCAGTAGTAGTAATAGAGTCTAAACAAAAATCATCAAAAAGAACAACAACAACATTAATTACAATGCTCCCTCATAGTGTATCCAAAAAGAAAAGATGAAAAAAAAACAAGAAAAAGATTCATAAAAACAAATAATCAAAAAAGAAAACAAAATTTAGAAAATATTGGTATTTGTTTTACAACTACAACAACAACAATGAAAACTAATTATTTACATTCTCTTTATCATTCATGTGCTCTCTATTTACAATGCATTTCTCTCAATTTCTCATTATTTTCCCTAATAATTCTATATCTTCCCATTTAACACCCCACACCCCTTTAAAATTATTTTTGTTAGTCTTCCTTACAAAACCCTTCTCTTTTAATTACTACCTACTCTTACTTTTCATTTTGTAACATAAACAACTTTTTGTTGCTGTTTCAAAAGCAGACGACGAAATGTTTCAAATTTAATGCACTTTTTGTAATTTGATGTTCGCGTCTCTTTATCTTGCTGCTGACTTTCGGCAATGTTGTCTTTGCAGCGTTTTTTTCGTAATATTTGTTTTCTAGCTGTGTATATATGTCATGTGTATAAATCAAAACCGAAAAAAGTACATAATTTCTTAATTGAGCAACCAGGTTAACACCACCAAGGTACTAATTATATTTAAGTAATTTTTTCTCACTTACATGCCGAAATTGATGAATTTAGGTCCATAAGAAATAATAAAAAGGGTCCTTGCAAATCTTATCATCTGGGCCGGATGGCATACTAGTACTTGTCCTGAAGCAGTGCTCTTCGACGCTTATGCGTCTATTAGCTCACCACCAGTGCGTCATATCGCCGGTATTTTTGTTTCGCACTCTCCAAGATTGTGGAGAGTATGATTAATCACCACCTTGTGAGATATTTGAAGTCCAACGATTTGCTAAGCGATCATCAATACGGGCCGTCCTACTGGTGACCCGCTGGCGTTGCTCTCGGAGAAGTGGGACAAGTCCATTCATGGTTTGTTTAATAGAGTTTGGCACGAGGTTATCATTTCGAAACTTAATGCTTTTGGTGTCGGTAGTCACTTCTTTCGATTATACCGAGCTTTCTCAGAGATCGCTCTATAAGGGCGGTTATAGAGAGGTCTTATTCGATGAGTTCAGGATAAACTTAGGGGTACCGCAAGGCTCTGTTCTTTCTCCTACTTTTTTCTAATATTTCTTAACGACTTTCTCTTCTTACTTCTAATCCTTTCTACTCTTTTTCGAATGACAGCAAAATCTGTCAGCTAAAACTTTGTAATGGTATGTAAAAGAATGTTATATTATTATTAATGTTATTGTATGCACTGTTTTTATTTGAAATTTCAAAGTTGAAGACGATTTGATTCCGCACATTCCAATGATACCACCGGATTTGTCGTTTAACTTCAAACGAGTATGATTTCCGGTGCGTGTTACCTTTCTATTAACCATTAATAAGGCGCAAGGCCAGTCTTCGGGAATTTGTTCGATAAAAAAATATAATTTTGGTTGGGATGAAGTTTGCCGGGGCAGCTAGTTTTGAATAAAATTTGAATATTTTTGTGAAACTCAACTAATTTTTATTTTTTTTAAAACTGCCGTAAATTTGTCATCATAAGAAATTTAAAATTCATGTAATTCACTGTTAAAAAAGTAAGTGCGACTATTATATTGGTCCAGAGCAACTCAACTTGGTTTTGCCACGTTCACACAAAATAAATATATACTTTTCTGTATCTTTATAATGGTAACAGAAAAAGTCTCTAAATTTGGCCCAAACAGATTCATATTCACTACAAATCAGCAGTCAATAAGTGAGCGAAGTTAGACAAGTGGGCGATATAACTCCCTTATAGAGTAAATATTGATTTTAATATAAAAACGGTTACAGCTAAAGTTTCAGAATTTGCTCTGATTAAATTCATAGTCAATACAAATCATCAATCTGAGCAGGAAGGAATTAGACAAGTGCGCGTGGAGCCTTCTATACAAACTTAATATTGATTCAATTCTATCTTGAGAACGGTTGGAGCTTAAGTTTAAATATTTGGTATAAGTGACTTCATAACCAATATAAATCATCAGTCAAAAAGTGGTAGGAATTCAACAAGTGGGCGTGGTCCCTATCATAGTAACTAAATGTTGATTTCTGTATATCTTGAGAACGGATAAAGCAAAAGTTTTGCATGATTTCATAGCCGGTACAAATTATCAGGTAAAAAATGGGTGGAATTGGATAAGTGGGCGTGGTGCCTCCCACATAAAGTGTACGTATTCAATTCATACTACATATTAAATTTTGTATATGTGGAGAAGGGTAACAATTAAAGCAGTGTTATCTATTCACATTAGCCAAAATGCGGGTGTTCTAGAGAGCATACCCGATGTATAAAGGGTCCGCCAAATAAATTTTTTTTTTTTTTTGTAAAAAGCTATAAAAAAAACTACTGAATATTTTCTCAAATTTCTTTTTTTATTTGAAAGTACAATTCTTCCGGTTAATAATGGAAAATAATTTCATTCAATTGGCTGCCTCGGCTGGCCATGCAATAGCCTACATGTTCGCTCCAATTTTTAAGCACATTATCGATTGTGTGCAGCTGTATTTCACTAATGGCTTCACGAATATTGTCCTTTAAAGCGTCAATTGCCTCTAGCTTGTTGGCGTAACACTTATCTTTGACGGCACCCCACAAATAATAGTCCAACGGTGTCAAATCGCAGCTCCGAGGTGGCCAAATGACATCAGCTCAGCGGCTGATAATGCGATCTTCAAAAACAGGGCGCAAAACATCGAGTGTGGCTTCGGCTGTGTGGCACGTAGCGCCGACCTGTTGAAACCAAATGGTGCTAATATTCTCCTCTTAAATTTTTTGAACAAGAATTCGTTCAGCATGGCCCGATAACGATCGCCATTGACTGTAACGGCCACTCCTTGCTCATTTTCGAAGAAAAATGCCCAATTATGCCTCTGGACCAAAATCCGCACCAAACAGTGACTCGTCTTGGGTGTATCGTCATTTCAATATATGCGTGAGGGTTTTCTGTGCCCCAAATGCGACAATTTTGCCTGTTTACATACCCGCCAAGATCAAAATGAGCTTCATCTGAAAAGATGATTTTTGATTCTGCAACATTTCCATGATTTTCAAAGTAATGTCGCAATATTTCCCAGCGTTGTTCAAGCGTATACACAACCATATTCGTTCAGCGGAAGGATAAAACTAATTATCTGTCAAATCAGACATGAGCTAAGTGTTACCATTCATGAAATAAGCACTAGTTGAAAAAAACGCTAGATGGCCTATACAAAAATGAGTGTGTGTTCGTTTGAAGACTGTATAGAGCTAAACGACAGATTCTAAAGTGTTTTTCTGAAGGCTATCTTAAATGCTTGATTTTGGACTGGAAAGGGACACAAGGTGGAAGAAAAGTAAAAAATTTAACTAAAATAACTTTTAAGATACTAATTAAGATGGGGGTAGCGAAGCATAACGGGTATAAAAATATGGAACTGATATATGGTTCTGTAAATTGAATTGAATTGAATGGAGATGAACTTTTATGAATTTCATTCATAATTTAATATGCGGCATTATTGATTTCAAACAGGGTTGTCAGATCTTTTTTAGATTTTTTCGCCAAATTAAAAAAAAGCTTAAAAAAACGCCAAAAGCGCCAAATCATTTTTTTTTAACATTTTGAAAACAAAGTTTAAATTTTTTGTTTTTTTAATAAAAAAAAATTGTTAAAGTAAATAAAAAAATAATTTGTTCCGTTTTGTTAAATTTCGTCAAAAGTGGGAAAAAATTCGCCATAATATATATTTGACTAATTCTATTAAGCAAAAATTTTAGCAAAAACTGAAAGTTTAGAATGTTTACTATAATAGAGTTTATATTTTACCCAAAGCTATAAACCTTAAAAATTAATTTTTATGGTTGAAAATCGCTTTTCCGTACCTTCGTATACTTAAGAGCTAATAATTTAGCTGAAATCTATCCGATTTTTGGATTTAAAAAAAAGAGAATGATGTTCTATTTCATAGCCTTGGGGAATATGTGTGAATTTTTCTAGCAAACATTAATTTTTTTCCATATTTTTTAAAGTTTAAAGGTTTTTCGTACCACTTATGAACCTATTTCCTTGCCAGTTGCCCAAAATTTGATTACATAAGTAACTAGGCAACTACAAATTACTCTTTGCCGAGAACACAACTTAAGTTCCGCTGCCATCGATAATAGTCACATTAAAATACATACACTACGTTCACGAATTTCACACATAAAAATGTCAAAATTATTTTATCACACTTTTTGTCAAAAATAGCCAAGAAAATCGCCATTTTAAAAATCGCCAAAAAAAGTCGCCATATCGCCAAATCGAAAATCAGGTTGCCAAATAACTTTTAAAATCGTCACATTTGGCGAGATATCGCCAGATCTGACAACTCTGATTTCAAAGTCCTGCTTAGGAAGTTAGAATATATAATTCCAACTGGACCTGAGGCTTTAATATTTCCGTTTCAATTACACAAATTAAGAACGATTTAAAAGAATGTGTTCTTAATTCAGGAATCATTTTTACTTTATTGAATACTTAGCATTGAAAAAAAATATATTGTAATAATTGAATTCTTATATATCTAAGGCAGTTATTCTTTATCGCTATGCCGCAGCACTTCTGTGTGCCGCGTAATTCTAAAAGTATGCCGACAAATTTTAAATACATATACGAGTATAATCAAGTTAGTATTACAAAATAATTTGATAAAAAAATCCTTTTAACAGGAAGAGGCATTAATATCAATAAAAAAAATTCAATTTATTTCATTATTTGTTTACGTGTTCATTCTTAAAATCATAAACTGATTTTTATGGCTCAAGTCGGCTTACACTTGTCACTAACAAACTGGCAAACGAAGAAATTAAAGTTTGCGGAAGTCATGTATTGGCGTTTGTACAGATGATACTTCAGCTATCACTGGACATCTAAAAGGATTTGTAGCACATGTTTCAGAACTGAATGGGGATATATTAGTCACAAATTTTTTTAGCATAAATTGAACCAACGGGTACCAATAAACGCAATTAAAAACAAACAGGGCTAAAAAAAAGCTCTTACTGAAGAATGGTACAATATTTCTGCGAAGCTGCAAAAAAAGTTGTACTTTCAGTGAAATGTTTATTATTTAAATCAGCAAAGATAGGTATATAAAATATTAGTTAAAAATAAAAATGTATTAACAATTTTCTTGGAGGAAATTAGTTACCGAATATTGCAGAGTAAGTAGACTTTTCTGTGTCCTGAGAAATGAATTTCTTATTTTTTTTATGGGTAAGGGATATTTCATACAAAAGTTGGTCTATTTCGCTTTTATTTTTCGCGTAGATCCTAATTATACAGTTTTTGAATGTGAGAATCCTATAGTTCTGTGTAAAGTATAGTTTTGAGGGGGTATGTAGACTTTTCTGTTTCACTGTAAGTATTTCAAACTCATTTTAAATTTTATGAGTATGGCGGTAAGTTTGCTATTATTGAAATGTATGTATTTAAATAAAGGCTTTTTTCTGATTTTCTTAAAAAATGTTTACCCACTTTTTAGCCATTTTTTGCTTAATAATTTTTTTCATTTAACATCACTGAGCTTTTCGTTAACATTCTTTACAAATATGCAAAAGTGCATGTATTACTTTACTCTCTCTCTCTCTCTCTCTCTCTGTCTATCTGTCTCTCTTTCAAATTTTCTAATTTTCCCAAAATTACTAAATTCTCTGTTATTATTTTGTTTTTGCATTTCTAATTTTTCACCAAAAACAATGACGAGAGAGAGAGAGAGAGAGAAAGAGAAAGTGCGTGCATATTAACATGCTTTTGTGTATGTGAGAGTTGGTGTCTTTTATTGTTTTTTGTTGTTTTTGGTTCTTTTTGTCTGTATTACGATTTCTGTTTATCCTTTCGGAGCAGCACAATATCCTGCTGCTACTTCTGTTGTTTATTTGTTATAACTTTTTGTTTTTGTTTTCGTTTTATATATGGAAAATAAATTATTTTTGGAGGATTTTACTGTTGTTGTTGTTGTAGTATATGTCTTGCAATTCAATTGCGTTATTTTAGTTATTGTGTATCCGTTAAATGTGTGCCTTTATTATACATATACAATATAGTTGTTTGTTGGCTTTTTATATTTGTTTGTGGCAGCACAAAATTTAATGCTTTTCTTTTTTGGTTGGTTTTTTAGATAAAATTTAATGCATATGTACGAATAAATTTAAAATATTTGTTTTAATAAGTTTTAACATTACAACTTTAACATAAATTATGAAAATATTCAAAATTTAAAGTTTGAACATTTTGATTTTTATTTAAAATAAAGAAAACTTTACAAAAGGGTTAAGTGGTTTAGGTAGTGGGTGGTTAATGGTTCCAAACGCTTTGACTTCTACGATTAGCAGGATATTTTTAATAGATTTTATTTTCTAATATATTATTAAAGTAAACTTGTATCAAACATACCTATAACATATCGTTGATTTACTGTATTAGTGTCATAACTCACAAAACAAAATTTTTAGGTAGGTAGGTAGGTAGGATGGAAAGGCGGTACCGAAAGTACCCCACCCAGAGACCACAGTGGTCCATTGTGAAAGAACCTTTCAACTGAAAAGAAGAAGAGTGAAGAGAAGAATTAGAAAAAAATAGAGAGGAGGGACAGAGAAGGAAATAGGAAAAGAAGAAGAAGAAGAAGGGGGTCAGAAAAAGGCATACAGAAAAAAAGAGACGGATGCCCAGAGAGGGCCAGGCATCACCTAAGGAGCCAGCTGAGACCTGACAGGAAGCTCTCCAGGTCGCATATCCTGGTCGACGCAATGTCACCAAGGCCATCGAAAGAGCCCCGGCCAAACAACCTGAGCCTGCGCCCATAAAGAGCCGGGCAGTGACAGAGGATGTACTCCACAGTCTCCGGCTCCCCTGTATCGCCGCAAACTCGGCAGAAAATAGGGGAGCCTGCTTCCCAAATCCCAGTCCTCGCCCTCAGAGCGCAGTGCCCAGTCACAAAGCCTATCAGAATCCTAAGAGATTCCCTCCTCAGATGGAGGACCCATTCCACCAAGCGGTGGTTTCACCGACGCATCTGCCTGTTCTACACCACAAGCCGCGCCCGCTCTTGCCAGTTCATCTGCAATCTCGTTGCCCCTTACGCCAGCATGCCCCGAAACCGAGCACAGTTTAACGCTGCACACATCCTAGAGCGACGCAAGGGTACTGCTGCACAATGCAACCAGCTTTGAGCTGACATGGCGACCAGTCAGCGCCCTAATAGTCGCCTGACAGTCCAAGCAAAAGACCACACCATCCCGCACAGCAGCCAGGTAGAGAAACCGCTCAGCTGCTCTGAGAACAGTGAAGATCTCGGCCTGACAAACACTGTACTCATCCGGGAGTCTAAAGGACAATTTAATGTCTCTGTTCGCCATGTAGACACCCGCGCCTGTGCCCTCCTCGATCTTAGATCCATCTGTAAAGATGACGTGGCCGTTGAAAAGTCCATCAACCCCACGCCAAGATTCTCTATCCGGAAAAACTGCCGCAGGGCATATGTCGAAGTCGCATTCACTGACCTTATAGTCCGTTGAACTAGCACAGGTCACCATATGCACACCTCAGTCAAATCCCCCCAAGATGGCAGAGTGTCCATAACACAGAGCCTTGGCCAGGCCCCCTTCAAAAATCCTCAAGAAACTCCTAGCAGCCTTTCCCTTCACCACAACCTTCAGGGAGTTCAGGCCCAGGATAATGTCCAGCGCTGCCTGAGGAGTACTTCTAAAGGCACCAAAAGCAACACACCTATGTACCTTATTTAGAAGCCTCCTCCGACTGGCATTTTCCAAGACTTTCCACCATACCATACAGCCATAGGAGACAACAGGTTTGACTATGGAGTGATAGATCCACTTCACCATCGCCAGGCGAACACCACATCTCCTACCAATGGCAATTCTAACCGTATAGTAGGCGTTAAAGCCCTTATTTATTCTCAGAATGGTATTCTCACCCCAATTAAGTTTCCTATTCAAGAAAACTCCTAAGAATTTGGACCCCTCAGACAGCCTTAGCACAATCCCATTCAACTTAGGTAGCTCAAACTTTTCCAACTTATATTTCCTGGAAAAAAGAACTAACTCAGTCTTCGAAGGTTTGATGCTAAGACGCCTGGCGGACGCCCAGGAAGATAGCTTGCCAAGCGCCGACTTCATGATGTCACCAACAGTCGGGAGGAACCTTCCCGACACAAGAATCACCAGATCATTCGCGTAGCAAACCACCTTTCTGCCTTCCTCATCAAACTTCCTAAGAACTCCATTCACAACAAGATTCCAGATTAGCGGCGAGGAGTACCACGAGAAACTAGTCTTTCGAGGCATACCTCACCAAGCTCTGAGCGGACAATCCTACCCTTGAGTGCGTTGATTATCCTCTCCACAAGGAAATCATGGACGCCAAGGTCAACCAGTGCCTCCCTAATCGCCCCACTCTCAACATTGTTGAAGGCACCCTCAATATTCAGAAAGGCAAGGGTGAAAATCCCATAGTGCAGACCCCTCTCAATGTAGCCGACGACCTCATGTAAAGCAGTGTCAACAGGCCTACCCCTAAGGTAAGCATGTTGAGCCACACTGAAGGTCCTTCTATATATTCTACTCCTCAAGTGCAAATCTATCACTTTCTCTATCGTTTTCAGCAAAAACGATGACAGACTGATCGGCCTAAAATCACCTGGCATAGAGTGGCAAAGGCACAATGCCATAGACACAATTCCACCAAGAAGGCAGACCCTAAAGACATCCACCAGGAACTTCATGGCAGAGATGGGACATTCTGTAACATGGCCGGAAAGATCCCGTCCGGGCCCGGAAATTTATAGGACCCAAAGGACCGGACCGCCCAAGTTACCTTAACCAATTCAACAATATCAGTCACCAATGCCTGTCCCTCATCTGAAATCGGGACCAAAACTGCCCGCAACGAATGTTACCAAAAACAGCATTGCTCTTGGCAAAAACAGATTTGACAGAATCAATTGACTCGCAGAAATTCGTCCATGACTTCCTCTTGGCCGTCTTGATATTCCCCTTGTACCTATTGAAACAGATTCTGTACCTATCAAAATCCTCTGCCGAACGTGTGCCCTTGGCCCTATTGAACAATCTTCTGACCTTCGAGCGCAAAGATCCCAGCTCCGCTGTCCACCAACAAGGCTGAACCCTCTTGCCCGGAAAAACCCTTGGACAGGACTGCTCAAAGGACCTGACACAACATTCAGTAAACCTATCAACCGCTCTCAACACAACCGAGCAGTCAACGAGCTCAAGAAACAGATCCCCCATACACGTCTTCACGCAATCTCTGAAATACCACCAATCAGTCCTCCTAGGGTTCCTAAAAGGACTACTATACCCTGCACAAACCAGGCCGAAGCGAACCAAGCTGTGATCCGAAAAGGAAAAGCTCTCATTAACCCTCCAGCCTACCGCGAGGTTATTCCTATTCGAGAGCGTCATGTCAATGATCTCCTCCCTAACAACATTTTAAATTTTGTATTATTCAGGAATAAACATGTTGCTCATGTGCTCACACACAACATAGATCATAATATTCCGCATATTGTAGACTACTTGACTAAAAGATCATGTTTTTTGAGATATAACATTATTGAAGTAAACGAGCGATATGTTTCGTTTCAAATGTAGGTATTATTCATATTTTTTGTTGTTGTTGTTGCAACTTTCGGTGATTTTATTTTTTTGTAACAAGAGAAGGAGTTCAAAAACTGTACATCATATTTTGTTTAAACGTGAATGACATAAGCTATTCAAAGATAATCGAGAAAAACTTCGATCTTGATACATAGCACTTTAAAAGATTGATATAATCCTTTAAGAAGGAACCAAAAAAGTAATATTAAGCCATTATGGTACCACTATAGGAGAATTATGTAGTTGTTCACTTCACTTTTGAATCATGCAATTCTTTCGGCTGCTTGCAATACATAAAAGAAGATACGAATGAATTTTATTTAAAAAAATTTTATTCTGACATTAACAACGTCAAATCAACAAAAAACAACTGTGAAAACTAGTCAAGGTGGGAAATTGTAAATTTAACAATTTGTTGAAGTCAATTCGAAATGTAGTTCTAGGCAGTGTTTTAGGTCCATTGCCATTTAAAATCTATATTAATGACATACAGAACATCGGATTACAAGGAAAACTCTTTATGTATGCAGATGACTTATGTACGAGGTCGGATTGACATTGAAGCTACCTAAAGCTAGATGCCAGCACAAACACAAAAACTTTTTCTTTCTTAGAAATTATGATCTGTCAAACGTCAGCTGTTAAAATTTAAGCCCAATTCATCGATTAGTTTATTTGTTGTAGTCGTTTGAAGTAAGCAACTTTTGTGTTTCTTGGAAAATGGAAAAAAGTGAATTTCGTGTAGGGATTAAACACTATTATTGGAAAGGCAAAACAGCGAAAGAGACAAAAGAAAAGCTTGATAAACATTACGGCGAATTTGCTCCGTCAGATTGTATGGTAAAATATTGGATTGCTGAATTTCAACGGGGCCGAACAAGCACTGCAACAATACCATCAACAGGAAAGCTAAAAGAGGTGGTTATTGAAAAAAATATCAAGAAAATCCTCGATATCGTTATGAATGATCGTCGGGTCAAAATACGTGAAATTGCTGAAATGGTAAACATATCATATGAACGTATGTTTAACATTTTGCATGAACATTTGCATATGAAAAAGCTATCGGCAAGATGGGTGCTGCGTTTGCTCAGTGTTGCACAAAAACGAGTTCGACAGATCACTTCACAGTGGTGTTTGGACATGATAAAGCATAATCCTGCTGATTTTTGGCGTAGATTAATAACTGTTGATGAAACGTGGGTCCACCACTACACACCTGAAACCAAAAATCAATCGAATCAATGGGTGGAAGCTGGTGGAAGTGCTCCGAAGAAGGCGAAGGCAGCGAAATCGGCTGGCAAGGTTATGGCCATTGTATTTTGGGATGCACACGGAATATTGCTCATCGATTATCTTGAAAAGGGATCCACAATCACAGGAGAGTATTATCGTGCATTATTGGATCAATTGGTTGATGTAATCAAGGAAAAATGACCACATTTAAACAAGAAAAAAGTGCTTTTTCTTCAAGACAACGCACCGGTTCACACAATATTATACGATGCTAAAACTACGAGAAATCCATTTCGAATTGGTTGATCATCTACCTTATAGTCCAGATTAAGCCCCTAGCGACTTTTTCCTGTTTCCAAACTTGAAAAAATGGTTCGCAGGAAAAAGATTTATCTCAAACGAAGAAGTGATTACCGAAACTAATGCGTATTTTGAGGAGTTCCCAAAATCGGATTCTTCAGATGGTATAAAAAAGTTGGAAAATCGTCTTACTAAGTGTATTGAGCTAAAAGGAGGCTACGTTGGGAAATGAATGGTTTTTGAAAAAAAATAATGTTTTTTTCCTACTTAGGTAGCTTCAATATCAATCCGCTCTCGTATTTTTTATCCATACAAACAAGGGAAGGTACTGCAATCATCCCATTACTCATGATGCAGGATTAATTGCAAAGTTCGCAAGAATTAATAAGCTTGTTTTAAACTCAAGTAAAACAAAGTTCATAAGGTTCGGAACACGTCAGTGTCAAACTGGTGATTGTATGGTGATAATTGATGGGAAGCAGATAACAAAAGTAAACGTTGTAAAATACTTAGGAGTACATCAACAAAGTAATCGTGGTTGGCAGTCTCATATACAGACATGAAATCTAAAATACCTCCAGTTGTTGGCATTTTATGCAAACTTCGAGATTAACTTGATAAAAGTTCAAAATTGATGATATTTAATTCCTTGATACAGAGCAATATTAATTATCTGTATCTTGTTTATGGATATAAAAGGAATGCCGATTTAAAATCCTTGCAGATTATACAAAACAATGTTTATAAACTGTCGAAGACATTTTCCACCTTGCTTTTATATAAGGATGTGGCGCGTACTGTTTTGCCTATTTATGGATTGCACAAAATGCAACTTCTTACTTACGCGTATGTATAGGGTCCGCCAAATAATTTTTTTTTGGAAAATGCTATAAAAAGAACTACTGAATATTTCCCCAAATTTCTATTTTTATATAAAAGTACAATCCTTCCGGTTAATAATGGAAAATAATTTAATTCAAATATCTGCCTCGGCTGGCCATGCAGTAGCCTACACGATCGATCCAATTTTTAAGCACATTATCGATTGTGTGCAGCTGTATTTCACCAATGGCTTCACGAATATTGTCCTTTAAAGCGCCAGTTGTCTCTACCTTGTTGGCGTAACACTTATCTTTGACGGCACCCCACAAATAATAGTCCAACGGTGTCAAATTGCAGCTCCGAGGTGGCCAAACAACATCAGCTTTGCGGTTGATAATGCGATCTTCAAACACAGGGCGCAGAACATCGAGTGTAGCTTCGGCTGTGTGGCACGTAGCGCCCTCCTGTTGAAAACAAATGTTGCTAATATCCTCCTCTTCAATTTGTGTGAACAAAAATTCGTTCAACATGGCCCGATAACGATCGCCATTGACTGTAACGGCTACTCCTTGCTCATTTTTCAAGAATAATGGCCCAATTATGCCTCTGGACCAAAATCCGCACCAAACAGTGACTCGTCTTGGGTGTATCGGTTTTTCAATGTATGCGTGCGGGTTTTCTGCGCCCCAAATACGACAATTTTGCTTGTTTACATACCCGCCAAGATCAAAATGAGCTTCATATGAAAAGATGATTTTTTTTTTGGCAAAATCGGCATCTTTTGTAAGTCGATCGCTTGCCAACTTAGCGAAGCGTATACACAACCATATTCGTTCAGCGTTAGGATAAAACTAATTATCTGTCAAATCAGACATGAGCTAAGTGTTACCATTCACGAAATAAGCACTAGTTAAGAAAAACCGTTAGATGATGGATCCTATATATAAGGTTATGCACAACATCGAATACCACAGGATTAGATTGCAGATGAATCAACAAAATGTAAACACTAGGCAAAGATTCAACCTACAGACAGACAGTCAGGTGCCGTTTGGAAACTACTAAACAACGAATTGAATACAACGATTGTTTGCAATATAATAATTTGCCAATTAATATTAAAAGTTCGAACTCAATTTCCATATCCAAAAGAAGATTGAAACAATATTTGTTACAAAACGTTGATATGCTTCTACTGTAGAACACTCCTAAAATATGCATGTAAATCTTATAATAGTTTTATTATAATAACCATGTGACAATATGTGTATCATGTATCTTAATTTTTATTTATTTTCTTTCCTTTATTTTTTATTATTTTCTAATGTTTAACTGAATATATATTCATTTTTACTTGTTGCCGGATAGTCTCAATAATGCCTTAATGACGCTGAGGCCTATAATGTATGATTGTAAAAAAAAAAATTGAAAAAAAACACACTAATCCAAAATCAATGTGTAAAAACTTTGATTTAAAATAGTTTCACTTCTTTTAACATTGACCAAACTCATATAAAAATTGTGCATTTTTAAGCTAAACTTGTTTTACATTATTTCAATACAGAAAATATTTTCAACAACGTACATTATTATTTCAAAAGTGTTTTCACATTAATTCGAAAATGTATCGGGTGGGCCATCAATCGGCTTAAATATGAACCAGCGCTTATATTCGAATCTGGCAATACGTATGTCATTCTATTCTGTCACAAAATTCAGTATATTATCTACACTGAAGGAAATAAATCGATTGGAATTTATTGAAAATTTAATTCCAAAACAAAGCTAATTGGTCGGAAATTGCACGAAAATTTGGTACAAAATTTGGTTGCAGAGAAGGACCAACAGTGCCCGGTATACGCAAGTTTATTGCTAAAGTTCATGAAACTGGTTTCATTTTTGACGCGCTAAGGCTTTAGCGTGCTTGTACATACGAAAGCTGTGCCTGAGGGTGTGCGCGAGAATCCATTTAACATTTCACGCACCGGTTAAAGTCGAATTTTGCGAAAAGATCTCAGTGTGACGCCTTACAAAATCCAATTGGTTCAAGAGTTGAAGCCGCATGATCATCTGCTTCGTTTTCGCTTCACTAGATGGGCCCTCTGAAAAACCGCACCATAATGTCGATTTTTCATGTTGGTGGGTACGTTAAAAACCAAAATTGCCGTATTTGGGGCACAGAAAACCCAAACGTGGTCTTACAGAAACCAGTGCATCCATTACGAGTGACTGTTTGGTGCGGCTTGTGGAGCGGAGGCATCATTGCCCCATATTTCATATTGCGCAACCATTACGGTCAATGGAGATACCTATTGCACCATGATAACAGATTTTTTGTGCCCGCTGACGATGTTAGGTTTTAACAGGATGGTGCAACTTGTCACACATCTCATGCCACAATCGATTTATTGCGTCAAACGTTTGATGGCCGTTTAATTAGCCCAAATGTTGAAGTCAGTTGGCCGCCAAGAAGCTGTGGAACGCCGTTAAAGACAAACCAGAGACAATTGAACATTTGAAATTGAATTTGAGCAAAAGAATTAATTTGAAAAAATATCAAACCGTTTTTGTTTTATTGCATTTTTAAATTTAAACTTGTAATGGCCCACCCTATACTTCATTAATTCAAAAACGTACGCCTTTAAATATATATTTTGGCATTTTAAAATCGACGTTGAAACATTGATAACAAAAATTTAAAATGTTTATATGTAATTCAACGTTGAACGTTTTTAAATTAACAAAAACATTCTTATTTTAATGTTGAATACGTTAATTTAACGTGGTTTTACTTATTTTCAAAGTTGAAGTAACGTAAAAAACAAAATTCAAGTTGAAAATTTTAAAATCAACAACGATTCACTTCGATTTTAAATTATAAATTGTAATTATTATCTGTGTAAATGGAACGAATGTAATGTACCGAATACTTAATCTAATATATAAAATGCTTGTGTCGCGGTGTTTGTTTTGCCAAACTCCTCCGATGTTCATGAAATTTTGTGGGCATATCGGGTAGGTCTGAAAATCGGTCAATATCTATTTTTTAGGCCCCTATGCCTCACCTAATTAACGTACTGTAAATAACAGCTGTTTCGAACATCGGTTTTATTTCAATTCGAAAATAACAAAACCGACTCGGTTTTGTGACATTCAATTAATCGAATATTGATTTTCAAAAACGACAAAAAGTAAAACCGACTTGGATTATGATTCCTAAATCGCACAAGCTGTCCAATCTTTTTTTTTTGGTTGTCGACTGAAATATGATCACTTTTATTGTGGTTAAGGCATATTTTAGAAGTCTTTTTTACATTAATTTCTAAGCCGACTTTTCAAACCAACTTGACAACATCGTCCGTTTTATCTCGCATGTCGCACATTTTGTGTGATAGAGTGTAGACATCATTTACATAATTTAGATCTTCTGTATGTCTTTGGAAATTAAATGATATTCAGTGTTTTTAATATTCTTAGATTATGAATTTTGCTTGATTCTATAATAAATAGAATGATGCTTTATCCTAGATTCCTAGATTAATTTAATTTTTCATCCTTAATTTTATGGTACTTGAACTTTGTCCCTGCTACGTTTATTTTCAATTGAAGATATTTTTTTAAAGAAATCTTCAACATTCCATCAGAAAATAATTGAAAGTATTTACAATTTGTAAGATTTTGATCTTAAATGACCTTTAACCTCATCTTCTGTAACATCTTTTTTAGATAAGGGTGGTTCCAATTGTTTTAGTTTTGTTTTTCTTTATCTCCCTATGGAACAAAACATGCAAATTTTGTTTTTTTTCAAATCATGTTTAACGCTTGTGTGATTCTTGGTAATAAAAAACAAAAACAAAAAAATAATAATAAAATTGTCTTGAGTAATATCTCTTCAAAATTCTGACACAAAGATCATTAATTCTTTTACTTACATATTCGTATTGTAAATGCTAATTTATTTATCATTGTTCGTGAGACAATCTTAAATAAATCCATCCATTGATTTGTTAAAAATATTTAGATTTGGCGCACTTATGCCACTTATAAGAACCGAACTACGATATATGTATGAACTTAAGCCGATTTAATGGTCTGAAGGTCGAGTGGCTAGAAATTGATTTTTTAGTTTTGTATTTTTAAAAGAAAGTATAAAAAACAAATGGTATTTTTTTTTAGATTAGAAAAAATAAAATAAAAACTATAGTGATTATTGTTATCTTCTTTCTTTTTGAATGAAAGAAAAATTACTCTTCTGGTTGATAGTATTCCCTGCGATGAATTGAAAAATGGGAAAAAATAGATTTAAAAACAAATATGCAAAATATAAACCCGGACTACGCCTCAATAAAATTTAAAATCACAACACATGTTCTAACTTGGGCTTATTTAAAATCTTGTGGTAACATGTCTACATATATACCCAAATAAACGGCTTTCACTTTTGTGGTTATGTGGTTCTGACATTAGACTATTTTATAAGTTGTCTTGCCTGATCACTGCAAAGTATTTCAGACAAAGGTCATGACCTTACTGAAGACTGAAAATCCATGAAAATCTTCTTCATGAATGCCGGAGGTTACTCATGGAAATCTAGAATCGTTCAAAGATAACATGGATTCCAGTCGAAAATAGCCTTGTTGATGAACTGGCTACAGTAATGGACGGGTACTGAAAGCATACACAGGTTTCCAAACATAAAGAGTGTCCAAAATTGTGGTATCATTTTAATTTTGCTGCCATTTTTGTTTTCTACTTGAAATTTTTATTCTAAATTTTTATTTTCAGAAACAACTCGTTTTTATTATTAAAACATTTTATGAAAGTAGTAAAAGAATTGGTGTTGTTTGTGGTCCAAAGGAATCATCGGATCACATTTTTTCGAGAACAAAAAGTGAAATGCGTTAACGGTCAATGGAAATCGCTACAGGGTGATGATCCGAAGCATTTAGGTGTTCTGATTGCCTCAGTTAGGCTGAATATTCTCCTTTCGATATATGTGGAGGCTCTATTTCGTCGGCGGCATGAGGGTACATGCGGTACATCTATACTCTGCTGGATAGGCCTGGATAAGTGGACTAAATGGCTAAATTAATCGCACTATTGAGATACCCATGGGTCATTGACTACAGAGTTTTTTGTCTTCAATGACTGAACTCTCCCAAATGAACGTTTCCGCGAAAGTGAGATTTATTTTTCCTCTGGAGATTGTTGAATGCCTCATTAGCTTCTATGTTTGCGGTGGCCATTCTTTGACCTACGTGGGACCTCAGCCTTTAACGAGGGTGAGCCACCAAGTCTGGCATAATCTTTGTGGTTATATGGTAGCTTGATTAAATTTATTATGATGGGATATAAGACGCATAGACTTGTTGTATCACAACCCAAAGCGCCATATCTTTATCTTCTTAATTAAAAGGTGCATTTTTGCAACTTTTAATAGCTTTCTTTAGTTGTAATAACAGCAAAAACTCAAAGGTGGTCATACCACATTAGACAAATTATTATTATTATTAATTCCTTTAACGATCACGCATGGTATCAAAGGGCCAAAATAAATGACTTCCAGCTGTATGTATCGAAAGCTACTGCTTCTATCTAACTCCAAGTGATGCTATGGCTTATGGGCTGATTTTCCAAATCTTTAGCTTCCCTGTGGATCCCATTCTAAGGCTACTTTCCTCATGCCATTATTCTGTTTTCGTAGGGAAGGCCCAATCTATCCATTTCCATTTCTTTTGCATACTTTCCATTTTTTTATTGGAACTTGTAGTGTTTTTTGTCATAAAGTGGGAATAAATACCTTGTGTTCTCAGCTGTAGTAAATGCCTAAGTAGAATTAATATACTTTACTGCTGCGATCCACGACTCGTAGACATATAAAAGTGTAGATTTTGCATATGAGATAGAGATGTTAAATTTTGTTTTCAGCTTTTTTCAAGAACAAGCAGCATTGAGTGAGCAGTGGCTTTATCTTGGTTCGTAAGTTGTTGCTCTTAAAAGCAAATCGGGTTCATTATTATACACTCAAAAGTTCCTGAGCGAAGTTCATGTTAAAATAATCTGGTCACAACGAAACTGTCTTACAAAAATACTGTGCTAACACACGGCTCATAACGAAATCATCAGAAGCAATTTAATGACTCTAGCTGACAAAGATACGTAAGTACATGAGTTATCAGCAGGGTTGGCAAAAACCGAGTTAAAAAAAACCTCGGTTTTTGGGTTTCGTTCAATTTAACAATATTTTTTGTTTGTTAGTGCTTTCGGATTTGATTTAAAAAAAAAAACATAAAATTTAGAGAGATGTATGAAATCTTTATAATTCAATGTTTAAAGAAGACTTCATGTAAAAGTTGACCTCGGCTACGCCTCAAATGATTCATACGATGAGTTCAATTTTGGCACATCTACTCCATAACATATCGGCCAGTATCCCACGAAAAAATTTTTCAATGTTGGCTTCCAGTGCGTCAAGTTGCGGGCTTGTCTCTACAGACATGAGCTATAATATAGCCCCACAAAATATAGTCTAAAGGCATTAAATCGCCAAATGTGAATTAAACTGTTCACCGAACTCGCCTCTCTTTTCGGCCATTGTTTCCACCTGCTGTTTGTGGAATGTGATATCGTCTCGTTAGAACCACATGTTAGTCTAGTCCAGCTCTTAAATTTTAATTTAAAAAAAATTTGTAATCGTCGCACAGTAGCGCTCGCCATTCATATTAATGTTCAGGCCCTCGTTATCTTTGAAAAAGTATGGCCCAATGATGGCACCGGCCTATAATACGCACCAAACAGTGCATTACGGCAATATCCATTCAAACAAATATGAACTTCGTCACTGAACACAATTTTCCGATAAAATTATGATTAAATTAATAATCTGCGAGCGTTGTTCGTTTATAAGTGGATTCATGGTTAAATTATAGACCAAACTGAACATGTTTGACGGTAACATGTTACACGAAAACAGCTGAGCTGCCAAAAACAGTTATGCCAAAAAGAAAATTGCTAAAAAAATCATTTTTTATTTATAAGCCGGCATTGTGAGTTGTTAAAACTCGGAGATCGGAACCAACGGCAATTACTTCGTTTGAATCCTGCATTATAAAAAAAACGGCTGGAATATAAAGACAGACATGACTAAGTTAGTCTTTTATGTCGCAAAATTTGCCAAACAATTGCTAGAAACGATCATATAACGCACCCCACATATTCTCCGAACATTGCTCCTTTTAACTATTGGATCTTTCGACGGATACAATTTCTTTTGGCGCCTTTTGCACGTTCAAAGTACTTTGCAAAGTACTCTGACAAACTCTTTTACATTTTCTTTTAAACTTTGTTTCGCTTCTGCACGTTCAAATTTTGCTTTGACAAATTTTGTTTTCTTTTATCGGCTCGTTCTGTTATTCTATTTTAAATTAAAATAAAAGTAAAAATGTTCTCAATAAATCTTTAAAAAAAGATGTTTTCATATTTAAAAAACTCTTTAAAATTAAAATTTCCCATTTTTTAAACCAGAAAATCGGCTTAAAACTCAAGATGTTCTTCAAAAACGAGTACTTTAAAGCAAACAGTCTTCTAGCCAAACAATGACCATTAGACAAATATTGGGCTCATTCATAAACAAATTTAAATTTTATTTTATTTTTTAGAAAACAAACTCCCTCTTGAATAAGGAGCGCACAGGCGAGAAAGAAGATTAAAAGAAAAGCAAAAATAAAAAATTATTTAGACAATTTTAATACCCTTATCTACAGGAGGTTAAGTAGAAGATGTGGTTAAAAATCATTCAAGATAAAAATCTCACACATTTAGTTTTAATTTAAAAACATGGGTTTCAATAAAAAAGATTATTTGAGAGGTATATGAGAATACCCTTTTTTGCTAAAGAGTATGATAGCGATCGAAGTTCAATAATTTCTAAATTGAATTGAGGAAAAATAAAATTAAATAGTTGCTGTACATTTTATTAATTTTCGTTTTAACTCTTAACTTAGAATACTTAATGACCAAAAGCAATTCCTTACTATAATTTTTCAATATTCACCTTGTCACCTTAGGCAGTCCTCGGTTCTATGTCAGCCTAAAATAAACGATTTTATCGGATGCGTATTTAGTAACTTTCTTTTTGGCAACACTATTTTTGACAGCTCAGCTGTTTTCGTGTGACATATTATTGTCAAACATGTTCAGTTTGGTCTATAATTTGACTTACAAACGATAGACACTTGCAGATTATTGAGTTTTATGATCAAAATTCAGTTGGAGGAAAACCTACTTTTTATCGAAAATTTTTTTTCAGCGGCGATGCTCATTTCTGATTGAATGAATACGTGAACAAGCAAAACTGCCGCATTTGGTATGAAGAGCAGCCAGAAGAATTGCAATAACTGCCAATGCCTCCCGAAATATGCACTGTTTGGTGTGGATTATGGTCAGGTGGCATCATTGGACCGTATAAAGACGACGAAGGCACGAACGAGCACTACCGTGCGATGATTACAAATATTTTTTTTTTTGCCCAGAATAAAAGAGCTACTCTTGGCTGATAGATGGTTTGTACAAGACGGTGCCACATGCCAACAGGGTTGTCAAAAACCCGTTTGTTTTTTTAGAAAACCCAACCCACCGGTTTTTATTGGGTTTTTGTTGGATTTTCTCGTTTGGTTTTATAACTGCTTCCAAATTTCGTTTAAATCGATAGCATTGTTTGTTTGTTTATACAATCAAGTTGTTTTAGTATTTTTAGCTGCTAAAACTCAGTGATCGGAGCAGACTGTAATTATTTCGTTTGAATCATACATTATGAGGAAAACGGCCACGACAGACACGATTAATTTATTTTTTTGCATGACAACACCCGTTCTCATGTCGCAAAAGTTTCAAAACAAATATTAGAAACGATCAAATCTGCCGTATTCTCCGAACATTGTTCACACTTCTTCATACGGGCTTTCTTTACACGGCATTTCGGTATAACGGCCTGTTTTAATTATGGCATACATACGGCTAAAAAAAACCGTGGATTCTCTGCTTTTTAACTAAACGTGTAAGGGAACCAAACGAAACACATATTCATTTCGTTTAAACACATTTCGATTTGCGGCCGTATTCAAGGCCGTATAAAGAGGTATGAGTTTATCTTTAAGCATGTCACCGAATCACTTCTTTTGAAGAAATACAAAATCGGCTTCAAAGCTGGAGCGCCTTAAAAGACGAGAAGTTTTTCTGAGACGGGATTTGGAAATAGGCTCAGAGGTGGGGAAAAAATGTAAGCAGTGATTTGATGTGATTTGGATTTTAAAAACCGAATGGGTTTAATTGGGTTACCCAGTGGGTAGCCAACCCTGCATGCCACATAGCACGCGAAACAGTGCCGAAATTGAGAGGTGAGTTCGGAGAACAGTTTATATCACTTTTGGGGCAGGTGGTTTGTTCGCCTAGATCGTGGGATTTAACGGGTTTCCACTATTTTTTGTGGGACTATGTTAAGGCTCATGTCTATAGAGACAACCATCGACTTAAATAAAGAGATCAAACATTCCTCTAAATTTTTAAAAAGTTTCTTTCAGAAGGCACTGACTGGTACTATAAGATATTTTAAAGCTACGTATGATAAAAACTGAAATTGTACCTAATTATTTACCCAAAATATATTGTGTTGGTTGGCTTGTTGTTTATCAGATTTTAAATGTATTGCCTTACGCTTATATTGCATATTTTATAGATATGCGCATAATAGACACTTGTGTTTCTTGTATAAACGATAATAATCCTCCACTTCCAGGCGAAGTTCGCTTTTCATCAGCTAACCATCTGAACAGTTTAAAACTTCGGCCAGTTCAACAGATGGATTTATTTTGTACGACGAAACTTCATCAGTTGCATATTTTTGCTCATTATTTGATTTTTCAGACATTCTACAAAAGTTACAACCACTGGCCCCATGAAATTTTTATGTTACACCTTCAAAAGGCTCCAATATATTAGCAATTTCTGATAGAATGTCTGATTCATTTGAAGTAATAGCATTAGCTGGTAATCCCCCAATAAGGCAAAAGTTTTTGTGTTACCATATGTTTGAGCTCTTTTTAATGCGTTAAAATAAATTAATACCACGTTGTTGTTGTTTTACAGTTTTTATTTCCTCACTTTTACAGTATACAATTATAACTATGGTCCCCAACTTATTTATCTTGCACTTAATATTCGTTTATACAACACTTCTACTTACGCCTAAACACCACTTTACTTTTTGACTGCGAAACGATAACTATATCGAAGTCGGCAAAGCAGCTGCCTTATATACCTAACTGCCTACATTTTAGAAAGTCTTGGAAAAGTCACAAACGCTCTCTATTCCTCTATTTTATGTCCGTTAATTTTAAGCATGTAAGATTGTGTTAACCAAAGATGGTCGAATTTGCAATGCCTTCAAATGCACAAATCAGTACGGCGTTACCAAAATTACACAATACAGTCCCTGATATAGTGTATTTTTTTAGGCGTTTTAGTTTTCGTAATAATAGGCACATATGCCAGTTTTGTTAATTAATTAATTTTCGTTTTGGATGAGATGTGTGGACATCTCCATATGGCGTTTAGTAGAACAAAATATTAGTTACTTATGTTTTATCTGTTTCGGATGTCAGCACTGTATCCGTCGGATGACGTAAGCTTGCTGCTGAGATAACAACAGAACTTAGCAAGGCTAGATAATGTACCCATAGGAATAGTATGAAATAAATTTTCCAAGATTAGTCAGACATACAATAACTGTGATTAAGATCTCAATCATAAACAGAGCCTTTTCATTCCATCTGGAGTTGCTCTGCATGTAGTATTATCAACAGTGCAGATATGACTTATACAGATATCAAGGCAAGAGTAAAAAGGGATTACAATATCGAGACAATATAGTCTCTTAGACGTCTCTTAAAAGTGATGTAGCAATAGGTTTTTTAAGGTCTAGCTCGACACGTAATGACTGTGATTTGGATCATAATTATAGGTAGAGGCTATTGAATTTGTTTACCTTTTCCAATAAATGTTGTCAGCTTGCAGATGTGGCATTCACAGACCTCAAATCTAAGACAGTAAAATTTGTCTTAAAAGTCAGGTTTTAAAAGTCCATCCTGGCAGATAAGCATATAAGACCAATAGATGTTACACACATATAAATGTTTACTTATAACTCTGTAACGTTTTTAATTATATGTCTGCTGAAGTAGTATACGGGCTCAAAAAAGAATTTGGCCCAAATAAATATTTTTTAACTTCATAATTTTTCAATTGCTTTCAACTTTAATAACATTTTTTTTTTCTTCTAAATATCGGAAAATTTAGTTTCTTTTTTTGTGAAGAAACCCGGACTAAGCCCGCTTCTGTGTGAAGTAAGAAAAAGAAGGTGAAATATCCTTAGGGCACTGCTACACGTTACATATATTGTGCGCCATTCTGTATCACGACATTCATTAAACACTTAGCATGTTTTATTTCGCAATATAATCCAACATTTTGTAATCTGGATCGTTTCATAAATATTCAACATGTGGCAGAACCCTTAAATGTAAAACTAAGGTGGAAGACGCATGTAGAGAGTGTTTCGGACAAGACCAAATATAAGCTCATAATACATATCATGACAAGGCAAGTATTGTCTTCAAAAGATCCTTTATGTATTCTGCCAGAGGACTATATACAACCATATGCTCTAGCGAAGTGCACGTCATAAGCCACTTTCGAGCATACGTGGTGGGTGGTGTGGTGTAGTGATTAGAGCACACTCGTAACAATACAAAAAACCCAGGTTCAAGCCCCAGCAGAGGACATGACGAAGAAAAATGTTTAATAAAGAGGCTTCCATTTCCCTCCAAACAACTCCATCTATAAAATATAGAATCCCCCTGACCTTCCCGCATACCTCTGGCTATGATGACAAACATCAGACGAATGATCAGGAAACCACGCCACCTACTGGGAAAAAATTACAAGGCTTAAGTAAAGATCACCACCAATTAGCAAGTATGTTCACCACTACAATCATATGGAGGAAGCTACCGTGGATTAATCACTTACTTAGCTTGAAAGATCATATTTTTTAAAAAAACTAAAACAAAGCAATGTATGCTTTGTGGTAAGCCTATATGCTCCCTAGAGCAGTGACGGAGAAAAAAATAAAATAAAAAAATAATTAAAATTATTATTCAATTCAATTCAATTATTATTCCAAATTTGCAAAATCCACAAAATTTAAAATTTGTTGTTAACTACGAGTAACACACCTCCATGCTAAAAAGAATTTTTTTTTAATTGAATATTGAAAACTATCGTAACGAAGGCTTAGTTTGATTTAAATTTATGTGTTTGTTGGTGTGATTTAAATTTGTGTGTATTTATAACTATATTTTGCCCTAACAGTTGTCTGTACGACAACTCCGTCTATTTCTGTCCATTCGCTCTATGGGCGCATTGTGAGCTGTTCTGCTTGCACATGAAGAAGACAGATTGATACCGAAGTTAACATCAGTGGAAAGAAAAGGCGTTGGCACAGAAAAGAGGATTGTTCAAAAAATTTATTGAGGCCGTAGGCCACTTGTATTCATAAGCGACGGAAAATCACTCATTTTATTAATTTCTGCTAAAAAATTTCGAGGACGTAAAACTGAAAAATGGTATAAAAGGATTTCCTTATAAACAGACACGATAAAAAATTAACATGAAATTTTAAAATATTGCTTACGCGTTAATTAATTAATTTTCCAAAACTTATCTCTTAAGAATTCACGTAATTTTATGTAAGTAGTGATTTTCTTAATTCAACGTAAATAAGCACAGGAGTCTATCTACGAGTAAATACTAATCATTGTGACTAAAAATTAGTAGATGTTTCATTAGGTAAAGAACCAAGTTATATGCCTGCTAAGTTTAAGTTGAAAGCAAATAATTTATCATGAAAAAGTCATAAAAATTTGGCGTAATATACTCGTATAATATATGTTAAAGGAAAGTATGAATGTGTTTTGTTAATAGGCCGGATTAAAATGTAGTTAGTTAATCCTAAGCAATTAACTAAAATTTGTTCTTTTATTTTTTGCTTTTTGTTTTCTTCTTCAACTGCACGAGGTTTGTTGAATAATTCCGCGGAGTGCAGTCAACAGGACAAGAAGTGTGCAAGAGAAAGCATTTTATTATTTGCTACCTGCATGAGAACATCGTAAAAGTTTAAAAAATAAGTGAAACCGTTAATCCTTTCAGAGGTTTAATACTGTTGATGTATTTTAAACCTGGTCTCGTGTAGATTACTAATCTGGTTTATTTTAAATGTTGATGATCACATATACTAATTACCTGTACACGAGTACGTTTAAGCAAATGTTCTATTTTACACGCCATTTAATAACTTTTATTTCGAAATATTGTATTTAAAGGTCTCTTATTAAAATTCTCTAGACCAAACTCATTGTAGTGGTTAAGTATTTAGGTTGCTAAGTAGGCTGCGAAGGGTGGCGCGACGTAACCGCGCCTTCACTCGGAGATCAATCAGTGTCCATTGTGGATGCTTTCAGAAAAAAAAAAAAAAAAAACGAGACAGATAAAATAAGAAGGACAAAGAAAGGAAAAGAATTAAATAAAAATAGTATAGACTACCGTGAGACCGGCATCATAATTTACTCATAGTTGCCCCTAAGGAATTACTCATCCTAAAACCCGCAAGGAAGTAGAAGAAAAGAACTACCGGCCGCATCTAGCGAAGACAGTTTGACACTGGAGTTTTAGGAGCCCGAAAAATTTGGATGAAATCAAAAATACAAGCAAAGTCTTGTGGCGAAGATCAGGGGGAACGCCAAATCATCAGTTGAATTGGATAGGTCACAAAGACGTAGCTAAAATGGTCATTGAATGGAATCCTTAAGACAGTATAAGAAGAAATAAAACCGCTAATACCTGGAGAACAAATTAAAATCAACACTAGCCTGATAGGAAGGATCTGGTCGGAAGTGAAGCTAATTGTACAGAGCAGATCACAATTGAAGAAGTTGGTTGCGGTCTCTTACTCCACTCTAGAACAATAGAAATCAATATATTTATAAGTATACATTTATATTCATATATATGAGGTGATTTTTAGCAACTTTTTTTTTGACAGCTCAGCTGCTTCCGTGTTACTGTCAAATATGTTCAGTTTGGTCTATAATTTAACCATGAATCGACTTACAACCGAACAACGCTTGCAGGCTATTGAATTTTATTATCAAAATTCATGCTCAGTTAAGAAAGTGCATCGTGAACTTCTTTCATTTTATGGTCAACTCATTTCTGGTTGAATGGATACGTGAACAAGCAAAATTGCTGTATTTGGTGTGAAGAGCAGCCAGAAGTATTGCAAGAACTGCCATTGCATGCCGAAAAATGCACTGTTTGGTGTGGATTATGGGCCGGTGGCATCACTGGACCGTACTTTTTCAAAGACGACAAGAGCAGAAACGTTACTGTGAGCGCTAACATGCGGTTACAAATTTTTTTGCACAAAATGGAAGACCTCGACTTGGCTGATATGTGGTTTCAACAAGACGGTGTCACATGCTCGAAACAGTGGCCTAATTGAGTGGCGAGTTCGGTGAACACTTTATTTCATGTTTGGAGACGGTCAATTGGACGCCTAGATCGTGCGACTTAACGCCTTTAGACTATTTTTGTGTGGCTATGTTAAGGCTCAAGTATAGCGACAAGCCTGCAACGATTGACGAACTGAAGACCAATATTAAAGAATGTATTCGTGAGCTACCGGTCGATATGTTGGAGAGTGTATGCCAAAATTGGACCCAGCGTCTGAACCATTTGAGGCGTAGCCGCAGTCAACATTTACATGAAATCATTTTTAAACAGTGAATTATATAGATCAATCTCACTCAAAAGAATAAGGAATCATACATTTCTCTAAATTGTTTAATAAATCAAGTCCGAAAATTCTTAAGAAATAACCTGATACAGGTTACAAGGTTTTCCTCAATATTTGTTTTAATGTTTTATGCTGCCTGTCTGCCTCTGTATGCTGTCATTCTGGAGGCTTTTGTGACTAAATTAATAATTGATTTTATACTGCTTTCACCGAAGGTTTGGTTCTGGTACCTTGAAAGTCAAACGCCTAGCTGTGATATTATTTTATGGAGAGATTTTTGTGCCTGAGGCATTTATGTTTGGGCTGATCGACACTTTATTTTCACTGTACTTTAGAAAAGTAAAATAGTTGCTCAGAGAAAGCAACGAAAACCGTATGATTTATTGTTAAACATTGGGATGTATTCTAGTTGATACTAATCTACTGAAGTTCCGCAAGGCAGTATCCTAACGTCTATTCTAAAACATATATACCAAATACTGGGTAGCCCATCTATCGATCTAAATTTTAACAAGCGGTTATTTCGTATCTAGCACTATTTATGTCATTGATTTACGCTTGAGTAACGTTGGGATTTATTGGAAATTTATTTCCAAAACAAAGACAATTGATTGGAAATTGCGAAAAAATCAAAACAATTTTTCGGAATAAGCCCATTTTCATTTTGCTGTGTACGTCAACAAACAAAATTGCCGTACTTGGGGCTCGGAAAAACAAAACGTGTTCTTACAGAAGGCAATTCATTCATTACAAGTGATTTTTTAGTGTGGCTTGTGAAGCGAGGGCATTATTGGCCCGTATTTCTTTCAAAATGAAGGCGGGGCAACCGATTTTTTGTGCCCATCTATCGATCTAAATTTTAACAAGCGGTCATTTCGTATCTGGCACTATTTATTTCATTGATTTACGCTTGAGTAACGTTGGGATTTATTGGAAATTTATTTCCAAGACAAAGACAATTGATTGGAAATTGCGAAAAAATCAAAACATCTTTTCGGAATAAGCCCATTTTCATTTTGCTGGGTACGTCAACAAACAAAATAGCCATACTTGGGGCTTGGAAAACCAAAACGTGTTCTTACAGAAGTCAATTCATTCATTACAAGTGATTGTTTAGTGCGACTTGTGAAGCGAGGGCATTATTGGCCCATATTTCTTTCAAAAAGAAGGCGGCGCAACCGATTTTTTGTGCCCGCTCTTCATGGTACTTATGTGAACAATGTTTGGTTTCATCAGGATGGTGCAACTTGACACACATCTTTTAATTAGCCGGAACGGTGATGGCCGCCAAGAGGCTGCGATTTGACACCGTTGGACTATTTCCTGTGGGGTGCCGTTAAAGTCAAGTGTTATGCCGACAAACCAGAGACAATTGAGCATTTGAAGACCAACTTTCGTAATGCCATTGCCGAGATACGAGCTTATACCCTCGAAAAAGTTCTCGAAAATTGGTCCGATCGAATGTCGTACTCTGAGACTAGCCGCGACAGCCATTTAAGTAAAATAATATTTTATTTCTAACCGAAACAACTGTACTTCACAACAAAAAAATAAATTTGGCAAAATTTGAAATCGTTTCTGTTTTATTGCATTTTTAAATTTAAACTTTTTTAATTTCAAATTTTCTATATACATGCGAAAATTCCCAAGATGTAACGTGATTTTGTAGATTCATAAATGAGATACAATCAGTAAATAATACTAAAAATTATTTGTAAAGAATTTAAACAGAATTGATAAAATTTTTATCATCTTTTATATTTTTGTTGCTGTTTTAACTATAATACAATATATTCTAATTAACCTGCATTTTATGTAACAATCAATAACTGTCTCACTCCCCAGAGTTAAGTGGGTTTCATTGGGTGAAATCTAATTATAAGCAAATATATAAGAATTTGTTCTTTAACCTCTGGAAGTTAATTATCTTATGCAACCACTAATATTTAAGCAAAATTTATAATTTTTGAAGCAAAAATTTTCTAATCAAATAAAACACACATTCGCACATCACATTACAAATTCAAATATGCATGTACATGCACATTCATACTTGGATAGGCAATTTGTTTAAAAGATATTTACATATTTCCGAAATTTAAAAGATTAATTTATTTTGCATTTATTTTAAAATGAAATGCTTAAAATTTTATAAAATTTTCTAATAAAAAAATATATACATACATATACACACACAAAGACATAAGTACAAAGATACTCTTATAAAAATCAATTGAGATTGTGTCATTTGAAATATTTGTTGGAGAAAACAGCAACAACAACAACGATAATAGTAATAATAATTATTAATTTAAATAGATTTTCTAAAAATTTACCTTTTTAGATACTTAAAAAACAACATGCACAAATACAAGCACATAAATATATGCATACATACATATGTGTATACATATGAATGTACAAACATAGAAATAATAATAATCATTATAAAATACATTCAAATATAAGTATTTAATGTACGTGTACAGTGATCAGAAAAAATCTACGTACGATTATATGTTGTTACAAAAATGCCACAATCTACGAATTCATAAATAAGCGTTTTTAGAAGCTGAAAACGTAACAATATTTTTGTAACCATTTTATGATGCTAAAAGCGTAGTGGTTGTAATACTTTTTTAATTTTGTTTGTATCGGGTGAGCCATATAAAAGTTTAAATAAAAAATGCAATAAAAAAAAAACGGCTTTAAATGTTGCCAAAGTACAGTTGTTCCGGTTAGAAATGTAATATTATTTCGTTCATATGGCTGCCGCGGCTGGCTCACAGCACCCCATTCGATTGGACCAATTTTCGAAAACTTTTTCGAGTGAATGGGATCGTATCTCGGCAATGGCATCACGAATGTTGACCTTTATTTAGCCTGGTTTATCGGCGTAATATTTGTATTTGACGGCGTCCCCCAGAAAATAGTCTAACTGCGTCCTATCGCAGCTTCTTGGCGGCCGACTGGCATTACAATTTCGGCTAATTAAACGACCATCAAACGTTTGACGCAATAAATCGATTGTGGAATAAGATGTGATGCAAGTTGCACCATCCTGTTGAAACCACACATCGTTCACATCAGTACCATGAAGAGTGGGCACAAAAAAATCGGTTATTAGGGTGCGATAGGTGATGGTTGCGCCGTCCTCATTTTCAAATCGCATCAAATAGTCACTCGCAATTTGGGTTTTTTGAGCCCCAAATACGGCACTTCTGCTTATTAACGTATCCACCAGGATGAAAATGAGTTTCATCCGAAAAGATGATTTTTTTTTTTTTTTTTTTTTTGCAATGTCCGACCAATTGTCTTTGTTTTTTAAATAAATTACCAATAAATCAGGCGTAAATCGATTTCCTTCAGTGGAGATAATATACTGAATTATGTGATAGAATAGAATGAGATAAGTATTGCCAGACTCGAAATAGCCGCTGGTTCAAATTTAAACCTATAAATGACCCATATATATGTATATATTAATTGTGTATTCTTAACATAATTTGTTATGGCATCGTCAAGAAGAGCGTGTGTCAATGATCCCAATCGTATTTGTTTCATTTGCGGAGAGTATGTACATATATAAAGAATACCGTTTGAATGTGACAGCGTTCGTGATTGAGACTTATAAAAATTACTTTGGTCACACACCGGGAATGAAAGACAAGCCTTGGATTCCGCAAAATGTATGCAAAACTTTTGTTGAGTTTGTACTTTTGTGGACAAATAAGAAAAAGAATAGCTTTAGGTACGACACCACAATGATCTGGACTGAACACTTGAACAACCACGATGACTGTTAATTTTGTTTGGTGAACATAACTGGCATTAACCGAAAAAATCGAGCGAAATGGGAATATCCTTTCATACGGTCGGTTCTAAAATAGCACTTGAATAATAATAATAAAGCTGATGCTGCACAGGAGCATCCTATGCAGTTTGAGGTGAAAGCTGACAGCAGTGACAGTGACATCGAATTTGATCTCAAAGTGTCAAAACTATTCAACCAAGACGCATTAAACGACTTTGTCAGAGATCTGGGACTGTCAAAGGCTGCTTTAGAAATTTTGCCTTCTAGGCTAAACGAAAAAAACTTAGTAAGAAAAGAAACGAAAATTTTTTATTACCGCATAAGAGAACGCAATCTCCTCAAATATTTTGCTGAAGAAAATGATTTCGTATTTTTTAAAGTTGTACGGCTGCAATGGGACTTCAAAATTCCACAGACTCATCAAAGCACGTGTGTGAGGACAACTTTTTAAATTTATACCAAATAATTATAAATAAAAAATTATTTAGAATCTTATTTTTGACAAAAAAATAAAAAAATAATAGGCGGTCAACCAAAACCCTTTCACTAATAAAAAGTATAAAATTAAAAAACAAACAAATATTAAATTTATATATGATAGCAGAATAATAAATTCTTCACTAGGCTAAGATAAAAATCAATAAGACTGGTACTAGGACAACAAGGGTGAACAAATTTAGTCTCATTTTACTGGTATTAGGTCCTAGTAAATAAGTTAACCGCCAAGCAGAGTTAAATAAGGTACAAATATTAGCGTGCATAAGCATAACTGGTGCAATGAGAACTTGTCCCACAGCTGCTTTGGAGGTTCTATTGGACCTTAGTCCGCTGCATTTGACAGTGGGAAATAGAGTCATAGAGACCATGCCAAGGATAATGGGAGATGAATTGCGTACGAGATTATGCGAGGGTCGTGTTAATCCGGTTAAGCGATTACTTCCTACTTGGCTATCCTGTGGACAGGGTTATAATCTATGACCTTAGCAAATGATTCAGGGCAAGACCGAGTAATAGGAGTGAGTTGAAAGGTTTGGAGACTGCATACTCCTTTAAAGAAGAGACCATTCTGTGCTACATGACATGACAAAGACAGAAAGTGGTACAATCTCGATAGTGCTTGGCAGGGAATATTTGGAACCTACGGGTATAGTCACCAGCATATTGCAGGCGAAGGGGAAATTTAGAGGACAGGACATAACCATACTACCTGATAGTCAGGTCGCCATTCGAGCAATTGGCTTCTATGAGGTTGATTCTAGTTTGGGAATGTCTTGGTAAACTGAACCAGCTGGGCAAGGACAATAAGGTCAGCCCGAGTCATGTAGGAATCCCAGTGAATGAAAGAGCCGGAAAGGGGGCTTCCACTCCATCGCTGGGACCAGAAACCTTTTGTGGACAGAAATAAGAATAATTAGAGCACTCTTCTCTGGCCGTACGGATCTAAGACAATCTAGACTTTTATTGGCAAACTATAACAGGAGATGATTTTAATCCTGGTTGTCTCTGGACATCAACCTGAGAATACTGACCGGTCTAAATAGAGATATGAGTAAAATGGAATTAGTCTCAAGCCTGATGTTCAGATTCTGTGATAAGGAAATCGAATCACCAAAGCACATACTGGGTACATGTGAGATATTAAAGCACCCTGAGAGGAAGTATCTAGGTAGGGACTTATCGCGGTTGGTACCAAAGGACATCCTGAATTTCATCAAATCGACGAGGTTGGGGAAGATATTATAAGGAAACCCTATATAGATGGAGTGCTGTACAACAGATCGAGAAATCGCAGTACTTTTGTACCTCAATGATGATGATAATAATAATACCTGGAAGGCGGTAAGAGTGGAAGTTTCTGAATTTGGTCTATAAATAATATCGTAGTCAATCAAAGGCAAATAAAATAGATACTAATACAAAAATGTAAGATTCTAGGAGACCTGAACATACCTAAAACCGGTCTACTCACGCCACTGGGTGTGAAGATAAGCTTGGAGAGCTTTTTTTAATTTTTTGTTTTTACATTTTGAACATTTTTGTGTGTATTAATGGAAATGAAATCCTTCTGGTTTTCGCTATGAGATTGTAGCGGTTTTCTTTTTTCTTTCAGAAAATATTGGCGTGACATTGCAAAAATTACCTAAATATAGGATGTCTGAAAAACAGCCTCTGCCAAAAAAGTAGGGTACCTGATGAACAATTTTTTATTTGTTTTAATAAAAAAATAAGCATATTTACAACAAACAAAAAAATACCAAATAAATATATCTGACACTTTAATTCTAAAGTGTAATCCCTTTTCAATAAATTTTTAAAAAAGTTATTTTTAAAAAAGTTGCCGACTTTGAGCAGCTCAAGCAGCCATAAGTTTTTTCCAATTAAGCAAATTTTTGATTTATGTTCAGTGTAAAGGTTTTTGTACGATATAATCATTCATTTAAAAAAATTGTATCATTAAATTTGTGTTACGGTTTTTGGGAAAATAAGTTACTATTTACGAAATAAATTTTAAAAAATTTATGGCAGCCATTTATTCATCGCCCCAATTAAATATTTCATTCACGTTTGCAAATTATCTAAGTTGGTTTCAATTTCAAAAACCCCACGGTTAAAAAAATCGTCTTCACAAGTGAAGCAAACAACTAGACATATATGGTATTCTTAATCAATCTATGTAGACTTTTTTCGACCACTGTATGTGTAAGTATAACTAAAATAACATAAATTTATTAGTTCATTTTATACATGCAAATATAAACATTCACGTTTGCAAATTATCTAAGTTGGTTTCAATTTCAAAACCCAAACGGTTAAAAAAATCGTCTTCTCTTCTCAGATTTTCCCTAACACAAATGAAGAAAAAAACTAGACATATATGGTATTCTTAGTCAATGTAGGTAGACTTTTTTCGACCACTGTTTGTGTAAGTATAACTAAAATAACATAAATTTATAATTAGTTCATTTTGTACATGCAAACATAAACACATTTACATACAAATGTTTATTTAATTATAATAAAGGATACTAAAACATACTTTGCATACGTATACATACATTCATTAGTACATATGTACACAAATGTATATACTTATACACGAGTATGTGTTCTGTCTTTCCGTATCTGTGCACGTATGTATTTTAACTTAAAATGTGTATAATAGTTAAAATTTTAAATGCATACATACATATATATGTGTGTGTATAAGTATATAATATATAATTATATACTTGTCATATGTAAAATGTATGTAAACATATTTAAGTATATAAATACGTTAATGTATATAATTGATTCGTATGTATAAGCTTATGTAGATCTGTACGTAGTACATGCATATTTCCGTATGTTATTAAATGGTACCCTAAGGGCTTCAACAGAGACTAACAAACTAATAAATTTAAAGTTTTTCAAATGATGACGATGATTATAATGAATAATTATGTAAATATGAATATTATTTGAGAATATTCGAAAAAAGCATAAAATAGAAAATGCATAGAGAAGGACAACAATAAAAAACGTAAAATCTGTTAAAAAAAAAGTTAAACATCTTTATAAACAGGGTCTTTACAAATAGATCAGGTTTTATAATACTACTAATCTGATACAAAATATGGGACTCGACATTAATTACACCTATCCCTCGGTTTACACCATAAATACGTTCTAAAAAAAATCGTGCAAATCGAGCATATAAATTATTATAGGAAAAATCGCGCAAATCGCAAGAAACATTAAAAATGGTTACAAATTACTTTTTTAACATGCTTTTATTGGGCACAAATTAAATAATAGGTTAGGTAGCGTACCTTCCTATAAGAATGGGGTACCATTCTTACCACAAGTATAGCGAATAACCCGGGAATCAATCAGTCTCAGTAGAAAACCATTTTGACCGTAGAGTAAACTTAAATAATAAGAATTGTTTAAATAAAAGAAGAAACAAATTAATGTTCAAATCAATTTAATTCAAAATAAAGTTTTCAGCGAGTGAATTCCGCTTTCACTTAGTGGAGACATACATACATGGGTGTCGGTTGGCACATGAAATTTAGCTACTGAAAAACGCATTTTAATTTAACTTCAATAGATTTTTATTATAAAAAACTTAAAAAAAATAAATAATTTGCAATCCAATGCCAAGAAAAAGCATTGTACTGAGACGATGTGAAATGAATAGCAACGCAAATTACAAAAACGTAAATCGAGGCGACCTAAATCGAGGGATTATTATAAGTCTATAAACACATAGTTTTTTTTTAATGAAACAATCTAATAAAATTAGTGCAAATAGATGTAATTTCTATATACCTCGATTTACACAAAAACAAAAAAAAACAATATGTAAAAAATATCGTGCAAATCGAGGATCAGGTGTACTGTAAAATTTACGCCTCCTTTACATGACAGTAGGTGTTACTCAAATAAGCAACTTAATAATTCCGCCAAGGCTAAGGATTATGTATTTCTACTAATGCTGGGGTTCATACTACTGTCATATACAATATGTTATTTGATAGCCAGGCTGTAATCAGAACCCTATCGGATGTTACTTTTTAGACCATGACTGGTTGAGTCTATATAATTGTGTTGCTGATGGAATTGCTAGAGCGGGCAGATTTCTACTAAACATCCGTCCACTTATGTAGATGAGTATACCTCTTACCTCCATAAAGCTGTCTACTCGTATTAGGCAGAAGTATCTACTGGCCGCTGTCAGATCCTGGGCTCACTGTTAGACTCACCTGGTATAGATTGTAAAGGAAGCGTACTGTTCAACTACTTCAAATAAACCATGGGAATATCTCCTCTACTGTTTCTATTCTCATAGGTCACATTGTGTAATGGGTAGGCACGCTTACCTGAAAATAATTTCTGTCGAGGTTGTAGATCGACAAAGAAATAGGAGAGCGTGCCTAATCTAGCTCGGCGTAGACTTTTTGCGTTTGCGCCTTTTCTCAATAGTTTTTTTGAATTAACGACCATTGATATCAATTTAATTAAGACAGTGCTGATTGTCTAGATCGGTTATTCTGAACTTGGTGATCAGCTCTGAGGCATCGTTTTATGCGGTATCACAACGGTCCGCTATGTGCGATCAAGTGTGTATTGCCACTTCCTCCTAACCTATTCCACTAATGTTATTATTTACAGTTAGTACAGTTAGTACTAATGCAGCATTCAAATATTTAGTTGTCCGAGAATCACATTTAACTATTAGGTGTAAGCGCTAAAAATGCGGAATAGTTGCCACATTTCAGGAGTTTACTGTGAAATATTGGTACAATGTAAATTCATTCAAAATATTAGCCAACGTTAGCTTTGAACTTTATCCCATTTTTTGTTTTGTTTTTTGTTTTAAAGATCAGGAGCGAATCAAGCAAACTTCAAATACCGTGTTCTGAAGTGAAGGTCGAAAAAATTCTTGTCGGACGGAGTAAATTCTTAATTTTAAGATGTGAGAGGTAAAACTTTCCAAATAGTTTAATGTAATTGGTCTTTCAAACCTATTCTTACTTAAGAATGTTCATTCTAGTGGAAGATATTAGGCAACAACGAATATTGGAATCGTGTTCCTTAAGTTCATACATGTGCTTCGATTGGCATCAATGGTGCAATGAGAAGTACACCTAAGGTGGTGCTGGACACCATCTTCCACCTTCTGCCAATAGAAAAGTTAGTGAGGTAAATGGCTGCGCAGAGCCTATTTAAACTGAATAATATGGTATTATTAGGGAATTTTACCAACAACGTTAGTGAAGTTAAGTTTTATGATTAGACATTATCCTTGAGCACTCCGAACTATCTGGGGACTATGACTGACTTTAGGGCTATTCCTGATATTAAAATTCCTAGGCTTCATGAAGGTTGGGTAGTTTTTAGGAATGGCTCGAAAATATAGGTAAGCTCATGAGCGGGGGTCTACTTTTTGGCAAAATTTATCAGTAGGTTATGTAAGGTAACGTTAAAGTTACAGAATTTTCCTCTCTAATATCCTTGGTATTCTTAAGGCCTTAGGTTAGGTGGTAGCGAACGCTGAGAGGAATTCTAATGCAACTTACTATGTGGATAGTTAAGCGGCACTAACAGGAGACAATTGAGTGGTGGAAAGAATTAAGAAGACTAATAGAACCTGCTGGGTACCTAGAAGCGGTGGCATTTCCGGCGCTGAAATAGCTGACGGTCTAGTCAGTATATTGAAGCTGATCTCTGTTTCAAGCGTCTGTTGGGATACCAGTAGGATCTTAGTATCTTAGTTTCGGACCATTAGAGAATTGACTCTGTACAGAACGAATCATAACTAAAAGAGCAGATTGGACTGCAGTGTATCTTGGACATAGTGAGCTACATAGTGTCAAACCGTTATATTCAAAGTTGATTCAGGGTATTACTCGGGAAAGTCTAAGCGTCATAGTGGGCATAAGTAATGGACATTTCTTGATAGGGAAAATGATGAGACAACGGCTAGTCGCATTTTTGCAGGTTGTACGAGGATGTGAAGGAGATATAGACAGCTGAGCACTTACCGTGTCATTGTCCAGTGTATGTTACACACTGGGCGATCTGCGTAAGGTAACGGACTGAGTAAACTTAGTGGCTGGCTTAGATGCAATCTCTTGTGATTGCAGTCTTACATTGATTCTTATTAATTTCTATTTAATTATTTGTTTTTCTTTTCTTCTTTTCTTTTCTTCTGAAGGGACTCGCAATCCGAATTCATCCTCTATCGTCTCTTGGCTTCAATTCGTATGGTACCGAATTTTTTTTATTTTTTCATGAATCTTGCTGATTGCTAACGTTTTAAAATTGTTGCTTGAGTGACTCCCAATTACTTTACAAGTTATTCTTGAGTTTGGCAACAGTTTACTTGCAACTATTTCATGATCTTTGAGTTTTTTTAGCTAATCTGGCTGGTCATTATTTTTCGTATCAAAGTCAGCAAAACATCTCTTTATCCAATTGATATCAATAGAATATATTCATAATAAGCTTCTATACGCAATCAAGATGCTTCAAATGCTCTGTTTTTCAATTTGGATAAAAAAAGTAATATTTTGATCTCAGTACTCCAATATGAACTAATCATAGTTAAATCAGATTCAATACAAAATCTGTCAATAATTGCCGAGACTTCAATCTTTATTAAATCTAAAGTTAGTAGGCAAATAGGCCTATTATTTCAATGGGAGCTTTAAAGTTAAACATAACTGAATGGTTATACATTGCAGAGCAATATTATAGCCGCACTAGGGTTTTCAGCATTTTTTTAGCTATAGCGGTGAGTTGAAAATTTCGAATGATGACAAACGCCTGACAAAGAAGTCGTGGAAAAAATATGACTTTTCCGTAGGAAACACGCACGTTGTTGGAGTCGCAAAATATACCCCAAATGCAATAGTCTACCATTATTCACCAAATCTTTGGTGGTAACAAGCAATACGACACCATAGCTTAACTAAAAGCTGTAGTAATTGCTTTTTGGCGCACTTACATCTTAAGAACTGTCTGCCACAACTAATTTTTCAACTTATTTTTTACAATGGAGGCTCAACTTATTAATACAGGAAAAAAATTCATAAAATAATTTACTTAATTTTTTTTCTTTTTTTTTTGCTCGATACAGGAAATAAATTTTTTTGCAATAAACTGGAAAGAAATTGAGATAGTTTTGTGTAACCCACCAATTTTATACTCTTCTAATACTGTCTTAAGTTTGTCATCACTATTATTAAAAAACTGCTGCAAAACCTAGTGCGGCTATAATATTGATCTTGAGTGTATGCGGGGGCTTAGTGCTAAGATGTGACGATATGCGAAAAACTATAACTCTTCCTACCAATAGTATAAGGTCCGCCAAATATTTTTTTTTTTTTTTTTTTTTGAAATGCTATAAAAAAAACTACTGCATATTTTCTTAAATTTCCTTTTTTATTTGAAAGTACAATCCTTCCGGTTAATAATGGAAAATCATTTCATTCAAATGGCTGCCTCGGCTGGCCATGCAGTAGTTTACACGATCGGTCCAATTTTTAAGCACATTATCGATTGTGTGCAGCTGTATTTCACCAATGGCTTCACGAATATTGTCCTTTAAAGCGTCAATTGTCTCTGGCTTGTTGGCGTAACACTTATCTTTGACGGCACCCCACAAATAATAGTCCAACGGTGTCAAATCGCAGCTCCGGGGTGGCCAAACGACATCAGCTTTGCGGCTGATAATGCGATCTTCAAACACAGGGCGCAGAACATCCAGTGTAGCTTCGGCTGTGTGGCACGTAGCGCCGTCCTGTTGAAAACGAATGTTGCTAATATCCTCCTCTTCAATTTGTGTGCACAAAAATTCGTTCAACATGGCCCGATAACAATCGCCATTGACTGTAACGGCCACTCCTGGCTTATTTTCGAAGAAAAATGGCCCAATTATGCCTCTGGACCAAACTCCGCACGAAACAGTGACTCGTCTTGTGTGTATCGGCTTTTCAATGTATGCGTGCGAGTTTTCTGTGCCACAAATGCGACAATTTTGCTTGTTTACATACCCGCCAAGATCAAAATGAGCTTCATCTGAAAAGATGATTTTTGATTCTGCAACATTACCATGATTTTCAAATGTCGCAATATTTCCCAGCGTTGTTCGTTCAGCCGAAAGATAACACTAATTATCTGTTAAATCAGACATGAGCTAAATGTTACCATTCACGAAATAAGCACTAGTTGGAAAAAAACGTTAGATGGCGGACCTTTTAAAAGAAACCATTCTCAGTTTTAAGATGTGTAATTTGATTACCATATATATAGAAACACATATCATATATTGTAATTGTAAGCAGGTATTGTAATAACATTTTACTAAAACCAAATTGGAACCGGCTTTTAAGACTCAAGTGAAATAAATTGATTAGTTTAGTAGAACTTCCAGTTATTTAGTGCTAGAAGGCATATTAAAAAAAAAAATTTACACATTTTTTTATGTAATCCTGTGTATTCAAATCAGTTTATATATACATACGAGTACTTATGTGTAATCGTATGTATTATCTGTTTATCTACAGAATTTATTAGATATAAAGCAAAATAAGGTAGATATTTAAGCAATTTTAATTAGAAACATTTATGATCTATTTTATTAAAATAACAAAAACAACAACAAAACACAAACACAATAAATTATATTAAACTTTTGAATTAATTTTACTAATATTGTTTGTTTTTTAAAGGCTGCTTGTTTTGTCAAAAAAATGAATTTTATTTCTTTATTAAATATTTTAAAAGAAAAACAAAAACAAAAACGACATTTAAATGTAGACTGTACCACATTATTTTAGTAGTAGTTGTTGTATAATTGGTGAAAATATTTAAAATAATTTATTTATTTATTATTAATAATTCGTAATATTGGTTTAAAAACATGTGAAAATATATATCAAAATACACAAAATCGCATAAATATTCAAATAAATAAATTAATACTTATTTAACAAATTATTGAAATTTTCATTTCAAATCAAATAAAATAAAATTATTTGTTTAATTTTTAAGAAATTAAGTTTTTTAAAAGAGATACTCGCATATAAAGGGTCCAGCAAATAAATTTATTTTGAAAATGCTATAAAAAAAACTACTGAATATTTTCTCAAATTTCTTTTTTTTATTTGAAAGTACAATCCTTATGGTTAATAAAGGAAAATAATTTCATTCAAATGGCTGCCTTGGCTGGCCATGCAGTAGCCGATCGGTCCAATTTTTAAGCACATTATCGATTGTGTGCAGCTATATTTCACCAATGGCTTCACCAATATTGTTCTTTAAAGCGTCAATTGTCTCTGGCTTGTTGGCGTAACACTTATCTTTGGCGGCACCCCACAGTTCTGCGGATGATAATGCGATCTTCAAACACAGGACGCAAAACATCGAGTGTAGCTTCGGCTGTGTGGCACGTAGCGCCGTCCTGTTGAAACCAAATGTTGCTAATATCCTCCTCTTCAATTTTTGTGAACAAAAATTCGTTCAACATGGTCCAATAGCGATCGCCATCGACTGTAACGTCCCCTCCTTGCTCATTTTCGAAGAAAAATGGCCCAATTATGCCTCTGGAAAATCCACGCTAAACAGTGGCTCGTCTTGGGTGTATCGGCTTCACAATGTATGCGTGCGGGTTTTCTGTGCCCCAAATGCGACAATTTTGTTTATTTGCTTTGTTTGCTTCATCTGAAAAGATGATTTCTTGGCAAAATCGGCATCTTCTGTAAGTCGATCTCAGGCCCAGATTCCCAGCGTTGTTGCAGCGTATACACAACCATATCCGACATGAGCTAAGTGTTATCATTCACGAAATAAGCACTAGTTGAAAAGAAACGTTAGATGGCGGACCCTTTATATAAAAATAAATAGAAACTATACAAATGGAAACTGAATTGAAAAAGTGAAAGGATCGAATATAAACCATAAAAGTAAAAACTAAGCAAAATTGTAGAAAAAATCTTGGGAATCACAAGGACTACGATGGAGTACATCTGCAGTAGTAAATGGGTAATGAAAATGTCTCACCAATTCTAATTGATTGTCAATTACCAATTACAATACTGTGTTGATTATGACTTAGTAGTAGTCTGTAATCTCTTGTGAACAAAAATCGCTTTAACCTATTACATGTGGGAAAACCTGTGGAAGGAGATGGGGTATTAAACAAAGCAGTCATAAAACCATTTTTTACATATGGACCACTTGTCTGGTAAGAAGTTGTGCAGGCCAAGGCGCACTTCTGAACAAAGTAAAGAGACTTCTAGGGTGTTAAGCGTTGCCGGGCTTTACATAAAATTTCTGATCGACTTAACATGGCATATCTAGTGTGATTCTTAACGACTTCATATCTCCACGTTAGTGGCACCGAGGCAACGTTGAAAATGGGTGTCATAACCATTTTGTAGCAGCGGATAACGAAATTTTTTGGTTTCGGCTCATTTGGTGAACGCCATTCACTTGCATGATGTCTCTATTGCGTCTCGTCTCCAGTAATGATCCTTTTGATGAATGTGGGATCGGATTCAGTCTCGCAAATTATGTGTTTTGCAAACACACATACAAATAGATGTACTCTTGGCTACGTAGCTTTTGCAAATGTCAAACTATGACGCTAAGATTTGGCGGAAATGTCAAAAAAGAAAACTTAAGTCGTAGCGATGGGACCGCCACACGAGGGTTATTCCGGAAACTTTTTGATCAAGGCAGTATTTTCAGCTCGTGTACAGTTTTCAATCCGGTTTCCGGCCAATATTTAAAATTCCAAGAAATATTTCAAATTCAAAAAACAAAAAATATTTTTGAATCGTGTCAAAATGTAACAAAAATTCTGAAAAATTGTTAAAATGCTTATTAAAAAGGATCACTTTTATTACTGGCATGTATGGCCGGATTAACGGAAAAAATTAGAGCAACGCTTTTGTTATGATTTATTATTTAAAATAATTACAAAAGTAAAATGAAAATGAAATGCTCTAGTTTTCATTGTTATTGAGAAAGATAAAGACTAAAATAAGGAAAAAAATTATTATTAAAACAAAACAGCTTGAAGGACAAATATTTCAAGCAATGAGACAAAACATTTGAAAAAAAAAGTAAAAATCTGTAACGAAAACCTTTAAAATTTATGTGTTAATACTCAAAATCCTAAGAATTAAAATAGACCAAATAGCCATAGAAAAAGAAAGAAAAAACTAAACCAAAGGTAACAGGTAAACTTTTAATCGTTTGCCTTGTAAACTACTTAAGCCGTTTGATTAACAATGAAAATCTCTTGGGAAATTTTTTGAATTTTTTCTTAAAATCATGCAAAGCCGACAACCATGATGTATGAGTACAAGTATATTTACAAAATATGCATTTTAATGAGTCAGTTATGGTAAAATATGTTCTAATTTTTATTTTTATTTTTCTTTTTCTTTTTTTTTTCTTTTGTCCACCCAATCCCTTTTTAAAGGCATACTTTAAATTTCTATTTCTCATGCACAGTTCAGCCAAATAGTATTCTACTACTGCTGGGATTAGTAAAACAACCGAAAATACTGGATTTTATTACCAACTCTCTTCTCTTTCTTTCAGACTTTAACTCTATGGTTTTATGATGTCATTCGCGCGTTTTACCATGTCTTGCTCATTATCCTTGACCATAATTGCTTTGAGTTCGTACGTAGCCTGTGAACGCTGTGAACAAAGCGCCTTAGACCAACAACAGAATTATAGAAATTCTTTAACGATTTTTATGATTTTTTACTTCCGTGAAAATTCTTTTAAAAAAATTTGTTCTTCTTTCAGGTCATAAAAAACTTTTTAACCCTTTCACCAGTTCAGATCGTTGTACAAGCAAAATTTATTCCAAATTTCTTATAAATATAAGCGGAAACATTTTTTGTTTTCCTTTAGCAAATGTATATGTGTGAGAGTGTTTTTTCGAAAATTTTCTATTATCCTTTTGGTTTATTTTTTGTTATTCTTTTTTTATTAGTTTATGACGGTTTTTAAAGGACAAATAAATTTTTAAAACAAAGAACATACTGAGTCTTCTGTTTTGTTTTTTGGGTGATTAGTTTACCAAAACTGGTTCATTTATTTGGAATATGGACATGAAAAATTTAACCCTTTGCCATTAGTACTATACCACTAATAAAAAATAATAACAACACAAATACTAAGAGATATTTTCTAAGAAACTAACCTTTTTCTTTAAAAAGGGTTTTTATTAGTGACATGCTTTCAGCTTTTTCTTAAATCTAAAAAAAATACTAAAAATAAAAATACTAAATTCCAAAGGAAAAGCATTATTGCTATAAAGGCGTCCTTCAAAAATGTAACATCTTGTTTTGCCTTTTTTTAACACTAAGAGGAAGTAACGTACTCCTTTCTAAAAATGTTGCCTTCATAAAGTGCAAAAATGTTGCATTTCTTACTCTCAAAGAATCCTATGACGTGGTTTTAAAAACATTACATTTCATGGAGGAACATGGAGATTTCTCTCAGTCAATGAGCTGCACCCGATTCTATTTTTGTTTCTTACTTACAAAAATTCCATATTTGATATGTATCGAAGGTTCCACGCCCACTTATCTAATCTCGCTGGTTTTATGACAGATGATTTGCATTGACTATAAGGTCATTCAGATCAAATTCTGAATCTTATCAATATCAATCAATTAATATTTACTTTATATGGGAGTTACCACGCTCACTTGTCCAATTCAGCTCACTTTTTAACTGATGACCAAATTTTGATACATTAGCTTTAACAGTTCTCAAGATATACCGCTTTTCCAATTCAGCTCACATTTTGATCGATGATTTGCATTGACTATAAGGTCATTCAAACCAAATTCTGATACTTTAGCTTTAACCGTTCTCAAGATATACTTAAATCAATATTTGCTTTGTATGGAAAGTACCGCGCCCACTTGTCCAATTCAACTAACTTTTTAACTGATGACCAAATTTTGATACCTTAGCTTGAACCGTTCTCAAGATATACTACTTTTCCAATTCAGCTCACATTTTGATTGATGATTTGCATTGACTATGAAGTCATTCAGACCAAAAACTGAAACTTTAGCTTTAACCATTCTCAAGACATGCTTAAATCAAAATTTGATTTGTATAGGTGATAACACGCCCACTTGTCCAATTCAGATCACTTTTTAACTGATGAGTAAATTCTGATACTTTAGCTCATCATTTCGCCCACTTTTAGACTGATAATTTGTATTGGCACCGCTGTTTTTGAAGATCGCATTATCAGCCGCAGAGCTGATGTCGTTTGGCCACCTCGGAACTGCGATTTGACACCGTTGGACTTTTATTTGTGGGGTGCCGTCAAAGATAAATGTTACGCCAACAAGCCAAAGATGATTGACGCTTTAAAGGACAATATTCGTGAAGCCATTGGTGAAATACAGCTGCACACAATCGGATAATGCGCTTAAAAATTGCACCGATCGTGTAGGCTACTGCATGGCCAGCCGAGGCAGCCATTTGAATGAAATTATTAACCGGAAGGATTGTACTATCAAATAAAAAAAAATTTGAGAAAATATTCAGTTGTTTTTTATAGCTTTTTCAAAAAAAAAATTATTTGGCGGACCCTTTATAATACAGTCGCCGCACTTTTATTAATAAGTAAAATTATAAATGAATCATAGAATCACCGGCGTTACTATGATGTCTTTGCAGTGCTAATGGAAAAAAGTTCAACCGGTTAAACATGTTTATTTTTTATGCTCGTTTCTGACGATTGATATGTTGAAAGCAAAAGTTGTAAAAATTTTTACTTTTAAAAGGCAACATGTCTGTGTTTTAATAACTACAATAGTTCTCCTAAAATGTGGCTTTTTCCTCTCATTACATATATCATTACAAAGTATTTGTTCTAGTTTCGTTATTTTAAAAATACTCGTTTTCTTTTAATTTGTGACATTTCTTTTTTCTCTTTTTTGCTTCTATTTTATAAAATATTTCTTTAAAAAGTATTGTTTTCATTTGTAACCGCCAAAATCCATTGTTTTTATTGAAATTTAAAATTCAAAATGTTGCACCTTTTTCTTTTGCTCCTTTTTATCATTAACTTAACCTTATTTTAAATACTTCGTTATAAAAGTAAATTGCTGACAATTAATAAATCAATTTCATTAAAAGTGTGAAATTCTAAAATTATTTAATCAAAAACCATTTCTTCTCTATTCAAATGAATTTTCCAAAAAATACGAAATAATGAAAAGGTCACCACCACCCAAGGAAATAAAATAAAAACTGACCAAAAAGCGTCTTGTGCAAGAAACAAGAACAATGTTAGACACTATGAGTTAAGAAAATAAAATCAATTTTGCATAAGGGAAACATAATTGGGTGACCTTTAAAATTTTAAATGTCTTGAAATGCATACCCTTATGCCTTGAACTTAGAGCAAATAACCAGAAAAAATAATGAATTATTTTCTTACAAAATCTCACAGAGAATGAGGTTTGGATGTGAAAAAAATTAATGTCGTAAGTGTTGTTAAAGACATTGAGGGTAAAAATATTTCTTTAGGTGTTGCTAAGAGGCTTAACCTTTGGCTAAAAGAAAACTTTAAACAAATTTGCCTCCATAGCTCTTTTTTTCGTAATAACATTTTTCTTTTCCGATAGCATATCTTGTTGACGATTCGTGATACTGACACATATGTCTGTTTGTCATAAAAAGAGGGCAATTTGGAGTAAAGTTCATCAAATGTTGGGCTTAGATATCTAAATCGTAACACAAAGTACCGGTTTTAACCGGTTTTATTGGTTTTTCGAATACGGTTTTTTCAAAATCTTAATTTTTTTAATACCGAATAAACCGGTTAATTCAACACGAATAACCGGTTAATTTAAATAAGTATGGTTCTTGTACGTTTGTATATTTTTTTATTGCAACTATGCTCATCGTTTAACTATTTGCATAAATTTAGTTATTATTTTTGTAAAGGGTGGGTAAATTTAATGTTTGGCTTACGTGATCCACTTTTTATTACCCATAATACTTCGCTCCGAAAACCGTTCGATTTCGTTCCGTTTTATTAGTGAATGGCAAATAAAAATTTGGCCCATTAAGTTTTTCATTGCTAATACACATGGCACTTAAACATCGAGATTCATTGTGTAACCAGCTTTCGTCAAACGATTGATAACTACTTTGTGATGAATGCCTAGTTTCCTAGCAACGTCCACGCTGCTTATGTAACGGTCTCTCCAATTTTTTTCATTGATTTCATCGACTTTTTTAGTGTTTAGTCAACCAGAGCGAGGATCGAATATCAGTAAACTATTTCGCTGATATTTCTCTAGTTACTGCATCGTCTTTGGACATTTTACATATTTATTCAGCAGCCAGCGACGCTTTCTTACCTTTTCTATAATAAAAGGTATCCAAAATTGAGGTATCATCTTAATTTTAATAAAAAAAAGTTTTTTCAAATATTAAAAATATTTTTAATTCAGGTTAAAAATGAAAACTTATGTTGGTCAAGTACGGAGGGTCAGTACTGGCTCGGCAGGCTCCCAAACTTCTCCAAAATTATCAATCACATCTTTCAATAACCTGTTGTTAGTGGTTGATATCAATCTATGTGCTCGATAATGTGGGTTTTAAGTACTTAAGCTGTTGTGGGATTATTGCTGTACACTTTCGATTTGACATTTAAAGATGTCAAATCGCACGATCTTGGTGGTCAATTTTCTTCTTCTCTACGAGATATAATGCGATTTTCGAACTTTCAGTGGCCAATTTTCTTCTCCTCTATGAGAAATAATGCGATTTTTGAACTTTCCTAATTACATTTTGAAAACTTTTGCCATTTTCAAAAATGTTTTAATTATAAAAACATGTTGCTCCTTCGTGCAATGTTCCATAGTTACTAACCGGAATGTATTTGGAATCTGAAAATAAAAATATGGAATAAAAATTACAAGTAGAAAAATTTTGAACACCCTATAGATGAGAAAAATATGTCGGTAATGTTCCGAATTCTTACTTATTTTTAAACGTGGATAATTTATGCCGGATGTAATTAATATTACCAGAGATATTACATTTTAAAGCCATCTACCAACAATTTGTAACCGAGCACCTAATATTTAAATATTTAGACGCCTGTTATTCCTACTTCTTCCCAAACTTGATGCCAAATGAACACTTATGCCCTGTGTACTTAAAGCATGGCCCCCTAAAAGCTGTGTTTAAAACAGATATCTGCCAACTTCCTTTTCCAACTTTTAAGCATGTTCACACGAGACTTTTTTTACAGGTTATTTTCTTTATATAAATTAATCCGTTCACATGATACCCTTGTTATTCATTTCAACGGCTCTTGGATTTTTCTGGTTATTTTTATTCATTGTTTTGTTATGTTACGGAAAAAAGTTTATCAAATTAAATAAACAAAATTAACGTCCGATAAAAATTACATATCAAATTGAATTTTTTGTAATCCACAGGGCAGTTCAAACCAAATTATGTAATTCGAATCATAATTGTGGTAGTATGACCATGACATTACTCATTTATATGTAGCTATACTACTTAAACCTTCCATTCATCTTAAAAAACTGTCTTTCCCTCTACCTGTACCTCTTGAAAGTACTTAGCGAATCATCCAGCACGAACCTACGATCCTGAGGCATACAGTATTTAAATAGAAGTCTCTGAATAGGCCTAAATTGTCATTTTTGTTCGGGCACCACATTTTACTAACTATCATGAATGCACGAACCTAAAGTGTGATACAAAATGTTGAAATAATTTTTAGTTATTTCAGATGACGTAGCAATTCAGTAAAAAAAAAACTGATTCATAATTGTTTCCAAATAACGGAAAAAGAAGATATTTTTTTCCAGTCTATAACGTATAATTTGTATTAAGAAAATATCAAAAATGTAAATTTGAAACCAACTCCAATAATACAAATAATAACCTCCCTAGCTTTTACACAAAAAATTAATCTAATTCACAAGATACTTTACAGTGGCTAACCTTGATCAACCATAGCGTTCTTGTTTAATTTTTTTTTTTTAATTTTCTTGCATTTCTAATGGAATTTGTAAATTTTTTATAAAAACGGCTTTTTGTGTCGATCAATGCTGGCTGGACATTGGATTAAGCGTGTAATTCGTTTATTGTTTCTAAAGAATATTTTGTAATACAAATGCTGTAACGGACGTTTAAACAATCACGGGACAAAAACGTAATTTAATCACACACACACACACACACACACACAGATATGTACTTCCGTTCATGTAAATATGTTTTAACCGACAATAGTATTTGTTGGCTTAAAAATAACTCTGAACGAATTTGAAGTCCTTTTTGGATTCAAACAATAAGCGAATGTCCTTTAAATTTAATTCGTGCAATGTATGAGTGTATGTACAATATTATTTTATGAAATATATTTGATGTAAATGCCACACTGTAAATATGTACGTTTCTGACATTTGCTTTTAATAATGTTTTCAAAAATTAAACATAATACTGCTGAACATTGTGATTTAAGCTTCTCCAGTTTTTGCTTTCATATAAAATTATTCAATAATTCTTTCCCTTATGGTTGATTTATTAAATTCGCTTATTGGCATATATTTTCGTGGTAGAACAGTTTAAGAGCGTGTGTCCTTTGTATTTATTTTATGGTTCAGTAAACGCTTTGATAATATTTCTTGACCTTCTGCTCCGAGCCGAATTATTTACACTTGACCAAAATGATTTGAACATAAAATAGAAATTCGTTATTTGTTCAAGCTCATTAGCTTGTTTGAATTCAATTTATTGTATGGAAAACTCAATATTACTGTATGAACATGAATAAAACCTTTTACAGTTATTTGGTTACTCGGGTATATTGGGAAATGCCATGGAAACTGAAGACACAATAATATCTGCTGTTGTGACAACTCCCTTCCTCTTGAAAAATGTATTTCTATCAACAAGCTGATCGGGTCCTATCAGTGCAGCTTCAGGTCTGGTAAATCCAACATCAGCCAGATTTTTACAATACGTCAAAAGAAGACCACGTCTGAATTCGGTATCCCAGTTAAACTTATACGGCTATGCGGTATGATGTTGAGCGCCACAGAAAGACTTTTCCGAGTCGTTTGGTACTAAGCGAGGTTTTAGACCAGACGATTCCATGTCATGTGACTTCTTCAACCTTTTACTGAAGAAAATTATTTGTGCCATCGAGTTGAATCGGCAGGGTACCATATTTTGCAAGAGATTCATACCGACGACGTCGACATTGTCGGCCTTAATACCCGCGCTATATCTTTTGCTTATTCCAGTTTAGAGAGAGAAGCGTTTAAAATAGGTCTCATGGTGAATGAAGACAAGACTAAGTATCTTTTGCTGACAAGCAAAGAGTACTCGCGTATTCGACAGAGCATCACTTTTGGCGACCACAACTTTGAAGTTGTGAAGGACTTTGTCTATCTTGGTACCAGCATTAACACTCAAACGGAGAATCACTCTTGTCAACAGAAGCACTCTCTCGACGAATCAAACTCACGGTAAACAAAACGCTTATCATCCCTGTCCTGCTATATGACGCAGAAGCATAGACACTGTCGAACAACAGCGAAAATGTTTTAGGAGCGTTTGAGAGGAAAATAGAGAGAGTATCGCATATGTTGGAACAGCGATTTGTAGGAGCTGTACAGGGACGTGAATATAGTGAAGCGATTAAAGATACAGCGGCAGCGCTGGTTTGGCCGAATCCCTCGTATGGATGAAGAGACTTTGGCAGGACAGGCCTTTGATACGGTACTCCAAGACGGAAAGCGAGGAAGAAGGCCAATAAATCTTCGTTAGAGAGATCAAGCGATGCAGAACCTGACGGCCTTGGGAATACACAGCTGTCGTGCTCGGTTGTAATGCCACATAAGTAAGTAAGTATCAACAGGCGAGACATCTCCTTCTTCCGGTACGAGGAAATGAATTTTTCAAACTAAAACGTATTTTGCTAGTTAAAGGATAATAAAATAGGAGAACGGACATACACACCGTCCACTTATATTTGAATCATACACAGCCTATCTTAAGACAGTTTTTTATATTTAATTTAAATTTTTTCTATTTAATTTTAATCAAAATAATAATCTTTTTAGTATAGTTACCGTGATAGTGTGGAAAGCATTATGCTACTACGGCATCTGCGGTTTACAGTCTTTAACATCACGTATGAATGCAGAGAACTACAATAGCGTTTCGAAAACGACTTCTCTACTTATTTGGGAATCTTTCAAAGCTAATTTGGAAATCTAAAAAAATGTTCGAATCCATACAGTCCAATCCGTTAGATTGTGGATTCAGAGCCAATAAGCTGACGCTCTTGTATGGGCGTCTTATTTGCCCGGCTTAAATATAATCAAAAACGTATGTAGATAGATGACTAGGAAAGTTTACAAGTCTAGAAGACAAAACAACACAAAAATGGAATTAATGGAAGGAGTCATACACACTTGGTCCACCATTTCAATGAATTATATTGAAAAACTTTACAATTCAATTTCAAATCGAATTTTCGAGGATGTTATTTTACACAAAGGCGGTCCAACGCATTTCTAATTATTCTTAATACTGTTTAAAGTATAGTAAATAAGAATTAAAACGCTATATATATAGGGTCCGCCATCTAACGTTTTTTTGTCAACTAGCGCTTATTTCGTAAATGTTAACGCTTAGCTCATGTCTGATTTGACAGGTAATTAGTTTTATCCTTCCGCTGAATATGGTTGTGTATACGCTTTTTTGGCTTCGCTAAGTGGGCCTGTGATCGGCTTACAGCAGATGCCGATTTTGCCAAAAAAATTCATCTTTTCAGATGAAGCTCTGAAAAGCATACATTGAAAAGCCGATACACCCAAGACGAGTCACTGTTTGGTGCGGATTTTGGTCTAGAGGCATAACTAGCCATTTTTCTTCGAAAATGAGCAAGGAGTGGCCGTTACAGTCAATGGCGATCGTTATCGGGTCATATTGAACGAATTTTTGTTCACAAAAATTGAAGAGGAGGATATTAGCAGCATTTGGTTTCAACAGAACGGCACTACGTATCACACAGCCGAAGCTACAATCGATGTTTTCCGCCTTGTTTAAAAAAAAAAGATTTATTTGGCAGACCCTTTAGTTCCTTAAAATATTAATTATATTGAAATTATAGCTAATGGTGCTATCCTGATGACCAATTTTTTCAAATACATTTTCAGTATAATTTTTCTAAAAAAAATTATTAAAATATATGGTGAACCATAAAACAGAAACGGTTTGAAATTTTGCAAATCAATTTTTTGGTTGTGAAATACAGTTGTTACGGTTATAAATGAAATATAATTTCATTCATATGGCTGCCGCGACTGGACTCACAGCACCAATTTTCGAGTACTGTTTCGAGCGTATGGGATCGTATTTCGGCAATGGCATGACAAATATTGGCCTTCAATTGCTCAATTGTCTCTGATTTGCTGGCATAATATCTGTCTTCAACAGCGCTCTACAGAAATTTGTTCAACGGTGTCAAATCGCAGCTTCTTGACGGCCAACTGACATCATCATTTCTGCTAATTAAACGGCCATCAAAGGTTTAACGCAATAAAACGATTGTGGCATGAGATGTGTGGCAAGTTGCACCATCCTGTTGAAAGCAAACATCGTTCACATCAATACCATGAAGAGCGGACACAACAAATCGCTTATCATGGTGCAATAGCTGTTTCCGTAATAGTTGCGCCGTGTTCATTTTAAAGAAATATATGCAAATGGTGCCTCCGCTTCTAAACAATCACTCGTAATGCGTACATTGGGTTTTCTGAGCTCCAAATACGGCAATTTTGCTTATTAACGTACCCACCAATATGAAAATGAGTTTCATCCGAGAAGATGATTTTAAATGATGATTAATTTTTAATAAATCCCTTCGTTGCTCAAACGTTAATCGATTAATTTCCTGCAGTGGAAGGAAATGGAATGACATAAGTATATATAGATTTATAATATATGTCTGTACATAGTTATAAACGTATGTAACATATCAGCCATAATGCTACATATGTATGTAGAACATTAATAAAAATTTTACTTTGAAGCTTTTAAAGAAGAGGGGTTCTTTAATCTTCATTCAAAAATAAATCTGTGCCTTTGGACATCATATTATCGCGGCGAATTGATTTTTTTTAATTCTCGTTAAAATTTAAAATAATCCGTTATAATATTCTGAGTCTTTGAAAAGTTTTCATGTAACAAAAGTAGCGCCTAATTGTTTTAAACTGTCGATATGCTCGTTCATGACCGTTTATGGATGTGAACAAGAACGACCCCTGTGGTTATTTATGTAACGTTTTCTTTTTTTCTCTCAAATATTATTGTTTTTGTATCTGTAAATTGTAACACCAAATGTAACCAGTATTTAAAGGCGATTCTTAGGGGTCAACCAATTGGTTGTCTTACTTTTACTTTTGTTTTCAAAGGAAAACGGGACTGAAAATTACATTTTTTTACAGGCTGTCCTGCCAATAATAATGATGACCTCTCTTGTCAACATTATAGAACGTAACGAAATATAAAAAAGAAATTTACGAATATTAAAGCAACCCTACACAAGCACGTTTTCAAAAATCAATGCTGCTCTAATGAAAATGAAATAATTTTTCAAAAATATTAAATCAATTTTATACAACATCTCAGGGGTCATGCTAAAGGAAAAAATATATCTTAAGCACGACCCCTGGTTTTCAATGAAATAGGGGTGGCAAAATTGGATTTTTTTCTTATTTTTTGTTTTTAGTTGGTTTTGCAAAAATCTGTGTTTAAACTAACGAAAGGTGCTAATATACGAAATGGCGCTTGAATTTTTCGAAATTTATGGCCTTTTTTGTGTTTCAAACTGCCAAAAGGTTTTTGTCATTAAAATTTATGAAAAAAAAAAAAAAACAAAAATTTAATTTTAAAAATCATTAAAAATTTTGTATAAAATCTTAAAAAGGCTTTAGGGTTGTTTGTTTAGCATAAAGAATAATAGTTTTGCACAGTTTTTGGCCAATTGATAATGTTGACCCTTGTTGGATTGGGCTGGCAAAACACCCTTCATTTACAGTTTGACCTTTAATGGTTTTCAAAGAAAATAAAGAATATTTATCTTTTGCTTTCTAATTTTTTCTAATAAATATTTAAATTTGTATTTCACACCTAATCTAGTTTCGATTATTTTAAATTATTTGACCTTTTTTCAGGGTAAAAATAGATGCATTGCAATAAATTTCTTTTCTTGCGACTTTACAGGCTTTCATATATGTAACGGATTTTATTTTAAATTTTACCAAATATTTAATATAAAATACAGATGGATTTTTAAACCGAAATGTAACGTCATATGAGATCAATTTTGCTTACAGCTTCAAATACTTTGGCGGAGTTGATCAAATTCTTTTAAAGGGTCCGCCATCTAACGTTGTTTTTTTTCAACTAGTGCTTATTTCGTGAATGGTAACACTTAGCTCATGTCTGATTTGACAGATAATTCTTTTTATCCTTCCGCTGAACGAATATGGTTGTGTATACGCTTGAACAACACTGGGAAATATTGCGACATTACTTTGAAAATCATGGTAATGTTGCAGATGAAGCTCATTTTGATCTTGGCGGGTATGTAAACAAGCAAAATTGTCGCATTTGTTGAAAAGCCGATACACCCAAGACGAGTCACTGTTTGGTGCGGATTTTGGTCCAGAGGCATAATGAGCCATTTTTCTTTGAAAATGAGCAAGGAGTGGCCGTTACAGTAAATGGCGATCGTTATCGGGCCATGTTGAACGAATTTTTGTTCACAAAAATTGAAGAGGAGGATATTAGCAACATTTGGTTTGAACAGGACGGCGCTACGTGCCCCACAACCGAAGCTACAGTCGATGTTTTGCGCCCTGTTTTTGAAGATCGCCACCTCGGAGCTGCGATTTGACACTGTTGGACTATTATTTGTGGGGTGCCGTCAAAGATAAGTGTTACGCCAACAAGCCAGAGACAATTGACGCTTTAAAGGACAATATTCGTCAACCCATGGGTGAAATATAGCTGCACACAATTGATAATGTGCTTAAAAATTAGACCGATCATGTAGGCTACTGTATGGTCAGTCGAGGCAGCCATTTGAATGAAATTTTTTTCCGTTATTAACCGGAAGGATTGTACTTTCAAATAAAAAAAGAAATTTGGGAATATATTCAGTAGTTTTTTTTAAAGCATTTTCAAAAAAAAATGTATTTGGCGGACCCTATAATAAATATAATGCCGCTTTATTGAAAAATTCCTTAAAAAATTGATAACAATCGAGCCAAAGGACTTGGTAATATAACCAAAAACTTATCAGGCGTGAACTTCCGAACTTTGACATATTGTTTATGCTACATTTTTCGAATTTAACGTAATTTATTCACTTCGCTTTGTCAAATCAACATGGATATAAGATACTTATTTAATAACAAGTTTAAATTATTAAATTGTTTTATTAAAATGGGAGTTCTGTTCAGAAGAGCTGCAAAACAATCGATAGTACTATCGAAAGTATCGTTAGTTTTGTTTTTGGCTGACCATCGATAGTTTTTTTCACTATCGATACTATCGTCAAATTCTAAGAGTAAATACGGAGGCCACTAAATGCAGTCAAAGTCACATGTGCAAAAATTTGCTCGACGCTGGTTGTTAGCCGTCTGTAAGCTTTAACATAATCTTGAGTTTATATTTATTAAACTCAAATAAAGTATGAATTGTAAGTAAAATATGTTCGAACATACGATTTTGCATTTGACCCAAACAAATTACTCTTCGTTTCGTCAGACCATATCATATTGTTTTAATTATTACGGGCAGGTGTTGCTTCCGTTTGCTCAGAAATGATACATTTCGAGGACTCTTACCATAATTCTAGCTTCCATAAGTTTTTTTTTCTTATTGTTCGACTTGAAACCGGAGAATAAGTTCATTTTTGAGGCTTTTTGATGTCTTGAAGAGATTGATCTTTGAAGTACATATTAGAAGTTGAAATTTGTTCTACCCTTTCTTCCCATAGTCTCTGCAGTTTTCCTTCACTGGATCTTATCAATTACTTTAGTTTTGGAGCACTTCACGGTCTGAGCAATTTTCGCTATATAACGGGTCCGCCATCTGACGTTTTTTTTTTCAACTAGTGCTTATTTCGTGAATGGTAACACTTAGCTCATGTCTGATTTGACAGATAATTAGTTTTATCCTTCCGCTGAACGAATATGGTTGTGTATATGCTTGAACAATGCTGGGAAATATTACGACATTACTTTGATCGATCGACTTACAGAAGATGCCGATTTTGCCAAAAAAATCATCTTTTCAGATGAAGCTCATTTAGATCTTGGCGGGTATGTAAGCAAGCAAAATTGTCGCATTTGGGGCACAGAAAACCCGCACGCATACATTGAAAAGCCGATACACCCAAGACGAGTCACTGTTTGGTGCGGATTTTGGTCCAGAGGCATAATGGGCCATTTTTCTTCGAAAATGAGCAGGGAGTGGCCGTTACAGTCAATGGCGAACGTTATCGGGCCATGTTAAACGAATTTTTGTTCACAAAAATTGAATAGGAGGATATTAGCAACATTTGGTTTCAACAGGACGGCGCTACGTGCTGCAATTTGACACCGTTGGACTATTATTTGTGGGATGCCGTCAAAGATAAGTGTTACGCCAACAAGCCAGAGACAGTTGAAAAAAAAGGACAATATTCGTGAAAGTTGAGGCAGCCATTTGAATGAAATTATTTTCCATTATTAACCGGAAGGATTGTACTTTCAAATAAAAAAAGAAATTTGAGAAAATATTCAGTAGTTTCTTTTTTATAGCATTTTCAAAAAAAAAAATTATTTGGCGGACCATTTATAAGGATTAATCTTCCATCAAGAAACTTCAATAGATAAAATTTTATTAGATCCTGAAAAAAATAGAGTGTCCTTATTTTTTGTTTCAACACTGTATATGTATTATTATTCTTTTTCTTTCACTTAAATTTTAATATTGTTGCCTGTAGTAGTACTTAAAAGAATCCGATAGTATCGGTAGTATCAATAGTTTTTTTGCGAACTATCGAAACTATCGAGTGGGCCGACTATCGATATTTTTGCAGCTCTACTGTTCAGACAATAATTCTCGCTATTTGCCCATTTTACGAGAGAACTATGGTGAATAAGTATGAGTTCACTGGTTAAGTAAACAATGAAACAACACTCGTACGAAAACGAAACGCAAAAGCTGCCGGAAATATCTTCGCTGTCGCTAAGAGTGTTTAGGAGAATAAGAAACGGAGATGGATTATGAAGCCTATGACAATATACCAAAATTGGGCTTAGAATGAAATCCAGAAGCAAGCCGAAGATTAGCCCATACTTGAAGAGCACTCGTGGAGAAAAAAGCTGCTTCTTTTAGGATGACTTGATTACTTGATTATTAATTAAAAATCTAAATCATAAATCAATAACCAACTGCATAGACATCCATAAATATCACTGCTGGATCGTATTGTTAATATGCTGCAAATTTAATAACACAAATGCAATGAAAACTTATCTTTGCCTTTGTTAGAGGCCTATCACCAGTTATGTTTGGGGGTAAATAGAATAAAAATGAACACAAATAATAAAAAAGAATAAATTTCTACAAAATACTAATTTCGTATTTTATACATTTTTATATTTTACATACATACATACATATATCCTTAGGGACAATAATAAAATTTCATTAAATTTTTTTTTATTTTGCAATTTAATAATAATATTTATTATTTATGACGTAGAATTTATTATTTTATGCCTTAAGTGAGTAATCAAAAGCTACAAAAAAGAGAAATACTAACAAATACTAACACAAACACAAATGATAAATTAGAGAGTAAAAGTAACGAGAGAAAGGAAAAAAGAATAAAGTGCTAAGTAAAGAGCAAAAAAAAATTATATTAATGGTGAAAAAATGACAAAAACAATATGGACCAGATAAAGAAAACAACAACATATAAATAAATATAATCTTGCATACATAAATAACAATATGAAACACACACACACATTATAATTTAACATTTCATATATAAAATAATATTTATCATAGAAATACACAACCAAAAAAAAAGCGGAAAAAGAGAAAAAAATGCGGTTATTAAAAATAACACACACACGCACACACACACCCCTACACACCTACATAAAAACACAAAAGCTAAACAATACAAAACAACTACAACTATTTCGGAGAACCACCGAAAACAAAATCACATTAAAAATGGCAGCAGATAAGAGTTATAAAAAGCATATCTTATTTACAAAAATTATACTCTCACACATACAAACATACACATTTTGAGAGAAGACAAAAGCCAAAAAAAAAAGAAAAATTCACCATAAAAATTGAACCCAAACAAAAATGTTTGTGTTTGCCACAAAATACCACCACATTTATAATAAAAACAACAAAAAAACAACCATAATATTCACACATAAAAAAAAACAAAGACAAGAAGATCCAAAAAAAAAAAACGAATGAGAAAGATTTTGTAGGCTAAGTTCGACTATGTGGTTCTCTAAGCCACAACGTATTATCGGGTGTAAAACATAAATTAGCAGAGACAAAGTTTTTATCAAAATGTCTGCATGGCGAGTAGGTTAGGAGGCTTGGTTAACCTGGCAGCCACCAGCGTCTTACATGTGTCTAAATTGTGGATTTGTCGTCCGTTAGTCATCCAGTCGCCCTAATGAAGGTGTGGATCTTATGAAAATCACCCTATACAAGGCTGTGCTTATCGTCGAATCTTCTTGGAATAAGCACAGAAAGCCTTAAATCGTCTTGTGCTGGGCAATGACAAAAAATAAGTTCCCTAGACTTCTACTCCTCTTCATCATCGCAACTTCTCCAAGGATCCAATCCTCGGAATTCCAATCCTTTGAGCATATCTGCCCAATGACCAGTAATAAGCACTATAAGGTTCTTCCCGTGTAGCCTCAACAGCTGTCCCATTCTTCGGCCATCCAATTGTGGCCAAATCCTTATAGTTTCATAGCAGATGGGTGCATTTCCCCACCGTTTCGTGACACTTGCTGCCTATTCTGCCAATCGATCCATTGAGATTCAAAGTCCAAGTTCATAAGCTATGTAGTAGCCTGTAATGTCGCCATGTCTAGGAACCCATGTAACCTTCGAATGTCTTGCTATCTCTTTCAGAGACCTAGGTGTCATTCTGGATAAGATGCTTAGTTGAAACTCGCACATTGGTGCCGTCCAGACTAAACGATAAAAACTCTCTGTGTAAGTCGCTCCTCCTACTGTTAAGACATGAGGTCTTTCGCCCAGAATGACATTATAGATATATATCGCTATTATTCAGCCTATTATCTCTTATGCAGCAATAACTTGTTGAAGGAATGCTGAGAAAGCTACCACCATGAATAAATTAGACAGGGTCCAAAAATTCGCCTGCCTAGGTATAACTGAGGCGATAAGAACATGTTCAGCAGCGGCCTTGATGTCCTTGAGGGTGGCGGCATGTTCGGCGACAAAATTCGCCAAAGGGCCCCGAAATGCCTCAGGAAATCTGTTCATTCTACGCAGATTGATCGGAGAACCATCTTCGGTCCTGAATGTTATGCCTATAGATCTGTGCTTTAGGAGGACATTCAGCGTTGAATTCTTGGACCGGGAATGTTGGTCTAAAGAGGCCTTAGTTCGGTGTGAGTTTGATCTAAACTGGTATACCAACGGCTTAAAATTAATGACAGTGTCGGTGCTGGTTTTCATGAACCCTACCTAGACTTGTCGATCCCACTGGAAAAATCACTGAGTGTCATGCAGGCTGAGTGTCATGCAGGCTATATGAGCGAAGATCGACCTGGACAGTGGACTCAAGCGTAAGACCGTTAATATATTCTCTGACGGCCAAGCTGCCTTAAGGGCATTTAGCTGGAATCGTATGACACCTAGACTGGTCAAATATTGCTACGATACGTTGCAAAAACTTTCGCTTGGAAAAAGGGTGCAGTTGTTTTGGGTGTCTGGACACTGTGGAATAGATGGTAATAAAATAGTGGATGCATTGGCCAGAAAAGGTTCCATGACACCTTACATCGCTCTGGAACCATGCAGTGCAGCAACATTTACTACCATCTTCAATCTAGTCAAGGATTAAGGAAGTGCCAGATTCTTGGAACACTGAAGTTTTCAAAAGGGACAGGGCGTCGCTCTGAGGTTTTTAAGTATGGCAAGCCGGACTTGAAACTCCTTACGGAGTTTTTGCGGGACACTGTAGACTAAGAGCGCAACTGAAGAGGATGAAAGTCAGAGCTGCGGATGTTTGTAGACTGTTCTCACAGGCATCAAAGACAGACGAACACATATTGTGTGTATGTGGGGTTCTTGATAGGTTTAGGTGGAAACGTTTAGGTGGACATAGGGTCGCAATGGGTGACATATCCACCATTATGGTTTCTGATCTGCTGTGTTCATTAGAATGACAGCAGATCTGATGAACAAACTATAGACCGGAAGGGGCACAATAGATTCCATGAGCCGCAGTGTCCTGCAATAGTGCCTGATCGATATGATGATAATGATAATGATGATCTCATTTAGAGACACCTGGCATTCATAAGCAATTCTCGATGTGTTATGCACACTGTCCAGGAATCTTTTGGCCACCTTCTTATTAGTAAATACGATGAATATCCCGCAATAAATATGGCCATAATCTTCATTGAGAAAGCCTATTAAAAATTGTTTATGTCTTAAACTCTTCAAGTGCTGTAATCTTCAATCTGAAATCTAAGTGGTTAATAGGCCTCTTCAATTTTGAGAGTAGGATAAGATAAATTCATGGGTGAAGAGTTAAAAGTTCAAGTAGATGTTACTTCACATAACACCACAACCGAAACTCAATGCAATTCAATTAATTGATCTCAACGCTATGTTATGTCACAACTAATTAAGCACAGTGTTGCCCATAAGATTGATTGGTGGCATTGCAACTATGGCATTACGTTAATACACATCTATATATTATATTAATTCCCGTAATATTCCATGAAGGAACATGGGGACTTCTCTCAGTCAATGAGCTGCACCCGATTCTATTTTTAAACTCATTGAAAGGGACCTACAGGCTAACGCCGGCTCCGAACGGCAAATGTATTTAGAGAAGTTTTCAATAGTAGTAATACTCATAACCAGTTACTAGCTAATGTTATGAGTTGATACCACTGGCGAAAATTTGTTTTCTTTTTTGGTCTGGCCTGGTATTGAACCGACCTTTTGGTTGGTAGGCGGGTGTCTTACCTGCCATACCACAGCGGCACATCCAATTGATGTTAAATCCGGCAAGCGAAATTTTGCTGTTATTTTTTCCTTAAAATAGACTAGGTTAGGTTTGATTAGCGACTAATTTGTACTACCACGAGTACACTTTCGTACCAATATTCTAACATCTCTTGGCCACTTTGCGACAGCCACCCAGCAATTTTTTGAAGTCAATGATTTTGTTAAAATCTTTCATTACAAGACTGTTTTGTCGTAAAAACTTCTTTAGCGAAGCAAAGAGAGTATTCAAATGTTCGACAACGACAAAGGAGATTTTTTTGTAAGTTCCTCCTCCTCCCATTCTTCGCTTTTGCAGAAATCATTACGAGAACAGTTCTTAACCTGATATAGTAATGGCGGTATAAATAGCAAAATGCTTTATATAATGGAAACTTCCATCCGTTATATAAACGCACGTTAAATTTCATTTAGATCTGTCAACTCATTCGTATAGTAACAGGTGTTCAAAATAGGCGCTTCAGTGATTTTAATAATTAGAATTTCTTGGCGAGATTAAATACTTACATAAGAAAGGTTTATCGGCACAAGAAATTCATAATGATATGGTGAACGTGTTAGGTGAAAGCGCTCCTTCATATGTGTTGGTAAATTTAAACGTGTTCGTACAAGCATTGAAGATCAACGACGAAATGGACATCCAAAAACTCTAACAACGCCAGAAATCATAACTAAAGTGCATAATATGGTATTAAACGATCGATGAGCGAAAGTGCTTGAAGTAGGTAATACTATAGGTATAGGGTCCGCCCAATAATTTTTTTTTTTTTTTTGAAAACAGGGCGCAAAACATCGTGTGTAGCTTCGGCTATGTAGCACGTAGCGCCGTCCTGTTGAAACCAAATGTTGCTAATATCCTCCTCTTCAATTTTTGTGAACAAAAATTCGTTCAACATGGCCCGATAACGATCGCCATTGACTGACGGCCAATTATGCTTCTGGACCAATATCCGCACCAAATAATGACTCGTCTTGGGTGTATCGATTTTTCAATGTATGCGTGCTGGTTTTTTGTGCCCCAAATGCGACAATTTTGCCTGTTTACATACCCGCCAAGATCAAAATGAGCTTCATCTGAAAAGATGACTTGTTTTTGGCAAAATCGGCATCTTCTGTAAGTCGTTCGCAGGCCCACTTAGCGAAGCGAAAAAAGCGTATACACAACCATATTCGTTCATACATAAGCTAAGTGTTACCATTCACTAGTTGAAAAAAAACGTTAGATGGCGGACCCGTTATATCAAATGATCGAATGCATTTTAGTTTGCTTCCAGAATTACAGATGAAGAAGCTTTCTGCAAGGTGGGTGCCGCATTTGCTAACAGTTGACCAAAAACGCTTTCAATGAAAATTTCTTAAGCTTGTTTGGCTTGAATTAAGCGTAAGGTAGTTTCATAATTGTTGATGAAAAATAAATCCATCACTATACACCATAGAAGGTGGAACTGCACAAAAACATTTTAATCGGCTGCTAAAGTCATGACAACAGTTAGCTCGGATTATAAATGTATTTTATTGATGGACTATCTTCAAACAGATAAAACAATAAATTCGGAATTGCATTTAAAAATTTGACAAACACGAATTGGTTTACAAGACATAAGTGTTTTAATAATGGCAAAAATCAACAAATTGAAATACGAATTGCTTAACCAGCCATCATATTCTCCGAATTTAGCTCCCTCTAACTTCTAGTTGTTCCCAAATTTAAGAAAATTTCTTGCTGGCAAAGGTTTTACCTCGAATGAAGATGCAATAGCAGCTGTAAACGATTAATTTGAGGAGCTTCAGAAAAATTATTTGAATCAAGGAAAAGAATTGCTAGAAAAACGTTGGACTAAGTATATTAAAGTTTCAGAAGATTATGTTTTTCATTGTTATTCTAAGAACATTTTATAAGAAAATTTTTCAGCTTTTAGCCTTTTTACCAACAGTCACTATACGATTTCTCACATATAATTTGGACAGTTTCAATGCTCGCCCTGTTTTTCGAACATCTTAATACGGCCAAATTTTTTCGATATTGAAACAGTTCATTTATCGACTGTTTATTCACCTGGATGAACAGTCGCTACTATAAAACCTGTCTAGCCTTTTTAACAGAAACTCCAAAATCCTTATTGAGCCCAAATGTTCCAAATTCGTAGCTGCCAAATCCCGATATAGGGTATACTAAGAATATAAATATAATTATGTGGCGGCATATATAAAAGTAGTAGTTTTTCATAATAATACCAACAAAAAATAGTGACAACAACAATAGAAACTTTCATTCATATTTTATATTCAATCTCTTCTCCCACTCTTTAACTCAAAGGGAGAAGAAAAAAAATATCGAATAAAAACCATATTCATAAACTAATACAATATAAAAGTAGAGTAACTGGGAAAAAAAACAAAAATTATTTTTCTGTTGTGTTAACCTCCCCCTCCCAACACTTCCTCATATTGTTATCATTGTAAGAGAAACACAAGCCAATATTTACTGTTGGCTTTCTGTCAGTAGTGGAGTAGTCTTTGTAAGGCGAAAAAAAATGGCAAATTTTATGATTTTTATGTGATGCTATCAAAGGTTATAAAATGTGTGAGTGTGTGTTTGCTTTTTTATTTGCGTTGCATATTTAACGGCGTATGACATTTTTGTGATTTTTTTCTTTTTTTTTTTTTTTTGATAATCAATAAAGGGTACTCTTTAAGGAGAAAAAATGTTTGAATTGTTAAAATTGCAAAGATAAAACTGATCATGGTAAATTGAACATTACCTCCATATTCATAACAAATAAAATATATTTCATATCTATTTAAAAACAAATTTTGTATGAAAAATTTTAAGTCAAATACATTTCAAACTTATGTTAAATTTTATTAATATGTGAGTAAAAAACATAATAAGTCGTGGTAGACTTATGTTACTGGCAGATGAACAAGTTCACACGATGCTTACTTACAGTGTTGGATAAAACATATGCACAAACTTCTAGTGAATACAAAAAGTCTCCACTTTTGGATTTTAAACTATTTTTTATTTATAAAGTTAATCATCTAAATTTACAAAAAAATATTTGAAAAACAAAGAATAGGGATATTGACTTAGAAAAAGTTATTTTGTACATTGAACGCCGTTTTTTGGATGCGACAAAAAAAAGTATGTCTTCAATAAATTCATTTAAAACATTAATTTTACTAATATAGGGTCCGCCAAATAATTTTTTTTTTTTTTGAAAATGTTATAAAAAAACTACTGAATATCCAATCCTTCCGGTTAATAATGGAAAATGATTTCATTCAACTGGCTGCCTCGGCTGGCCATGCAATAGCCTATAAGATCGGTCCAATTTTTAAGCACATTATCGATTGTGTGCAGCTGTATTTCACCAATGGCTTCAGGAATATTGTCCTTTAAAGCGTCAATTGTTTCTGGCTTGTTGCCGTAACACTTATCTTTGACGATACCCCACAAATAATAGTCCAACGGTGTCAAATCGCAGCTCCGAAATGGCCAAACTACATCAGCTCTGCGGCTGATAATGCGAACTTCAAAAGCAGGGCGCAAAACATCGAGTGTAGCTTCGGCTCTGTGGCACGTAGTGCCGTCCTGTTGAAACCAAATGTTGCTAATATCCTCCTTTTGTGAACAAATTTTCGTTCAACATGGCCCGATAACGATCGCCATTGACTGTAACGGCCACTCCTTGCTCATTTTCGAAGAAAAATGGCCCAATTATGCCTCTGGACCAAAATCCGCACCAAACAGTGACTCGTCTTGGTTGTATCCGCATTTCAATGTATGCGTGCGGTTTTTCTGTGCGCCAAATGCGACAATTTTGCTTGTTTACATACCCGTCAAGATCAAAGTGAGCTTCATCTGAAAAGATGATTTTTGATTCTGCAACTTTACCATGATTTTCAAAGTAATGTCGCAATATTTCCCAGCGTTGTTCAAGCGTATACACAACCATATTCGTTCAGCGGAAGGATAAAACTAATTATCTGTCAAATCAGACATGAGCTAAGTGTTACCATTCACGAAATAAGCACTAGTTGAAAAAAAACGTTAGATGGCGCACCCTTTATTTTATAATTCGATCGATAATGTTTCACCAGAAATTTTATTCAATGCAATGAAGTTCATCCTTATTTCTGGAATTATCGCGGTTTATTTTGAGATCTAAAATATCCCACAGATTTTCTGGGGAATTGAGATCTGGCGACTGCGCTAGACATTTCAAAACGTTGATTTGTTTGCTTACAAAGCACTCGTTCACTCATTTACCTGTGCATTTTGACATTTTCTCTTTTGCATGCGGTATTAGTATGTATTCCAGAATATCCTTGTAGACAAATCGATCCATTAAACCCTTTATTTTGTGTATTGGCCCAACTTCACGGCTAGAAATGCATTCCCAGACTAAAACACTTCCTTCTTTATGTTTTACCGTGTCTGGTATACCGAGGACTGATACATTATTCTTTTTATTCAGCTTAAAATGCTAAAGTCATAAGAACGTCACACATTAAACTTAGATTGATCTATTAAATGTATACCTAAGCTTACTTGTTCTTTTGCTTACTTGTTCAATGCTGATCAATCTGTTTTTGGCAGTAGAAACTCTTTTTATTGCACTTCGACATGATACTAATCCACCTTCTACAGATCGTGTTTTGATGCATCTAATCGCAACATTTAATTTTAATTTATTTATAATAGACCTTCCTGATCATCTGGCTATTCTGTTTGCTGGTTTTCAGGGGTCTACGGAACGGAAACGGCTTATAATACGGCGATCAACGCATGAAAGTGAATGTACGCACAGACAAATAATCATTATTGCCGTTTTGGTCATTTTTAACCAAAATTGGTTATTTTTGTCTTTGATGTGTAAATGTGGAAATTTTTTCCATTTCGGCTACTCTTTTTCTCAAAGTACAAAATAAAGGTAATAGTTTTTTTATGTTTATTAATCAGGTTCTAATTGGGTGTATAATTTCAACAAACGGAAATTTAGTTTCCGCTTTAGTTTTGGAACATTGGTACAAAACAAATTTATACAAAATATTAATTAGCGTTAGCTATGATGAAGATCGTTTCGCGCCAAAAGACTGCTGCTCATTTCTTTAAGCCAAAAACAAATCATGTTAACTTCGCATACTTAGTTTTAAAGTTTATTCCGATCGAAAGACGGACAAGGTGTGGACTATAAAGCGGGTGAGACAAAACTTTCGAACCACAAATTAATAGTTTTAACTGATCTTGCAACACCTTTCATGATAAAATATAAGGGCCTCAAGTATGGTTGAATATATTGAGCATTTTTTTACCAAAGTTTGCACTTATGGTTGTTGTAAGTTCCTTTTCACGGTTGGTTGAATGATAGTCATCGTCTGTCTGACTTTCTAAGAGAGAGGGTGAAAAATTGAAGCGAGTAGTACATGAATGTTTGTACCGGAAATTTTTTTCTTTTCTACGTTTCGTAATTATCGTCTTGCTCCTACACACTATTTTTCTCATTTTAATACTGTTGGGTAAACATACATATGAAAAAAAGAGAAAGAAACAGAAATCAAAAACCTATGTCTGACTTCTAATTTCATAAATATAAAAGCCTTAGGAAAGAGTAAAAGAGAATTGAAAAACTCCTTGCCCATCGTACTCGTATAAACAAGTGTTAAAGTGGACTAATTGATCGATTTTTTGTCACCAGCAATATTTGCCACAATAATATTTTTTTGTGCTAAAATTTTGGTTATTTTTTATTGAAATTTGGTTACAAAAAATTCCGAGTTATGGCAACACTGCAAATAATTTAAAAAATTTCTTATGCTCTTGCTTTTAGTTGTCACTGAAACAGCGACAAGTGCACATGTACTCGGGAATGTATTTTGATATTTTAAAACATTATCTTTACTCTCTCTGAGAGAGTAATTTCACTGTTCTCACATATAAAGGGTGTTTTTTATAGAGGTATAGAACTTTAAGTTGCAATAAAACAACGATGGATTATTCGATTGACATGAATTTTATTTAACCGAAAGATAATCTTGTGGCATCACATTTTAAATATGATTTCTGGCATATGACCGCCACGGCTGGCGCGGATGTAGTCCAATCTGGACGTCCAATTTTCAATGACTTTTTCCAACATTTATGGACGTATATCGGCAACAATACGGCGAATGTTGTCTTCCAAATGGTCAAGCGTTTGTGGCTTTACCGCATAGACCAATGACTTTACATAGCCCCTCAGAAAGTAGTCTAGCGGTGTTAAATCACAAGATCTTGGAGGCCAATTCACAGGTCCAAAATGTGAAATTAGGCGGTCACCAAACGTGTCTTTCGATAAATCTATTGTGGCACGAGCTGTGTGACATGTTGCGCCGTCTTCTTGAAACTACATCTCCTGGACATCATGGTTATTCAATTCAGAAATGAAAAAGTTAGTAATCATGGCTCTATACCAATCACCAGTGACTGTAACGTTCTGGCCACCACCGTTTTTGAAAAAATACGGATCAATGATTCCACCAACCCATAAAGCGCACCAAACAGTCAGTTTTTCTAGATGTAACGATGTTTCCACATACACTTGAGGATTACCTTCACTCCAAATGCGGCAGTTTTGTTTCTTGACGTAGCCATTCAACCAGAAGTGCGCTTCATCGCTAAACAAAATTCGCTTATGAATTTTGAAAAAAATTAAAATTGAAAAAAAATCACTTATGAAAAATAAAAATTGCACTATTTGCAAGCATTGTTCAGGCGTGAGTCTATTCATGATGAATTACCAAACCAAACTGAGAATAAATCACTTGACAGCTGTTGAATCGGTCGCCATCTTGAAAACTAATGCCAACTTAAAGTTCTATACCTCTATAAAAAACACGCTTTACAACTACATTTGTGCTTTTGCACATTAGTGTTGTAGACTCACAACGGAACACAGTAAACCACTTTTTAACTACAAAAATCATGAGCATATAGATGTACACTTGTGGACAAGCAATTAAGTTAATAATGAAATATTTTTTTCTGAAAGTAAAAATAACGGTTAGTTTTTTGTTGATAATTTTCCATTTTTATAAATATGTACTACCGTTATAGATTTCTAAAAATATAAAAAATCTGCAATTCAATGTGAAACTTTTTTAATAATCCCTCATTTGTTCGTGCACATCGAACGATAAGTGGACAAATAATTCAGTTATTTAAATTGAAATCGATAAATATTTGAATAAAATTCCATTTGCTAAAAAAATCGAATTCTTATATAAAAACACAATGTTAAAATATTAGCTCACACCGTAAGATGTCTGATAGAAAATAACCTTCATGGTCAATTGCTAGAAAAATGCCAGACGTGTCGAAGAAAAATATTCAGCAACGCTTCCTAGTTGCGAAGCCCACCTCAATAAGGATTCAAATTTTTTGAAGCTTATAGTTTGAAGCGATTAGTCAAAGTTTAATGCCTTCGAAAACAACGCAGACGTTATGTACGTCGTCCCAAAAAGACTGTCAAGCACTTATTGACTTAACTGCTTGTCCACAACTGTATGTAGGTTGAAAAAAATTTGACAGTAGCTTAGAAATAATGTGATGTTGCAATGAAAGGTACTACATCGGAAATACAAAGAGTTGTGGAATTATCAAAAATTACCCTCATCAGTTACGACATACATTGTCTTATAATGTAAATTATGCATTCTGTTATATATCATTTATAATTCAAATATTGGAGAACCCGTTGCACAAAATTTTATTACTTCATGTATATGGATGAACCATTTGAGTTGGAAATTTTTTAGACCATAATTTCGAACAGAATCAGAAAAAATGGCGAAATAAGACAATGGCGACGACACTGGCATTATATTGAATACAAAAATGTAATTTCGTAAAAAGCCTCATAAAAAGTAAGAATATTTCAAAACAAAACAAACAAAAAATAAAGACGACAAAACTCCAACACACAAAAAATTATCTCTCACAAAAAATCTTAAGGGGATGCAAGGGGTGTAAATACAAAAAAAATAAAATAAAAATTCCTACAAAGACTTTCAATGTTGTCTTACCCTTAAAAACAATTAAAGTCGAACAAAAAGCAAGAAAACAAACATAAACGAAAAAGAAATGCACAAAAATATTGCCAGGAACAGGCAACATTTGCCAAAGAAAAAAACACTAAAAAAAGCAAAAAAAAAACAACATAAAAACATTTGCCATCTAGCCCAACCAAAGAATAAGTAGACCCCCCCCCCCCCCCCACACAAAGAAATTGAATTTCCGCAAAGAATTTTAACAACATCAGCGTGTTTTTTGTTTTGTTTCGGCTTCAGTTTCTGTCACCATAAAAATACAAACAGCGACAGCAGCAACAATCGTTATAATTCCCATGCTCACACACACAATCTTATAGTCACATATGTACATATGTTTGTATGCATAAGTGTATGCCTTAAGAGCTCAGTTCAATATTTTACAGAGAGGTAGTAAACATTCATCCACACATACTCACTTACTCATATGTTTATCATTATTTTTAATGTTCATGTTTTGTTACGTTTTTTTCACTTTCTCTCTCTCTCTCTCTCTTTGCTTTCATGTACGTAGGCATGTGTGTGTTAAGCATTAAACTGTCGTAACTGTTTTTGATTGTTTCTCAAGCAAACTCATACTTAAGAAAATACAACAACAACATTACCAACTAAAAGGAAAAGGAAACAACAAAAAATTTCTTTTTATTCCGTCGTCGGCCTTTTTACAACGTCTTTTTTTTTGTTTTTTTCTTTTTTTGCTTTTTTCTCTTCTGTTTTTAACGTTTTATTTTTACCACCCCAGCCACCCAGCAATCTACCCTCTCTCTTATTCCTTTCATTTTTATTAGAACCATTAAAATACACATTCTTTCTGAATGTGTATGTGTGATTTTTCTTTTATTTCCTTTTGTCTCCACAAAAAAAAATATTATTTTTTGTTATTTTTTTAGTTTTTGAAATTTTTTGTCTTTCCTGTGGGGTTGAAAAATGTTCATATTGTACGCAGCCATGGTCCTGTTTTTATTTTTTTGTTTTGCTTGGGGGAGTAACTGGCATGTCTATTTCCTTTAGGATTCCATTTGTTAACTTGTTTTTATTTCGTTTTTTTTCTCTTTGATATAGTGAAGTGGCTAAATTACATTTTTATGTAGATTTTTCTTGGGTAAGAGTGTTAAAGAAATTGGCGAAAATAGAAAAAATGCAACAAAAAATAAATTTATGTCAGGGAATTCTTATAGTGGTGGGGTATGAGCATTCAAATTACCTGAAATTAAATGAATTGGCAAGGAGACGCAATTGGACTTAATATTGGGATATTAAACGATAACTTGAATTTATTACAAAACTGGAGACATAAAAGAACTTTTTTATAGACTATAGGCATCAATACAAATAATTTTTAATGTTATTATCGCTTATCAACATCGACAGATAATCCACTTGAAAGAAAACTTATCATTTACAATTTCACTTATTGGTTCATATTCATACATATTCTTACGTTTCAGTATTTTAAAACGTTTGAGTTCTTTTAAATTGCGTCAAAATAAAATAAATACCGCGTTGTTGTTGTTTTACAGTTTTTATTTCCTCACAACTTATTTACCTTGCACTTAATATTCGTTTATACACCACTTTTATTTACGCCTAAACACGACTTTACTTTATGACTGCAAATCGATAACTACGGCGATGTAGGCAAAGCAGCTTCCTTACATACCTAACAGCCAAAAATTTGGAAAGTTCCTAAATGTCTTCCTTTTTGATGAAAAAAAGTGGAAACCAAGCAATGGCTTGGCAAACATTATCAGAACTCTGATCCATCTAGACAAATGGTAGAGAAGTCATCTGCTAAATTTAAACGTGGTCGTATCAGTACAAATGATGCAGAGCGTAGTGGTCACCCAAATAAGGCTTTTATTCCAGAAAACATCAAAAAAATCCACAAATTGGTTATGAACGATCGCAAATTTAAGGTGTACTAGCTAGCTGACATTGTACAGATATCAGGTGGTAGTGTTTTACCATTTTACACAAACATTTGTGAATGCGAAAGCTCTGTTCGAAGTGGGTGCCACTTGATCTCACAATTCGTGCCACAAATCTATAAAAACGATGGAAAAATTTAACGAATTGAAATTTTAAGAAAAAGTTTTCGTTGGATTATTTTTCACAACTTTCGACATGGATTAATGCAACAAGAATGTTCGATGGACTTAGTTCTTTGTGTGGCGATAAAGTACCATCAAAAAACACAGTATATCGCTAGTATAGTGAATTCAATCGTGGTCGTAGTTCGGTCTCTTACGAATTCCATTAAGGTCATTCAAAATCATACACATTTAGTTTGGTTTTTATAAAAACTCTCATAAAAGTAACTTTTTATGAATCATTCGGTTTCAAGCACATCTATATCTTTATCTACAAATATACGAGGGGTACTATTTATATTTCAAGAATAGCAAATAATAACAAATATTATTAAATGATCGTCGCTTTTTCTTTTTCAAAATGTTCCCTTTGATGATCAAACCATTTCTCAAAGCAGTTTTTCCATTCCTCTTGAGACACTTCCAAAACATGGTTTCTGGACGCTTCAACTGCTTCTTCGGCGCTCGTAAAGCGGTGACTAGGCTGTTTACCTTTAATATTCGGGAACAACAAAAAGTCATTAAGTGATAAAAATTCACCTGTTTAACGATATGTTTGAGTGCTCGCATTGCCACGATAGAGAATGATTCGTCTTCGGCGGTTGGTCTTACGAATTTCTCCGAAAACTTCCGACAAACAAATGGTCGCGTATCGCTCAGAATTGACCGCCCTACGTTGCTCAAGTGGAACAGTGGCGACCATTTGCTTCGCTGTGCTTTTTTCACGAACAACTTTTGTTGGACTTAACTGGTCTTGGAATACCCACACGGTCGATTGCTGTTTTGTTTTCGGCTCATACGCATATACGCATATATCCATGATTCGTCACCTGTCATGAAATACCGCGGTCGTACTTTTCAATCATTTCCTTACACCAAATGATGCGAGACTTTTTTAACAATCGATAAATTATAGGGTATACAACGAGAACATTTTTTTACAAATAAGTGTTCATGCAAGATTGTATATATTGAAGTGGAACTAAAGTGTAAGGATGCCTCTATCTCACAATATGTCACATGACGATTTTGAATTATCATTACCACGCACTTCACCTTCAACGAAAGCTGAAGTCAATACCAAGGTTTTTATGTATATGCAGTTTATGTGGGTCCATTGATTCTCGAGTTATATCTTTAAAACAATAGTAGTGAAATTTTCTAAATTTGGTCCAAATAACTTGTGGGCGGAATTGGATAAGTGGAAGAGTTTCATACAGAGAAAATATTGATTTTTGTATATCTTTGGAACGATAATAGTGAAGGTTTTGAATTTGGCCTAAATAACTTCGTAGTCAATCTACATCATCAGTCGAAATATGGGCGAAATTGAATAAGTAGGTGTGGTATCTCCCATTCAAAGTAAATATCGATTTTTGTATATCTAGAGAACGGTAACAGTAAAAGTTTTCAAATTTGGTCCAAATAACGTTGTGATCAATATAAATCATCACTCAAAAAGTGGCCGGAATTGGTAAAGTGGGAGTGGCATCTGCTATACAAAGTATATATTGTTTTTTGGAACGATAGTAGGGGAAGATTCTGCATCTGGTCTAAATTACTCCGTGATCAATACACATCGTCAGATGAAATATGGACAAAATCGAATAAGTAAATAATGATTTTTTTATATCTAGAGAACGATTAGAATGGCAGTTTCTGAACTTGGTCTAAGTAACTTGGTACTCAATACAAATAAAGGGTCCGCCAAATATTTTTTTTTAAATGCTATAAAAAAAACTACTGAATATTTTTTCAAATTTCTTTTTTTATTTGAAAGTACAATCCATCCGATTAATAATGGAAAATAATTTCATTCAAATGGCTGCCTCGGCTAGCCATGCAGTAGCCTACACGATCGGTCCAATTTTTAAGCACATTATCGATTGTGTACAGCTGTATTTCACCAATGGCTGCACGAATATTGTCCTTTAAAGTGTCTATTGTCTCTGGCTTGCTGGCGTAACACTTATCTTTCATTTCACTTATCTTTCGCTCATTTTCGAAGAAAAATGGCGGAATTATGCCTCTGGACCAAAATCCGCACCAAACAGTGACTCGTGTTGGATGCATCGGCTTTTCAATGTATGCGTGCGGGTTTTCTGTGCCCCAAATGCAACAATTTTGCGTGTTTACATACCTGTCAAGATCCAAAATGAGCTTCATCTGAAAAGATGATTTTTTTGGCAAAATTGGCATCTTCTGTAAGTCGATCTCAGGCCCAGATTCCCAGCGTTGTTCAAGCGCATACACAACCATATTCGTTAAGCGGAAGGATAAAACTAATTATCTGTCAAATCAGACATGAGCTAAGTGTTACCATTCACGAAATAAGCACTAGTTGAAAAAAAACGTCAGATGGCGGACCCTATAGTTAGTTTTAATGCATTCCTTTCAATTTTTCTTGTGAGGAATACATTTTGTAGGTATAGAACACAAAGGGGTTTGAAGGATATCGAACCAATCCAATTCTTTTCTATGTAGTTCATGTAAAAATAGAATTGGAAGCATCTTCAAAAAATTTGACATTTTTCAAGGCTATCTTTTTATTAATTTTTTCTTTAAATCTATAAAAAAAAAGAAACTCAACTCATTAATCCCTTTTTTCCTTACAACACAAAGAACAAAATTAAAATCTAGAGCACAAATTAACCCTTTGCTTAGAATTTTCTGAACTCGTATTAAAAATTGAATACAACTACAGGAAAAAAGAACGATTTCTTAACAATTTATTATGAAAACAGAAAAATCGCCATAAAAAAATTCTATTAAAAAATCGACACTTAATTCTCTTCGCCATTCAACAGGTAGAATACATATTAACGTGTTTGGATTTAACCCTTTACATTTTAAAAGGAAAAAGGGTTAGGGAATGACCTTGTTCTTCAATTATACTCCATGTAATTTTCCATTATTATTTTTTTATGGAAATTATTTTAGTGAATCATGTTTTAGTTTTTTTTTCTTTGTCTTTTTGCATTTTTACGAATTGCTTTGTAGTCTTTGTTTGAGGGTTTTATGTAAAATACTTTCGTTTAGTTAAAGATTTACCCTAAATTTCTTCTTTTTTTATTTATTTATTCAGAGATTTTTATTTATTTGCTTAAAATATTTATTAATTTATTTTTATTGTTTTAGTCTGATAAAAACTCGTTGTTTGGTTTTTAAATAAAATTTTTGATTTTTATTTTCTTTTTTACTCTCAATCTCAAATCTATTGCCGTTTTTCGAATAACATGACGACTTTCAATAAAAATTCTTTATCAGCTTGTGAATTTGAAACAGAGGTGGTCAACCTTAAATTCTAATACTTAAGAGTAAAAATCAATGATAAGAGAGGTTGTTTAAAAGTAAAACATTTCGTTTTTTTTCTTTGTCATCCCTCAAAGTCATACACCTCGTGTAAAAAAAGCTTGTACAATCCATTTTTCCAATGAATTAAATTATTTCAAAAAGTACTTCTTTTTATAGACTTAGGAATTTTCAGCAATGCATTCTTTATATTCTGTATTGTTTTCTTGCATTGTACGTACATATGTATGTTACATCTTTAGTTTTGGGAGTAGTAAAAAAGCATTTATTTAGCTGGTTGGCAAGTCCTCACATACGATTTCGTTCAGTTTAGGGGCCTAATTCTGGCATTCAATATCGTAAAATTTTCTAATGATGTTACTCGATACGTAACGAATAGAATTTTAGCTTAAGTGTCGTAAAACAATTAAAAAATAATTGTTTTATAATATTGGATGAAACATTCAAAAAAATATGAAATTGATTGTAGACAGAAAATATGTTAAACAATTAAAATCAGGAAATTAGTAGATGGCGTGGTGTAGTAAAGGGTCCGCCAAATATTTTTTTTTTTTTTTTTTGAAAATGCTGTAAAAAAATACTGAATATTTTCTCAAATTTCTATTTTTATTTGAAAGTATATTTGCCTCGGCTGACCATGCAGTAGCCCACACGATCGGTTCAATTTTTAAGCACATTATCGATTGTATGCAGCTGTATTTCACAAATGGCTTCACGAATATTGTCCTTTAAAGCGTCAGTTATCTCTGGCTTGTTGGCGTAACACTTATCTTTGACGGCACCACACAAATAATGGTCCAACGGTGTCAAATCGCAGCTCCGAGGTGGTCAAACGACATCAGTTTTGCGACTGATAATGCGATCTTCAAAAACAGGGCGCAAAACATCGAGTGTAGCTTCGGCTGTGTGGCACGTAGCACCGTCCTGTTGAACCAAATGTTGCTAATATCCTCCTCTTCAATTTTTGTGAACAAAAATTCGTTCAACATGGCCCGATAACGATCGCCATTTACTGTAACGGCCACTCCTTGCTCGTTTTCGAAAAAAAATGGCCCAATTATGCCTCTGGACCAAAATCCGCACGAAACAGTGACTCGTCTTCTGTGTATCGGCTTTTCAATGTATGCGTGCGTGTTTTCTGTGCCCCAAATGCGACAATTTTGCTTGTTTACATACCCGCCAAGATCAAAATGAGCTTCATCTGAAAAGATGATTTTTTTTTGGCAAAATCGGCATCTTCTGTTAGTCGATCGCAGGCCCAGATTCCCAGCGTTATTCAAGGGTATACACAACCATATTCGTTCAGCGGAAGGATAAAACTAATTATCTGTCAAATCAGACATGAGCTAAGTGTTACCATTCACGAAATAAGCACTAGTTGAAAAAAAAAACGTTAGATGGCGGACCCTTTAGTTATAGTGCTTGAACAGAAGGGCAAACAACACAGGTTCAAACCTTATTAAGGTCAAATTTGTTTTTTTTTTCTTTTTTAATTTTTTTTTTTTTCTTTTTTTTTTTTTTTTTTTTTTGTTGAGATACATAAATTTTCCATTGTTTTTATTGGCAAAAGCGGTTGAAAGTTTTTAAAAGCTTTTAGACCCTCGCCAGGAGCTTCTAAGCCCTACTTTCAGAAAGCTTGCTCTTCATTCCTATTTTTTTTTTCTTCATCATTATTCGGTATATAAATATTTATAACCAAAAAAAAAAACATCTGTTACATCGAATTTTAAGCAACTTTCTTTCTAGCAACACTGTTTTGACAGCTCAGCTGTTTTCGTGTAACATGTTACTGTCAGACATGTTCAGATTGGTCTATTAATCGACCTATAAACGAACAACGCTTGCAGATTATTGAATTTTAATATCAAAATTCATGCTCAAAATGCATGCTTTTTATCGGAAAATTGTGTTTAACGACGAAACCCATTTGGGGTTGAATGGAAAACAATCAGAATTGCAATATTTGATGTGAAGAGCAGCCTGAATAATTGCAAGAACTACCAATGCATTCCAAAAAATGCACTGCTTAGTGTGGATTATGGATCGATTGTATCATTGGATCGTTCCATTTTAAATATGGCAAGTGCTACTGTGCGATGATTAAAATTTTTTGGACCACTTGGCTGACAAGTGGTTTCAACAAGACGGTGGCATATGTCATATAAATAGCACGCGAAACAATTTCCCAAATTAGAGGTGAGTTTGGTTTACTGGCCGCCCAGGTCGTGGGACTATGTTAAGGCTCATGTCTATAGGGACGAGCCCGCAACGGTTGACGTACTGAAAGCCAATATTGAAGAATGAATTCATGAGATACTGTCCCATATGTTGGAAAGGGTAAAGGAATTTGGGCCCAGCGTCTGAACCATTTGAGGCGTAGCCGCGGTCAATATTTACATGAAATCATCTTTAAACATTGAATTATATAGATCGTTCTATCGACTTCCATTAAGATTTCATACAATTCTCCAAATTTTATATGTTTTTTTTTTTAAATCAAATCCGAAAGCTCTTAAAGAATCACCAGATATGTCAGCTTGCTGCAAAACTGAAAATCATTTCTTAGTGGGTCTAAGGCTTTAAATGTACGGGTAAGGTCCCCAAAAGTTGGTTAACCGTTGCCTTTGATTGGGAATTATTTTCGCTAAGTAAGCCTGCGCTCCACTTACAGAAGATGCCGATTTTGCCAAAAAATCATCTTTTCAGATGAAGCTCATTTTGATCTTGGCGAGTATGCAAACAAGCAAAATTATCGCATTTGGGGCACAGAAAACGCACACGCATACATCGAAAAGCCAATACACCCAAGACGAGTCACTGTTTGGTGCGAATTTTGGTCTAGAGGCATAATTCGAAAATAAACAAGGAATGGCCGTTACAGTCAATGGCAATCGTTATCGGGCCATGTTGAACGAATTTTTGTAGACAAAAATTGAAGAAGAGGATATTAGCAACATTTAGTTTCAACAGGACGGCACTACGTGCCCCACAGCCGAAGCTACACTAGATGTTTTGCGCCCTGTTTTCAAAAAAAAAAAAAAAAATTATTTGGCGGACCCTATATAATAAAGCATAAAATTTTTGGTCAAATTTATAAACGAACTTAAAAAACTTAAAAAAAAAATATGGTTTAAAAAATCGTGACAAACCATAATTTTTCTTATTTCTTGACAAGCTGTAAAAATTCTTGTAAATCAAGGTCATCTGGCAACCCTAGATGAGACTTTTTACCTGCACCAGATTAGAAGAAGTACTAAAACGAAACTAATTGGGTTCCTGATGCGCCACCACTATCTGAAGTATTACCTCTTCAACTTTAATATGATACCTTACACAAATCACCTGAACAACATTTTTTTGTATTTTCAACAGCTTCGGAGTTATTCATAACTTAATTGCGAAAAAGAAAAATATTTGCGCGCAAAAGTAGAGCAATTTTTTTGGTTTCAACAAATCATAAAAATATTTTCAGAATGTAAATTTTACATTTTAGTCATTCAAATTAGGGCTTAAAATGTTGAGAAAAAAATAAGCTATTATTCATGGAAATGGATTGGCTATTGCTGATTTTATTCAAAATTAAATGCAGGTATCTAACTTTGACCAAAATTAGCGTAAAAATTTTTTTCTTGTAAAATTAGGGGAATTTCTTTTTTTTAATTTGTTTGTTTTATTTCCAAAAAGTTATAAAAAAATTCTTAAAATATAAGTTTTAGTTTTACATTTTAAGCATTAAAGAAAAACTGATTAAAGAAAACTGTTTTCAATTCAGCCCACAAAATTACCCTAGGAAAGATATTTGGTTGCTCTAGTCCAAAACCTTGTTAGCCAGTGTTATTTACCCTCCAATTTGCTCTATGAGTTATTAAAAGCACGAACTATGTGTAAAAGATACGCCAGTTAAAAACAGCTTTGCAAAGATGATCAAAACTAAACGAGAGGCACAACTGTAAATAAGTTTTTCCGCCAAATAAGTTTTTTTTTTCAAATGCTATAAAAAAACCACTGAATATATTTTCAAATTTCTTTTTTTATGTGAAAGTACAATCCTTCCGGTTAATAATGGAAAATAATTCCATTCAAATGTCTGCCTCGGCTGGCCATGCAGTAGTCTACACGATCGGTCCAATTTTTAAGCACATTATCGATTGTGTGCAGCTGTATTTCACCAATGGCTTCACGAATATTGTCCTTTAAAGCGCCAATTGTATCTGGATTGTTGGCGTAACACTTACCTTTGACGGCACCCCACAAATAATAGTCCAACAGTGTCAAATCGCAGCTCCAAGGTGGCCAAACGACATCAGCTCTGTGGCTGATAATGCGATCTTCAAAAACAGGGCGCAAAACATCGAGTGTAGCTTCGGCTGTGTGGCACGTAGCGCCGTCCTGTTGAAACCAAACATTGCTAATATCCTCCTCTTCAATGAACAAAAATTCGTTCAACACGGCCCGATAACAATCGCTATTGACTTTAACGGCCACTCCTTGCTCATTTTCGAAGGAAAATGGCCCAATTATGCCTCTGGACCAAAATCCGCACCAAACAGTGACTCCCCTTGGGTGTTTCGACTTTTCAATGTATGCGTGCGGGTTTTCTGTGCCCCAAATGCGACATACCCGCCAAGATCAAAATGAGCTTCATCTGAAAAAATGATTTTTTTTGGCAAAATCGACATCTTATGTAAGTCGATTGCAGGCCCAGATCCCCAGCGTTGTTCAAGCGTATACACAACCATATTCGTTAAGCGGAAGGATAAAACTTATTATCTGTCAAATCAGACATGAGCTAAGTGTTACCATTCACGAAATAAGCACTAGTTGAAAAAAAACGTTAGATTGCGGACCCGTTATTTGATAAAATTCAAAAAGTTACATTATTTTTCGAGCAAACCTTGTAAAATTGGAGCTTCATTCATATGAATTGCTGCTCAACGTATCCATACATTTATGACAAGAAATAAAAAGCAGCACAGCATTAATAAAAATTACAAAAACGATTCCTTTCGAAATAACAGAAACCAAAGAATATAAAAATATATACGTATAAATAAATAAAAATATAGGTCGGGGAAACAAACAGCAAAGTAAGTTAAATTATGGATGCTTAGGACTCAACAATTCAACCATAACCATCATTTACCATTGCCATTGCCACCACTATCACCCACGCCACATAATAATCGTACCATCTACGAAATGACATTAAAAAAGCAGAAACACAACAAAAAATAAATAAAATCTTATAAAACATGAAAATATATACCCTCTCTCCAGGACACAATCACTTTTGTACGAGTCTGCCTTTTTATTGTAATGGTTTACAAAACGTACGTAGATTCGTAAAGCGTAACTACGAGTATGATGTTGCTTTGAAATCTTCTATAAAAAAACTCCGAATTTTATTTTTTTTTTTCGTTTTTGTTATTCTTTGGCTGGCAAAAATATTATGGCCCATTTTTATTTTTATTTTATTTTTGTTTTTTTTTTTTTGTTTTCATTAAATGGGATGGTGGTTGGTTGGTTGGTTGACTGGCTGAATGTATTTTCCATCATCATCTGTATGGCGTTTAAATATTTGGCCAATTTGGGGGTGAATGCAAGTTTTTTTTTTAGGTACAAAAACAAAATGAATTTTTTCCCTTGTTTGCTTTCTTTTTTGCCAGCTTTAAGAGCCTTTTTTAATAAATTGTTGATTTTTTTTTACTTACTGCGTGGATTTCTGACATCCCTCTCTTAGTAAGTAAATTTAAAGGCAAATAAGTTCAATATTTAAGCAGGATTTTAGCTAATCGTCTTATATTATCGACCTTTGGACTTGAATTCGATAAAGTATATGAAATGATCGTGTTTGTTATGTTGCACTTCATATTTGTTACCTACTCTCCTGTTACGATTATCGAGAGATTCAGAATAACCTTAAACTGCTAAGCTTAAGAAATGATTACGATATTAAAAAACCAGTAATGATATGTCGTTGTCATTATGAATCTTAAGCACTATTTTTCACAGTAAAAAAATTCTATGAAAAATACATATGAAAGAATATAATTAAAAGCATTAACTTAAATTACAGTGTCATAAATCCCTAATTTTATGCTATATTTTTTCGATATTATTTTTCAACAAATATAGTCTCCTTTCAGATCAATTCACTTACAGGGTGGTCCAACCAATACCCACGATGTTAATTGTAAATAAAGCATAAAGTTTTTACAGAATAATCGAAGGATCTATACCAATTACGTGTGAAACGAAATATTTGCCAAATTTTCGCCGTGACCTTAGTTTCATATTTGCGATGACTCTGGACATAATTGAGGTACAATGTCGTTAATGTGCCGAATTATCTCATCCTTGAGCTTTTGAGTTGATCTTGTCTTACACTTTTTCTATTAAATATCCCCAAAGAAAGAAGTCCAACGGTATCAAATCACATGAATGTGGCGGCCAATTAACATCGACACGACATGAGCTAACACGGTTCATAGCCTCAATTTCTGGCAACAAAAAGTTAATTATAATCTTGCGATAGCGAACACCCTTCACGGTAACTGCTGGGTCGAGCTCATTTTCGAAGAAGTACGGCCCGTTGACGCCGCCAGCCTATAACAGTACCAAACAGTCACTTTTTGTGAATGCAACAACTTTTCAACAACAATTAGCATTATTATGCACAAATTTGTTCGAATTTGCTGACCAGAAAAATCAAGAAGAGCAGGAACTGCATTTTGTTTTGAACTCCCGTTTTCATAAAAGGCTGCAACACTCTTAACGCGCTGTTCAATTGTATATCTCTCCATGGTTGATCTTGTCAAACACTGAAACAAAGAAATGTCAAACTAAGTTGGGCAAAAAACTTGATGTGCATTATGGTTCGACCACCATTATTATGTTAGTTTTAAAATCAACAATCGATCCTAAGACCACTTAATACAATGAACTAGCAAGACAACGCGCTCACCAGACCCAAGCCAGCTTCGTTCATGAAGCGATCGAAACAAGCCACTGGAACTTTCAGCAGCAATTTAGATTGCGACCTTCAGCAGCAATTCCACATTCTCAAACTCAATAGCGCCAGGCTTTTCAAGAGCAAGTGTGTTGCAATGGCCATACTTACCACAGCCGAATTCCTCCGTCTTGGCATATTTCCAGCCTGCTTACTGGATGAAGACTGTCCAAAACTTCTGGAGAATATATCGCTGGGGCAGCATACTAACACTTCCTTTTGCAAAAGAACATGCCACGTCGTGCCCGGTCAAATGCATCTGCAACACAATTTCCCAGAATATCGCTGTTTCAAGGCAGATCGTTAAACCTTTTCCAATTTCCTCAGTACATAACTCTTTCTTAAAGAACTCTACTAAGACATATTTATTTGTTCAGATTCTTTTTTTATGAATCAGAGTCATATCTCATGTTGCGGATAGGTGTTTCTTGTCCAAGTATTCATAAAAATTGTACAGCCAATCAAAGTTATCACCAAATCCAAAATTATGCGAGTAAATCAACCGTTTAATAAAGTAATCGCAATAACAAAGCCCGGCAAGCTTTCGGTTAACTCAAGTCAGTGTAGAACAATATATCGCTGAAGATTTTCAACTCAAATATCGCAGCATTTCGCGGCACACATTCCATAAAAGTTTTTGTAAAAAAATACTTGAAAAAGATCTGTGTCGGTATGGAAGAATAGCTTAAGTCAACATAAGTTAGGAGCTTCTTAGAAGTCAGGGCGCTTAATTATACATTTTTAATTAATTTTTTAAATCTTTCTTTTTATCAATTAGTTTAATAGTCCTGATAGCTATAGGATTTATATGTTATATTAGTTATATTAGCATAGTATACTACATTTGTGTCCACCTATACTATAATTAAACCATAAAGCATTGTGGTTTGAAGCTGGTTCGTATATTATGAAAATTAACGTACAATAAAGGTAGTACATCGACTGGGAAACCCTAGAATAAAGACAGCTGGAAATACAGTATGCAAAATCCCTTTTCTTACATATTTTCAAATTAAATTTTGTAAAGGCATTATTTTTTAATAAATTAAATATTTAAATAACTTTTTTACATGGTTTTATTACTTAAAACAAATACAAAACTACACTTTAATCAAAACTTTATTTACGAAATTCGAGTAAATAAATTTTTAAGGTTGTATGAATACAGATTTTTCATACTGTTTAAATGACGACAGTTAATTTATTGTTTTTATTTTAAAAAATGCCTTCAATATATAATCACCTGAAATGAAAAAGGACATAACTACCAAAAAAAATTGAAATTGAGTTTTTAGTTGATAATGATACATCACATACATATTTTTGATTTTTTATTTTCAAAAATAACTACTTTATTGGGGAGTTCAAAAGTGCATAACATCAAATGATTGTTTTTTAGAAGTCAAGGAGGCTTAACAACATATTAAGATACAGCGAATAAAGTAGTTTTGATTAAGCTGTGACATTTACGTAAATGGCTTTTTTTCTTTTCATCATTATGTTTGAAGTCACAATACTCTTCATTTTATTAGAATTTGTATTTTAATTTTATTAAAAAAATCAAAAGTGATAGGCTATTTAGCATTTCCGGTGACGATAAATTAGTAGTTCGTATACTACATGTCTGTCACACTAATATGTATCAAAAACCGTCGTATATATATCATGATATATAAGCCACAAGTCTGTCAGTGCTATAAGTCTTCTGAAACGTCATTGCATTTATTAAAACATATTTGTGCTTATGCCGACTTAAGCTACTATTTTATACCGACACAGATGTATTCTATCCTAGAAGAATATCAAATTGCCGACTCTGGTCAGAAACTGGTCAACAACCTATCCGTATCTAAATCCGTAAATGGCTTTGGATTGGATATACATTACGTGAACAATCTAACAAACCCGCAGGGCGGAAACGTCAAATTAAAACCGAACTATCCCATTTACACCTGCGTTGGAATAAAGTTTAGCATCGTGCGTCAGATCGAGTTCATTGGTATTCCAATATGGGTATGCACTATAATTAGTGTATTTGATTTTATACAGTGATTCCAAAACAAAATTTTAAAGACCATATGGAAAGCACTATGGTATGTAAAAGACTCCAATATTCATAAACATCTCGCAGTTAACACTGTTGCAGGGGAAATTAGTAACAAGATAGAAAAACGCATGCAAAAACTTATTCAACACCAAAATGAACAAATGCCATCCCTTAATAAGAACCACAGTTTCGACAAAAATAGTGGAAGAAGTACTATACAAACGGAAATAATTTTTCTTTTTCCCTTTATTACAAATTTTAATTTTCAACTGGACTTAATTTTTTATAAAATATACGATTGTTATTTAGTAAAGTTTTTTCTTAAAAAAACTTTAACCCTAGGATGTCCAACTTGGTCTGGCTAGAGCATTTTTGACTTTAGTCCTCAATATATTTTTTTCTAGTTAAGCTGAAAAAAATGAAGATCATGAATTCTACCACTGAAGTGTTCTCCATCGAAAGACATTTATTTGGAGTTGATCGGTAAACATTAAGGGGTTGAAATTCGTTTTTTTTAAATAGTGCGCTAAATGCATCCTTATGGTCTGGCTGGACCACAAATTAATTTACTACGGTCTATACGATTTTGCCACGCAAATACTCTCCCAAAACGCTTAACGCTTGCTATTAATGCAAAGTAATCATATACCCGAGATCGAAATTTGATGGTAGGTGTCCAGATTCTTCCTTATCGCTAACGTACTAGATTAAGACGGTATACTCAGTTAAAGACCAGTCTTATATGGATATGTGTGGTATACGGGAGTTAAAATAAGAGGAAAGAGTTGTTGTGAACTTGGCTCAAAAGTACTTTTATACGAGACGTATGAATGACAATTTTTTTACTAGATTAACTCTATCAACAAATTTAACGGATGTTCCCCTGCTCTTACTGGTACAGGTCTCGCTAGCAAAGCCTCTGTGCCATTTTAATTTAAAAATCACTCTCACTTGATTTAAATAAGTACTCTTTTTGCTCCTACATCCCAAAAAAGTAGGCTGTATTACGTATATAACTGCAGAAGATGAACCAGATAGAGTATTGTCAAAAAATTTAACCAGACTATTGACTACAACCGAAATGAAGCAGGAGTAGACACAATGGATCAAATGGTACCGTATTATATCTGCAAGCGTAAAACAAAACTTTGGCCTTTGGCTATGTTTTTCAATATGCTGTACACATCAGTATTGGCTGCACTTATTATTTATGAAGAGATGGTAATCATCACTGACAGTCGCCGCCGCTACTTTATTGAATTATCAAATCAGTTAGTACGGCCACTTGTAGAATTTCGTCTGGTCAGCCCACAATGGTGCACTTAGTGGTGAAGTGTTTATTGGACATCCTGCTTTAGACAACTCATGTTGAATACAATAAGTTCCACGTAATTATTAACAAAGAAAAAAACTGGCCACTCTAAACATACTACACAATAAACTACAACACCCAAGTTGTCAACCTCTTAGCGGAGACAAAAACACGGACTAAATCTAAACATGGCATTGAATGCGTTGCCAACTGAGAAAATATTTTCAAGCAAAGACCGCTTTGTGGAGAGCTGTGTTCATTTCTCATTTACCAGAAAAACGGAAATGAAACCTAAACGATTTTTTCTTTTAAATTTAAACGATTAAAGAGAAAAATAAATATATAGTTTAAGGTAAATAAAACGCGTTATTTTACTCTTAAACTATTTAAAATTATTATTATTTTATTTTCATGTTTGGAAGTATAGAAGAATTCAAATTGAGTTGCAAGAAGAATTGTCTACAGTTGTGGCAGCAAAGACGACGCGAGGAATTAATGCTTGTTTTCTTTTTCTTTTGTGTTCTAAAGTGTTGCCAGATTCACTCCGTTCACTAGCTGACAAACTTGGTGCTGCCACAAATAAATGGGAATTTATGCTATGGCTTTAAAAATTAATATAATTTTATCTTATTATTAATTTTTTTATTTTATAAAAATATTGAAAAAAAGCAAATTAATAGTGGTTTTCTACAATAATGGTTTTTTATAATTCTCTGAAATGAGTTACCAGTAAGAAGCAAAAAATAATTAAATAATCGTTCTACAGTGATATAACTTCACTTGTAATAAAACAGTAGTAAAGTTTTCCAATAAAAAAATTTAAAATGAAATCATCAATTTAATTCCATTTTCAAATTGAATTTACTTAAGGTGTGGTCAGATCGAGGCAAATGTTTGACAAAAAAAAAAAGAAAACGTAACCAATATTTTATAGAATTTTTTTTTTTTTTTTGTGAAATGTTAAAAAAAGTTTTATAAAATAACAGGCTTATAACTCGTATATACCCTACAACGTCTGTATATGAATATTAAATTTGTGAGGATATTTGTAGCATATCGGTTCGTATGTAAGGCTATGTTATATACCGCTATCGTACATAATTCCTGCAATATTCAGACTGGAACAAATGGAACTTATCAATGGTCTGGCCTGGCATTGAACACAAGACCCGTTGGTTGGTATTCGCGTGTCCTACCTCTTACACCACAGTGGCACAAAACATAGTGAAATTATTGTTGCAATTAGGTACCACAATACGCTATTACTTAGTGTGCTAGTTAATTAGCGATCCACAACGTGATTTCGACTCCCCCCAGAAACTTCTGTTACCACGCCGAACATATGATCCTATTTACCTGTTTGTAATAGTTATAATATTATTACAAAAATAAGCAATACCTAAAAAAGATACACCACATCAGCCTTTAAAACTGCATTGTGGGATTTTGGTAACACTGGGTTGTGTCAATGTTGTTAATATGACACTCTGGCAATGTGTACTTGGTAGCATTGCAAATTCGACCATCTTAGTGTGTTAAATTTGAAATTAACGGAAATGGAATCTTCGGAAGTAATGTCAGTTGCATATAAAAGTCGGCGCCTTATGCATTAGTTTTTTTAGATATCGTTATTAGTAAAGTCGTATTAAGGCGTAAATAAAAGTGTTGTATAAAAGACTATCAAGCGCAAGTTAATAAGTTGCTGTATTAAGTTAAACTGTATAAAGATAAAGTGAAAAAATAAAAACTATAAAACGACAACAGCCTGGTGTTTATTTTATTTTGGCGCAATTAAAAAATCTCTAACGTTTTAAAAAGGTTAAAACGTTACAATATAATTTGTATCCTAATTTAAAATCAACAAATAAATAAATATTGCAATTTTAGGGATAATTCCTGCAAATAGGTACTAGTTTCTTTCAGCTCGATAAAAAGTCTATGGTCTTAAATTCAAATCGTTTAATAATTTTCAGCCAACTGGTCAAAGCTTAGCACTAATGTAAAAACTTTAAGAATCAGGCATAAATACTAATACTAGATAGAGAATGAAAATTCGACCTACATTAAGATCACTTAAAAAAAAAGTCATTTTAAAGTACTTGAGTTTTATTTCGATCAGTGTAAAATTTGGCGCATATAACGATTGCACGGAATTTAGTTATGAATGAAGCTAGTTTTCATCGTCGGAATTAAAATAAGCAAAAATATGTAATTTCTTCCGAATATGATAAATATTAGTTTATATTTGAACCTTATCGCCCTATTACATATCTATTAAATCCTTAAGCCCAATATGATAAAGAGTGGTCCAACCAAAACGCACGTTGTTAATTGTAAATAAAACAAAAGGTTTTCAGAGAATTATTTTAATATTTTCTATTATAACAAATAGATCTATAACAATTATGTGTGAAATAAAATATCGGCTAAATGTTCACCACGGCTTCGGTGGCATACCTCTATCTGTCGGTCTATATTTTCAATGATTCCGAAACATAATTGAGGTTTAATGTTGTTAATGTGCCGAATTATCTCATCCTTTAGCTCTTGAATTGTTCTTGGCATATTGGCGTACATTTTTTTTTTTTAAATATCCCCAACGAAAGAAGTCCAACGGTGTTAAATCACATGATCGTGGCGGCGTATTATGATGGTTGAAGCCTCTAACGAAAATGGATGTTCAAATCAAAATGCATTTTGTGCACTTCGTGATTTTTTTGTTCCGGTAAAGGGTATCAAATATTCGGCCTCATACTACTTTAATTTCTTTACTTGTTTTAAAACATTAATAATTGTGTCTGGACACCATTATTCTCAAGTGGTTCACATAAACAAAAATGACAAAGATATTAACAAATACATTCTTCCATTGTGAAAAACTTTATATTCAAATTGCTTTGTACGAGTATGTTGCATGTGTTACAAGCGATAATTATATAGTTTTACTGTTAATCGAGCATAACGCCAAAACCACCCTAAGATTGCAGACAAAAAAAGACTGAAAAGTTGTTGGCATTAAAAGCATACACTTAAAAGAATTGGTTCTTTTTAGAGCACAAAAAGCGGACTTATTCTCATTTTTCCCTCATGAGATCTACAACCGGGTAGATACGTCTCTAGAACTAAAAAGCATAATCTCGTAGCGTAGATTTCGTCTTTTTTATCTCTTAGGGAAGTTCAAGTTTTGAATGCTTAGCTGCATATCTAAATGTGACCGTGTCAACTCGTCGGTAAGGTGTTAGGTAAAATGCATTGGTAAGAGTATTATTTTTAACGAAGACATATCCTAAAGTTTTCTTTCTTTGATGGCTTCAGTTATGCAGATTAAGGTGCAGGCATACATCACAAGCGGCCCAGGTTCGAATCCCCAATAGAGAACATATCGAGTGCTTAATAAAGAGACTTTTCAGCCTCCCTGAAGACAAATCTATCTAAAGAGACCTCTTGATCTTCCAGCTTTACCTCTGGCAATATTGACAAACATCAGACTAATGATCAGGAGAAAACTCTACCTACTGGGTAAGTAAGGATCGCAACCAAGAATCACAACCACCACTTAGCAAAGATCTTTACCACTACACATAATCATTTGGAGGCGAGCTACATTAGTTTAATCGTCTTGAAAATCAACTTTATTATTGAAGCTAAAACAAAGAAGTGTGTGCTCTGTGGAAAGCCAATATGCTCTCTAGAGGAGTGAAGCAGAAAAAAATCGTTCACAAATCACTCTGCAAAATTATGTCAGCATAGAGATGTTGTCCTAGATGTCACTGACGGTTTTATTGGCACTAAGAATTATGCTATGCCAAGTAAATAAACTGACATTGAATTAAAAACATCTATGATAATGAATATTGTTAAGTTTTAACCTTTTTAAAACGTTTGAGTTCTTTTAAATTACGTAGAATAAAATAAATGCAAGGAATTTAATTTTTTTATTCATAAAGTTATTTATTTACACAATAAGAACTATACGGTATCCAACTTTATGCATATACGCTTAATTAACCAATTTACTCAATCAACTCTTAGTACGACTTTACACTATGACTGCTAAGCTATAACCAACTATCTAAACATAATGCCCCGCCTTTCATACAATATTGGTACTAATTTCGAATGTTCTAGTAAAAACCAAATCCTTCTTAAATCTTTTGAGATCCGTTAATTCAAATGTAACATCCAAAAATGTAATTGGTAGCACCGTTCTGTAGGTGACTGGTAACGCTGTTAACAACACAAATAGATATGGCATTGAGCCTTGTCACAAACCAATACAATAAATTCCATATTAAAGTTTGTAGTTATAAATCAGCGATGTGCAAAAGTAAATATGTAGTTACATAAGTGAGAACATGGAATTACTCTCTCAGAAAGAGTAAAATTGATGTTTTAAAACAATTTTAAAAAATCAGCATACATCCGCTGCACATGTGCACTTGTCACTGCTTTAGTGACAACTAAAAGCAAGAGCGTAAGGAACTTCTTTAAATTATTTGTCTGTGCCTTAAAAAATTTGCGTACATTCACCATCCATGTGCATTCGTCGTTGTCTCATTGACGACTAAAGCAAGAGCGTAAGAATACGTGTAAGTTGATCGAGGATAAAAGTCCTATGAAAAGCTCATGACTATTCTAAATGTACCAAGTTAATGTATTCTTTTCAGCACTTTTATTTTCGTAACAATATAAATAAAATCCAAAATAATATAAATTAGTTCATTGCTTGGAAACCTCTTTAAAATAATACTTTAAAAATAAATTCTTTTCCACATCTGTTTTAAATTCTTTCAAACATTGTCAACGTTAAACAAAAAAGTGAAATTATGCTTTACATTATGCATTTTTAGACCGGGGGAAAAAGGTTTCTAAATTAATAAAACGTTGCTAGGGAAAGAGCATTGAATGTAAACAAATATCCGTCATCATATATTTACATATGTACATACATACATATAAGAATATTAAATAAAAGGGCAACAATTTTTAACCCTTTTATTTCAAACTAAGAAATTAAAAAATAATCTGGAAAAGGAAATCAAAACAAAAACGATAAGAAGAAATACAAAAAAGGTAAACAAAAAAAATTGAAGTTGAAGAAACATAAACAAATGATTTTGAACTAGAAAAAAAATTATTTTAGAAGATTACAACAGAACCATAAAAAGAAAAGAAAATCGGAAACACTAACACTGCCAATTTATTTAAGTTTGCGCGCGTGCGCTTTAGTTTCAAGTTACTTTTACAACAGCGCAACAACGTAAAGTTGTTGTCTACACCGTATGTATGTAGATATTAACGTTGCATTTAATTGAAACATTTATAATCAGCAATATTATCGTCTCTAATTTCAACCACTATTTTGCCCCAATACTCTTCAACCAACTGCTACTACAACAAGAACTAACCATCTTTTCCAACTACAGCTATTGTCTCGTAAAGGCCTATACAAATGAAAATATAATTGAAACGCTTGACGAGTGATGTGGAAACATTTTCAACACACAAAATTCATTCTGTTGTATTTTCTTTGTTTTTCATATACGTGCATATGTAGCAGTACATAAAAACAAAAACAAAAAACAAAAAAATTGAAGAAAAATATCTTCAAAAAAAGCCTAAGACAAGCAAACAATTTAAAAAAAATCGCTAAAAATCGACAACAGCAACAGCTTTTAAATACTTGTATTATATAGTATGGAGAGAATAAAAACATTTCTTTGTATGCTTCGAAATCGGTATTAAACATACTTATATGAGTACCAGAGTCATACATTTACAAACTTTGTAAAATGATTCAAACACAGTAAAACACGATAAATCCAAAAAAGCGCTTTTTTTCCAAAAAGAGACTAATTTTGCTCTGTTTTGTTTTATTGTTGCTATTTCTGTTGTTTTAATTGTTGCTGGTAGTTCGTTTCTGTAACAATTACTGTGTTTGTGGTGTTACGCTCAATAACAAACATAAAAAACATTTAAATTTAAGCTAATTTAGCGCTTTTTTGAGGTGAGTTATTTGCAGAAGAATTTGAGTCCCGGAAAGGGAGTTTATTTAGAATATACGAAATTTTATAAAAATTATTTGTTCCACATCTTTCGTTAGCAAAACAAGCAAAGAAAGCTGTATTCTTATAAACTGTTAATATACAGTGGTGGGCATTAATTTAGCACACATAATATACATATCGCACTTGATCAACGAGAGGGTATTAGCTCAAAAAGACGCAACATCCCCAAAATTTCTATTTCCAATTCGAAAGGTGTTTGAGTTATTAGCGTTGTTTCGCATAATTTTGGTTCTGCTTCTTCTCAAGCCCGCTCTGTATTCTTCCGTCTGTAGAGAATCCAGCTTTTCTTGCACCTTCAATATCTGTGAACTAAGATACACTTATCGTCTACCTAATCTAAGTCTTCCAGCCTTGTGTAAAGTACACAGGTGATATCTCTCTGAATGGATAATGCGTGAGGAAAAATTTAATGAAAAGGTCATGATCCTGAATTTTTCAATATTAGTTGCATACTCTCCTCTTTACAATTAAATAGGCATCTGAAGGTTTCGCTTTAAAATACTCGTTTATTGCATATCAAAATAAAACCTCTTATTGGTAAAATGTTTTACCTTAAAGGACCAATTTAAAAGTAAGAAAGAATATTTAGACTTTGTCAAGACGAATTGATACAGAAAGGTGCAGCGTTAGATTATTTAGGAGACAAGCTTAAAAGAAGCAACGCTAGCGAGTTTACATTAATTCAATTCAAGCTCATTACCAATTATGAATTATTATTATGAATATGTGGTAAACTTAGACAATGTATTAACCTAATGTCCACCACTGTATGGTTACAATTTTAATAAAAATCGTAAAGCAGTCTTTGTTTTTACATGAATAAAGGTTGGATATATTTGAAGTTGTTGACGACTTTTTTTAAGCTAAGTTTTTTGTTAAGTATAAAACAAATGTGTTTTAGAGATTCAAACAAGAATTTCAATAGATGTGTTTCAGAACAATACCTAAATTTTTTGATCTATCATATTCCGAACTTATAAGACAAAGTAGATTTTGTTTCCGTAAAGAAACCCATTCTAGCAAACCAGAAGAGCTATTTCGGTATATCCTAACTCACTCACAAGGCATAAATTGCTTTTAATCTTATTGCCAACAATCAGATCATACAAAAGCCTTAATTAGCAATTAAGGTCTTAATTGAGCACAATTTACCATACAACAGCACAATTATCAAATTGTTAAATTAGTAATTAATTGCACTATTAATCCAGACGAACCAGAACTGACGACTATATACAGTGTGGAAAATCTATATTCTTACAAATTTTCAAACAGCATCCTTAAAATTATTAATTTTTAATAAAAAAAATATAAAAAATATTTCTTATGCAGTTTTAAATAAAGAGGTTTTATTACTTAAAACAAATACAGAAAGCGGTACTTGAACTATATCGTTTTTTTTTTTTTAAATAATAAAATTTAAAAAAAAAATAAAATTTTGTGTTTGTATGAATGTAGATATCGCAACACTGTACAATGTTATATGAAATATATATACGAGATATTGTTAAAATGAAAAAAGTAAACAAAAATTTTTTTTTTAATTTTTAGTATTTTCTTTAAATTTTACGCTCTTTTTAAAGACAAATTTTATTATTTATTTTATTTTTTATTTCAAAATTATAAATTTAAGTTATCACGAACAAAATCTGTCTTAATTAAGTGAACTTAATTGCGCTATATGTGAACAGCAAATTGGATTGACTCAATTAAAATCTATATCTGAACATGGTATAAGCTTATTTAAGCTTATTTATTCAAGCGTTTTTATTTTATTATCAGCTTTCTAAGTGTTTACATCATTGTTTCCTACCGACATATAGCAAAGTTTTAATATGTTTGGCCAAAACATACTCGTACACATACCAAAACCCAGACTATATTTATGTTTCAATGTGTTGAATATGTGGTATGAATGGAGAGTACGACGTTTAAGCCGCACATACACTGGTTGCCTGGTATTCCTGCCATTGGCAACATTTACTTGCAAATCAGTTTATGAATTGAAACGGTCGCAGTAACAACAAACAAAAGAATACGAAAATTGTAATGGAATAGAGCTTGTTTGTTTCAACGAAAATATATATAAAAAAATAATAATAAAGAAATTTTTATAATAAAAAAAGTTTTAAATTATAAACAAATATAAACATGTAATTCGCCATAATTAAATAACGGTGTAAATGCGAATTTATTTTTAATTAAAAAAAATAATAAAATAAATTTAAATAATTTCATTAAGATTAGTCACTCTTAAAAAGTTTTGAAAATTCATTTTAATATTAAAAAAAAAAAGTTTTATAAAATAAATGAGTTGAGAAAAATTAAAATCGAACAAAATTATGCAAAGAAAAATCGAGAGCATTCCATTTAATTTGGATTTACTTTTAAAATTATAAAATATTAAAAATAATTAAAATATCGAGTCCTACAAAAATGACAAAAAAAAATATATGTATTTTATATAGAAAAGTGAAAGTTTAATGTCAGATTTAATATAATTCTCAAAACAACTTATATCAGGATTTAAATCGAGTTAAAGTCGGCCCTGCCGTTAAGGACTTATGAAAGCGCAATAACACGATATCATGGTTTGATGATATGAAATTCGACTCTCTTTCTATGACAAATAGTACTTATTTATAGCGAATTGGTTTAAGAGATCCAGTAAAGTAATATCATACAAGTTGGACGATTAAAAAAAATCCGTTGAATTTCAAAGTTATAATCGCTTAATATACGAGTTTCATGTTTTTAAGGTACTGCCACATAAGATATTGCCACATTTAAGTGTATGTATGAGGTTTCACACATACTGTAATTCAATTTCGATTTTAATCAAAAAAATAGTGATTTTTTCTTTATCGTGTAAAATTAGTTAATCAAGATCTGTTTTGCAGCCCTGTTCTTGCCTCAAGGTGTTCTGTGAAACAGTTTGGGGTATAGCTTTCAGTCGCCATTTGGCATTTTAGTAGCCATTATCACTGAGTAGCCTATTCAATATCATGTTTGTTTGATATTGTAGAAATTTGTGGGGACTTCAACAACGACTAGGGAATCTTGAGTATGCAGACGATGAGCCCGCTCATTCACAACATTGTGCACAACGTTGTCAGAAATGTCAGTAAAGACCGGACTGAAAATGAACATCAGCAAAACAGAAATTTAAATCCCTTTCTGCAGAAAGGAAAATTCTTTCTGTTATCTTGGTGCTTGCATACTAAGCGCTCCAGCGCAGATATTTCTTGTCGAATAAACAAGTCACTCAATCGTTTAGACAGCTTAGCGAAGTCATCAACGATTTCGAGATTGTTTTATGGCTGCGAGTCAAAACAATTCATATCCAATTGTTTCAACTATTCGTGAAAAAATTTTTTTTTTTACCACAAACTATTTGAAATCAAAAATCGTGAAACGAAACGCGGCAAATTCCAAAATCTATAGAGATTCGAAAAGCGAAAGTGGAATTTGATGGGACATACCACCCGTAAAGAACCATCGAATGTTGATAGAAATGCAGTGAAGCTGCAGACCAGAACGGCCGGCTCGTACATAACAAAGTCAAATCCATTACAAGAACAGCGAAACGCAAGAACATGGGGTGAAGTCAAGAATATTGTGAAGGATAGAAATGAATAGAGAAAATTTGTTGAGGACTTATGCTTCTTCTAGCAACGACTGGTATATATCTATATTAAACTGGTGCATGCGTCTGGTTGGTCCGTTTTAAGCCTGAACGTGAACATATAGATTCAGCGTCATAGGTTAGGAATACACTTCGGCCAGATATTTGGCCCATTGTGATGTCACAAGCATAGATGCTAACTCAGAGATCAAACAGTCTTTATAGGAAACCATTTTGACTCCAAAATAAGTCTCGCAATTGCGGTGGACTTTATTTTAAAGAGTTGAGTCAAAGATGGCAAGAAATGAGATCTCAAAACATCCGTCGTCTGGTAGCAAGGTCCAGACAATGATACATAAAGTGAAAAACAGTCTCTCCTCTTCCTCTTCAGAACCACATCTCCTGCAAAATCGTTCGAGGGGATGCCTAGTCTATCGACATGCCTACCAATCAGGCAGCAAACCGTGAGGAACGCAATTGTGCCATGCGACTTAGAGAGAGAAGACATTTAGTCGCCTCATGCCGCCACGAGAATGAGCACTGATTGAAAAATATCCAGCTTAACCGAGACAATCAGGGCACCAATAATAGACCCACGTTCGAAAATATCTAGCTTAGTACCGGCCCTAGCTAGTTCGTCAGCAACGCATTCCCGACGATATCCATGTGTATCGGAACTCATATGAGAGTTACTTTCATATGAGCCGAGATTTTCATGAGAAAACTGCGGCATTCATGAACTAGGATAGACGTCGAGGCGACGCTCGCGAGAGACCTAATCGCAGCCCGACTGTATGCAAAAATTGGAAGATTCTCAGGGAAAATCCCGCCATTTAATTGAAGCATTGCACGGTCCTCAATATAGTCATAACTTTCGCCTGAAATACACTGCAGTGGTCAGGCAACCTGTAAGGCAGTCTCTAGAATCAGAATATTTATGAATATACCACAACCTATTCTGCCCTGCATCTTTGAGTATAGACCTCAAGGGCATTTTGGGGAAACTCCTATTTATCCGACCAGAATTTTCTCGTGGATATATCAAAGTAATATCTCTTATCGAGAAAGTTATGAGGGACCATGTAACCGATCCGAAGATGTCTATAGTCCTCAATAATCGCAACATGTCCATAGTCCAGATTAGGTCAGGAGTTAACTGCATTTAGCCTTACTCCCACCAGCTCAACCCTCTGCTTTAGAAGAAGTTCTGTCGGGAGCCACCTAAGTATAGCAAATAAGGACAGCTGCCTGCCTGAGTACCTTGTCTATAAGTTTACAATGACTGATACTTAAACACTGTCTATTCAATATAAGCACCGCAAAGTAGAGTAGGTTTTACTACGACTTGATAGAGCCAGTAGGTGGTGGCAGGCTTAAGCACCCATATCTTGCCTACGGCCCTCTTGCAGGTGTAAAGCGCTATGGTCGCCTTTTTCACACTCTCCATTATGTTCTCCTTCTAGGTGAGCTTGGGGTTAAGAGTAACAACAGATACTTCTCCTTTGTGGATAGAGAGAGTTGAACGCCACCAAGTCTCGGCATATTACAGGTATGTTGTATCGTCTGCTAAAGAGCATCAACTCCGTTTTATGTGGATTGACGCTTTAACCGCAAGACAAGCATCATTCCATAACAAGTTTAAGGGCGTGATTACACCTCGAAGAAGGCTGTGCGGATCAATTCCTGGCACTAAAATAGTTAGGTCATCCGCGTAACCAAAGACCCTAAAACCAAATCGTTGCAGATCAACCAAGAATCCCCTTCTACAGCGATGTTCCACAGCAAGGGCGAAAGATCTTCTCCTTGTGGCGTTCCTCTATTCACTGCCATTACCAAGTTAGCCTCCCCAATGGAGGCAGTAATAAACCTTTAAATCAATAGACCCTGCACAAGCCTCACTATGACATGACATAGATATTAACCGGATATCTTCGTTTGTGCTTGCGTCTAGTGGGTCCGTTTTAAGCCTGAACGTGAACATGTAGATGTCAGAGGTTATGTTAGGTAGGGTGGTGTACCCCCCTAGAGAGAAGGAGTCCGACTTAGGTCAGATCCATTTTTTCTCCAATACTACTAGCATGCGTACTCAAATGAGCTAGAGATGTATCTGGACGTACCTACCCATTGGAGATAACTAAATTGGTTGCTTGCCTCTTTGGACAATAAAATCATGCCTTAGCTACCCATCATCTCCAAATTTAGTGCCCCGCATTTGTTTCCATTTCAAAAAAGATCTTAGGAACAAAAAATCTTGTGGTTGAAAGATTTGAAACGATTAAGAGGATATAGATTGTATCGAAAAGATAAAGAGTGAACGAACTTTGGAAGCGATTACTGTGAAGGAGACAAAATTAATTTAATTTTACAAAAAAATTGCAAAGAGATAATCTATTTGACGTTATTTTATTCTTTAATATCGAACTGCTTTTTTTAAATAATATTCTTTTTGAGAACTGTTTCTTTTAAGATTCATGTAATTTCAATGAAATTTTTAAAATTCATCACTTTAAGTACTACCATTGGATTTTAACCCATATTTGCATTTGTTAGTCCTATAGGTACATAAAAAATTCTTCCTCATAACTACACAACGATCCCTTTTTTCGCGCTCCAGCCATTTCTTAAGAAAATAAACTTGACCGGAAGTCGGAAACATTTAAGAAAAAGTCATTCACCTGCAGCTATTTGGTAGTGTACTCGTAATAGCAAATACATATAAGAGCGTATATACAAATAGACTCGTAAGAGAGGATTATTTTTTTTAAATTGAATCACCCCACATCACTACTTCTTATTATGCTTTGTTATCGCTAACAATTCTTGTTGCATTTTTGTTTCTAGACTTTTAGCGGGTTTTTTTATTTTTTATTTTTGACATGCAAGCCATCCATTAAAGTTTCACTTGGTTTTTAGGGCGAACTGACCAAACGCGAGTTATATTGTTTTCTTTTTTTTTTGCCAACTTCTTTTACTTTTTAAATGAAAGAAAACTTTTTAGCAAAACTATGTTGTTTTGGTTTGACACACCATTATGGGTATGTTAAGGGGTAAAGGGCTGGTTTTGGGGTTATTTTAGAAGCTAAAGGTGTCGATTGCATTGATTTTGGGGGTAAGAAAAAGTATTGTTATCTTGGATAAATTCTTGTAATTATTTAAAAAATCTATTGGTAGACATGGACGTAAACGCTCCAAAAACGGCACAAAACAATAACACATTGTGATTAAAGAGACTTTCCATCAACAATTCTTAAGTTTTCGAACCCCATATGTGAAAATGAGAAAATGTAAAAAAGAATTAAAATGTGCCTCATCATTCAACGTTGGTGGAGCTCGGTAAGCGTGAATTCTTGTGTCGACTGAACTTTAAAAACATTACGACCTAAGTCGTTATGCAAAATACAGTGTAATATCGTTTGTGGAATGCCTAAGTCCAAAAATCTGGGTTTTGCTCAACACTATGGGTTACAAAAGCAATATTCTTAGTTGTACTTCGAGCCACTTACTTGTCTTTACAGCTCAAATTTGTTCACCAATTTCACAATTTCCGGCCAAAAAGGTGAAATGCTTTAGTTTTACAAACTGCGAATGCGAAATTTTTACCATTTTTGTAGCGAATTATATTCCAATACTTTGTTGTAGCGTATATCTGTTCATTTTTATTGATGATGTAGTTCTTACACTTCGTCCATCAAACAGGTTTACTCATGAGTCATTCATTACAACTGTTGGATTATTAAAAATTAAACGTCATATTGGGATCCTGTGTATTATTTAGGAATTAAACTATATTTTAAATTTAATTATAAATAATTTAAGGCGGGTTGAAATTGTGAAGATTCTGGCCTAGAACAGTATAGATACTGGTCAGAAACCTATTCAGATCGAAATGTGCATACACAAATGGAGCTGGATTACGGAGGTATAAGGACACCATTACATTTACAACATTATGCTTCGATTCAAGTGTATTGTAGAAATCTTGTGACAACCCTATGCTCCTTGCAGGAGTAAGAGAAACGGATATACAAAAGGATGTTCAATCATCAAGTCATTCTGCAGAGTTTATTGTGGCTTTATTGATAGATCATAGATCAAGCTGGATTGCTTAAAGGGTTTATCAGTTTTCGATAAAACTAGTTTTCCCTATTGTTACATCAGGTGGCTCAATAAGTTCGTAAGATGACACATAGATGACGTTACTAGAATATTGTCCATATGAATTTTTCATATTTAATATTTTGTATCAAAAATAGCCAACAAAATCGCCAATTAATTTCCAAATCACCAAAAAAGTCGCCATGTCGCCAAATCAAAAACTAGGACGTCAAATAACTTTAAAAATCGCCACGTTTGGCGCGAAATCGTCAGATCTGACAACCCTGCTCTAAAAGTGTTTTTATAAAGTTGCCACAAAAATTAGCACAGACACAAAAATGTTATATATTCTGATATTTATTGAAAAACTTTTAAAACCAGGACGGCTTGTCATCAGTGGCTGCTGTTGATGATGTTTTGTAAAGAATTTGGAATTTTTCTTAATAGTGTTTAGCGAAAACTCAGCATTTTATACTTATACATACTCGTACATACATATGTGATAGATCAAAAAGTCAACACCTGGCCACTCTGCCTATAGGATATTCTTTTATTAGAATTGTCTTACAAAAGCTTTACTTGTTCAGAAATCAAGTAGATAATTGTTTATTAAAATTTTAAGCAATTTCGTTATTCTAGATTTAATTTCGAATGTTCCACATGCTTTCATTTCTATGTTAAAGAAAAGCTTCAAAATAGAAAAAGAAATTTTTTCTGTACAAATGGCAAATTATTTGAAGTTCAACTAATTTAAGCACAAATTGCAACAACTTTAAAGCGATTTACCTCATTTACATATCTATACGCAAACATAAACTTACATACTATAGTATACATATAACATAAATATGTCAATTATTATACTATATAAAATACGTATAAAACTTTATAAAAATGATCTGATAATTTAAAAAACTCACCCAAATTCTAATAAAATGTTTTTTTTTTTCTGGAACATCTGATATAGCAGCAATGTAAACACTACAACTACATATACTTAAATAGAAAAGAGAGCAAAACTAAAATAATAACAGTAACACTCATACTTGTGTACCAAGAGAAAAGTGTAGTTTATTAAAAACATAAATAACAAAACAAAAGAAAAACATAAACCAAAACAAAATATTAAAACTATAAAAAAGAATAAAAAAATAACAATAACAGCGACTACAACATGAAGAAGAATATCATAATCAAAACATAAAATAATTTTAAACGTTTAACAAACAACAACAACCACAAAGGTGGTTATTTTTAACCCCACTATATACTATAAAAATACACAAAAAAAAGTAAAACCCAGTATCTTTCAATAAGAGGAATAGGAAGAATAAGAGAATGTTTTTTTTTGCATTCTCAGTAAATGCAAATGAGATCTTGTTGTTAACATTTTCCACCTGTTTTCTTATTATAATTTAAAGTGTTTTTCAAACAACAACAAAATGTATTTTGATTTATCACATTGTCATATCAAAAGTGAAAAATATTTGTAAAAAACAAAAACAATCTGTAATTTTTCCAAGTGTGCTTTAAAGCAAGTTTCTCTTATTTTCGTTAATAATTTAATTATGTTGCATTTGCCAACATGTCCGCATACTAATTTGATCAGTTTAATTTTACAAGATATTCGTGCATATCGAAAATCAATTATAACGAGTACATGACCATTTAGCGGTTAAGCAACTTTTTCGGACAGCGATTATTGACGTTTTTTACTATAAAGTGGGCGCCTATTTGAAGAAAGCATTACCATGTGGATTGTTTATCAGTGGATTATAGCAGGGGGCCTTATATTACTGCTCTTGCAAATTTATGGTAAGTATTAGTAAATTGAATTTCCTTTTAACATTTACATTTATTTCGAAATGTCGTTGTTAATAACCATTAATAATTCGAATTATTTTTGGTTTAAACACTTTAAAGTGAATGGTTAACAATTTCATTATATCTACTACAACATAGGTTGAGGAAAAGGTACCAATCAATTCAAAATGGATACGTTTTTCGAACTGTCGATGTAAAATTTGTAATCAAATTATAGCCTATTATCTTCTTAGAGACCAAAAACGAACTCCATTTACTTAAACTTGGTGCATACATTGATTCTTACATCCGGCAAAGTTCCAATTAGCTTAAGTTTTTTATTTGATTTAAATGTACTAATTTTGTTGAAAATCGTTAATTGGTTAATCGTTTAAAATCAATCGTTTATTTTTGGATAGGCAGCCGCGTTAAGTCGAATTAAGACGAATGTTTTGTCACAGTGGACTTGTAGCATAATCTTCTTAACTCCTTTTTTTTATACAAACGTCTAGGATTCCGAAATAGCTAATTAGGTATACAGTATTTAGGTGTGGTGCCCCCTACTTATTAAGGAGTTAAAGACCATGTTAAATTCCGGTGAACCACTCATAGAATTTCAATGGGATTGAGAAATTAGTTAAAAACAAGCAACGTATACTCCGCACACAAGTACAATATAGAGCGGGAACTTAAGCTGATGCTGCCAGAACTATGTAGGTCACAGAACAGATAACAAATGGAAGCTCAAACTTAAGGTGTGATAGATGATTTAGTGTAGACTCGAGCCGCTGGGTTAAAATGTAAATGTTAGAACAAACAAAAAATGAAAAAAATAATAATTTGCCAAATGCCAGAGTGATTAAAGATAAAATTTAACTCTATTACACCAGCCAGCAAAGTTTTGGACTGAAGCAACCAAATATCTTTCCTAGAGTATTTTGGTAGGCTGAATTTAAATCCGTTTTCCGTTTTTTCCCGTCGGGCTCAAGTTTCTTTTTTATGGGTGTGGCAAATTTTTCGCCCAAAATATAATAGTTATGTCAATATATTCAAGGGTCCGCCAAATAACTTTTTTTTTTTTGAAAAGGCTATAAAAAAAGTACAATATTTCCGGTTAATAATGGAAAATAATTTCATTCAAATGGCTGCCTCGGCTGGCCATGCAGTAGCTTACACGAGCGGTCCAATTTTTAAGCACATTATCGATTGTGTACAGCTGTATTTCACCAATGGCTTCACGAATATTGTCATTTAAAGCGTCAATCGTCTCTGGCTTGTTGGCGTAACATTTATCTTTGACGGCACCCCACAAATAAAAGTCCAACGTTGCTAATATCCTCCTCTTCAATTTTTGTGAACAAAAATTCGTTCAACATGGCCCGATAACGATCGCCATTAACTGTAACGGCTACTCCTTGCTCATTTTCGAAGAAAAATTGCCCAATTATGCCTCTGAACCAAAATCCACACCAAACAGTGACTCTTTCTTTGGTGTATTGGCTTTTCAATGTATGCATGCGGGTTTTCTGTTCCCCAAATGCGTCAATTTTGCTTGTTTATTAACCCGCCAAGATCAAAATGAGCTCCATCTGAACAGATTTTTTTTTTTTTTGGCAAAATCGGCATCTTCTGTAAGTCGATCGCAGGCCCACTTAGCGAAGCGTATACACGACCATATTCTTTCAGCGGAAGGATAAAACTAATTATCTGTCAAATCAGACATGAGCAAAGTGTTACCGTTCACGAAATAAGCACTAGATGAAAAAAAAACGTTAGATGCCGGACCCTTTAGCAAATTTTGCAGCAAATTTTTCTGCTAATTTTGGTCAAAGTTAAGTATGTACCTGCATATAATTTTAAATAAAATGAGCAATAGCCAACCGAAATTCATGATTTATAGCTAATTTTATTCCCAACATTTTAAACTTTAATTTGAATGCCTAAAATGTAAATTTTCATTCTGAAGAATTTTTTAGGAATTTTTGAAAATAAAAAAATTAATAAAAAGATTGTTAAAGAGACTTCTATTTCCCTCTAGACAAATTCAGCCAAAGAAGTCCCCCTGATATTTCAGCATATTTCTGGCGATAATGACAAACAGCAGACAGAAGAAAACGCCATTTACTGCGAAAAAATTACAATGATAAGTAAGGAACGCAACCATCACTTAGCAAGGATCCTCACCACCACATACAATAATATGGAGGCGAACTACAGTAGATTATCTTGAAAATCAACTTGATTACTGAAACTTTAGCTAAAAGCAATTAGTGTTTTATGGAAAGCCAATATGCTCCCTAGAGGATTGACGCATAAAAAATTTTTGCACCGCAAAAATCTATTAAAATCAACAAATTGTTAGGATAATCTCCGTGATCAATAAATTCTTAATCTGATCGTTGTATTAACATCGATCGGGATACAATTTGTCTCAGAGAATCGATATATAGATGTTCATATAATTTTTTAAATTTAGTTAAAAACGGTAAATAATATTCTGCATCATTATTAAAAAAAAAAAACAACACTATCGAGTTAGTATTTTTGAGCTTATCCTTCTTTATCCAAATTGCAACTTGAATTTTATTAAATACAAATTATGAAGTCCACATGTAATGCAAATAATTATGTTTAAACATGAAATGAATGTCTCACCACTTTTAATAAATAAATTTTTTCCTAAAAAATGTTTAATGACTCCTTAACTTGTTTCTGTTGTCACCTACAGCAGCGATAGACTTTATCTCATCAGACTGTCCAATTTACGAAGAGAATGTAAAAAACAAGCAAAAATAATAAAACTATGATTTAATAACGATAATTTCTTTGAAAACGTTATGGTTTCAAGTAATTAAAAAAAAATAAAAATAAAAATAAAAAATTTACTCGTAAGACTGGCTGCCACCACATTCAATGACGAAACTTTTTCAAGAAATCAGCAAAGAAAAAATGTGGTTTGTGGTGGGAAACTGTGTCCAAAACATATTTTCAAAGTCAATGGACATGGTTAAAAAGAAATTGACAGTTTTCAAGTCAGGCTATTAAAAATGTTAACATTCTTTTTCTAGCAAAAAAAAAAAAAGGTAATCGTACAAATTTAACAAACGGTTTTGTTAAATTAAAATGTTTAAACTTAGCAGTTTATGAGTTCATTGTATTTAAGAGTGTTGAGAAAATTTAAAATATATTATGAAATATGTACTTCAACCAAAGTTACCTAATATAGGATGGCTAGGAATTAGGGTTTTTTCCATTCCCGGGATTCACGGGAAAAGAATATTTCTCGCATTTTCCCGGGAATCTGGCTGCTTTAAAGTGGGTATTAAGTTTTTATATTAAGAATTTCGGAGTGAAGTTGTGTTGTGCGATGATTTTGTTTATTATATTGTATGGGGTGGGCAAATTTGAGGTTTGGAAGTAAATTGGCTTAAACACATATTTTTTTACAAATTCAGTTTTATTCATGCCAACATAAAACAGAGATATGGAACCACATTTTGCAACAAAGCTTAGCTTATCTCGTCAATGCGGCGTCGAATTTCTTCTTTCAGAGTGTCAGTTGTTTGTGGCTTGCTCACGTTAACCTGAAAGACCAGGTTATGGCCCCAGAAAAAACAATCCAGCGGCGTTAAATTGTAATAACGAGGTGGCCTATTGAGATCGCCAAATCGAGAAATTACGCGTCCGGGAAATTACTCATGCAATAACTGAATTGTTTGAAGCACTTGAAGGCCTGAACAATTTTCGCTATATATAACGATTACTCTTCCATCAAAAAACTTTAATACATCAGATTTTATGACATATTGGAAAATAATAAAGTGTCGACATTATTTTTCCAATACTGTATATACAGGGTAAGCAAATTTGAGGTTAGGAAGTAAATTGACTGTCAAATGATGAAATATCAAGAATTGAGCTGTCGGCACTTATTTAGTAAAAAATTGGGCAATTTTGATTACGAAACGCTACAATCTAGAACAAAGAATTTTATTTGTGAAAATTTACTATAAACTGGTGAAAAATTTACTGTATCACTTCGTAAAGTTCCAGCAGCTGTTCCTTGTAATCAGGCACCTTCTGAGAGCGCTGTGCGTAATTTAATCGTTAAATTCGAAGCTCACGGTACTGTTGCTGACAATAAATGAAAACAAAACGCTCGTGTTAGCCGTAGTGATGCAAACATAACCGCTGTACAGTAAAGTGTTGAAAATGAGCCTGGAACATCAATTCGTCGACGTTCGCAACAATTGGGCATCAGCAGAGGAAGCTTGCGCACAATTTTGCATAAAGAAATTCATCTTAACCCTTATAAAGTTCAACTCGTTCAAGAATTAAAGCCAGCTGAACATTGTTTGCGTCGAACATTTGTGAATTGGCTGATTGAAAACCTGAATGAAAACGACGAATTTTTTAACAAAATCATTTTTAGTGATGAGGCCCTTTTTCAATTAAACGTTATGTAAACAAACAAAATTGTCGTATAATGGGGCTCATAAAATCCACAAACAGCTCTCGAAAAACCATTACATCCAAAGAAAATGACCATATTGAGCGGTTTGTGGTTGGGCCCGTATTTTACAAAGGTCACTTATGTTAACATTATCCAATTGTGGCCACAAAATATTAGTTAACATGGTTTGGTAGCGCAGAGAATTCACAGTGACGGCGTTTCCTTGCTCGTTTTCGAAAAAATACTGGCCGATGATGCCGCCTAACCACAAACCACACCACATGGTCACTTTCTTTGGGCCATATGCGACAATTTTGTTTGTTTATATAAACGCCTAATTAAAAATGGGCCCCATCACTAAAAATTATTTTGTTCAAAAATGTGATTGAAAATTTTGTGAAAAGAGCTGACGTCCACCGACGTGTTAAAGGTAGACATAGGTATGAATAAAACTGAATTTGTCAAAAAAATGTGTTTTAAAGCAATTTACTTCCCAACCTCAAAATTGGCCACCCTTTGTGTGAATGTGAAAAAAAAAGTTTGGCGAAAAAACAAAGAGCCCTGATATAAAAATTTGATACCAACGATAAAGAACATTGGCATTGTATATGGGCTGCTAGGGTTGTCATTGAAGTATTTGTCGAAATATATTTGGATCGTTTCACATATTTGAACCTATTCGAAGATTATTCGAGGTAATCAGTGAAGCTGCTGCTTCAAACAAGGCAATAAGCCAAACCATACATTGTAAGTGAAGGGTTATTATTTAACGTTCTCAAACAGCTTCATTCCCCTTTCCTTTCTAGTACAATCTACAATATTATTGAAATGGATGGGTGCATCTTGACCAAAATATTAGAAAACGTGCTAATAAGTCACAATAACACAGTCAAAGCGGGGCGCAGATACTTCCTCGCATACCTAAAACTTATTGGAATCGATGCCTAGATGTCTGTAAGCTGTTATTCCATTAAAAGATGGCCCAATAAAATAAGAAGTATAAAATATATTTACTGTTAGTGGGCCAGTTTCATTATCAGGTGTATTTTCAAAATACCTTTTTGAGTTGTTGTTGTTTTTGTGTATAAAGAACATAATTTATCTGAAATAATTTTTATGATTTAATAATTTCTATTTATTTATTTATCATATTTATTTTTTAAATACTTAATACTTTTTCCACCAGATTTGTCAAACTATGACACTAAGATTTAGCGGGAATATCAATCAACAACAAATGTATCAACTTAACAAAAAAAACTCAAATCGGAACGATGTGACCCCGCCACACGGGGTTATTTCAGAAACTTTTTGATCAAGATGGTATATATATATATATATATATTCCCCATATATATATTAATTCCCATAACATGGGGACTTCTATCAGTCAATGAGCTGCACCCGATTCTATTCTTAAACTCGTTGAGCTGTACCCGATTCTATTTTTAAGCTCGTTGAAGGGCCTACAGCTAGTCAATGAGCTGCACCCGATTCTATTTTTAAACTCGTTGAAAGGGCCTACAGCTTAACGCCGGCTCCGAATGGCAAATGCATTAGAGAAGTTGACAACAGTAAGTTATACTTATAACAAGTTACTAGCTAATGTTATCTCAGGTGATACCGCTGTCGAAAAACTTTTACTTTTTTATGATGGTCTAATCCTGGTATTGAACCGAGGACCTTCTGGTTGGTAGGCGGGTGTGTTACCTACCATACCACAGAGTCACACGATCAAGGTGGTATACACGGTAGCAAAAGACTTACGTTTCATTGGAACTTGAAAAAAACACCATGGCACTCCGATTGTTAGTGCCATTAGACAGCACGTTCAAGCAAATGGCTAAGAGCATGTTGCACCCAAGTAATGTTGCCCTTTATGCGTTTGTCTCGTTATGGAAGATTATAAAATGAAGTTTTTAAAGCTACGGTCACATTTAACAAATATTTGACGAAAAAACGTTATTTATTTTATTAAATTATTTTAATTTCTCCATAAAATTTTTCTAAAAAATAGTGGTTACGCTTTTTTCGTCAAAAATTTTGGAAAAAATAAACAGAGTGAGGCACGAACCGGGAATGTAGGGAAGAGTTTTAAATGTGCATATGTATGTTCTTAAAGACTGATAAGATATGAAAGTGCGTTTAGGGGCATTTTAAAAGTAATTTAAATACATACTGTGTTAAATTTAAATCAATTGTCTTCTTTTTACGATATAGTGTTCAGTTTTAAATCATATATGGGTATGATTTAAAAATGAAAAACAAAATTAAAAATTAATTAAAAATTAAAATTTTTTTTATATAAAAGCTTTTATGTACTTTCTATTAAAACAAGTTCAGGTTTTTAATTTAATCAAACAAATCTGTTTTATTGTGTTACTTTACTTGTAACAATTAGAATTATAATAGTGAATTTATTTATTTATTTTTTTTTATTTTGTCATAAAACTTTCCAAGAAAAAAAAAGTAACAAAAAAAGTGTTTAAATAACATTTAAAGTTGACGAAATGTCGTGATAATAACGTGAGTGAAATCATGCCACTAAAATTTAATTAAATCAAGCTTAAAAGATGCTAAAGTTTACAAAAAAAAAAAACGAACTAAGAAAAAAAACGGTCTAAATTTAACGAGTTGTGGCATTACAGTGATGAAATCACATCCATTTTCAAAACTAAAATCTTACCAAAAAAAAAAAAAAATTAAATTAAATTAAACGCAATTAAATTATGTTTTAATATGTCACGTTTATGAAAGTTTTCATTGCCCAGACTTCCTCAAATACCTTTAATTTGTAAAAGAAAGCTCATCGGAATTTGTAAATGATCTTTGCAAAACGTTAATTTTCTGTGGTAATAAGTAGTTTCATTTTAACAATTTTGTTTTGGTTTTCTTATATACTATATCAATTGATGCTTTTTGGTAAAATTTTAGTATACTTTCATAGATTTTTTTATTATTATTTTGCCATTTATTTGTTGTAGTTTATTTAACTTATTTTTGCTCATTAAGCGGAAATCCGTAAGTCATCCATCTCATTATCAACGAACGTATGTAATTCATTCATATGAAAATGAAAAGCATAACATACACAGAGGCGATGAAATCGAAAGTGATCGTAAGTTTTAATTCTCATTCACTTATAGAGACAAAAAAGGGGGTCCACAGAAAAAAAATAGAAAAAATATTACGTAAATGGAAAATGCAAAATTTTTCGTTATTTCAAGGGTAAAAGTCTACACGGGCAGTACCTTACTACTGAAAACTGAAACTTATTTAAATTAAAAATATGCAAAATAAATGCTAAATATCTTTGAAATAATAAAACAAATGTCATTATAATCACAATAGTTGGTAAAAATTATTAGTTCTAGGCACATACGAGGGCGGATTGATATTGAAGCTACCTAAGTAGGAAAAAAGGAATTTTTTTTTTTCAAAAACCATTCATTTCTCATCATAGTCTCCTTTTAGCTCAATACACTTAGTAAGACGATTTTCCAACTTTTTTATACCATCTGAATAATAAGATTATTACGATATCAAGGATTTTCTTGATATTTTCTTCAGTAACCACCTCTTTTGGCCTTCCTGTTGATGGTATTGTTGCAGTGCTTTTATGGCCCCTATTAAATTCAGCAATCCAATGTTTTACCATATAATCTGACAGAGCAGATTCGCCGTAATGTTTTTCAAGCTTTTCTTTTGTCTCTTTCGCCGTTTTGCCCTTCAAATAATAGTGTTTAATCACGATAGGTAGCTTCAATGTCAATCCGCCCTCGTATATAATTTTATCGATTGACTTAGAATATCGTATCAAAATCGAAAGGAACACTCCTATGCGCCAGTATATCCATGCTTACCTTGTAATCAAACTACAGATTTATACTATTTATTTTGTTATATTTATTGTTTTATTTTAATCTTTTTAAAACTTTAGAGTTTTTTAAATTCCGTCATAATAAAATAAACACCACTCTGTTGTTGTTATACAGTCTTTATTTTCTGACTTTACCTTTATACAGTTTATCTTAATACAGCAACTTAATATTCGTTTATACACTTTTATTTACGCCTAAACACGACTTTATTTTAAGACAGCAAAACGATGACTATGTCGACGTAGACAAAGAAGTCTCCTTATTTACCTAATTGCCTACAAATTGGAAAGTTTCGGAAATGTCTCAAATGCTCTCATATCCTCTATTTTATATCCCTTAATTTTAAACATGTGAGATTGTGCTACCCAAAGATGGTCGAATTGGCAATGCCGTCAAATACACAAAGCAGTACGGCAATACCAGGGTAACACATTATCAACTTTTACACAAACCAATAGACAAAAATCCCACAATACAGTCCCGGATGTGGTGTATTTTTTTTAGGCATTTTTATTTTCATAACAATATTGATTGAAATCGGTGTATTATGGTTAGCTCTCGTACAAATTACTGCCAAATATAGGCTTTAATATGATTAAATCAGTCAATCCATCTTTTTAATTAGCTCTTTTAAATACATATGTTTGAATGCATATTGCCTAAAATAAAAGGTTAAAATTGTGATCAGTAAACTAATGAACCTAAGTTTTTCATGATTAAGTGATGAAATTTTTACTTTAAAACTCGTAGTTAAGCTGGATTTCCACATACATCGTAATCGGCGCCGAAACCAAATTCTATACATTTACTCCGGAAAGAATTTCTGTTATGGTATATACAGCAGCATTGCCAAATGTGCAGATTTGTCTGTATGCCACCTTGACAAAAAGCTCCCGCTAAATCTTAGCGTCATAGCTTGACATTTCCAACAGCTACGTAGCCAAGTAATTCTATCTCTTACGTATTGACAATTTTTTATAATTTTAGAAATGAATTTAGATTTGCAACAACGAACTCGTATTAAATTTTGGGTAAAACACAGATTTAAGGGTGCGCGAACGTTGGAATTGCTGTAAAAGTGTTTTGGCAACGAATCTCTAAAGAAAACGGTAGTTTATGAGTGGCACGAGCGGTTCAAAAGTGGTCGTGAGTCAATCGAATTTGATGAACGCAGTGGCAGACCATCGACATTGAAACTCCCGAAAACATTGATAAAGTAAAAGAAATGTTGGTCAATAATCGCAATTAACCATCAAAGAGATAATGGACGACTTGAAAATTGCTCATGAATTCTTCCAAGACATTTCGGTTAATGATTTAGGTTACCATCAGAGAGATAGCGGAAGACTTGAAAATTGCCTATGAATTCGTCCAAGACATTTTGGTTAATGATTTGGGTTTTCGTCGTGTAGCAGCAAAGTTGGTGCCAAAAGACCTCAACTTCATGAAAAAAAGACCGTGTTGAGGTCGCAGAAGACCGCACCATACGGTCACTTTTATTGGATGTAAAGGTTTTTCGAGGACTGTTTGTGGATTTTATGAGGCCCATATGTGACAATTTTGTTTGTTTATATAAACGCCTAATTGAAAATGGGCCTCACCACTAAAGATGATTTTGTTGTGAAATGTGGTATAAAATTTTGTGAAAAAAGCGGAAATCTGCCGTCGTCCTAGAGGTGGGCATTTGCCAAACATCATATGCCATTATTAATTCCCATATTTCTATTTTATATTGGTATGGATACAACTGAGTTTGTCAAAAGAAAAGTGTTTTTAAGCCAATTTACTTCCTAACCTCAAATTTGCCCACACTTTACAAAGTTAAGAGCAAAACTTTCTTTCCACTATTTTCCAAGCAGTATTCAACTGGTTGCACAACACAAGGCCGATCATAATCATTTAAGGATTGTTTTATATTTTCTTCTAAGATTTATGAAATATATTTCACTTGGCTGATAATAAATAAAATCAAACTAACTCCACTATTGTTATGATGCGGTAGTTATTCTGCATTAATGTCGATTATTTCGGTTAGCCAGGCTCTGCATATGACTTTCTTTTTACTTCGGACTTTTTAAATAAATTCATTTCGAAAAAAAATACTAGTCTTTCATCTGCTTTTGACTTTAGTTTGTGGGGCAATCGATACCCATACTTTTGGACACTACAGCTTAAGATATAACACAGTCGGATATTATCGACTATAACTTTCTTACTTTTTTAGTTTTGCCAAAAAACAAACTTTGTGTACCACAAGTATATACACAATTTTTTTTATTTAACCATCTAGTAACACAAGTATTACATATTCATACCAAATTGTACTATTATTTTAATCATGTTCGTAAATTCGGTATTTGAAGAAAAGTGAAATTTTTCTGTAATATTTTGTAACCAACAAATGCTAAAAAAAAGTTTAAAAAGAGTTCAAAAAACATATATAATTTATTTTTATTCAGTTTTTTTTTTATTATTTGTTTTAGTACAAACAAACAACACATTCGTTCTGGTCAATGATTTTTTTTTACAAAAATAGTTTAAAAAATAGCAAATGTTAAAAAAAAGAAAACCTTTTCTAAGACATCTAAAGTAAATAAACCAAAAATGTAAGAAGCGATTCGAAATTTTTTAAAAGAATATATCAAACTGTAACGCATATCTAAAAAAGAAAGATCGTAAGATTATGGTTTATGCGAATATTCGTACAAAAATGCGTAACGCATTTCAAATGGCGGAAATCTTCAAATGTTACATAATTCCATACACTCTTACACACATGGCCTCTAATTGGCAAAAAAAAAAGAAATAAATCATATTGTAATGTAACGATGGCTAAGATTGAATAACGAGATAAGGAGAAAAAATAATTGGAACGGAAATCAATAGAAATATGTAAAGTACTAGATATGTACATATATGGCGCATCGTTAAATCAAAATCTAAGTTACAAAACAAAAAAAATTATTTCATTTAAAATTTAGTTCATTTATGTACAGCAAAAACAAAACAATTTTCTTTTTAATGTTTAATAAATTATAATAATTAACATCGATGTTATACTTAATCCTTCCACTTAAACGTATTTACACATCATAACAGAAACATTTTCCCGGTATTGTCCAACAAATACCTTAAACGCGGATCACACGACTGTTGCTATACTATGGCACTTTTGCACCTTCATTAGCTGGCTCTCTATGTTATTCAAGTTTCAATTTAATCGGTTTAGTCGTTTATGAGCGAGTGGTTGATGGACAAACAAACAAATAAACTTACAAAAAATAAAGCCGTTTATTTTGAAAGTGGGGCAAGTTCATTTTTTAAAAAAAATTGAGATACTGATACACAACGATAAAACTTCATCTTTCCATGCGCAAAAAATTCAGATTTTGATACTTGGGAGATAAAAGTTTTAGCTTTTAATTTTTAAAATAGGGCAAGTTGATCTATATAAAGGGTGGGCAAATTTAAGGTTAGGAAGTAAATTGGCTTAAAAACAATTTTTTTTTTTTTTTTTGTTGACCTATTCAGTTTTATTCATACCAATATAAAATAGAAATATGGGAGTTAATAATGGAATATGATGTCGGTAGACGTCCGCTCCTTTCACAAAATTTTGATCGACATTTTGCAACAAAGCTTCGCTTATCTCGTCAATGCAGCATCGAATTTCATCTTTCAGAGTGTCAGCTGTTTGTAGTTTGTTCACGTAAACCCGGTATTTTAAATTGTCCTTGAACGAGGTGGCCAATTGACATCACAAAATAGAGAACTTACGCGACCAGGAAATTTTTCATGCAGTAACCGAATTGTTTTGCTGGCTGTGTGTCTTGTGGCGCCATCATGCTGAAACCAAAGGTCACTGATGTCAACATTGGCCAATTGTGGCCACAAAATATTGGCTATCATCGTTTCCTTGCTCATTTTCGTAAAAATTCGGGCCGTTGATGCCGCCTAACCACAAACCGCACTATACGGTCACTTTCTTTGGATGTAAAGGTTTTTTGAGGACTATTTGCGGATTTTGTGAGGCTCTTATGCGCCTAATTGAAAATGGGCCTCATCACTAATGATGATTTTGTTGAAAAATGCGTTGTTTTCGTTCAGTTTTTCAAACGGTCAATTCACAAACGTTCGACGCAAACAATGGACGGCTGGCTTTAATTCTTGAACGAGTTGAACCTTATAAGCGTAAAGATGAAGATCTTTATACAAAATGTTGCGCTAGCTTCCTCTGGTGATGCCCAATCATTGCGAACGTTGACGAGTTGATGTTCCAGGCTCATTCTTAACACTTTGCTGTGCGTATTGCTTTGATTAATTGATTTGATTATTGTTTTGATTAAATTACGCACAGCGTTCTCAGAAAGACTCTGATTACCAGGAAAAGCTGCTCGAATTTTACAAAGTGATACAGTAAAATTTTCACCATTTTGATAGTAAATTTTCACAATTAAAATTCTTTGCTCAATAGTGTGACGTTCCATAGTTAAAATTTGCCAATTTTTTACTAAATAAGTGTCGACAGCCCAATTCTTGACATTTCATCATTAGACAGCCAATTTACTTCCAAACTTCAAATTTGCCCACCCTATATACACAGTATTGGAAAACTAATGGTGGGGCCTTATTTTTTTCCAATATGTCATAAAATTTGATGTATTGAAGTTTTTTGATGGAAGAGTGCTCATTATACGAAATATAGCGAAATTTGTTCAGACCATGAAGTGCTTCAAAACTAAAATAATTAATGCGATTCAGTGAAGGAAAAACTGCAGAGATTATGAGAAGAAAGCGTGGAACAACTGTCGGTTAATCCCTTCAAATCATCAAAGAGCTTCAAAAATGAACTTATTGCTCATGTATCAAGTTACGCAAAAGGGAAAAACTTATGGAAGCTAAACTTATGGGTAAGAGTCCTCGAAATGTATCATTTTTCAGCAAACGGAAGCAACACCTGCACCATAATAGTTAGAGCAACATGCTATGGTCTGACGAAACGAAGATTAATTTGCTTGGGTCAAATGCAAAATCGTATGTACGAACATATTTTAGTTACAAAAGATGTAAAAAACTGTTAAAGTGTGCCCCTATTATTTATTCCACCACTGTAGATTTATGTCTATCAAAATGAATTGTGGTTTGTTCGAAGGCTTGAAACTTGAAAACGATTGAATCCAATGGGAAACTTCCTTTTACGGCTTTTGTTCGTTATTAGTACGCGAAGGTTTAGGAAAAAAGAAAATTTGAAAAATTCTCAACAGGTGGCTCTATAGACGGTCATTCCTTTATTTCTGCTCTTGTTAAACTTATTTGAATAAAATTTGACACGTCGATTTAGAGCACATACTCTATGTTATGCAGCAAATATGAACGGGATTGGACAAATAAGCATTGTACCTCCCATACAAAGTATTATATTGATTTTTATATGCTTGAGAACGGTAAAAGAATAAATTTCTGAATTTGGTCTAAATTTTTGAGAACGGAAAAAAATAAGTTTCTGAATTTGGTCTAAATTACTTGGCAGTCTATACAAATCATCACTTTCAACGTGGTCGGAATGGGATAAGTGGGCGAGGCATCTCCCATACACAGTAACTATTAACTTTTGTATAAGTATCTTGGAGAACGATAATAATGAAAGTTTCTAAATTTGGTCCAAATAACTTTGTGTTCAATATAAATCATCACTCAAAAAGTGGGTGTAATTGGATAAGTGGGAGTGGCACCTCCAGTAGAAAGTAAATATTGGTTTTTTTATATCTTTGGAACGGTAATAGTGGAAGGTTCTAAATTTGGTCTAAATAACTTCGCAGTCAATACACATCATCAGTCGAAATGTGGGCAAAATTACAAATATGTGTGCGGCATCTCCAATACAAATGAAAGTGAAACTTGTTTTTAGTATATCTAGAGAACGGTTAGAATGGCGGTTTCTAAAATTGGTATATAGAAGTTGGTAGTCAATACAAATTATTCATTTAAAAGCATTCTTTTACATTTTTCTTATAAGGAGCCTCCAAGCTACACAGGATGGGTTACTCTTATATTCTATAAAATATCTTTTGATTTTATTATTAAATTGTTATTAAGCCACTATTTTCCCGATAGAAAATATTATTTTGGTAAGATGAGCTTCAATCAAACGAAGTGAATAAAATTTACCATAAAAATTTAAACAAAAAAAACCTTAAATTCTACGCCTAATTAATTGTTTTACGAGCATTTTTATAACTGGGTGAGGTTTCGTAAATAAAACTCATTAAATTAAAAAATAAAATTAAAAGATAACTCCCACTTTTTAACTGAAAATTATACACTTTTACATTTGTTTTTTTTTGTTTGTTTTTTGTTTTTTGTTTTTCTATTCAATTAAAACAAGCACGAGTAAAAGAAAACTGAAACCATATGCCATTCAAGTGTAATGCAGTTACAAAATCAAAGAAAAAAAAGATACAATTTACTCGTACGAAGTTGGTTAATATATTCATTTGGTTGACAACTTGAAAATGTTCTGGCCCAATGATTTGTGGGTCTTTGTGACAACAACAGTTTAATTAGTTGGTATAGAAGATGATGTGCAATATACTGTAGTAATTGCAATACGTAACTTTGGATATCTTTTACTTACTTTATGTGTGTCTTTAAAAATTTATATTTCTATTACTTTTTTAATTTTATTTTTGAAACAATATCTTTTGTTGTTGTTGTTGTTGTAATTATAATCATTGTAATTTAACAACATGAACAAAAAACAATCTGTTAATTTTTGATGTCAAAAACATTATAGCCGTTCATACAATATGGCCCAAATTGGTCTTACATTTATGCATTTAACACTAAAGAGGGTAGTCTAAAAAGAGCTATTGTAACGGTTCAATCACTCTTATTTAATTATTAAAATAAAGAAATTTTTAACAACTACGTTCATTTCTCAACATAGTCTCCTTTTAGCGCAATACACTTAGTAAGACGATTTTCCAACTTTTTTATACCATCTGAATAATACGATTTAGGGAACTCCTCAAAATACGCATTAGTCTCGGTAATCACTTCTTCGTTTGAGATGAAACTTTTTCCTGAGAGCCATTTTTTCAAGTTTGGAAACAGAAAAAAGTCACTAGGGGCTAAATCTGGATTATAAGGTGGATGATCAACCAATTCGAGTGGATTTCTCATAGTTTTAGCATCGTATCTAATGCTGTGTGAACCGGTGCGTTATCTTGAAGAAAGAGCACTTTTTTCGTGTTTAAATGTGGTCTTTTTTCCCTGATTGCATCAACCAATTGATCGAAAAATGCACGATAATACTCTCCTGTGATTGTGGATCCCTTTTCAAGATAATAGATGAGCCATATTCCGTGTGCATCCCAAAATACAATGGCCATACCCTGCCAGCCGATTTCGCTGTCTTCGCCTTCTTCGGAGCTCTTCAACCAGCTTCCACCCATTGCTTCGATTGATTTTTGGTTTCAGGTGTGTAGTGGTGGACCCACGTTTCATCAACAGTTATTAATCTACGTCAAAAATCAGCAAGATTATGCTCTATCATGTCCAAACACCGCTGTAAAGTGATCTGTCGAACTCGTTTTTGTTCAACACTGAGCAAACGCGGCACCCATCTTGCCGATAGCTTTTTCATATGCAAATGTTCATGCAAAATGTTGAACACACGTTCATATGATATGTTTACCATTTCAGCGATCTCACGTATTTTGACCCGACGATCATTCACAACGATATCGAGGATTTTCTTGATATTTTCTTCAGTAACCACCTCTTTTGCCCTTTCTGTTGATGGTATTGTTCCAGTCCTTGTTCGGCCCCGTTGAAATTCAGCAATCCAATATTTTACCATACAATCTGACGGAGCAGATTCGCCGTAATGTTTATCAAGATTTTCCTTTGTCTCTTTCGCCGTTTTGCCTTTCAAATAATAGTGTTTAATCACTACACGAAATTCACTTTTTTTCATTTTCCAAGAAACACAAAAGTTGCTTACTTCAAACGACTACAACAAATAAACTAATCGATGAATTTGGCTAAAACTTTAACAGCTGACGTTTGACAGATCGTAATTTCTAAGAAAGCTAGCGCTAGGTAGCTTCAATGTCAATCCGCCGTCGTATGTATACTTATATACATACATATGTGCATCGGTGAAGTTAAACAATGTTATCGCTTATTGGCTTAGATTAGATTGGGAGGTCGAAAATGTTCGGTTACAAATTATCAGTAGATGGGGCTCTGTACTGTAGATGGCATCAGATACTTTATAGCTTGTTTAAAGGGTGACATTTTAAGCTTCACTTTGTAAGCAAATATTATTAAAATCGCTTTATTCTGTGAAAAGTAATTTATGCTTTAAAATGAATGAAAATTCGGATAATCTATGGGGTATACAAGTTAATAATGTTGATTTGGGCAACATATGGCATAACTATCATATATGGTTTGTGTCAATAATAATAACTAATATGGTATTTTGGAGGATAAACATCTGTCATTATAATTTAGAATTTGATAGACGCCAAAGTGTTAAACACGCATATTTTTTTCAATCGCTATAATAATGACGAATTTTGTGCCTAAAAAAACGTTTTGCGGGGAAGTCTAATAACCATTTTTCATTTAAAGAAAACGGCGGCTGAAAGTTATCGATTGTTGATAGAAGCTTATGGTCAACATTTACCAACTCAAAAACTTGTGAACGATGGTTTACGCGTTTCAAAAGTGGTGATTTCGATGCAGAAGACAAGGAGAGGCCTGGTCAGTCGAAAAAGTTTGAAGATGAGGAATGAGCATTACTCTACGAAGATTGTTGTTAAACAATAGAAGAACTTGCATTATCATTGGGAGTCACACAACGAGCCATTTCGCTACGTTTAATAGCATTGGAGTTCATTCAAAAGCAAGGAAGCCGAGAGATGTTGAGAGGCGATTATGCTTGAACACTACAAAATGAAGTCATTTTTGACGTATTGTTACTGGTGATGAAAAATTGATACATTTCGATAACAACAAACGCCAAAAGTCATATGTAAAGCCCGTCCAATCAGCCAAACTAACGTCGAAGCCGACTATCTATGACGCCAGGATCAGAAGGTTCTTTTGTATTATGAGCTGTTGAAATCGGGTTACACGATTACAGAGGGCCTGTGCCGAACAAAATTAATTCGTTTGAAGAGAGCAATTAACGAAAAACGACTAGAATATCGACCAGACACGAGTTTAAATCTTCCATCATGACAACGCTCGGCCACATGTTTCAAGACCGGTCTAAAACTATTTGGAAAACAGTGGAGGGGAAGTTTTGGCTCTCTCGCCTTATAGCCCAGACCTTGCACCTTGTTGCTACCATTTGTTTCGATCGATGCAGAATGCCCTTACTGGAATACGCTCAACTTCAGAACAGGGTATCAGAAATTGGCTTGATTCATTCTTTACCTGAAAACCGGAGCAGTTCTTTTGCCCATATGCTACCAGAAACTTGTATACCCAATATTACCATAATATTTTGCTTTTCTACTGCAGAAAATATGAGAATGCGTCGCAAGGTGAAAAAATTTTTCAAGTTTACGAAGACGACGCTGTAACTAGAAAAACGCCAGCGAAATGGTTTGCTTGTTTTTGATCAGATGATTTTAATATTAAAGATCCCTCACATCCCTCTGTTCGACGAATCATTAAAAAAAGTTTATGGAATCATGGAAAAAAATTGAGAAAGATCTGCTGATAAGCAGCGTTGCTAGGGAACTAGGCATTCATCAACCAACAGTTATTAAGCATTTAAAGAAAGTTGGATACACAAAGAAGCTCGATGTTCGAAAGTCACATGAATTAACAGTAACAAATTTAATGGGCCGAATTTCCAATTGCAATTCACTGTTAAGATGGAACGAAATCGACCCACTTCGGTAGCGAATGAAAGTGGATCATGTACGACAGTAATGTGCGATAAAGATCATGGACGAAGTAAAGGTTGATTTCCTAAACTGGGTTTGCAAAGCAATATTGGTTTGCCTCATCTTCGTAAACGCATTCTAATTTTTTTCACAACACCGTGACAAACATTTTCAGTACGCAACACTTGTAAAATTTGTGCATTGTTTCTATCTATAATGCTTTGTGATGAATGGCAAAATTTTTATCAATTATTAGTTATTTTGTTTTTTTCAGTGTATGTATAAAAGGGAAGAGACTTTTATAAGATATTAGTCAGATCTTAGCGTGAAAAATGGTGAACTGCCTTCAGCCAACGAAAACCAGTATTAGCGTTCAAAAACGCTTTAAAATTTCATTGCATTATGTGACAAAGCAATGTTGCCGTTAAGTATTGCTTTGCTTTATTAAAGCATTCGTCTGCAGTACTGCTTTGTATATTGCGTTTATGAAATCAGCCAAAATGAAGCTTCGCAGACGGTGGCAAAGTCAGAATTGACACCAAGAAAGATAATGCTGTGTGTTTGGTGGAATTGAAAGAGAATTGTTCATTATAAGCTTCTACAACCAGGACTCTACTATTAACTTTGATCTCCATTGTCATCATTTAATGGTATTGAAGCGAGCAATTCAATTTAAATTACAGATTTGATCAACAGAAAAGGTGTTGTGTTCCATTATGTCAACGCCAGCTCACATACGATGGTATTTAATGACCCGGCAGAAACTGAGAGAGGTTGGCTGGGAAGCTTTGAAGCATCCACTATATACCCCAGACCTGGCTTCTATAGACTATCAATTGTTTCGATCTCTCTAGAACTCTCTTAAGGGTGTAGATTTAAATTCCGTACAGGCTTGCAAAACGCAACCCAGAAGTTCGAACAAATCTCTTAAATACTAGTACAGTACAAGTACTGCACATGCTAATAAAGCGAAAAAGTAAAATAAAGAAAAACAACCACCGCACCAACAATAAATGCAAACCAAACTATGAGATGCTAAACTTACTACATTTAGTTTCGTTCATATATATTTCATTTATAATTCTCATTGAGTTTATTTGTGATATTGTATTCTGAACTATGAAATGTCGCGGATTTTCATTGGATGTTCAATACTTTTAAGCCGATATTTTTTTTTTTTTACTTTTACTCAATGCAGACAGTGTGGTTTTATAAATTCGTAACCGGTTGTGAGTTCAAATATAAATAAAATTTGTAAAGATTTGCTTTAAAGTAACACTTTTTTTTACGAAAACCCTTTTATCGGTTAATTTGAAAAGGTTTCTATGTTTTATTATGACTTTGAATTTTTCTTTTTAAATTATTTAACTCAATTTCCTGTGCATTTTTTCTCTATGATTTTTGGTTCTATTTCATTCGATAATATATGACTGTTATTATTTCTGTTTTTTTTTTTTTTTTTTTGTTTTATATTTTTCATACTTCACTGATTTGTCTTTTCGGAAAGTTCATTATGAATTTATATTGTTGCATATGGCATGTGCCTAAAATGTGTTTCTTCATACCAAGTCTGTCATTCAAGAAAAAAAGTAATAACTTGTTGATCAATTTTAATATTTTTTTTTCTTTTTTAATATGTTTGCCACAGTTAAGTTTCAATTGAACGACAAGCGAATCAACTGAATGAATGAATGAATGAACGAATGTCTTTTGCAACAGAAGGTCTTATCAGAATTTTGTTTTGAGGTTAAAGTTGTTAAAGAATAATTTTTTACAATTTTCATACAATTTTTACTCGTACTTATTAACTTCAACAAAATAAAATTGTAATTGAAAAGTTAAGTTTTTGTGTAAAAAACCCAAATAAAAACTTAAGTATTAAATTGTTTTTATTAATTATCTGTGATTTTTATGATAAAAAATAATTTTCCCAACAATCAATTTATTTTGAAATTATAAGTTTTCTCAATTTGTTGCAATGTTGGCTACGTCATTTGAACCAAATTGCCATTTTTAAAACTTACCAGATTGCATAGCAGTTCGTAGCTGATTTCTTAAGTTTTTTTGTCTGTTTCTCTTCTTTCCAAATCCGAAAAGAAACTTAAAATCAGGTAACATTCAGCTAAGTTATTAGCTTATGAGTGCATGAAAGTTTTCCAAGAACAGATCCGTGTTCTACTCGACAGTGCCATCTGAAAAGTAGTATCATTTCCCAGGTATTTCAACTTCGTTAATTTTTGTCGCAACGTGTTATTATTATTAGAGGAAGCGTCAAGACAGTGCCAAGTCTACCGTTGGCAGGGCCGCTAATACACATGCTTCAAAGAGTAGTAATCATTCAAACCTCCATAGAGTCAATCTCCATGGGCAGATGACTGTCTGCTCGATCAGAAAACACTACTCCGAAACATGCCCTCAACCTTCCGTATGAGGACCACAATATCCGCTATGAACAGTCTGTTTAGTTCCCAAAAATTGCTCAATAAGTTTCCGCTCACAAATGTTTGACAAAACAACACACTTACAGACAATATGCTTTGTTGTCTCCTCTTTCTTCCTGCAAAGATGGCATTTCGTGTCAGGTACTATATTGCGGTTGAAGAGGTGGTACTTCAAATATTTATGACCTGTTGGAATTTCAATAAGTTTCCGCTTAAGCTCCCTATCATAAGTAAAGGGTCTTATCAGTCGCTTCTACTGTCTGAGATTTAGGCATTGTGCCCAAAACGACGAGCTGAGTGCATGTTCCCACTTATCGATCTTTCTGGTTCCACAAGTCTAATGGTAAAGTCCTCTTTCGCCAGTTCATCGGCAATCTCATTCCCCATAACACCTTCGTATTCAGAGACTCAAAAAAATGTCATCTTGTTTCCCAATGCTAGGGCGCAGAAATTATTAAAGCATTTCTATACCAATTTCGATTTTATACACTACGAAAAATGGTTCTCAGTGCCGCATGACTATCGGGTATATATTTAAAAAGGCATCCCTAATTTTACGCTCTATATTGGTCAGTGCTAAGATGGAAATAGCCTGGATCTCTGCCCGCAACACTGGACATACCCATGGGGTTTCCAGACTTTGTGACAACACTATCATCCACTTTAGATCCATTGGATTTGTTTTTATGTAGCGCTGTCCTGTTGAAAACGTATGTCATTATTGTCCATAATATCCAACTCAAGCCCAAAGAATTTGATAATCATTGGACGCTCTTCGATCTTAATGTGAACTGTTATCGTGCTGAACTCAACAATTTTATCGATGTCGTACCCATGCTTTTTATGAAAAAATTGTTTCAGGGCCCATTCAGCAAACACACGTAGTTTTCTTTAGCCGTTTATCTTCAGCTCTAAAGACTGCTGAATATTACAGATGCACGCGCAAATTACTACGCAAAATTAGCCAAATTGTAGTCTGCAAAATTGCATGTTCTTATCATCGATATGAAATCAACTGTGTCGGATTTCCCTGCATACTCTCACGGACATTGGAATCTACTTCATCTACCACACTACGAAAAGTCCTTTCGGTAGCACATTCACATATATTCAATGCCCTCGTTCCAATATAGAGCTTAGTGCCATTACAAATATATTTTACTCGGATCCGTTATAGGCCATTTGTCCACCTCGTTCTCAAGCTGTGTTTTCCATATGTGGGCTGTATTTTCCTTAAACCCTGTGCCGTTCATGTGTAGGACCTCTCTTTTCTCGGTATTCTTACGCATCTTTAATTCAGTAGTACAAATTTGATAAAAAAAAATTCTGTTGCATGGTGTTTTGAACGCTATTTCTGTTGACGGTTATTTAGCAAAACAAACTGAAAAAATGACAGCCTATTCGACAGATGTAGCTTCAATAATATGGCCACTATCAATTGACAAAGTTCAGTCGATAACAAACTAGTAAACGTAGCTTGCACACAATTCGCAAGTTGTTTAGTTAACAAATGCAGTCCTGGAGTTGATTTTTACTAATTTTTGGTTGAAACATATTTGTAAGGCTACTCGATTAGTAACATATTTCATTTCATTAGAATTAACTTTCATTACCTAAAAAATGTTGTAAATATTCCAGAGATAGTGGCAATAAAAATTATTACTTTTTACGGAACAAGAGATAATTTCTTTAAATTTTTATAACAAATGTGAGAAATTGTTTCCAAGATGAAATCTTTTCATTGCCCGAGAAATCTTAGCCACTATATTAGTTACTATTGTACTTTGAATAAAATAGTTTAAACCTTTATATACATATATTTGAAATATATATTTGAAATATATATGTATATATTTGCACAGTAATAAAATATAAAATTAAAATAAGAACTCAATTTCGCTTTCATAAGAATTAGAAAATAAGTAAGTACCATAACTCTTTGAACTTAAATTTTGTTTAAAGCAAATGTTTTCCACTCGTTTAAAGAATGAATACATATGTACATATGTATGTAATTCATATATACATATGTATTTACATATGTATGCAAGAATGTAGTTATTTTATTTGTACATACAGACATAATGTTTAAAAATAAGAGGGAGAATAAAAGCATGTTTAAAGCAAATTCTTGTTGCAAAGATAAGCTCACAAAATTACAATCAAAGCGATAAAACCATAAACTGCAGATCTTAAAAAACAATTAAATTTATAATTTCTATACTAAAACATTTTATTGCTTAAACTATGATCAAATTAATCTTCGAACAAATAAATCTTTTTATAAATTCACAAAAACAAAACAAAAGTGTGTATTTCAACAATACGTTTGTTTTTATGTAAAAATCTTTACTATATGCGCTTGACGCTATCAATGTGACTCATGAACACAGCAAGCGACTGTAATATAAACATGTACAACTACTACACACACATGCTAACAAAGCGAAATAATGAAATAAAGAAAACCTAAAACAACCACCGCACCAGCAACAAACGCAAAAAAAACTATGAGATACTAAACGTACTACAGATACATTTAGTTTCGTTCATACAATATTTTTGTGTGAATTTCGTTTATAATTCTCATTGAGTTTAATTGTAATTTTGTATAAGAGGTTAAGGTTGAGCGGAAGAAAGCATACTTACCTGGCGTAGGGGTTACCGTGATCATGAAGGCGGTTCCCCCGGAGTGAGGCTTGGCCATTGCACTTACGGTTGAGTTGACCTCCGCGATTATTCCTAATGCGAATAACTCGTGCGTGTAATTTTTGGTAGCCGGGAATGGCGTTCGCGCCGTCCCGACATTAATGAATGAATCTCAAGTTGCCGTTAGTTAAGGACGTGATGGGATAAGGTTTTTATATTACACAGACTTTCGTGAAAGAGTGTGGCTTGCCCAGCACACAGTGTGAGCTTTTCTTTTATAAAGGATAATATAAACGTTGTAAAATAATCGGTCATCAAAAAACAATGAAATTGTAGCTCGCTCACATTGCTTTATAATTACTACTTATTACTAAGTAGTAAGTTCATGTTTTTTTCTGAGTTTGACAGAAAAGTTGTAAATATTGTTTTTTGTTGCCGTTCCTTTCTTTGTATTTATTTTAAAAAAAATTAAATCAAAGAAAGGGTAGTCAAGGCGAATTCAATAAGGTGGCCCTAATTTACTACGTAAGCAACAGCTGATACATTCGCGTATGTTAAAATACACAAACATCCTGTATTTTGTTGGTAACTTTTCCTCACTACAGTATGCATTATATTAACACACCGAAATTTTGTTTTACAGTGTCAATTTAAGACCAACTTATTAAATTCGCCTTGGGTATTGTGTTCATCTCAAGGCGAATTCAAACCGTAGTTTTTTTTGCAAACTATCGAAACTATCGGATTCTTTTAAGTACTACGTGTGGCAACAATATTGGAATTTAAGTGAAAGGGAAAGAATATAATAAATATACAGTGTTGAAACCAATAATAGGAACAGTATCTTTTTTTCCAATATGTCATAAAATTTTAGGTATTGAAGGTTTTTGATGGAAGAGTAATCCTTATATTAGCGAAAATGTTCAGACCATGAAGTGCTCCAAAACTAAAGTAATGAGTGCGATCCAGTGAAAGAGAGTCTATGGGAAGAAAGCGTGAAACAACTGTCAGTTTTAATAAACTTTTAATTGGTACCTTAAACATGAATCCCTTCAAGTCATCAATAAACCTTAAAAATTAACTTATAGCTACTGTGTCGTCGCACAACAAAAAAAAATATGGAAGCTAGACTTGTTATTTAACCAAACTTATTAAACCAAAACAAGGTAAATTAAGCGCAGCTATTTTAAATGGTACCAACAGTGCGTGCGCAAAAATTTGTATCTTTTTTGTTTATTTTTTTTTTTTTTTACATAAAAATACACCCCTGATCTAATGGTTTTTAAAAAATTTCAAAATCAAAGAGTCATACGACTGCCAAATTTTTATTTGTATTTTCTCTCAATGTCGTACGCTCTCATTACATACTGAATTTACACGATACTATCCGTTCACTTCTACACGAAAACTTGACACGTTGTACGACTTGTGTTATCGTCAAGACCCCACTTTAGAATTTGCCGATAGTATCGATAGTGAAAAAAAAACTATCGATGGTCAGACAAAATCAAAACTATCGGTTGTTTTGCAGCTCTACCCAGGAGCTCATGAAATTGTACTTTTTCGACCCCAATTGTACCAAAATTATTTTTCTTTATTTTAAGTAAGAGTACAAAAAAACAACAAAATTTTACATAAAAATTCATTTTATAATAATAAATTAACATTTTTACTTAAAAATTCATTTATACTTCTAAAGTATATTTTTTTTTAACCATCTGTAACTGACATGTAGTCTGACAGACACCACAAAAACTCTTTTTTGCGTAAAATCAATTATACTATATTTTCAATGTCTTTTATTTCAAATTTAAACCTCAACAAAAATATAAGAGTTTAAAAATGGTGTCTATTAGACTCTACGTCAATGCAATTGTTACAATTCTTGCATGACAGTTGCAGAAAATGAAAAAAAAACTACACTAAGGTTAAATAGTTAAACGGTAAATTAATGTACAAAAAGGTTTATCGATATACATATTAATGAGATCAAATTGTTTTTAATAAAAAAATTATTTGGTATCAAAACTAAAGCCGCAAAAATTTGATGACCTTAATCTTTTGTCTAAGAGATAATAAATAAGACCAGAAACTGTAGGCACATGAAGACTATTTTGTTCTTTCGTTTTAATAAATCACTTAATGATAAACTGGGGAAAAACATTAAAAAATCAAACTGAGTAAGTCGTAAATTGTACCAAATGAGCCAATTGGTGCACCATTGTAATTTTGAGTCTGAAATTGTGCCAACTTTTTTCAACCCTGATTCCCATATACCAAAAGCGATAGTTGGTACGTTACGTTACGTCAACGTTCGGCTGAACTCACCATCATTCCTCCATCCCAGTCAACAAATGCAAAATTTAACACGCACAAGCAGACGTCGTTATGAAATGTATTTATTAATGTCGGGACGGCGCGAACGCCATTCCCGGCTACCAAAAATTACACGCACGAGTTATTCGCATTAGGAATAATCGCGGAGGTCAACTCAACCGTAAGTGCAATGGCCAAGCCTCACTCCGGGGGAACCGCCTTCATGATCACGGTAACCCCTACGCCAGGTAAGTATGCTTTCATCCGCTCAACCTCAACCTCTTATACACGAACAGAAATAAACACAATGAGAATTATAAACAAAATTCACACAAAAATATATGAACAAAACTGAATGTTTGTATCTGTAGCACGTTTTATATCTCACAGTTTGGTTTGGTTTTATTGTTGGCGCGGTGGTTGTTTTTCTTTTTTTATAAATGTATCTGTAGTACGTTTAGTATCTCATAGTTTAGTTTGCGTTTGTTGTTGGTGCGGTTGTTGTTTTTTTTGTTTTTTGTTTTTTTTTGTTTCATTCGTACGCTTTAGTGCTCAAGGCAAAATTAGTGTAGAAGTAATGTGGACGTAACCTGACAGCTGATACGATAACTAAATGGAGAATACATACAAATGTTTAGTTGTTCTATAACGAACGTAACGTAGACGTCGTGTTTCTGTCTTCAGCGGAGTTTTTCGCGCTTAAATTAAATAAATAAACAGAAAATTAAGTGTGTGTTTTAAATTACAATTATTAAGTAAAAACAAATTTAAATAAAATGGATGATGAGAAATTAATATTGTTGGTGCAAGAGCAAGAATTCATTTATAATAAATATCTCGCGGAATACAGAAATGTAGAAAAGAAAAAAATCGCCTGGAATAAGATTGCACAGCAGATGGGATTACCAGGTAAGTTTTATTCTTGGTAATGGTGTAAATATTATTTAACTTGTTTATTATGCTAGTGGATATTTGTATGAAAAGGTGGACATGTCTTCGTGACAGATATACTAAAGAAAAACGCAAAGAAAATCTTCCATCTGGTAGTGGATCTGTATACAAATACAATTGGCCACTATTAGATTGTATGTCATTTTTAGCACCTCACATTGTTCCTAGACCGTAAGTGTTCATAATTAATTTGTGAGTATATTTGTTAATGTCGTTTATTTTTAGAACGCGGTATCCGAAGAATATTTTCGATGAAATGCACTTTTCGCAATTTTCGCAATCTGCTCAATCATTGCAGTCATCACAGTCACCGCAGTCTCCACAGTCACCACAGTCAATTAAGTCACCGAAGTCATCGAGGTCACCGCAGTCAATACAGTCACCGCAGTCACCACAGTCACCGCAGTCACCACAGTCACCACAGTTACAAAAGTCACAATTTATTTCCTTTGCTAATTTTGATGTTTCAGATCCAATAAATTCAAACACAGAAACATCACCCTTATTTGAATTAGATGGGAGGAAAAGAAAAAGGAAGATATCAGAGCAGAAATTCGAGGAAATATTTTTGGATACAATGCAGTCACTTAGAAATGTATGCACAGCGCAAGAAGAGAAAATGAAAAAAATTGAGACGGATCCTCTTCATGGGTTTGGAATAATGGTGGTGGGAACGATTTCATCAATGAGTGCTAGAAAACAGGCTAAGGCCATTGATCAAATAACTCATTTGTTAATGAAAATAAAATTAGAGCCAGAAGGTTAGGAATAAAAAACGTAATTTATCAAATAGCATCAAATAGAAATAGGGAAAATCATGTTTTCTCTACGGTTATATTTGACATAAACAAAATATTTGATCACCGTCAAAGAAATGTAAAATAACTTAATGTTTTTGTTTTGTGTTGTGGAATTAAATCATACCCAAACTATTGCATCTACTTATTTATTAAACTTATTAAACATTACTCCTATTTTTTTAACTTTGTGGTGTTTTAAATTAATAATATAGATTTTTAATCACTTTTAATTACAAATTTATTTTAAACAGATGTTTATGTTTTGTTTATGTTTTTTAAGTGTAGCCAATATCTACATTTTGAAATCGCTAAATAATGTACAAGTAAGATCCTGTAAATACCAAACTCAGGACAGGACTAAGATTAAAATTGAAGAATTTTTAAACAAAAAGAACAAGAGACAGTGACCAGATTGTATACGTATGCTTAGTACACTACCGAAAGGTACGTGCTGGTGTATTGAAATTAGCAGACAAGATATTTTTAATATCACCTAAATTGTAATTAAATACTTATTTGACAACTAAGTAAACACCTTTAAATAATCTTATACTTTGTATATACATGCGTATGTATATCTGTGGTCACATGGAAAAATAGCTTAAGTCGATATAACCGCAAATTGAGTTATTGCACTAAGAGCTTTATAGAAGTCACGACACTTAAATATATTTAAACTATTTTTTTAAATCTCTCTTTTTGCGTTTACTTTATAGCTTAAGTTTCTTTTAAACAAGATTGAATTTGTCAAATAATATTATGTGCACATATAGTATATTTACATATTCCAATTTTTCATGCTACATAGCTTAAATCTAATAATTTTAATGTTTTTTTTTAATTTCCAGAAAATATATAATGTTTGCTTAAGATTATAAAATACACAGATATCATTTTAATAAAGGACCTTAAGTACACTTAACGCTCAGTATCAAAAAATCGCTTAAGTTACAAAAGGTGTAGTAAGCTTTCTATTTACCAATAAAAAATAGTAAAAAATAAAAAATATACATTAAAAATATTATATGTTAACTTTAAATTATATACCACTTTAACTTTAAATAGGTATGTATATACTCATTTTCGTCATTTGCTGGTCAGGTTCAGCTAGTAGACAACACAGCCTAGTACAACTTTTATTTTCCTCTCTTTGATTTCTCAAAAGACATATATGTCAGATTAAATAGATTTTTATCCAAAAATGAAGAAAATATTTGACACTATGTGATCACCTTTAAAACATTTTGTTTGAATTTCCTCTCAGTGCATTGAATAAGGTAGAACTCACACACAAAGTCAGGGAACATACGATGAAAGATTTCTTGCAGAAATTTTCTTTAATTCTCTTTTAAACTTGCATTCGCGTCTACAGTACGATATTTATTTCAATGAAATTTAAGATTTCCAAACAACATTGTTGTTGTATAACAAAAGAGAATTTCAGAGTACATGAAAGAGGGTACGCCATTACATTCGTTTCTGTTCGGGACAAGCAAAATGACAATATACATACATACATATGTGTTCGACAAGCCCTGATTTAAAACAAATGCAGATGTTAATTATTTATAAAATTTAAATCAAAATGGAAATAAAAAGCTTTATATTAATACTCAAACGAGTTTGTTTGTTTCGTAAAACTTAAATATATTATTGTATCTTAAATAAAAATTTTATGTATTAAAAAATTAAATAAAAATGAAAGTTTTATTAATTTTACTTACATCTGCTCAAAAATTAATTATAAATTTATTGTTAACCTACTTTGAAAAGGAATTGCTGCTCCATCCTTCATAAACAAATCGGAATGTGTAAAAATGGATCTTAGTGGTAGATTGCCGTTAGGTCTAACTATCGATCTCCATTCACCATTTACAGTGCCGTCTTCTCCTTTAGAGTCGACAAAATTATAAGTTCGGTTATAAGCGTTTAAAATTGGAAAGTTATGGAGAACGATACATGCTAAAGTTATAGTTTCACAGTTGTTAGGAAAACACTCTAGCGTTGTTGCTAATATCCCGAAACTATTCTCAATTACCCTTCTGGCACGTGAAAGGCGGTAATTAAAAATTGTTTTAATTTTCGCTAAATCTGAGCCAGAATAAAGTCGAATTAGGTTCTTTCTTGGTGGAAAAACCGCATCTCCAATGAAATAATGCGGAAAGGCGGTAGCAGATGTTGGCGCTAAAGGCTTGTTTGGTGGAAGTGGTAATTTATCATCCAAAAGAGCCTCTTCGAAAGCCGATAAACGAAATAAAACTAAACAAAATCAAATATGAGTACTAACTTATGTATTTATAACTAACTTCCATCGCTTTGACTACCTTAGCTTCCTGCACTCACTGACGTACATAAATGTATATTTAGCGCCACAGACAGCCATTAAGAAAATACTGTAAATTTTTTTTTGGACAAAACATCTACACAAACTTCTGGTTAATACAAAATGTCTCAATAACAAAAGCAAACACTTGGATTTTGAACAAATTTCTGTTATTTATTTATAATGTTAGTCATATAAGTTTACTAAAAAACATAAAAAACAAAGAATATTCCTATTTAATTTAACCTAATTTGTATGATAGAAGCAGTTTTTCGAATGCGACAAAACATAAGCTCGTCTTCAATAAATTCGCTTAAAAAATTAATTTTACGAATATTTAGTTGCCAAGCCTATAGTTTTTTGAAAGTTCTTCACATATTCATGTTATTGACTCGATTAGATTCGATAATGTTTCACCAGAAATAAGGTTCAATGCAATTTCCACCGTTTATTTTAAGATTTTAAATATCCCACAGATATTCTGGGAGGTTGAGATCGGGCTAGACATTTCAAAACGTTGTTTTGTGTGCTTACAAAGCACTTTTTCATTCATTTATCCATGCATTTTGGATTGTTGTGTTGTTGATATCACCAATCAAGTGGCATTTTCTCCACTGCATGTGGTATCAGTATGTATTCCCGGATATCCTTGTAGACGAATCGATCCATTACACCCATATTTCGTGTATTAGCCCAATTCCATGACCTGAAATGCATTCCCAGACTAAAGCACTTCCTTCTTTATGTTTTACCGTTTCTTTGGTATACCCAGGATTACTACTTTGTTCTTTTTATTTAGTTTAAGATAAGCATGTCTCACATTGGACATAGATTCATCAGAAGAGAGTACGGTCTTCCATTAAAATTATACCTAAGTTTGCTTGCTCCTTTGTAAATTCAATTCTGATCAATCTGCACTTCGACATGATACTAATCCACCGTCTAAAGATTGTGTTTGGATGCATCTAATCGCAACATTTAACTTTAATTGATTTGTAATAGACCTTTCTGATATAAAGACATCATCTGGTCGTTCCGTTTACTGGTTTTCAGAGGTCTACTACCTCTGTGTATAGCTATAAATGATAAACGGAAACGGCTTACAATACGGTAAATAATACTGTGTTGAATACCAAATTTGTTTGCGATTGACGTCACTGATTCATATCTATTATAATCATGAATTATTTTTTCTTCTAATTGTTAATTACTGTTAGTCATTTTTGTAGAATATTACAAAATATTGTTGACTAGGGGCAGTTTGATAGAATCTGATTGAAAGATTTTTGTCGTTGGTAGTTTAATTAGTTGGTAGTACTATTGTTTTGACGCATGAAAAATAGCGGTAACTTGTAACTCTAACATACATTTTTACTATTACATACTATTGCTTTTTTTTTGTTTTTTTCTTTTCTTAGTAAAAGAAGGATATTATAGTTATAAATTAATAAATCAAATTGAAATTCGAATGAGCTTTTCTACGTTATGAAGATATGTTATATTATAGTAAGTGCAAGCTCGTGAATATGTTTTATCCAATACTGTATATTAAACATTTTATGTGTTCTTATTATTTTTTCCAACACAGTATATGTATACATACATACTAGGGAGATGGATTATTCGAATTTTTTCAAAAACCGGCTTTCGAATAATTCGAAAAGTTACAGTTTAAAAAACCTGTTTCAGTTAAAAGTTAATCAAATAACAGGTTAACCAGTTCTTTTATTAAAATAGAATTCTTCTTAATTCTAGTTGTATAAGCAACTAAAGTTGATAAATTTTTGTCCCATGTTGTATTTTCTAGTAAATATGCTAGAGCAACGTTCGGCTTTTTTAAGCCTTAACGTACATTTCTTTCTCGACAACACAACGTCCTAATATTTCATCCAGTAATTAATTTTTTACAGCATATTTTGTTAGAGTTTTATTTGCCATCGCCTAGAGTCTATTTGGAATAGAATCAAGTTTTTTATTAACCACCTTAATAAATCCTTGTGTCCAAGATCCTTTGCAGCTCAATACTTAAGGAAACTCAATATATCTAGACTTATCATTTCCATCGATTTACAAATATTTTTACACTTCAGAGAACATCTGTAGAAACATAAATGCATGTATTACGTATTTAATAGTGTGTATCACTGTGGTATGTTATGCATGCACCACGAATTTAATAGTGTCTGTCACTGTGGTATGTTAGGTAAGACTTCAACCTACCAACCAAGAAGGTTCCTAGGTTCAATCCACGCCACACCATTTGACAATTTTCAACAGCGGTATCACCTCTCACAACTTCGCTAGCGACTGGTTATGAGCATTACAAAATGTCTCTAACTAATATATCTGCCATTTGGACCCGGCATTTGTAGGTCCCTTTCAATGAGTCTAGTTGATCATCATTCTCCATATATAAGAAATTAATATTTATTTACAGAAAATGAGAAAAAGTTATTGTTGCCCAAGTGTGCATATCGTTTTCGATGTACCATGGTTTTTGCGTTCTTTGTGGGACATCTAAGGTTGTCATATATGTAAAAATAAGACGTATAAAAGTTATGTATATTTAAATTAACCGGTTATCTATTACTTTCTTATTTGCTTAAATATAAAATAAAAATCATTTGTTTGACCATATGTTTATTTCGATGCTTTTTTTGTTGCATTTTTTATTCCTTTCTGCTCTAGTAAATATCCGCATTTTACTACTTTATTGTTATTTTAAGTTTTGAAGCAATTAATGATTATTTAAAAGTGTTCTAGTAAAATTCGTTTACTAATTATTCTTTAAAATGTTTTCGTTTTTAAATCTTCACAAATAATTTTTATTTTAAATAAATGATTCATAAATACCTTAACTAGCCATTGGTAAAAAACAGTATGTTTCATATAAGTACTAGCATCTAATAACTAGATCAGGGCTGGAAAAGCTGTTATAAATGTACTTTTTTTAGCACTATGTGCAAGTCGAAAGTACAATAGCACCCGAATGACTAATATAGCACTATTTCAAAATGTTTTCTATCTCACATAACGAATGTATTTTAGAGAAATGTGATTCATTACTATCCCATTTTAGCGTTCCTTCCATTTTCATATATAAACTTTCAGTTAAACATTCGTTGTGAATTTGATAGCACATTTGGTTTAATAATCTATTGTTTCGGAAAGAACTTGTAGCATAGTACCATTATTATTGTAACGAAAACAAAAATGCCTAAAAAAAGAAAATATTCCGCTACCGCGCCTTTAAAACTGTATTGTAAAATTGTGGTATATTTGTTAATTAAGTATCACCCTGTCAATGCCGTACATATTTGCTTATCTGAAGGCACTGCCAATTCGACCAACTTTGTGTGTTACATTGGAATTAATGGATATAAAATAGAGGATATGAGACATTTTCGAAACCTTCAAAACTGTGGGCAATTAGGTATATAAAAAGGCTGCTTTACCTACGTCACAGTAGGTATCGTTTTGTTGTCATAAAATAAAGTCATGTTTAAGCGGAAATAAAAGTGTTGTTTAAACGAGTATTTAGTTAATGTATTAAGATAAACTGTATAAAAGATAAGTGAGGACACCAGCAAAGTGGTGTTTATTTTACTTTCATGCAATTTAAACGAACTCAAAAGTAACAATGCAAATGCAATTTAAATGTCAAGAAAAAAATAATAAAAAATTATATATTGAATAAAATACATCTAATGCTATTATTAACACTCTAGATAAATTCCAAACGAGGTAGTGCAAAAAATAACGTAAATACAGGATGAGGTGTAAAATAAAAAACTGTTTGACATTTATAATAAAATACACCTAAACCTGCTTGTACATTTTGCTAATTATCAAAATCAGGCTTAGTGACGAAAATAATTCTTAAAAAAATCGTAATTTGTTGAAAAAGATCTTCACTTCATAGTTTGGTTAAAAAATCTTGAATATTAAGATAAAATCTTCATTCTGGCAAACTCTGAGTGTTGCCGTTTTGGTTATTTCTAACCAAAATTGTTTTTTTTTTTCTTCAATGTTTAGATGTGGACTTTTTTTTGGCATTTTGGTTACTTATTCTCGAAGTAAAAAGATAAATATAATGACTTAGTGGAACTATTACTCAGGTTCTTATTAAGTGTAGGATAAATTAAAAAAATAAGATTTTTGGCAAACTTTGGGATTTTGTCGTGGCTATGCTATGACCTCTCTCATAGCATTTCGTGCCAAAAGACTGCTAGTTTGATGTCAAGAACGAATCAAATGGTATAAGGCGGCTAAGACTATTTTCTGAATAGTATTAACTGGTCGTGCAATATCTGGGTGTATTTTGTCATAGTGGAATATAACAACTTCAATTTTTTGGCCAAAGCTTGAAGTTCGATTTATCGTAATGGATCAAGTTTTCATCGCCAGTAATGATTGAAACTACAATAAATTTTTTATGATTTCCCATCAACATTTCGGACATGATATTTAGTTTTCCAACATCCCTCAGCATTAACTCGAGCGGTACTCAATACCATTGCTTTTTGATTAATCTTGCTACTTGCAAATGTTTTGTTTGAATGGCTTTTTAAATTTTGAAAAGAAACTTCATAGAGCAAAGCCTTTAACTCATCATCTCCAAATATTTTTGGCTAATCTTGGCGGTTTTTTTCCGTGTCGGAGTCATAAATCATCTTCTGTACTTATAATCGGTGGAGTATATTTAGGATAAGCTTTGGTGAGCAGTCCAAACAAAAAAAAAAAAAAAACAAAAAAAAACGGTTAGTTATGCTATTTCAGTCAGTGGCTAAGTGAAATTAAATAATAGATATTTATTTATTTCCAAAATAGCATATAAGTTATTAAAAATACGTATCATTTTGAGAATACTGGTAGTAAGTACAAATTTCAATTACTTTATTGTACCTTGAATTATAAGAAAATTGGCGGGAATATGAGGACAAACATGATAAAGTTATTATCTTGTGTGACAATGCTTTTCTTCACGTGGCAAAAATTTTACATTAATTTTATATCTTTTAAGGAGTAGGGCTATAAATGCCATAATGTACATTGTCACCTATGGCAGTGTAGGTTAGACAAAAATTATAATTTATGGATCATGCCCAGATAAAATATGTTTAATTGTATTTGTTTTTCTCCTTTCTTTCAGCAGTTGAAAGTGCTATACTCGATTCACGTTGTTACTTGGAAGGTGGCGGCTCAGCAGAAAGTTTTCTTGCCAGTGAAGATCTTGAAATTGGTACCATTATTGGTAAATTACGTATCAATGGTGATCCAGATGTAGAAAATGGTGATATTAATTTAACCTTAAGAGAAAAAGATGCACCTGTTGAAATTGTACCCGGAACCAAAGACTTAGCTTTAGCCGTCGAATTGGATAAGGAGGGCAGAAATGGCCCATCGTCGATTTATGTTAATGTTATATGCATACGAAGGCATTCAACGGATCCGGTAGGTTGAAATTATTTTCTAAAGAAATAATAATAAATAACAATTAAAAAGTAATAACTGTAGTGTTTTATATAGACTAGAGTAATAGAATGTAACCTTCCTTTCTGTCAAAACTAAGATATACGGTCAGCGACAAAAAAGTTGTTCAACCTTATTCTCTAAAATTAAGCTTTTGTTTCAGTCTTTAAAAATGCGAAGCGAAGTTAACACACCTAATCCTTAAAGCACCAAATTTGAGGTCTTTTACATAGAATTTTATGTAACTTTGAAACTCGAAAAAGTTTTAAAATTTCTCCTCTTTTTGACGCATAAAATGTAGTATACTTTTTGTTTTTGTTGCATAATTTTAGTTGTTGTCGAAATTTTTTGTTTAAGTATCATTGTATTCATAACTAAACGTACTTCTATAATGAGGTCATAAATTGTGCTGTTCTTATATAAAATAACGTTTAAAAACATCTCTAAACTTGAACAATTTGGAATGAATTGGATAAAGCATGCGATTACTTAAGCAATGTACAGAGATTTAACAAGATTACTTAAGTAAAATATACAACATTTAAAATTTGTGTTCTTCTTCTTTTATTAAAATCGGTTAATATTTAACTAAGTTATTAGCTTATAAGTGCTTGAAGATACGCTAAGCCGTAACTCAGGATTTTGGAAGTATTTTTTGAAAAATTTAAAAGCAGATTCTTGTTGTACTCGAGAGAAACTTAAAAAAAAGTTGTATCAAAAGAGTACATTTCGTTTTTGTTGTTTAACTATAGTTGTCGTAATAAAATTGTTGTTTTTGTGGATTTTGTAAAGCCGTAAGTACAGTCTTCAAAAATATATAATGTTTTAATTCAACGCATTTTTAAAGACTGAAAGAAAAATTTAATTCATTGAATAAGGATGCACATTTTCTTGACGCTGACTGTATATAATTCTTAACTTAATAAAAATCCAACAAAGAACTCTGAAAAAATGTCTGTAGCTCAGTTGAAAATTCCTCATTTACATATGTAATTTCACCATTATTAAAATCATTAAAAAATCTAGAAGTTTCTTTCCTCTTAGAAAAACTTTAATTTTGATCTGAAGGCTAATAAATAATTCAATTTCAATCGACAGAGATAACATTTTAAACTCAAATTTGTACACTACATGGTAATACAAATACATACATACATATTAAATTCCTTATTTAAATCCACTTGACTTATTACAAATGTAGGTACTCATACTTCAATAAACTTTCGAGAGCATTGAACTTAATTTCTTATCTTAAAATATTTAACCTATAAATGTGAGTAGAGCCATTAAACTTTACTTTTAATAGTATTTAAATATAAAAAACTAGAAAAAATGAAACTATTAAAATAATTTGGCTACAACACGCCTTACTTAAGTTTCGCAGAAACGCGCAAATGGTAAAGGGTGTAACTTTCGAAAATAATAAAAGTTCCTTTGGCATAAAAAAGTATTAGGTTGATACTCAAATATTATATGTGTCCTGCTATGCATTAAAGAAAATACCACACTATTACAAAACATTAAAAGAAATATTTTTGAAAACATGTTATGTTTAGTATACCAAATCCACCACAAATGGTTTCCAGGTGAGACCATAATTTAGTCCCGCTAACTTCCGCTTGAATTTCTTTTAACACAAACACATATTCTTATCGCAAGTTAGGAAGTATTGGGTTTGCATTCATACTCCTAAAGAGTATATTTCGCTTTTAAAGTAAACAGCACGCATTATGGGGATTCATTCTGAGGATTATAATTCCCTTTCAGTGTATAAGTGTTCGTGTATATGAGTCCTATATACAATAAAAAGAATTATAGTTTTCCTTACAAACTAAATACGTGTATACACACACACACACACACACACACACACACACACACACATACTCATTGTTAAGGCTTTTATTCATTTACTTCAGGTTACATTTTCAAAATCATTAGAAAATTTTTAGCAAAACTACTTTTTATTTTTTGTTTTATTTTCAAACCAACCACATACAGTCGTGGAGGTCCTTAAAACTTTACCAACAACTTCTAAAGTAGTTAGGAAAGTTGTTAACACATATTTATGCCAGACTATGTATGTGCAAGTGTTTCTCCACAGTTAAGGATATTAAGATATAAAGAAAGTATTACACACTACAGATATGCACGATAAATATACAATTATAGGTCAACTTTAGATTGTGAATACCTACCAGTTCCTATCAGTTTAAATTTATTGAAAATAAATAATAGAATATCCGTTGTTACAGAAATTCGAATCGAGTTGATACCATTATACCCAACATCTTATGAAAATATTAGTGATTTTAGACATAGATGCATACTTTTTGCCATAGTTCCTAGGACGAATATATGGCCGTTACAAATTCATTTCATTTGATCTTCTTTGTAGAAGTCTTATATCTCAAATCAATCTTAAGCATCGATTAATAATAAGTATGCCTGAAGGTTTTACAGTCCACGTTTCGCAAACTTAAAGTACCACCGACTTTATAACGTCACTAAATACAATATTTGATTCTTTTTATTCTGCGAGATAAATATAAATCGCCATATCTTCTCAAGGAAACTGCGCAAATTTGATTCGGCATTTGACATCTTCAGCAGTTTCATCTTTTATCGTTGTTATGCCACCTAGACAGCAGAGTGATTCCATACTCTAGGTAATTTTCGTCATAGGTTAGCGTGTTCAAAAAACTTCGGTTACAAATAGTCTGCAGATGGTTCTTAAACGTTGTATTTGTGCTAATAAAAATTGCATCATTGTTTGGAAGGTGAAATTTGAGTGAAAATCCGTAACATTAGACTCATATTATGCTTTTCTATAATAGAAATGGTAAGAATACGTCGCGGCTGCTGAAAAGAATTTGTGAAATTTACGGAGACGATGTTGTAACTAGAAAAACAGCGCGTGCTCTATTTAAGGTTTAAGATGCACCTTGCTCACGATAAATCAAGAAAATACGGCACATAAGCAGCGTGGACACTGCTAGTGAATTAAGTATTCATCACCAACTAGTTATCAACCATTTGAAGAAAGCTGGATACTTTTTTGTGTATCGATGTTTGTTATGAATTAACAGTGAAAAATTTAATGGACCGAAAATGGAACAAAATCAAATCATTTATGAAACGAATATTTACGAGCATTAGAAAGTGGATCACGTACGACAACAATGTGCAAAAAAAAAATTATTGACGAAGCAAGGTGAAGCTTCGCAGACGGCGGCAAAGCTAGGATTGATACCAAGAAAGGTAATGCTGTGTGAGTGGTGGGATTTAAAAGGAATTGCTTACTATAAGACCCCACAACCTGGTCAAACGATTGCTTCTGAGCTCTACTGTCAACAATTAATGAGATTGAAGCCAGCAATTTAATTAAATCTGCCTGAAGTGATCAACACCACACCATACTCATCTCTGATGACCCGTCTGTAGTCACATATAGCCTGCTTCTTTGGCAGTACTTGCTTACATCCCCAGGACTTCACTATTGAAAAGTCTGCATTAAGTGCTTTAAAGAGGTGATAGCTTAGTGTCGAATCACCGTTTTGAAAGGCAGTGTTATCTATCATTTAAGCACTGCACGTGTGTAAGCAAACTTTATTTAGAAACTGCTTAATGGTAATCAGAAGAACCACCGCTTAAGCATAGTTTATGGACAACTAAATGAGGTGATGAATATGATTTGTTTAATCATTGCTGATGATTAATAATTTGATTGAATATAACACCAGTAATATTCTTTTGCAACCATATTTAACGGATTTCGGTCTCTTGCCACTTCTTCGTTATATTAAAAAGTACTGGTGCAAATATCTGAGGAGAATTGAATCGAAGGCATTTATATAGTAGATATCTGTTGAGAATAGATTAATTTTTTGTGTATAAAATATTAAATTGTCCTAAAAATGTTTGTTGGGTTATATTTCATATATGTACGTGAGTACGTTTTTCTGTTTCTTATAAAAATATTTTAAATTACTCGCACTCTCGAGCTCCCTGAACTTTGCAAGTCGTTAAGAGTTCATTGACCACCAACAATTCTAATGTTTTTTGTTTTATTTCCATAGATTGTATAAACTAGTTAAGTTTTACTGGCCGGTATTAACATTAGATACTTATTTGCAGTGTAAATATGTCAAATATGCCGGTAAATGTTTGTAAACATTCTACGTATAAACACTTATTGACAGGAGTTGAACAAACACTTTATTAAGTGTAAACCATTTTTAAAATCTTGATTTATAACCAATCGAAGCTTGATTTTAAAAGAAATTTTCAATCTTTGTTTAATATATATTTTTATAACCTATCGTTTCTTTCCAGAGCTTTGTTATTCCTGTCAATGTGCGTGTTATTGATGTCAACGATAATGCTCCACAATGGATTGGTACACCCTATACGCTTACTCTGTCCGAAGTTACAGTTCCCGGTACCCGTATTTTACAAGGAGCCAAGGCAGAAGATGCCGATCAACAGGGTCCTTTCTCCACAGTAGAATATCAAGTTTTACCTGGTCCTTTTTCCGAATATGTACAATTTCTAAATCCACTCGAAGGAACTTTGGTTCTTAAAAAACCTCTAGACTATGAGCAAATGCAAAATTTCACTGTTAAACTGCGAGCACAAGATCAAGGGACACCGCCAAAATTTTCCGATACCATTCTGAGAGTGGTAATAACCGATGCTGATGATCAAAATCCAAAGTTCTTAAGAGAAACCTATAATGCCGAACTGCCCACAGACGGCAGACCGGGAGAACTGAAAATAAGGCCAGAACCCATCAAGGCTATAGATCAAGATGAGGGTATATGTGCTCCTATCCAGTATAGTATTGTACAATCTCAGGATACCAAATATTTTCGCATACATCCCCATAGCGGTGTTATTACTCTACTTACGCCTATAGGCTATTCGGATCTAACAAATGGTGCTACTTTAGTAGTTAAAGCCACACAAATCGACAATCCCGATAGATATGCTCTGACCACAGTGACGTTAACTAGACCGGGAGGCACCCACAGCGATATGAGTGCTTTGGCTTTTGTGCAAAAGAAATTTCACATGCGCATTCGTGAAGATACTGCTGTAGGTAATCGCATTCTGGCTTTACCTACCAATAAACCGGGAAAACATTTAAAATATATCATACCGGATCCAGTAAATTCTCAATTCTTTAGTGTGGGTTCTCTGGGAGAAGTGATTTTAACTAAAGCTTTAGATTATGAAAAAATGACAAGGCATGATTTTCAAGTTTTCGCCACAGATGGCATGACCAATACAACAGCTGAAATAAGTCTAGAGGTTATAGATGTCAACGATTGGGAGCCCAGATTTCGAGAGACACACTACGAGTTTGTGGTGCCCAAGAGTGTAAGTATTATTTGTATTCAATTGAAAATAAATTAAAATTTATTTTTTTCTATTTCTCTTTAGCAAACCTTACAGTCACGCAGTGAATCTCTGGAGGGAGTTATGATTGGCAAAATTGAAGCTGCCGATGGCGATCGCAATGATAAGTTGGAATTATCCCTCAAAGGTCAACATGCTGGTCTGTTTGAAATCGACAGCACAGGCAATATTTACATGAGACCCGAACAATTACAGACCCTTAATGAAAGTACTATACATTTAGTAGCGGTAGCCACAGATACCGGTGTACCACCACGTAGCACATCAGTACCAATTACAGTAACCATGGAAGGTATGGCTTTAGCTCAAACCTCCTGGAGCAATAGTCTTCTGGGCATGTTTGGCATTATTATGGGCATATTTGTAGTCATAATATTGGCTTTAACCTGCTATATAGTGCATTACAAAAATAAAACACGTAAAACCACACCCACTTTAGGCAGAAATAGAGTACACAGTCATGGCCATAGCACAGTGTCATCGGCTAATCTAGTAACACATGAAAAAATGTCGAGCAATGGTAATGGCGCTACTGTTACCAGTGACAACGTATCAGTGTTACATATGAAACATAATGGCAACATAACCATGGCTAAGCCTATCAGTAATGGAGGTTTTCAACCCACTGCTCTTGGCAGTAACATGGGTTTGGGAACTTCAGCAATACTAGCGGCCAGTATGGAGAGAGAACGCGAAAGAGAACGGCAGAGGGAAAACTATGCAACCACAGTAAGAAGTAAGTAAATTTGGTTAATATTTGTATATTTCAATAAAATGTATGCCATTTTTTTCTTTTTTTATTACCAGGCATAGTTTCTAGAGCTTCGGCTAATGGCCAACTCTATGAGGAAGATGAAATCGAAAATGATTCTTTATGCCAATCTCATCCCCAATCTAGCGATAACAATAATAAGAAAATGGCTTGGGAAGCCCCTTCAACTACCGCCTCACATCAGACAGGGGTTACAACTATATCATGTGCTAATGGCAGTGTAACAAATGTTGGTGTTAATGGTTCTAGTAATCTTTTGACAGCTACCGATACCATGGGCTCGTCAGAGAATAATTTAACAGTTTATTTTTAATTTAAATTTGTATTTTTTCTGTATATAATATATAGAATTTGTTTGTTTCTTTTTACTGTATTGTATTTATTTTATATAGACGTATATGTAGTATATACATATATATGTATGTGTTTTAGTAAATTAGTCATATATTTAAGTAATATAGAAGTATACATAGTTATTTAATTGCTAATTTTTAAACTATATATTTATGTATAAGATAATGATAAGAAATCAAAGCTTAATTCCAATTGTAAATCTTTAGCTTCCAAAGATTTTGTTATACATATCGAAATTAATCTTTTATTAACTATAAAAATATATACGATTTTTTTTTTAAATTTTATATTAAAAAAAATTAAAAATTTGTTTGAGTATCTTATTGAACTTACTCTACCTTTGGATTTTTGTTTTACTTCTTTTAGTTTAGTAACGTTGATGAGCACAATTCGAAATAAAAATAAAAAATTGGTCATAAATAGGTGTGGAATAAAAAAACATAAAACGTTTTTATATTTATTGAAAAACACCTTTCTTTCCAGCGATATCAAATTTTTCTCATATTAGATTATTGTAATCCCTTTCAGATCTAAAGTATTATTCGAATCTTCGAAACATTTTTGATAAATCCATTCTGGTTTAGTCTTAAGCATTTTTAAGCGATGCACAATAATCTTAGTAGAAACAGAAAAGTTAAATGAATTTGTCGAAAATAGTACATCGTAGTTTAAGAATCAGTAGGAAAAATAATCAATAACCTATTTCCCAGTCTTGTTAATAAAATCACATAAGAATCTAGAACTTCAAAAGGTCACCAAACAATTTATTGCTCCAAAAGTAAATATGTCGGGCCTTCAGATCAGAATAACGCCATAAATTAAAAAAAGCATTATTTCCTTTTTATTCTAATAATGGTTGTGTCTACAGTGGCTTGAAGAAATTAACAAGTACTCCTCTTATTCACATTAAGCCAAATGATGGTCATTGTGATGCAGTATTCTATCAAAAGTATAATATTCGGCTTTAACAATACAGGAAGAGACCGCAGTAATTTACATATGCAAACCGTTTAGCAGAGTTGGATTTTACCTTAAGTCAGACATCATATTCAATAACCTGCATTTGGGTAATGTCCAAACGGTTAGCCATTGCGTTTAAAAATGCCTGATATTCTGGGACAATGCTACGAGTCCTTCCAACCATAATGTGGTTAGGATAAAAATGGACTCTTAAATGTGAAACCCATTTTTATTATTAACCCTTAGGCATCAAGACACTACGACTGACCTGTCTCTCTCACAAAAGCAGCAGGTTATTATGATGATCGTGCTCAAAGTGACCGTGTTAAGTGTCTTGAAATAGACACGGATCACATTCCCCATGTATCATAGTTTTGCAGCGTTATACTGGGACGTATATTGGTGCAGAATGCTACCAGAGCTAATCGCTGCTAGACTTCTTTCAGCATACCATTGATTGGTTTTATGCAATTTTATCGAGTTCCTTCCGATCAAGCCTGTGAGTACATAGGACTCCTTGATAATGTTTTCTGTAGAAGCTATTAAAATAAAAAAGGTAAAAAATGGTTTAGAATCTTTTCTGCGTTCAACAATATTTCGTTTTCGTTTAACAATATCAGAACTCAGAATGAAATATATACGTAGGTGATTACTCATTCTGGGATATCTGGAAAAAGTGGCAACTTTTTTAGGAATACTGTCTGACACGAAACGCGTTGTAAAGAATAGCATTTGTGTCTATTTCAGGGATCTGTACGTGGTAACGTAATGACTTTATGGGCCTCTCACTCATTCAACCTTTTTAGCTTGCCCAACAACTGCATCAATTTAGTAATTGATTCTAATGAAGAAATTAATTAATTGCTAAAAAAATTCTATGAGGCTTAAGTGATCACATAACTGGACCGAAAAATCTAAGACAGCATATTTTTAGTTTCCTTAAAAACGTAATTTTATAGAAAACCCGTAATCTTCTTATTATTTTCAAAAACTTGGCAGCACTTACATGAGCTGTTCAATAGCTGTCATTTCATTTCTCTTTACAAAACATCTTAAGCGGCTCTCTCCGTATACAAGCCATCAACACAAACATTAAACAAATTTCGTGTAAACGTGTAAAGGAAAACAAAATATAATTTTTTATAAAAATTATTAGAAAAAGAAACCCATTTTATTAACTGCCATAAAATGTCTAAAAATGACGATAAAGATATTAAAGTGCCAATAGTTGATAAGGAACTTGATCTCTCAAATGCTGGACGTGGCGTGTGGTTAGTAAAAGTTCCCAAATATATTGCACAGAAATGGGAAAAGGCTCCATCCAATATGGACGTTGGAAAACTTAGAATCAGTAAAACCCCGGGACAGAAAGCACAGGTATCATTGAGTCTGACACAGGCAGTAGTCAACTTAGATCCTGAAGAAGAAATACCCACAGAACACATATTGGACGTGTCGGTAGTTACAAAACAAACGCTAGGGGTATTTTCACATATGGTGCCGCCACCCTTAACATCGAGTAACAGCAGTAGTAAAGAATCGTCATCACAAGATGCTGAAAAACTCTATATGGAGGGTCGTATTGTACAAAAGTTGGAATGCCGCCCCATAGCTGATAATTGTTATATGAAACTTAAACTGGAATCTATACGCAAGGCTTCAGTGCCGCAGCGTAAAGTTCAACCCATCGATAAAATTGTACAAAACTTTAAACCTGTCAAAGATCATGCTCACAATGTAAGTATAAGTTTAGTAGGCAACAATTTCACTTTTGTCATCACTGGTAGATTTTGAGACAAAAAGCTCTAAAGATAATCATTTAATAAGCAAATACCTATTAGATATAAAACTCAATAAAATCTCGCAGTAGTGTCGCTGCGGACATATAAAAAATGTTTCAGATTTTGTACAAAATGCAAAGAAACCACAATAATATTGTAATACAAATTTATGTGGTTTGAATAACTTACAACTTATCCCAATATGACCTTACACCTTGAAATTTTATTAAAATAGGTGCCTTTAGATAAATCGTACTTTTTTATTTTTATTACCTTAAATTTATTCCTTTTTAATGCCTGTCTATATCTCTCTCTCGACACAGATTGAATACCGTGAACGCAAAAAAGCCGAGGGCAAAAAGGCTCGTGATGATAAAAATGCTGTCATGGATATGCTGTTTAATGCTTTCGAAAAACATCAATATTATAATATTAAGGATTTGGTTAAGATTACTAAGCAGCCTATTGGCTATTTGAAAGAGATTCTTAAAGAAGTTTGTGATTATAACATGAAAAATCCACATAAAAATATGTGGGAACTAAAGAAAGAATATCGTCATTATAAATCGGATGAGAAAAAGGACGAAGAAAAATCTCCCACAGATAGTGATTCAGAATAGATGTAATTTATTTTTATTTAATTAAAAATAAAAATTTTGTATTTTATTTTCGTTTTTAAATAAATTGTTGCAATAACAATTTTGGGTCGAAAATATTTTAATGAAACTCTATAATTAGGAAAAAAGATAAAATTTATATTTTAATATTTGAAAATTAAAATGTTTATGATAAAATACTACTGCATAGAGAAGTACTGTTAAATAAAATAAATACATATAGTTTATTATAAAATTGTCTACCCTGAAAAAGTGTTTCTTTCTAAAATATAACGAAAAGTAACTTAGCAATCACTGCAAAACCACCGTATTCTTAATGGAGCGAAACAACATTGAAATTAAGTGTTAATTTAGAACAGTATTCAACTTTTTATTTGAACCATTATTATTTATTCCATACTCCGTTAGGAACTTAAGGATACAACAAATGATTTCGAACTTGTTCTATTTCTTGTCATATGTCTTTCGAAATTATAAATTTCATTTAGTTTTTTGAATTAAATCGAATTTTAGTTTTAAATTTAAATCCCATAAGCATTCTGCATTTCGTTTTCGTCTCCACATTCTGCTACGTTTCGATCGAAAATTTGTGTTAACAAAAACGGGATCGAAAGAAAAAGAAGAAGGCAAATCAGCGCTATTCCGCGTTTCGATTCGAACCGAAATTTTCTCGTTTTTCGTTTGGCATATTTGGTATTCTGAGTTTCAATTGTGTTCAAATACATTCAATTGTATGTTATATGCATTACGATCACAGCTACATTTTTCTAAGTTAAAATTGTAACGGAGAATCTTTCGATTTTTATTTTTTTTAGTCCAAAACGTAATATTTGGCTATTATTTTTTATTCACACCTATTCTGCATTTCGGTTACGTCTCCGCATTCAGTTAGGTTTCGATCGAAAATTAGTATTCCAAAAGAAAATCGAATCGAAAGAAAAAGAAGAAAATAGTGTTCTCAAAAGCATAGGAACGTATGAAATAGAAACAGAAAAATAAGCAAATTTTAATAAAAAGTAGTGCATGCACTAAGGGGTTCAATAAGAAACCACAACATTTTTGTTTTTTCTTTATCTTTTTCATGCAAGTGGACAAGCGTGAATTAATATTTTTATTAAATTTTTGTTACACTTCGTATATTTTCATTTCGTGTTTAATAAAACTAAATAATATAATATGTTTTATTTGGCTATAAATTTTTTTTTCAACTGAAAAACAAGGATTAAAAAATCTCCGTCATAACTTTAACAACTTAGAAAAACGTAGTTCCGATCGTAAGGCAGAATACGTACAATCGAAGAAAACTGAACTCAATCGAAACTCAGAATACCAATTTTGCCAAACGGAGAAAATTTCGATTCGAATCGAAAGTCAGAATAGGGGTGATTATATTATTTATTTTTATTAAATACAAAATAAAATATACAAAACGCAAAGAATTTTATAAAAATATGAATTTACGCTTGTCCATTTGTATGAAAGACAAAGTGAATTTTTTTAATGAACCCGTTTGTGTATGCACTACAATTTGTTCATTTGTTGTTTCTATTTCATACGTTCCTGTGCTATTGATTTAGTTTTTCTTTTGGTTACCAATCATCGATTGTAAAGCAACCGAATGCGGAGATGTGAGCGGAACGCAGAATAGCATAGGAACACATGAAATAGAAACAGTAAAATAAGCAAATTGGAATAAAAACTCAAAATGTAGTGCATACATAAAGAAGTTCAATAAGATCCTCAATTTTTTTGTGTATCTTTCTCATGCAAATGGACAAGCGTAAATTTATTTTTTTTATTAAATGCTGTTTAAATTTTAATAAAACTTCTTCAATATCGGTATGCATGTATATTCAACACTTTGTTTAGAAATCATCAATTTTTTTCTCGTTTTAAAAGTTTTAACACACAGCGCGTTATATTATGGTGGATGGTATAATAGATAAATGGTTTCGATAAATAAAGCAACAAGCACTCTCCAACTGTTTTTGCATTATTGTCAAAAAAATTTTTATTTTCTTTGCTTTTTAATTTACTTAATACAAAATTTTACAATTGATGTAATTATATAAAAATATAGTATATCTACAATATATTCCGTTTGGTAAATTTAAAATTTTTATTTAAGGCCTAAATTAGGTGCATTTAAAGGTAATGGTTATATTGATACTTAACATGGTTGCTGTAGTCGTTGTCACTTTCTACATTTTTGTCTATATTCGATTGTAGAAAATAAGCAAACTATTTTTTAAGCCATTAGAAAAATGCTGAAATTCAACAACCTTGTTATGTACGTTATGTTATATGTCTTATAAGTAGAGTTTAGTATTAAATAAACAATATAATTTACAGTTTTATAAACGGGATTGAATTGTAATTAAAAAAATATAAAAAAAGTTTAACAAACATGGCTGTTACAGTTGATATATAATAACAAACAAGTAGCTCTGATAAGAATCAAAAAAATTACATGATACATCAGGTACTTTCAGCTAAATAGCGATGTGTAATAAAACTTATCAATTAAAAATTATTTTTAAAGAATGTGTAAAAAATAGTGTTAATAAGAACAAAAAAATGAAAAACTCAAAATTGAAGAAAAATTTAAACAAAAGAAATATTAAGTTACAATAAAACAAAAATAAACTGAAAATTAAATTTAATCAAAAAGAAAAATAATACAAAACCAAATAGAAAATAAATAAAAATTCACCAACAAAATTATAATCAAAATCAAGAAACTAAGAAAAAGAAAAGCAACAAAAATATTCTTAAAATAAAAAAAACTTAAATTTAATTGCACAATAAAATATTTTAAAATTTGTTAAAATAAAATTTGTAAATAGCCCCATATAACTTTTTTATAAAATTAAAATATATATATATATATATATATATATATATATATATATATATATATATATATATATATATATATATATATATACAAAAATTGAATTTGGGAACTGTTTAGGCAATTTCATTATACTGCTTGCTTCCTTAATGGCATTTTGTTTGACTTATATTGTTACCATACATACTATGATAAATATAAATCTGAATAGAGGCTTAGGCCTTCACTGGTATTTTTATGATTTCATGAAAATAATTTTGTAATTTTTGATTTGTCAAATTCTGAAATGATATCAACACAAAAAAAAAAAAAATTAAAACTTACATATGTACATACATATCGCACTATCAACAAGAGAATAATAACTCAAAATTTTAAAATTTTCAGTAGAGGTGAAAAACTGTTTGTGGTTACATTTTAAGATAAGTTGAAAATCCGAATACATCGTAGTAAGCAAAAAAATAATACTGCTTTATGAAATATACGATACATTTCTACTTCCACTTCTGTATTAACTCAAAATAATACCTTTCTGGTGTTATAAAAGTAGTCACTACACTATCATGAAAACGGTTTGTTTTTCGAGATGAAAGAGTAATCGGAATACGCTGAAATTTTTACAGCGTATAGATATTGATGTTGCTAGTGAATTTCTTATAATTGAAATTTAAAAAATTTTGAGTTAATAACCTATTGTTGATCAAGTGCGATATACAGATGAAAATTTTAAACAAATAGTTTAACTTACACTTACAATTTGTAATCTTATGTTTACCTTATTAAGATATTTACTTAATTTAAAACTTATACTTAGGGCACGTTACACGTTTTAATAATAAGACAAGTTTAAAAAACTTATTGAACAAAACTCAAATTTAAAGTAATTTTAAATGCCCGTTTTCATAAGACAAGCAATTTTAACTTTTCAAATATTTTAGAGCATTATTCATATAAATTTTCGATTATTTAAAACTACTTGCCTTATGCGAACAGACACTAAGTTTTATTCGAATTTCATTTTCATTTAACTGCAATTTACAAAACATGTCTGCTGATTAAGATGTTTTTGATAATTGTTTTTTTTTTCAGCAATTGCTCGTTTTTTGCATACTTTTACAACTTCGAAAACGATTAACAACGATTCCAATTCCATTATATATTTATTTAGAATAAATTATCTTGTTGCTTGTTCTCTTTAATCTAGAAAAAAATTCTCTAAACACGACAACTAATATGCAAACCATGATAAGGGCCAGTATCTAATATTTGGTTTATTTTTTAAAATAAAAATTGGGCCAATGTAAAACTGTTTTTGTTTATCTTATTTTGATTTCGTATCTATTTTTGACATAAAGCAAGATTCTAAATACAATGCAAGCCATCCGGAGTACTGAAACAAGCAAAAATGCTTAATAATGCAAAGGAATTAAGAGCATACTGTATATGTAAATGTAAACAATTCAAATAATGACATGTTAAAGATAACAGTTTGTTTTCGATAGCAGAATAAATATTCTTGTAACAAAATCTGGGGTGACAAGACTGAACTATTAATTCATAAATTCATTGATATCTTATAGACATCAATACAGTCTTTACAATTTGATTTGTAACGTAAATATTTTATGAAAGCTTGTTCTTCAAAAGTATAAAATTACAAATTTTAAGATTCGTAATTTTAAGCAAATTTAAAATCATAAATATTCGCTATTCTTGGATTTAATTCGCGTTTTTGAAGATTAGAAATTCGTTTTCGTAATATGCTCGATTACGCGATACAATTGCCTATACTTTATAGAAACAAATTTGATTTGCAGTTTGAAAAGTTATAAGTAACATATTGAAAAAATGTGAGAAAGTATTTATTTGTTTTTATAAAAAAAAATGCTTAATTATTATTATTTTATAAGTCAATAATAGTTTAAAATTTACATTTTTGAGAATATGTTATTTTTTAACACATTGTAAAACCTTTTTTCCATATTAAAATTCGAATAATATAATCTATATAACATATGTAAACTACGTTACGATTCATAAAATGTTAAATACAATTTTAAAAGTGTTACAAAAATATTTCATTATTTTTTTAATTTGATGTAAGTCAAGTTGCACTTAAAGTATGTACAGTTAAATCAAAACTTTATTTTGAATTAAATATAAACATATAATTACACATAAATTATAAAAATAATTATTGCAAAAGAATACTAACCAATAACCTCTACAGTGATTTACAATTGAACTTTATTCTGTTTAATGAATCAAATTCATTTGATTTTTGTACAATTTCTAATAAAATTAAATATCTACACATTCATACACCCACAATTGCACACTTGTTGAAAAGTATGCAAACATAAATTTACTCAAACACACATTATTTCCATTCGTTCACGTTACTAAATTAAATGTGTACGTATAACAAAAATTAATATAAAAAAATCATTACTATCGACATGATGCGGATATTGATATTTCATCTATGGAAAAAATACCAGAATCAAGATCATCATATCTTTTTTGTACCTTTTCGATGGGTTGCAGAGTGCGTACAGCGTTCAAGTTAACATGGCAGGCATTATTTAATACAGCCTGATGACTAGTACTAGGCATGATGTTCAATGGAAGTGGTGTTATATTTATAGAAGAAGCTAAAGGCGCTGGTATATATTCTATGCTTTGAATAATTAGTCCACTTGGTGCAGAATTTTCTTTTGGTTTCTTTACCACTAACGGTGTACTTGTGGAGTTATCTCTGATACGTTTTATTGCTGATGATTTTTTATGAGATTTTATTGTATTTTGTAAACTGCTTAAGGGCCCATCATCTTCTTCATTATCGTTTTCTCCTTTAGAGTTTTTTATATCTTTGCTTTCTTTTTGGCAGGAAGCTTTAGTTTGCTTGGTTTTGTCTATTAAACCTATGTTATCCTCTATAGCCACCGTATGACGTTTGGTGCTTAGAAGTCTCAAATGAATATCTTGCCATGACGATGGTTCTTCCGAAGACTTGTTATCAATAGAGATTTCTATGTTGTTTTGATTGGCAAGCAACAGTGTGGAGAGAAAATATCTTGAAACATATGATTGATCTTTATTTTCCATAATATCCTGAAAAGTGCCCACAGGTGTTGAATCACCTGAAATTTCATTGTTAGATTTTTTTGTACTCTGCACAGTATCAATGATTTCGGTACCCAATTGAAAGACATCGAAATGATGCCGTTCTCTCGATTTGGCTAAAATCGGTTGAAGATGTTCATGCCATTGTTGGATCTGGACAAAAAATAATGAAATTTAAAAAAAAAACCTCAACTTTAAATTTGTATATTTTCTTGTAATACTTACCTTGGTTTTTGTTCCCTGAGTGTTCAGATCCAACATCATATCATCTTGAGAATCATCATTTTCATTGTTTATATCACAGGGAGTTTCAATTAAAATATTGCTTAAGTTTTCACTTGTTTTATTTTCACTAATCAATTGAATTTCTGAGGGTTCTTGTTGTTCCGCATTTTCTGTCCTTTGTTTTGTATCACTACATATTGTCAAGTTTTCCGTTTCCTGTGTAGATTTTAAGTTGGTATTTTCATTTTCTTGTGATTCTATATTTAATGACTTTTCCCTATTTTCCAAATTATTTTCTGTGTTTGGAACATCAATTTCTTGTGTATTATTTTCGGAAATTTCCCGCTGTGTTGCCAAGTTTTCTGTTTCCTGTGTATTGTTCATATCATTTGTTTTCAATCCCGTACTCTGCGCGATGTTCTCTGTACACGACTTTTCCTCTGAATTATTTACATTATTACATTCTGTATTATCACCCACTGTACTCCCACTTGCGTCTTGTTTTTCATTTAGTCCTCTCTCATCTAATTCAGCTGTTAAAACATCACGTATTTCAGCAGGCAATTGATTTAACAAAGTTTCCATTGTGTCTTTCGATATTTGATCAAAATTCAAATTTTTTTTGCAATTATCTATAATAGCTTGTGATAGTTCATCGCTTTCAAATATGACATTCATAGGTTCTTTATCCGGTGTTAAATTGTTAACATCTACCCCAACACCTGAGTCACGACTTAAACGATGAATGTTTTTCAATTGTAAAGCAACCTGTTCCTCTTCAGTGAAACCACAAAAATCTGAACAACTTATGGTATCCTCCTCATCGTCTGTAAAACCATAAAAATCTGAACAATGTCCTGGACTATAGGGTGGAGTCATACATACACCCGTCATATCGGTATCGTTTAGTGGAAACCATTGTAAGGGTGTATATTTAGTTAAAGAACGGTTAATAGGCTCAGGTTTCGAACGTTTGAAGCAGCGCTAGAGCATAAAAAAATAAGTTCCCATATACACCAACGCTCCGTTATCGATTTTCAAATCTCAATCTTAAAACATTAATTTAATAAAAAAAAAAAACTTACCGCTTTCAAAAATAAATCCATCTCCGGACCCAGTTTAAATAAAACTTTTTTTCTTAATAGTTTTTCTGGTAATTTAAAAATATTAAATATCAGCTTATGTTTCGCAGGTTGAGCAATTATAGGGATTTTATAGATTTCAGTTCCAAAATGTTCCATTATACCATCACGCATATCGAGTGCTTTTCGTAACTCCTCATCCATATAAATAGTAACGTCTTTACTAACCACGCCTGGTAATATATTGACGGTTTTAATAACCGGCGATAGTAAACGACAATCTTGTTCCTCTATATCAGACAGATAAACACCTTCATCATCGTTGTGTGGTAAACGAATTCTTAATTGTGTAGGATCTAAAAATTTATATTAAGAAAAGTGCTTCTGAATTTATTTTGTTAAAAAATTTTAAATCTCACCGTTTTCCTCGTTCTGTTTAGCATTCATTTTTAAATCTATGTCATTTTTGTGTTCCGTTGATAAGGCCATATTCTCTGTGAAAATAGATTGATGCTCATCGTCACATACGACTGCTGAATCTTTAAGATTTTCGGTAGTTTTTAAAATAGCCTCTTGGTTTTCTAAGTTAGATTCTTCTCCAACTTTCAATATTTTCTCCTTTGTCTGGTTTTCAACTGTTTTAGTTGTATTCGTTATTCCATTAATCTCCGTATTCGAAATATCACTCATATCGGCTGTTAAATGTGTTGTATTTTCACTAATGTTTTCTGGTGCTGCTGTATTTATTTCTGTATTTTCAGTTTGATCTAATGAACCTGCTTCTGTACCCTCGCATAATGTTGTCGAATGTAAATTTGAATTGCTGTTTGATTCTGCTGTTGTATTTATTTCTGAGTTATTGCTTTGATCTAATAAGCCTGCGCTCAAACCAGTATCATTTGCCTCTGTACTCTCGGATAATGTTGTCGAATTTAAATTAGAACTACTCTTTGACTCTTCTGTGGTATTTGTTTCAATGTTATCGCTTTGATCTAATAAACCTGCACTCAGACCAGAATCATTTGCCTCTGTGTTATTGCTTTGATCTAAAATGCTAGCACTTTCTTTAGAATCATTCACCTGTTGTGTCTCCGTTTGTGATGTGTCATTTGAATTAGTGCTGATTGTACTAAGGTTTTTATTCGATTCAGATGTTGTATTATTTATTTCTATTGTATTGGTCTGATCTAACAGACTTGTACCCAGGGCAGAATCATTCTCTTGTTGATTGTCTATTGTATTTAAAGATTGATCAGCTTCTGCTAATGTTGTGCCCTTGAGACTCTCTGTATTTGACGCTAATTCCAAAGGTTTTGCAATAGATTCCAGCTGGCTAGCATCCAGACATTTATAGGTCTCATCAAGCAAGCTTTCACCCATTCCTGTATCATTATTCTTACTTAAGGTGGCATTAAATTCTTTAGCTGTGGTATTGAAAGCATCTTCGGTATCACATAACTTAGATTTTTTAGAATTCGCTGCGTTTACGTTATTACTAAAACATTCCAGTTTGTTATGTTTTCTTTTACTTGTTTCTATTTCTTGCTGTAGAACATAATTCTCTAAACGTATATACTTTTGCACATATGCCTCTGATAAAGGTGGCCAACTACGATCTGTATTGAATGCTTCGTTATCGTTATCCATTTCTTCTTGCTCATCCATATAATCCTTAACTTTAAAGTGCAACCGAAAGTTTATATCCGGCACTAGCGTATTATGGCGATGTTCTATATGGTATGTAAATAGTTTATAATTCCGCTTTGTATCTACATCTTCTTCGTTTTCGAAATCATAAATAGTCGCATGTAACCATCCTGCTGGATGTATATGTTGTTCCAATTCAATATTACGCAGTACTGATTTTGGTTTTGGTGTTTGTTTTACCATCGCAAAACGTTTCTCTTCCGTCAGCTTTTTGAATTTTTTCGGTACCAATTCTATCTCATATGGATCACTTGTCGCATCTAAAGCACGTTTTCGTCCTCTTTTTGGTTTTTCTGACGGAGTAGCGTTTCCGTTTTGAGAATCTTGTTGTTGTTGGTCTCTGATCAAATAGCAAAAATAGTAATTTAGTTAATAAATCAATAAATAATGTCTAATAATAAATTTAAGTTTAAAACGAAATAATATAACTGATGTGGCAATTTTTTATCTGTCAACGCACACAAACATAAATATTTGGCCAACAATTTGATTTTCTAAGAGACTTTTATATACAAAAATTATATACTTATCAGTTTCAAAAAATGAAGCTTCAATAAGAAAATATGCCGCTAAATATAAAAATAAACATTTCCGGCTAAAAATAACAGATAACGTTGCTTATGTAAACGGAAAACAAAATATCGGTCGAATTAACGTGAATGCTTTACAAGGCTATTGCCTATACGATTACATATATAAGCATATGTATGCATACATAAGAAATACTTACAATTTTAGTTGTTGTATTTCAGCATCGGCATTCGATAAGGTAAGGATTTGTCTCTCAACAAGACTTTGTACATAATCAACGCGCTTGGAATATATTTTCGATGAATTAACCAATAGAAGACCAGCTTCATTTAATACCAAATCATGATTAATACCCAAACGCTCAAAAAAATCCAAATACTATGGAGGGGAAGAAGTTACTGAAATTAGTTTAATTTGTTTATTTTACATTTGCTTACTATACTTACATATTTTAAGGAAATATTGAAATCAATAGAATATTCCGCATGTTCGGCCAGTTCGATAAGTAGCAAAACAATATTCTTTTGGGACGGCTCTTCTTCGACGATATGTATGAGTTTTGACACACGGGAATTGGGATGTTTGCTGGCAGCACGTAATATATCAGTTAAAGCATCAGCTGAAAAAGGACCAAAAAAGTCCAATAAGTTATAAAAAATCAATTAAAAAAATATTTTTTTTATATACACTAACGCACACACATACAATACAAACTCTAGATTACACGCGCTTTCACACACACTTAATTCGTCGATAGAGGGGCAAACATGTTTGACCAACATTTTATTTGTGGTTGTTAAAATATAAAAATATTTGACCTGTCTGACCAGGTTTGGCCGTCTATCGCCGATTGTATTGTATTGTAGCTGTTTTATATACAATGAACCTATGAGTGAGTAAAGACGACGATAGATGGGCAAACATGTTGACCATTTCAGAAGCAAAATATAAATCAATTGTAGAATAAGCTTATCATAAGAGATTTCCTACAACTTTTTGTAAGCATACTTACTATAAGCTTATTTAAATACAAAAAATTAACAGTTCTAAGATACTGTTTTAAAAATGCTGCACATCACAATAATACTTGCTATACGCTTAGTTTAGATAACAATTTAACGTATATGATAGCATATGACTTATTCTCGCTGTGGTTTTGCTTTTTTGAAAAAAAAAATTAATGTTAAAAATATATATTTATTACATAATTGTTTTTTTTTTTTCTGAAATTTGGTTCTATTCGTAATCCAATCAATCGCCAAAATTTTTAGTTGTAAAAACATATATATATATATATATATATATATATATACTAAGCTAACAAAAACTACGAATTTAGGTTTATTATGAGCATGATTAGAAAACTATTTTTCTATAAGCTTATTTTACAATTATATTACTAAGCTTTCTGTATATTATATAAAAGGAATAATATCACAAGGGTGCAGATTTCATTATTAAAGAATTTTGAAAAACCTTTAACCGCTAGTATTCACAACATTTTTCTAAGCTTAAAGCTTATGCTAGTAAGTTTGTTACAAGTCGTTTCTAAATCGTATTGGTTTGTTGGGATGACTACACGTATATTTACGCACACAAACAAAATATTGTTCAAACATGTTTGCCCGTCTATTGTTGACTTAAAACATAAATAACAACGACAACAAAAACAATACTGGTTCACGCAGTAAAACAGCAAGTATATAAGTAAACACACACAACCTACATAAAACAAACTATGCCCATACATATTTACTTAAATGCCATGAAAACAAGATGAACCATTGCACCTCTTCAATTTATGCATTTAAAAATATGAAATGCAAATCAAAGCAGCTTACCCATGTTGTTTGTTTGCCGTTGTCCACTATAAAATTTCAAAGTACTTAAAAAAATATGTAATGCATGATATTTATTTCAAATTTAATCTATGTGTGTCTTCTTATTATTTATAACAATTATGATTTTCTTCACATCTTTAAGTTTCTACACGCACTATTTATTGTCATCTTTACTTTCTGGTATTATTCGCGAGGGTTTTTTCATTTACATTGATTTTCTTTAATAAACTGCTATATAACGGCACTATTTTTATTTTATAACATTTCTGACATATTCATTTATACAATTTGTTATGTTTTATACAATTAATTTCACTTTTTATTAAAGATTTTTATGTTTTTGTAAAGTTTCTCATTTTCTGTTTTGATCTCGCGTGTGTATTACTTTTTTTCTTATGAACTCGCTTTCGTTATGCTGTTGTTAACTCGTTCATGATTCACTCGCTATTGTAGATAAAATTGAAAATGGCGGACTATTTAAATATGATATGATGCCATTCTGAGGTATTTTGTTAACATGCCAATGTGGTAATGCAGTACAAGCATGGTGCATATTGGTTCTAATAAGATGTAAAACAATGTGGAAATCTTTTGGCTCTTATCGGTAAATTGATGGTTATTTGATCGCGTTATGCATAAAAGAAACTTGCGACACACTATACAAGTAAACTGTACAATTTTTCATTTATAAATTATAAGCGAAAAAGATAAAATAAGCTAATACTGCGTTTTAGTTGTTGCTTACTATAGAAAAGAAAAAAACGCTTGTAATTTAAAATTGTTAGCGTAATTGATTTATTCTTCTGAAAATTATTTTAAAAACTATGTCTGAAGCAGCAAAGACTATTTTAAAGATCTTTTAGCAAAAGTTATTTTCTGTATGTTGTCATAAATGTATGAATATTTTCAAACACCACATCTCTATTTACATCGGAGTAGTTTTTTTTAAACTTATTAAGTACTTTGTCATAAGCTCTATGATTCTATTAATGTGGTCAACGCTTGTAATACTCTATAATGCCGACGATACTTTATATGTATATGTAACTAGAGGAACTCTTTAGCTCTTACGCTTACGGAAATGATATAATAAGTGCTCGATTGCCTCAATTTCCTTCTTATACCCAAACTATACGCTACACAAGTTCAATGCTGTAGACTGACACTGCGCAGTGCGCCTGTATAGTGTAATATTCAGCTAATTGAATAAAAATCAAAATAATTTTGATATTTAATCAAATTCGTAAAACTTGACAAGGAACTTGTACAGTGTATATATATATTCTAGTATAATTTTCCATCTTGCTTAGGGTTTTAAATGAATTTGACATGTGAATTTCAGGGCAGATTTCGGACTTAAGGATGTTTTCTAGTTTTTTCTTTCCAAATTCTCTTGTATCTTTTTCCTTTTTACAAGATAAGCATAATGGACTACATGTACTCCAAGTGTTGCACACATCGGCTTATCCTAGTGGTTCCACATCCTCTAACCTAACCTAATGGCGGCTTTAGTTAAATACATTGCTTCAAAACACATGAATATTAATATCACCACCCGCGGTAGTATGGGGCATAATTATAACATGTATCTGTATTGTATACCGTGTATAATGCATAACGCTATAGAAAGTTACATGTTTAAACAATTTCAAACAATAACAGCCCCCATTTAGCATCGGTCCTTTCATTTTTATGGTAGGGTTGACAACATTGTTATAGCGCACAATATTCTCAAGCATTCTGCTTGAAAGCAAAAAACTTCAGAGCTATCATTTCATACTGAATGTTTATTATGATTAAGAAGAAGCATTTATTGTGTTATTTTTTCTGTTTAGCAAGTCTAATACTTTTTGTTTTTGCAATATTTAATGAAAAACTATAGAATTATTGAAAAATTACCTATTTAATTAGTTAATAAAAAAGATAAAAGTCCAAAAATGGCCCAACAGGAATCACAAGTTATGAGTTTACCTCTGCCACCGGTGCAATATATAAATTTATTTTCGGAGGAGAATATCAGGCGCAATCGGGCTCCAAGGCCACCGCCACCTATACAGGACATGTACAGCATGTTTGGCATACAATATAACAATGAAGAAATGATACGTTCATTGGAATCGCAAAATATTAAAAGACTCATCCCTATACACTTTGACAGACGAAAAGAGTTGAAGAAATTGAATCATTCATTGTTTGTCAATTTTCTAGATTTAATAGATCTACTGATACAATATCCCGATAGTCCGAGAAGAACGGAAAAGGTTGGTTAAGAATTTTCTTTAATTAAATGCAATAATTTATTATTTTAACTCCTTTCCCTAGATTGATGACCTTAGCTTATTGTTCGTACATATGCACCACCTGCTTAATGAATTCCGCCCACATCAGGCACGAGAAACTCTGCGTGTCATGATGGAAATGCAAAAACGTCAACGTGTCGAGACTACAAATCGTTTTCAAAAACACTTGGAACGTGTCAGAGACATTGTGAATAATGCTTTTGCTGCTCTTCCTGAGATTACCGATGAGGATCTCAATGATAGTGATATTAAAATGGAAGTTGATTTTCAGGAATCAAATAGTTGTAGCAAAACAGATCCAAGCTATCAGTTAGATCGGATTATGTGCAGTGTTATTGATAACATGGAATAGCCATAATTTGTATTGTCTTGAGCAATGGCAAACAATTAAGCAGGCACAGACAAAAATACTTTCAAAAGAAAAGTCTGTAGTTTATATTGAAAATTAGTTTTTTTTATATTAAAAATATTATAATTGTATATTAAGAAAAATTAAGTAATAAATTAAAAATTTATATTTTATTAAATGCAAAATGAAGGACAATCTAAAAAGCCAAAGTGGAAGAGGGAACTACTACAATGAAGTTTTAACTGGTATGTGAATCAAAGAATATAAAGAAAAAATTTACATAAACCTGTAATACGTCTATACAATATGGAAAATATTATTAAATATTTAAAAGTTTAACCATTAAGGAAGTTAAAAGAAAAACTTTGTATTCTTTCGAAATCGGCGGTGGCAAGGACAATTTTTATCATGGTCGTGGAATTTTAAATAACTATCATAAGCCCTTGGACCCCTATCATCTACAAAACAATTGGGCAAGTCAGGCGACGCCACCACTTAGAGAAAAAAAAACGAGAAAAAAGTACGGATAGGATACATGCTATATGTATGTTTTTGAATTATACATCCTGTTCGACGGTGCAAATGTTCCTATCGATTTTCTATTTTTATTTAAAACTGCATTGAGAGTTCCACATTCTGTGGTCGTACTTTTTAAGTATTGAAATTCTTTAACACGCTACACGCTTTTGATCATAAAATATTCTCATTTCCTTTGTCTTTGGGACATACATCTTAAGACCAAAATTTTTCGATTCTTCTGCCAGATCGTAAAATTTTACCTGTATATCGCAGTTCACACTTTTCAGCTGCATAGTTCAGGAGTTCAAGACGTGCCTTATTGCAGCCCACACTTTCCCTCGAGGAATAAATAAACTACATACAAGGAAAAGCAATGGTGATAAGAGGCAATCTATACTATATCTATATCATACTACCTCGATCAAAAAGTTTCTTGAATAACGCCAGTGTAGCGGTCCCATCGTTCCGATTTGTTTTTTTGTTAAGTTGGTAAATTTGTTGTTGATATTCCCGCTAAGTCTTAGCGTCATAGCTTGACATTGGCAAAAGCTACGTAGCCAAGGGTACATGTGTTGGCAGTTTTTTCAATTTGACCGTGTTGAGGCCGTAAAAGATATGATTTGCGAAGCTGAATCCGATCCTACATTTATCAAAGGGATTATTACTGGAGACAAGACATGGGTTTATGAGTACGATACGCAGTCCAGACATCAGGCAAGTGAATGGCGTTCACTTGCTCACGGTTTTCATGGATTACAACCGTGTATTTCATTACGAATTTTTGCCAGAAGGCCAGACAGTTAGTAAAGAATATTATTTGGGCCTTATGAGACGTTTGCGTGAAGCAATTCGCTAAATGAGATCAGAATTGTGAGCAGAAAACTCTTGGATTTTGCACCATGATAACGCATCGTCACATAGTGCCACCATTATTCGAAATTTTTTGACGAAAAATGCAACAAATACCATTCAACAGCCACCGAATTTACCTGATTTGGCTCCCTGTGACTTCTTTCTGTTCAATCGAGTTAAAAAACCATCACGGGGAACGCGTGGTAGCCCTGATGGATATACAGAAAACCGAATATTAAAATGCAAATATCAAGCTATGACGCTAAGATTCAGCGGGAATATCAACAACAGATGTACCAACTAAACAAAAAAATACTCAAATCGGAACGATAACACCGCCACACGGCGGTTATTCCGGAAACTTTTTGATCAAGGTAGTATATGTTGTATCTTTAAAGATACATTTTGCATTAATCCAGTAATTAAGATTGCTGCAAGAATGTTTCAACGTTCTAAACAGCTTTCGAAAGCTCATAAAATTTTCTTTCGAACAAGCCCAAACATAACCAGTTTTCTTAAGTTGTTTAGAAGAAAAGAAAATATAAAATCCGAAAAGAAAAGTTGCTTGCTAAAAATGGGAAGCTCGATTTTGATTTTAGGCCCATGGTTTCTTTGGCACACCTTCTTAGAATTCGTCGTAGATTATGATTTTGACAACCGCTTGGTGAATTTTTTTTTGTTACATAAAAAATGACCCATTATTCTAATATACATTCATATTTTTGTATAGAGAATTTAAATAACTAATAAAATTTTTACAAATTTAGAAACGTTTTTGTGCCCCTATTATTTTTGCCATCACTATAAGTTTAGGCGACGAGATACATAACTTTGGAAACAAATTACACAGCTTCATGCAATTAAAAATGACAATGATTGTGCGTATATGTCTTAAAAATAAATATTTACAAATTCTTTTATTTCTTCTTTTATTTATTATGATACTAAATAAATAATGTAAAACATTTTAAACTGTCTGCTATAAAATATTTTCTGTTAAATATTTTTTTTAACTATTTAGAGTTATATTAAGAGTTATTGTGTTAATACTTAAGTACTTAATCTCTAGATATATACGGGAAACTTGTTAAAAACAATATTATACAAAAAATAATGTATAATTTGTTTATATAAACTAAAATCTAACCATTACGTTTATCGTCTAATTACAACTTTGGTTAACTAAATATTTACAAAAATTGTATTTACTTATGTAAATGTTGTCTTTTTCTCACTGGGTAAAATACAAGATAAGGCACTGGCAACTAAAAATTCCAAACAATTTATAAATAATTAGAGAATTTAAGAAAACGGATAAGATATTCTTTACTTACATATCAAGACTGAACCAACCATTATAAACGGTGGTAAACAGCCAATTTCAACAAATACTGGAAAGAGCATATTGCCCGATAAGGCACCCAAACGACCGAACATCATAGCTATGGATATAATGAGTGATCTGCAATAGAAGTGTTTGGATAAATAAAAAGCTACTTTTATAAAGAAGAAATCTTACCTTAAAGTAGTAGGGAAAAGTGACACTACCAGACCCAATAAAGACGAAGTAGATACACTCGACACAGTTATAAATATTGAAGATATTACTAAAGTCATAACACCGCTATTCGACCAATATAATGATATACCCAAAATACCAGACAGAAGAACACCGTAAGCTATAAATAAAGAAATGAATGTAATATAAGACAAACTGTAAAAGTATACGAGAATGTATTAAGAATTAGCAAATGAAAATGGGCTAGTTAATGTAATTCTGCTAATCTGGTGAACTGAGGATACTGTGGGTTCTCAAATTATGTGTGGGAGTTGTATTAAATATTGTATTCAAGCATAAGATCCTAAAACATAAAAAAATTCGATCAGGTTCATGCTCGAACTTAGAAGAGAACAAGTCGGTTTTCGAGCTTATAAATCTTATGTTGACCATGTTAACAGTCTAAGATCGTCGCACGATCTGTAGGTGGAGGTCGGCGCTTACGTTACATTCAAAGATTTTTGGAAAGCTTTTGATAACTTAAGCTACTCCGCTATATAGGCCACACTAAAATGTAAAGTCATACCTTCCAAAATTATAAGACTCATAAGGGGTCTATATGCGAACACTATCTACCGAATTTTTCACAAAATATTGCCAAGACTGCGTATTTTGTTCTCTCCTTTTAAACTGCGTAATTAACGTCATAATCACTGAAGAAACATTCCACAGAAGAGAAATGACCTGGGATGTTCCTCAAACAGGAAGTCAGGAATACATTTAACTCATCGAACTGGCACAGCGTGTTAATGTCATTGCAGGATTTTGCTGTGATTGAGTATTAACTACGGAAAGTATATTACAGTACGAAACAGTTGTGAAACATTTGTTGTGGACTCTGTCGCAATCCACGCGGCACCAATATACACGAAAATTCGCTACAAACGGAATTCTCTCTGCGTTAAGAGAGAGGAGGGAATTGCTGTAATATTTTGGGAAGATGTCGATAGGTATCCACGCAAAGGAGCTTAGCCGGCTGTATAGTACGCACGGTGCAGCTCCGAAGCAGGAACGGAAATCACAGAAGCACTAACGATCTATTGGACAATGGCAGCAAATGTCCCACTACAAAGGTAGATGGACATATGCTCTTATACCCAGTGTCTTAAAAATAAATATGTCTTAAAAATAAATATTTACAAATTCTTTTATTTCTTCTTTTATTTATTATGATACTAAATAAATAATGTAAAACATTTTAAACTGTCTGCTATAAAATATTTTCTGTTAAATATTTTTTTTAACTATTTAGAGTTATATTAAGAGTTATTGTGTTAATACTTAAGTACTTAATCTCTAGATATATACGGGAAACTTGTTAAAAACAATATTATACAAAAAATAATGTATAATTTGTTTATATAAACTAAAATCTAACCATTACGTTTATCGTCTAATTACAACTTTGGTTAACTAAATATTTACAAAAATTGTATTTACTTATGTAAATGTTGTCTTTTTCTCACTGGGTAAAATACAAGATAAGGCACTGGCAACTAAAAATTCCAAACAATTTATAAATAATTAGAGAATTTAAGAAAACGGATAAGATATTCTTTACTTACATATCAAGACTGAACCAACCATTATAAACGGTGGTAAACAGCCAATTTCAACAAATACTGGAAAGAGCATATTGCCCGATAAGGCACCCAAACGACCGAACATCATAGCTATGGATATAATGAGTGATCTGCAATAGAAGTGTTTGGATAAATAAAAAGCTACTTTTATAAAGAAGAAATCTTACCTTAAAGTAGTAGGGAAAAGTGACACTACCAGACCCAATAAAGACGAAGTAGATACACTCGACACAGTTATAAATATTGAAGATATTACTAAAGTCATAACACCGCTATTCGACCAATATAATGATATACCCAAAATACCAGACAGAAGAACACCGTAAGCTATAAATAAAGAAATGAATGTAATATAAGACAAACTGTAAAAGTATACGAGAATGTATTAAGAATTAGCAAATGAAAATGGGCTAGTTAATGTAATTCTGCTAATCTGGTGAACTGAGGATACTGTGGGTTCTCAAATTATGTGTGGGAGTTGTATTAAATATTGTATTCAAGCATAAGATCCTAAAACATAAAAAAATTCGATCAGGTTCATGCTCGAACTTAGAAGAGAACAAGTCGGTTTTCGAGCTTATAAATCTTATGTTGACCATGTTAACAGTCTAAGATCGTCGCACGATCTGTAGGTGGAGGTCGGCGCTTACGTTACATTCAAAGATTTTTGGAAAGCTTTTGATAACTTAAGCTACTCCGCTATATAGGCCACACTAAAATGTAAAGTCATACCTTCCAAAATTATAAGACTCATAAGGGGTCTATATGCGAACACTATCTACCGAATTTTTCACAAAATATTGCCAAGACTGCGTATTTTGTTCTCTCCTTTTAAACTGCGTAATTAACGTCATAATCACTGAAGAAACATTCCACAGAAGAGAAATGACCTGGGATGTTCCTCAAACAGGAAGTCAGGAATACATTTAACTCATCGAACTGGCACAGCGTGTTAATGTCATTGCAGGATTTTGCTGTGATTGAGTATTAACTACGGAAAGTATATTACAGTACGAAACAGTTGTGAAACATTTGTTGTGGACTCTGTCGCAATCCACGCGGCACCAATATACACGAAAATTCGCTACAAACGGAATTCTCTCTGCGTTAAGAGAGAGGAGGGAATTGCTGTAATATTTTGGGAAGATGTCGATAGGTATCCACGCAAAGGAGCTTAGCCGGCTGTATAGTACGCACGGTGCAGCTCCGAAGCAGGAACGGAAATCACAGAAGCACTAACGATCTATTGGACAATGGCAGCAAATGTCCCACTACAAAGGTAGATGGACATATGCTCTTATACCCAGTGTCGAAATATGGATTACAAGACCGCAAGGTGAACTGGGTTATTATCTTAGACAAATCCTGTCCGGCAATGAGAGTTTGTAGCGTTACCTGCACCATTTAGAAATAGCAGATAGTCTCATGTGTTCAAATTCCCTGGAGGATTTTTTTGGCTGCAGACCAACCATTGAAAATTCGTTGGTGTTTATTGATTACTAATTGGAATGCGTTCGTCAACTGTTCGCTAAACGAGTTTTGCTCAGACGTGGCATAATAGAGAAGAAACATCGAGCGCTGTTGCAACAACAGGAACAAGGACGACAAGGAATTCAGCTTAGAGCTGTCTGTGTGGAAATGGGTACCAGTATTCCCATTGCCACCTTATCTACCGTCTTCTCGAAAGAATAAGAGGGCTCCAAACCAATTTATACATAATTAGTAATTCTCTGCAAATCATCCTCATACTTGATCAATATTCTGCTGTGCCCACATAGCTTTTGCCGCCCTCTCTCAAGCGTACAATGTTTGAGTAGGAAGCAAAAAAGTGTAAACAAGTCAATAGGCATTAAGTGAAGTATCACAGCCAAGGTTGCCACTAGGCAGTTTCCCCTATAGATGCAGTTCTCTGTACTCGCCCAAGCCTCTTGGTGATGCTCTTCTTTGCGGAGACTTCCATTAGACAGTACATCCGTATGTTAAAATAGCCTTCACTATGGCAGTGAACGTCCATGACGTGATGTTCCTTCGTAGTCCCCATGTCCTGCCCAATAACTTTCTACATGAGTAATATGCTGTGGTGGGATGTCAGGTGTCTTTCAGGGACATTAATAAATGTAGCATCTGTCAGGCAGAGATATATCGCCAACAAAATGGCTAAGATTTCATTATATATTAGGCAGGTATATTTTGCTCACCCAGTAGCTGTTTAACGCCATGACTGATCAATTTGCAAGTCATCTGATATTGGGATCTTTTTCTCTCGTTTTGCTAGGGGGACCGTTACACACCACAAGAATGGGCCTACTTGCAAAAACTATTGGTTCTACTTATAGAAACTACTTATTCCATTGAACGGATAATACTTCAGTAGCCTTTCGCATTAAAGAGTTTGGGAAATATATATTATTCTAAATGAGTGCCTTCTTAATTGTAGTCCGTCCCATACAAGGCAATTATAAGTTATCATATATGCGAAGAGCAATGATGGCACTAACAGTGTGTTATTATAAAATTTTTAAAAGTTTGCCTAGAGTGTTTTAATACTTACTTAGCATTCTTTTTGGACCCAGTGTACGTATTATAAGGCCGGCAAAACAGTAGCCTACTAAACCAACTAAAGCTACAATAATGTTATTGAGATACATATCCACAGAAACGTCTCTGCGCTGAAAAAACAAAAAAAAAAGACAAAATTATAAGCAGATCTTTTATAGTTCTTAAGTAACTTACCACGCTACAGTCTGCATCTTGGTTTACTACTGTGGTAGCCGATTTATTCGCACTATATTCTAAAATCATACACAAATTGGCTGATTCATTATCTGCAACATGCAGAGTTTCATATTCAGCAATCGAGGCAAATAACTGGGGCAACCATAATCGTATAGTGTTAAGGCTATAGTATAAGTATATACAAGGATTAGTTTCTGAACACTCAATAACAATAATGTTGAATTACCTACCCTAGTAACATGCAGAACTGCATCAGATAAACATGTAGAGAACGCCATAACAAAGGTTTACGGAACATGGGTTTCATTTGTTGCCAACCATCACTTAACGATTGGGCTAAAGTGCGATGTTGTCTTTTTGTCGACTTTGTTTCCGGTTTATTTTCTATGGTGAAGATGACTTCATTTTCATTACTATCACGGCTGGGTACTTCCTCGATTAAGGCATAGATCTAAAAATAGAGAAAAATTAAATTTTTTTTATTATTATTTATTTCAAAATAAAAGGAATTAAATTAAAAATTAAATTATAAAAAAAAAAATTATTTTTATTTTATAAAAAAAAAAACAAATTATTAACATTTTTATTGCACTTACCGGATAGGTATTTTTAGGTTTTCTAGTGTTTATGGCATAGATTTTTTGAAAAGACTGTAAAGCTTCAGCGTTACGACCTTGAGACATCAAAAATTTAGGACTTTCCGGCATTGTGATTAAGAGTAAACCACATATTAAACTGGGTAAACCACAAAATAATAAAAATATTTGCCAGGTGTGTACTATAAAGTTCAGATTAAATTATTGATAAAAACGTTTAATTTTGAAACATTTTTTTTTAAGTTCCTTACCATTAAAGCTTTCAAATAAAACAAATTCCCAATCTCTGGGTAAAATTAACCAAGCCAATATAGGCAAAAACAAAGTGCCTAAAGATTGTACCATACCCAATACCATAAGAACTCGTGATCTATGTTTAGGGCCATGTAATTCGGTTAGATAAGTAAATAAAACTACTCCTGGGCCATTGACTCTGTAAGGATAATAATTTTAATTAAAGTCTTTCCTAAAAAGTATATTCGAAAAACTTACATTAAACCACCACAAAATTTAAATATAACCAGCATGAGAAAATTTTGTGACATGGAACTACAAAATACACATATAGCATCGGCTATGTAACCGATAACCAATATCTTTTTTCTACCCAGTGTATCAGCTAAATAGCCCCAAATTATGGCTGAGGCTATCATACCAGCATATGTCGCCGAATTTAGTGTGCCCTTATTGAGTAGCGATAATTTTAGATCACACTCGGCTATAGGTAAAATGTAAGCCATTGTCGTTGTCGAGAAGACATTTGCTAATGTGGCTGGTATAGCTATAAGAAGTAAAATTAAATTGAATGGGCCAAAGCCTGCTGTTTCGATGGCCTTATCAAAATTGGCGGGCTCATTGAGTTCTGAAATAAAAGAAAATATTGTTACGAAAATAAACAATGCCTAAGGAAGATACAGAAACATTAGTGCATTTAAAACTGTATTGTGTGATTCTAGTCTATTGGTTGGTGCCAAGGCTGTCAATGTGCCACCCTGATAATGCCACACTTATATTGTGTTATTAACAGCGTTACTAATTGCGTATTGAACGGTGTTACCGTACCAATTTAGGATGTTACATTTAAATTACGGAAATGAATCGAATTTTGTAGTAAGTACAAGAACATCCGGAAGTAATGTCAGTTGTGTATAAATGCATTAGAAATAGTTAGTTATAGTTTGGCAGTCATTGTGTAAAGTTGTAACTTAAAAATCATAAAGAAAAGTCGTGTTAAGGCGTTCGTAAGTGTTAAGTAATTGTATATTAAGTGGAAGTTAAATAAGTTGTTATGCAGCAACTAAAGATAAAGACAAAGTATGGAAATAAAATAAAAGACTATAAAGTAAAACATAAATTCGCTGCATTTATTTTATGTTACGCAATTTAAAAGAATCCAAACGTTCTAAAAAGGGCAAAAGGTAACAAAAGGTATTCTTTAAAATTATAACAAAACAATTATTAATAGATGCTCCTTTAAACGGCTTAAGCTCTGTTAAGACGGTTGTCAGACCTAACAATATTATCAGAAAATTATACAGAAAATGTCTTACAACCGTGTGAACTTACACTTTTTGTGTTTCAAGATTGTCAATGAAATTATTGTCAGATGCCCAAATTTTGAACGCATGACAATGATATCATTGTCAGAAGAAACACATGTTCAGTGGATTATCAGATTTTCTAACAATTGTTTGCAACTATGTGAACTTGCGATCTATGTACATTGTGACAGCAACTTTTCATTGTCTGATCATTGTCAGCAAATTTGCTAGTTCTGATAATGTTGTTAGATCTGACAATTGTTTGAAGCAGAGCTTTAAGCTTGCATTCAATAATCCTCTTGAGCGATTGTTTTAGACTTGAAAAAATAGATTTATATTTAATCACAGCTTCTACACAAATATACATACAGAAGTAAGCTTCAGAATTTCATTACTCAATTTGGAAAATTGATCTTAGCTTTCTTGACATTTCTCATGAAAAGGTTTTCACATCCCTTGATTGTAAAGAAGATCGATACACACTGAGGTATTTTAGGCTTTGGTACTTTGGCGTGCATAAAAAAGTGTATTCAAATTAATATTGAAATACAAGTTTTATGCAAGGAAAAGCTTAGTTCGATAGTAGGGTCCAGCTACGCTTTTTCAGGTTATATAGACTAACACCCAATCCATAAAGCCACTCGGCGATAAAACATTATCCTATCACAGCTCATCATCAAGAAACTCAATTCCAACAACATGGTCCGACCAATCAATATCATTGATTGTGTCCGGTAGAAGGTAGCGACAAAATCAGGCAAGCATTCAACGGCTTTGCACTGCCCAGATTCGAATCAACAGCCTACATCTCTCCCTCTAATTGCAAGGTGGTTAGTCTGTTCATTGCCCATTATCCTAAAGTGGCTCAGCACTCAGTTGATGCGTACTTTGGCATTAGCCTAATAGTCGCCAAACGCTTTTTTACAATTCAACACTATCCTCGGTTTAACCTCGGTCATTAAAAACCTTATTGTTATCCGGCTGTCCCTGCATGCCACCATGTTTTGTGCATAAAGAGACAGCTGTGATCGTCATAGGTGAGTTCGTTTAGTCTCGTTTCTAAACAAGAGCCTAAATCAAAATTAAGTATTTATTTTGGTCAGCTTTAGCGTACACAACTTTAGAAACTCTTCTCATAGAATCAACTAGACTCTTGATGATATTGAGTATATTTGCTCATATATCCAGGAGGAGAGACTAGAATTTTTAATTGCTCCTAACTTGGCGATCGTGTAATTTGGACACCATCAAATTTTCTATTAGATCAGCGTTAAGCAAACTAATATTAATGCAATTTACAATTGTGGTAGTAATTTGAGAGTCTCTCACTTAAGCCACTTTGCATTGTATTGCTACGTTTTTACCTTTTTAAAAACGTGTATTTATGAGTTCGTAGATTGTAGTTAAAATAAAATAAATTTTGTGTTTGGTTTTAATTAAAAATCCTTTATTCAACACAGTTATGTGCACCACTGCTTATAATCTTTTTACAGGCAATAACAATTTTTATTCTTAATTACTCTGTCTGTTTACAATTTTGTAAGCAACAACAACTACTCGACAGATCTTTCTTCCTAAAGATCTTACAACCCGATCGTAGTTATAACTTAGGTTCGATCACAACCTTTTCAACCAGAGGTTATCCACACTTAACTCTCTTAACTGAGTTAGCTCCAACTAAACTGGATTTTTTTAACTTCACTACTAGCCTCACGAGTTTACTCCTTATAAACTCTCTTCACATCAATAACACATTCGCGGAGTTAACTTTACAAGCTGATTGTTGTTCGCATCGATGGGCTTTTTATATGGAACCTCGAACCTCTCGATATTTCAGGTAGATTCTATTTCTTTCTTTTAATTTCTTTTTAGTTCTTTTGTAACCATGCGTATGTAAACATCTACTTCTTTCAGCTCTTAGTATTTGTTGTTGCTTGTTTATTGTCTGTTACTTGTTTTCTTTGCTGCTAAATTATTGTTGTTGCCGTGTTATTTTTATTTACTTTATCTCTGCTAATGTTTGTTGTTGTAGATTTGGTTATTTGTAAACAGCACATGGAGTTGTTTTTGCAGTTTTTGTTTATTTATTTTAGGGATGTATTAAACGCAGAGGTTCCCAATCTTATATTCGTAACAGTATTTTTCCACTTGTTTCCTCTATAGTTCTCTTTGTTTATTTTTTGCTTATTTTTTTGTCTCTGCGTGTGGCTACGTATGTGTAAAAATACAAGAGAAAGAGCCCATTTTCTATAGTTTAAGAGAAATCATTTAGCGAGCAACGAATATATAATTAATTAATCTATATTTTAGAAATTTTTTCGAAAATCTATTTGTTTATGAGTCAGTTATGCAAATGACTGATCTGATATTCTCGAAACTTAGCACACAGATATGGTAGGTATATCCAGCTAACGCAAGTTGGACTTGGGAAAAGTTTTACTTGAGGAAAAATGGGCATAATTAGTGGCTTTTTCTGAAATGACAAATAATATTTCTTTTAAAAGCCAAATAAATTATTTTTAATATGTTTAACGTAAAAAAACGTTAAATTATGGATCAACTTTCAATTTAAAAATCCTTTTCTGAGATTAAATAAAATTAACAAGTGAGAGCCAACTTTTGCATAGTTTAAGAGAAATCATTTAATTCCAGGTAAGTTTGCATTGTTATAAGAACTGTGTAAACAAGTACATACATATGTATATAATTTTATATTCATATTTTAAATATTAATTCTTATCTTACTGAGTATACAGATAATAGGCGTTTAACAAGAAGAGTATCAGTTGATAAAACGTTAAATGAAATACATGCATATTCGAGTTCGAATAAACTTAAATACTTTGTGTATGAAAAGATTTCATTTAGTCGTTAGACAACAGTCGGAAGCATTTATTCGTTAGCAAGTTATTGTACTACAACGCAGCATTAATAGAAATGTTTTCTGCAGTTAAACCTCCAAGATATCCCACAAATCTTCTAGATATTGATTGGTCAAAACGTCCATTGAAATATTTTTCCAAACGCTTGGATTTTATAAATAAAGTCCACAATTTAGAGGTATATGATGATGATGTTTGGCTAGTAACTCCGCCTAAATGTGGTACCACATGGATGCAAGAATTATTATGGCTTGTCATGAATGATTTCGATTTTGAGACGGCAATGAATGAACACTTGGAAGTGAGAACACCATTTTTGGAGTCAGTTTGACGAATTCTCTTTAAAAATAACTGGTAAACAATATTTTCTCTATTTTCTTTTAGATTTAATTATATAATTAATGAAAATTTGACAACTGCCTTTGAGCCAGTGGAGAAGTTGTCTAGGCCCAGACTTATAAAATCACATTTATGTTTGCCTTTATTGCCAGCACAAATATGGGATAAAAAACCTAAGGTATATTGGGAATAGATTAGATTCCGGTGTGGAGTGTCAAATAGTTGATTTAGATTTGTTGTATTTCTTTTAGCTCATTTATGTTTCCCGCAATATTAAAGACGCCTTTGTCTCCCTATATTATCACACTCGCAGTTTGGGTTTTAATATGGACAAAACTCTCGATCAATATGTGCTTTCATGTATGGAAGGAGAAAGTTTTTTTGAACCTTTTCACCATATGACCGAGTTTTATAAACTACGCAACGAGCCATGGTTGTATTATACCAGTTTTGAACGCATGAAACTTGATTTAAGACAAGTTATTTTAGATATTTGTAAATTTTTAAATAAGACCATTTCACCAGAGTATATGGAAAGAATGTTAAAACATTTATCATTCGAAGAAATGAAAAAGAATACGAAAACTCAGCATATATGGGAATTTGAACAAGTCCGTAAGAAAATGGGTTTGCCTTATGAGCCTCATAAGTGAGTACAAAATTTTACAATATTTATGAATAGAATTTAGTAACAACAAAATAACAACAACATTTTGTTATAGTTTTGTACGCAAAGGCCAGGCTAATGCTTATAAAGAGGAAATTTCACCCGAAATAGTAGAGCAGCTGGATAAATGGGTCGATGAGAATTTAGCAAAGCATAATATTACCATGGAGGAGCTATTGCTATTGAAATGAGAGGAAATTATTAAAAAAGTGTATTTTAAAGTGTATTTTTATATGTAAGTGAATGTTAAACAAATTCTATAAAAATATATGTCTGCCTATTTTGAATATAAGGGGTTTGTTCAAAAAGTTAACATTTTTAGTTGATTTTATTTTTAACTTATCGTTAAATTTGGCCGGAAAATATTGGGTTGAAGAATAAGTTCGTTGTTTTAATATATTCTTTTAAATTAGAACGATCGCCAAACAAGTTATGAATTGGCAAAAACAAAAAAAAAAAAAAAAAGCTGCGATCATAAAACGATTCCCAATCATCTTCATTAAATAGGATTTGGCGAAAAATCGAGAATCTGGGTGCCTCACGAGCTTAACAAAAACAACAAAGACAAGTGCCCGCCACTGAGCAACACGAGGTCATAAATAACGCATTTTGTACCGAATTGTTACGGGGGATAAGAAATGGTGCCAATAATAGCTTATTTACTCCTGAATGAAATATACTAATGAGATTTCGATCAAAACCTAGTAGATTTCAACTAGATTTCCCATACAAAACAAAATTTACTTCGTTATGAGATTTTGTCGAAATCTAGTTGAAATCTGGTAAATTTATTGATGCAACTCTGTTTTTTGTGTAAAAAATACTAAAAATTACAACTCTGTTCAAGAAAAAATTACATTCAAAATAAAAATAAAAAACTTTTATTTTATTACAAAATCTGTTGAAGAAAATATGATTTTGCGGCATAACAATTTACGAATAATATTCATACAACTGGTAATTAGAAAATGTAATTCCTTTCTCTTGTATTTCAGCCATGTTAAAACAAAATCTCGTTAAATGTTAAAAAAGTCTAATGTAAACGCATTAGATTTTGTACATGATTTCAAATCTAATTGACGAGATTTCGTTCAGGTGTAAATGCCTTATAAATAAATATAAAACAAGGAAAGTAGTGGGGGGCTCTAGGAGAATCGCCAGAGGCGCAAGTCAAACCAGACGTCCATTCAAAGAAGACCATCATCTGTGTTGTTGCACTAGGAAATGCTCAAAAGCAATGCAATGGTCCATAAGGAGCTTTAAATAGCCCAGTTCCACCGCGTAAGAGGCTATTCGCATGTAAAAACCCAACCGATAATACCAAACTATATTTTTTCAACGTCAAAGCCGCAGTCTAAAAGATCGAATAGGAGATTATTTAGCAGATCTAAAGATTACAATCTTGCATCGACGAATTTCGAGGCGAGTTATCTTCGACAATCAACGACGATTTTGTGTTGTTTAAGAATTTTCTTTAAATTTTGTGTAACAAAATAAAACAATCTGCTACAAATCAACGAAACAATATGGCAACGATGTACTACGATCTAAATCAGATATCGGCAAAGATATACTCCTCTCTTATGTTTTCACACGTACGTAGTCACACGCATGGGCATAAAATAAGCAAAAAATAAACAAAGAGATTTAAAGAGAAAACAAGTGGAAAACCACAGTGCAAAGTGGCCTGAGTGAGAGACTCAATTACTACCGCAATTGTAAAATGCATTAATATTGGTTTGCCGAACGCTGATCTAAATGCAACTGCATGTCGAATATGAATAAAAACCGTGAATGATTTAAAAATACAAATTTTCAAAATCTTTAAGTCTATAACATGCTCTAACAGGAACATATTTTTTTTTTTTTTTGTAATTCGATCTCTCATTCATAACTCAACACTCAATTACGAGCCGAATTACATAATTACATAATACATTTTTTAAAGCCTTTCAGCCGAATTGTAAATAATATAGTTTCAATTCCCTTGTGACTTACTAAAAACTCAAAGTGATCTTATAGGGTTTGTCCATGCTAACGGCGAATAACGAAACAATGGATTTTATCATGATTGGCATATTCGTTGTCGCATTTCCAAATTTTTGTCATAAATTAAAGAAAACAAGGAAAATGTATATTTCTTTAATCTGTTAGAAAAGTGGCGAAAATCTTCTAAAACTTGCCAACCATGATACAGGCAAATGAATAAAAACAAGAAGAAGAAGAATCATAAAACGAATTATAAAGGTGACATCTTTAATATATATTGGCTCTACAATTTATATTTCTAGCATGAAACGGTTATTTTCTCTCTATGGAATATTTTCTCCCTATGGAATATTTTTTTATTTTCATATGTTGTCGTCGTATAATAATAAATGTGACCCATATTAATGCCAGTCACTTTAGTACATACTAAAACATATGTATGTACACATAATTACACCATAATATACATTCGTATTTATAAAGAAATAAGAAAAATAGATAATAAGTCCCAACTCTGCTCTGCCGTACTACACTTCACTAATACCAAATAAAACGAGTACTACTGCTATAAATAATTCTCTTGTACATACATTGTTTTTCATTTTTGATTTCTCTAAAAAAAAGTGCAAAAACACCCATTATATAGAGACAAAAAAAAATCTATGCTCTCTGGTATATATTAGTACATAATGAGCTATTTTTTTGATAATATTCGTATAAATAAGAGAGATCCCCCAACAACTGCGGATACTCTAATGTACGAGTATGTAAAATACATTTTACGACTTGATTTTCAACTCAGTGTGCAAAGAGCTTTCGTTGGTTCCCATAGCAATTTAAATCTTGGAAGGGGTTTTTTAAATTCAATAAATTGTGTTTGATAAACAATATAAATAGAAAAAATTCAAATGTTTAAATTAATCGAAGTTAAGCCGCCACGATATCCCACAAATCTTATTAAGAAAGACTGGTCAAAACGTATTATACACCATCGCGCAGATCGTTTAGATTTCCTTCAAAAAGTTCACGAACTAGAGGTGTACGATGATGATGTATGGCTTGTTACTTTACCCAAATGTGGTACCACTTGGATGCAAGAACTATTGTGGCTGGTCATGAATGATTTTGATTTTGAAACAGCTTTAAAAGTTGATTTAGAATTTCGTTCACCATTTATGGAGTAAGTAAAAGAAATTAAATTCAAATAAATTTTGTGAAAAAATACAATTTTTTTAAGATTTGAGTACATAGTCAATGAGAATTTGGATACTGCTTTTAAGCCTTTGGAAAGTTTGCCAAGGCCAAGACTTATAAAAACACATACCTGTTTGCCTCTATTACCAGCTCAATTATGGGATACGAAACCGAAAGTAAGTATTTTTAAAAACTAAACTGCTACGTAACGCCCTTAACGTCGGGTAATACTAGAAAAACAAAGCTAATGATAACATTGGTCTAAAAAAAATTCGGTCCTCTAAAAAAAACTATATGGAATAAAATGATTTTGATGCGCCGAATTCTAATCCGTTTTCAGCTTTTTTTTTTATTGGGCTCAAATTTTTTTTAAGGGCATGGCAAATTTTTCGCCCAAAATATGGTAGTTATGTCAATACATTATATCATCATAACTTGAAAACCACTTGACCGATTTTAAAACAAGGACCAGAAAATGCTTAAGAATACAATTTCCTATAAACCACATCAAAAACATTTTTTTATATTTTCAAACAGTTTCGAAGTAATTCATAACTTAGTTGCGAAAACAATTTTTTTCGCGTAAAATTAGAGCATATAAATCATGAAAATCGGTTGGCTATTGCTGATTTTATACAAAATTAAATACAGGCACGTAACTTTGACCAAAATTAGTGGAATAATGGAAAGACTTAATATCTTCTTCACATGTTCCATTTCACAGTTTTTAATCCACACTGTACCGTCAAAATGCTTACCACCCTTCTAATCGCGGACTTACTCAATTTAAGCACTTTTCTCGTTCTGTTGCTTTTGCTTTTTACTTTTGCTTATTATTTATCAAAGTTTTCAGTGCTGTTGCTGTTTTAAAGCAAGCAACACTATGCCAAACATAGTAACACTATGCCAAATTCGGCTAAGATCAGTGATCTTGCTATCGTATAAGATAGCAGTTACATAGATAGATAGAAGATTATCAAAAGGTAATATTGTCTTTGTAACGCAGTTAAGATCGCCTAAAAGATCTTGATACACTAAAGCAACTAATGCGATTAATTATACAAACACGATAGGGTACAATATAATTAGTCTTGATCAACTATAAACTCTACTTAAAATAATTTAAAAACAAATATTTTTTTTCTACCCATTTCTACCAACAGGTTGTCTATGTCGCTCGCAATATTCGAGATGCCTTAGTCTCCGAATATTATCACACACGCAGTTTGGGTGTTTCTATGGACAAAACAATCGATCAGTATATAACAGCACAAATGGAAGGTCCCACCATACAAGAACCCTTCTCAAATTTAACTGAATTTTATACGCTACGCAATGAATCATGGCTATATTATACCAGCTTTGAACGTATGAAACTTGATTTGCGTCAAGTCATAACAGAGGTCTGCAACTTTCTAAACAAAAGCATAAATGAAGAGATAATGGAACGTATGCTCAAGCATTTATCATTCGAAGAGATGAAAAACAATACGAAATTACAACATACATGGGAGTTTGAACAAGTTCGTAAGAAATTAGGTTTACCCTACGAACACCATAAGTGAGTATTAAGATGCGAGTAAAATCTAAAGTTAATTTATTTGAATTGAAAACAAAAACATTTTTTTATGCTCATCATACTCTTAATAGTTTTGTACGTAAAGGTCAAGTAAATGGTTATAAAGAGGAATTATCAGCCGAAATGATTGAGAAACTGGATAAATGGGTTACAGAGAATTTAGCGAATTATAATATAACGATGGATGAGTTGTTGTTGCTTAAATGATTTGAATAAAATGTTTGGAAATATGAGATATTTGTTTGTTTTTGTCGTTAAATTGATTTTAATGTTTTTGTTATTGCATTCTATTAATTAATAACAATTTGTTTTAATTACAAAAAGAAACAGCGTTCAAAGCTTAAGAGAGCCAATAGAGAGTATCTATACTCTCTGAAATAGAAAAGTATTACAATAAAAAAAGAATTGCATTCGATTATTTGAACATTAATATATGGAATTGAATGGTATTGTATTTATAATTGGAAATAAACGTTAGTTTTGTATGTCTGGAGGTTCTCGAGTTACATGAATGGTTTACATATTTACTATAATAAAAAAATTGATTTTTTATAAACCTATGATACAAAATTTTATCTAAAAAAATTATTTACCCTCATATTCATAAAAATTATTTTCGATTTTTAAAGGGCTTATTAAACAAATACATACAAGTATTGTATAAAATACTAGTGTCTTAAAGACGAGAAGTTTTCCCGAGGTGGAATTTGAAAATGGGTTTAGAAGTGGAGAAAATATGTAAGCAGTGATTTAAAATTTTGTTATTTCATTATCTTTTTTAAGGTCAAAAATGGAACAAATAAATTTGTAGTCCCAATACGTAAATTACACCTATTTTTGTTGTAAATAAACCACGAAAACCTTTAAATAAAAAACCCAACCGGATTTTTTTAAATATAATACCCATATAAACCCACCAGGGTTTTATTGGGTTATCCAGTGGGTTGACAACCCTGATATTATCACAGCGAAAACGAACAAACCATTTCCTTGCTATTTTTCTAGTTACTGCATCGTCTCCGTAAACTTTACAATCCTTTTTAGCAGCCTGTGACCCATTCTTACCTTTTCTATAATATAATGGTAAAATATGACGATAAAGCTCCGGATTTTCAACTATTTCTCAACGTAGATAACTTTTCACAGATTAATGCGATTTTAATAATGTCTTCTAACAAAGTCAAGCTATAGTGAACAAGCTATAATGTTGCCTAAAGCAATTAATGTTACCAGAGATATTATATTATGGAGTTATCTAATTACAATTTGTAATCGAACTTTTGTTAGTGTTTTATAAAGTAGAATTTTTGTTCGCTAGGAAACGCAGTTATTTCTTTTCGCTTGTTTCTAACCTGTATAGTTAGCTCAAAGTAGAACCTTCCTTCTTAGCGCGCTTTTCAGTTGTGTACGCTAAAACAAAAAAATTTCAAATTAATTTGGGCAAAAAACTTGACGTAAAGGTGTGACTTACAATTAACATCATGCATTATGGTTGGACTACTCTTTACTTAGCTTATAATTCAAATTGATTACTAAATCAAAAACAAATTGATGGATGCTTTGTGTAAAGCTAGTATGCTTCCTAGAGGAGTCAAAGAAAAAAAATCTAGGCCGATTTACGGCCTACTTTGTCGGAACCTATCTAGGCCGTATAAAGAGGTATGAGTGTATGACAGTTGAATCAAGGTAGTTTATTCTTAAAAGAAGATGAATTGAGCGGATTTAATGCGCCTCTGTATGGAATTTTGATACATATAAGCACCATATTTTGAGGAGTACTATAATAATGGCACTGTGCGACGGTGTGTTATCATGGTGCAAAATCCACGAATTTTTTGCCCATCAAAAAAATTTTAATATACAAATATATGCTTGTTGCATAGTGTTATTGCTATATTTCTAAAATGTTATACAATTTGTCTTCGTGACATTTCTCATTGTCTAGTATGGAAATTAAATTACACTATACGACGAAAAAGAACGAAGTTGAAATATCTGAAAGTTATACTATTTTTGTAATAAATGCTATCGAGTACAACAAGAGTTCGTTTTTAAATTTTCAAAACACCTCTAAAAACATTAATTACGGGTAAAAACCCAGTTTTTCGTATCTTCATACACTTTTAAGCTAATAACGTAGCTGAATTATATCCAATTTGAAGTTTTTCAGTGGATTTGGAAAGAAGATATACATACATATGCGTGAATTTCTCAATCAAACATATTCATTTTTTGTACCATTTGTGAACTTATTTTGTAGCCGAAAATTGCATTACATAAGTCAACTGGAATCTAAAAATCTTTTAGTCTCAATTCCGTATTGGCAACTACAATTTTTTCGTTGCCGAGAACACCACTAAAGTTCGGCTTCCATCTATAATCGACACATTAATATACTCCGTGTTCACAAATTTCATACATAAAAGTACCAACATAATAATAAATTTATTAATATTTCGTACTTTTTTAAATCAAAAATAGCCAACAAAATGGCCAACTAATTTAGAAGTCGCCAAAAGGTCACCAAAAGGTCGCCAAAAGGTTGCCAAGCCGAAAATTAGGACACCAAATAATTTTTAAAATCGCCACGTTTAGCAAGAAATCGTGAGATCTAACAACCCAGAGCCACATATGAATTTAATATCTTCATATAGAAATTGGCGTCTACGCTAAAGACGATTTTTTGATGAAAATTAGAAAACATCCATTTTGATAAAACAATTTTATTATTTGCACATGTTGTTAACCCTTATACTCAAAAAGAAAAATGGAATAAATGTACAGATGTAACTTTAACAATATGGCCGCCGCAAATTATTGAAATTCATTTAAGAACTGCTTAAGAAAAGTATTCAATACGTATTTAGCAGTTTGCATAACAAGTTTGTAATTAAAGGCAAGGAGAGAGAGATTGCTTAGTGTTTTATAGATACAAATAAAAATAAAAACAAATTTTGAGATTTATTATAAGATTAGATTTAATTTTATTTTACTATTTTTTTTCCGCTTCATAACAATAATTACACCTAATAAAGGGGATTCTAACGATTATTAGGTAGCATAGGTCAAATTCTACAACATAGCAACATATACTTATCTGGGTTTTTTATTTTACAATTTTAAGGATTTATATATGCCGAACTCACAATCCGTGCTGTATTTTTATACATATGTATGTTGTTAAACAAAAAAATACTTTCTATTAATCAATTTTCAAAACAAAAAACAAGTACAAGGCACATTTAAGAAGGTAGAGTTGCCGGATCGGCTGATTGTTTTTTTTTATGTAATGTAGTGGTTCTTCATTGTCAACAGTATTATTTAGTTTATACCTAAACCTGATTTTGCATGATTTTTTGCACGGTATTGCTTAGAACGTAAGTAAAATGTACAAACAGGCTCAGGTGTATTTTATTATAAATGTTAAACGTTTTTTTATTTTACACTCAAACCTGTACTTACGCCATTTTTTACACGATATCGTTTGGAGTTTATCAAGAGTGTAAGAGTAGGATTAGGTGTATTTTATTTAAAATATAATCTATACTAGTGGACGTAGCGGCTGACATAATCAGCCGCATTCTAGCATCTAACATATATCTTTTATGTATAAAATTTAAAATTAGTTTTAAATGTATTTAATTTCAAATTTTTCAAACAATATTTTCTTTAAATAGATTTCAAATAAATTTTCCTTGGATAAGCCTTAAGATATAAAATACTTTTATATGACAAATAAAAAAAAATATTCATAAACACACACATATTTTCTTTTGTTTTTTACACAAAAAATGATTTTTTCCTTCTATGTGTTAGTAAGATTTTTAAAGTAGTAGTTTTACTCCCAAACTACTGGACCGGTTCAAATAAAATTGATATTGTGCACATCTGCACAGAATAAGCTTTAAGCCCATATACGAGGGCGGAATGACATTGAAACTACCTAGCGCTAGATGGCAGCACAAACACAAAAACTTTTTCTTTCTTAGAAATTACGGTCTGTCAAACGTCTGCTGTTAAAATTTTAGCCAAATTCATCGATTAGTTTATTTGTTGTAGTCGTTTGAAGTAAGCAACTTTTGTGTTTTTTGGAAAATGGAAAAAAGTGAATTTCGTGTAGTGATTAAACACTATTATTTTAAAAGCAAAACGGCGAAAGAGACAAAGGAAAAGCTTGATAAACATTACGGCGAATCTGCTCCGTCAGATTGTATGGTAAAATATTGGATTGCTGAATTTCAACGGGGCCGAACAAGCACTGGAACAATACCATCAACAGAAAGGGTAAAAGAGGTGGTTACTGAAGAAAATATCAAGAAAATCCTCAATATCGTTGTGAATGATCGTCGGGTCAAAATACGTGAGATCGCTGAAATGGTAAACATATCATATGAACGTGTGTTCAACATTTTGCATGAACATTTGCATATGAAAAAGCTATCGACAAGATGGGTGTTGCGTTTGCTCAGTGTTGAACAAAAACGAGTTCGACAGATCACTTTACAGCGGTGTTTGGACATGATAAAGCATAATCTTGCTGATTTTTGTCGTAGATTAATAACTGTTGATGAAACGTGGGTCCTCCACTACACACCTGAAACCAAAAATCAATCGAAGGTTATGGCCACTGTATTTTGGAATGCACACGGAATATTGCTCATCGATTATCTTGAAAAGGGGTCCACAATCACAGGTTGATGCAATCAAGGAAAAATGACCACATTTAAACAAGAAAAAGGTGCTCTTCAAGACAACGCACCGGTTCACACAGCATTAGATACGATGCTAAAGCTACGAGAAATCCACTTCGAATTGGTTGATCATCCACCTTATAGTCCAGATTTAGCCCCTAGTGACTTTTTCCTGTTTCCAAACTTGAAAAAATGGCTCGCAGGAAAAAGATTCATTTCAAACGAAGAAGTGATTACCGAAACTAACGCGTATTTTGAAGAGTTCCCAAAATTGTATTATTCAGATGGTATAAAAAGTTGGAAAATCGTCTTACTAAGTGTATTGAACTAAAAGAAGACTATGTTAAGAATTGAATGGTTTTTGAAAAAAAAGTTTTTTTCCTACTTAGGTAGCTTCAATATCAATCCGCCCTCGTATATCCTTTCGGTGGAATAGAAGAAATGTGTTAGCCCATTATTTATATGGATTAATTTTTTTGACATTCAAAATTTACAAAAAAAAGCAACAAATATATGTTGTTTTTGTTAAAAAACTAGTTGTTGTAAAGGCAAAACTAGCTTGTTCAAAGTGCCTTGACAAATATATATATATGAAGGGTCCGCCATCTAACGTTTTTTTTTCAACTAGTGCTTATTTCTTGAATAGTAACACTTGGCTCATGTCTAATTTGACAGATTTTATCCTTCCGCTGAATGAATATGGTTGTGTGCAATGCGTTTTCGCTTCGGTAAGTGGGCCTGCGATCGACTTACAGAAGATGCCGATTTTGCCAAAAAAATCATCTTCTCAGATGAAGCTCATTTTGATCTTGGCGGGTATGTAAACAAGCAAAATTGTCGCATTTGGGGCACAGAAAACCCGCACGATACACCCAAGACGAGTCACTGTTTGGTGCGGGTTTTAGTCCAGAGGCATAATTGGGCCATTTTTCTACGAAAATGAGCAACGAGTGGCCGTTTCGGGCCATGTTGAACGAATTTTTGTTCACAAAAATTGAAGAGGAGGATATTAACAACATTTGGTTTCAACAGGACGGCGCTACGTGCCACACAGCCGAAGCTACACTCGATGTTTTGCACCCTGTTTTTGAAGATCGCATTATCAGCGGCAGAGCTGATGTCGTTTGGCCACCTCGGAGCTGCGACTTGACACCGTTGGACTATTATTTGTGGGGTGCCGTCAAAGATAAGTGTTACGCCAACAAGCCAGAGACAATTGACGCTTTAAAGGATAATATTCGTGAAGCCATTGGTGAAATATAGCTGCAGACAATCGATAATGTGCTTAAAAATTGTACCGATCGTGTTGGCTACTGCATGGCCAGCCGAGGCAGCCATTTCACTGAAATTATTTTCCATTATTAATCGGAAGGATTGTACTTTCAAATAAAAAAAAAAAATTGAGAAAATATTCTGTAGTTTTTTTTTTACAGCATTTTCAAAAAAAAAATATTTATATGGCGGACCCTTTATAAATTTTATGGCATACTACGATACAACAATACGAATCATGTTGTGAGTTCGGCCATAATATTTGTATCCTGTGTATAATTCACGTTATATATCCTTTTTTTTAGTATCGTTTACCTTTATTTTTATCACAATTATTTTCTGTGCTTGGATCTGTTTGACTTTCTGATACTGCCATTATGAACACAAATAATTAAAATTAATTTTATTAAATTATTTTTTACTTCTTTTTTTAAATATCACTTAGTTTCTTGTTTCAATTTTAATATTGCTCTTGATGTTTTTAAATATTAAGCTTGTATTTCACAATGAAATTTTTCCCCTTTTCAATAGATATTATTTTTTGTTGTTGTTATATTGCACTAAGTTTTATTGATGATGATAATGCTTTTTAATAATTTTTTTTAATTAAATATCTTAATTGAGAATCACTTTTTCTCCGCTATTACTTTTCTATTTTGTTAAGAATTTTATTAGAATTTGTTTTAACATTACGGACCGAAAGACTTGAATAAACTGACAATTTATTAAGAGTTACATGAATATTTAAACATGGAATTCAAATTTTCAGTTTTGTTTCTTATTTTGTAGACTCATTTGGATTTACTGAGTATCAGGGTATTATAAAAAAAAAAAAATTACAAAATTAAATCTTAAGATAATTTTTTATTTTATCATGATTGCTTTTTAGTTGAAACCAACAAAAAAGCTAAAAATTTTAAAGAAAAAGGTAAGATAACTACAAAAAATTTCTTTTCACACTATATGGCGTGCGCTATGTATCTCTTCTGATAGCCCATATCTTATTTGTTCTAAACGTAATCAACTTAATCAACAAGAGATCATTAATGATCTTTCTCTGTTATCATCTTTGTCAACGCCATTCAACACTACAATCGTCAGAAGTAGCAGCTATTATTTTATCACAAACATCATTTGTCAACGTGCCATCATGTTTTTATAGGTATGGGTTTATCTGTAGGTCACAGGGTGAATTGAACGTGTTGTCAAGAAATTTAAAATGTTTTAATGCTTGGATTCTCCTTAACTAACTTTTCACAAATGTGTAAACGTTTCTTACATCAGTCTCATATATGTACATACATACGTACATATTGTCTATACGTCCGTAAAAGGGTGTTAATATGTTTATGTTTTGTTTGCTTTTGGTGTGATCATTTGCAAAATTTTCTAATCTCTGAATTAACACTATTTATACCATAGGGGTGTATAAAATAAACAAAATAATATTGGGTATACAAGTTAATAATGTCGATTTCTTTGCTTGAAAAATGTTATTATAATAATTACAAACTGAACTGATACATTATTTAAAGTATTGTCCATCGTTAGCCACTACTTTTTCCCATCGTTCTGGTAGCATATGGATTCCACGCTAAAAGAACTGCTCTGTCTTTAACGTTTCTCGGTTTCAATTCATATGGAACCCAATTCCCTTGCTTTTGAATGAATCTCAATGCTTTTAAACGTAGGCTTGTTGTGTAAATCCCAAAGATAATGCAAGTTCTTCTTGCGCTTGACAACCATCTTCATCGAGTAATGCTTCCAATTCCTGATCTTCAAGCGTTTTCGGCTGACTAGGCCTCTCCTTGTCTTCTGTGTCGAAATAATCAATTTTGAATCGCGCACCCCATCACTTAGAAGTTTTGAGTTGATGCATGTTGACCGTAAGCTTCTACCAACAATCGATAACTATCAGCAGCAGTTTTTTTTTTAAATGAAAGAAGGTTATCAGGCTTCTCTGAAAAACAACTTTTTTAGGCACAAAATTCGACAGTATTCATCTATCGAATACTGAATTATAATGGTATATGTTCACCTTCCAAAATACCATATTTGTTATTATTGACACAAACCGTTTGTGATAGTTATGTCATATGTTGTCCAAATCGACATTATTAACTTGTATATCCAATAGTTTATGATATCAATTTAATTTTGAATCAACGCATTATTCAAATAGCAGTCTATATGCTTTGGTAGCAGTGTTTCAGGTGTTAGAACAGCAAAACAAAAATAGTAGCGTAGAGTTTATCAAACGGAGTTTATTTTCCAAACAGAGACTCAATAAAGGCGTGTCAGACTGAAGAATGATTTCCGTGAAATGATTTAATCGTAAAGTTTTGTTTTCAAAATCATGAAAGTAGCGTCGATAGCAATGAATTTCGCATCTTCTTGTTCAAACCATAGCTCTCTTTTGAGATCCATTATCAATAAAGTGTCTGCTTTGCAATGTTGAGACTTTGATAAAGCCTCTTTATTATAAACTCAACAAATGGGCTTAGAGTACAATATTTTAAAGCAATAAATCTATAAAATGACATCATGGCCGCTATTATAGAAGACAAACTAACATATTACGGGTTATCTAAATATTGTGTTCTTGCTTAGGCGTTAAGGACTTTCTAAACCGCAGGTCCAATATTGGTTGCAGTGTTCTTTTACTTTTTTTTAGACTTCCAACCTTAGAAGACAAAAATTGCTCTTCACGATCTTGAGGTAGGGAATTAGACGATAAATATTTTTGGATGCATTGGAGCTTAGTCGGACACTTATGAATTGCAAACTGCCGACTACTGCTCTCTGGAACTCAAATTTGACAGGAGATTCGAGGTGAGAGTCCTTTCCCGTTCTGAATAGAATGGGGTCGATCCACTTAATAGCTTCGACATCAGGCTCTACGAGGATGACTTCTCGAATCACTAACCTATATCACCACTACAGTCTTCTTGATGATTGGAATGTTTTTCAGGTATAAATATTGACTTTTAGGGAAGAAGCAGGCTTACTACTATCTCGAGGCGGTGCGCGAGAGCCGGGCAGCACTCCTTGACATTATATCTTTCTTTTCTAAGACAACCCTTTTTTTGATTCCGGGTCACCTTGACTTCTATGGGAATGAGCGAGTGGAAGAGGACTATTCTTGACTTCTAAAAGGTGATACAATCACAAGGCACGATGTTAATTGTGAGTCAAGACTTAACGTCAAGTTTTTTGCCCAACTTAATTTGGCATTTCTATGTTTCAATGTTTGACGAATTCAACCATAGAGAGGTGCATAATGGAGCAGCCTATTAAGATGGTTGAAGTCTCTTATGAAAAATACATTTCGTTCAAATCAAAATACATTTCGTGATCTTTTTCGTCAGCACAATCGACCAAATGTATCCACAATGGTGTTGTTGAATGATGTTGTTGATTATTGAAAAGCTAGTGCATCCACACAGAGTGGCTGTTGGGTGCGGTTTATGGGCTGGCGGCCTAATTGGGTCGTACTTCTTCGAAAATGAGTTTGGCCAAGCAGTTACCGTGAATAGTATTCGCTATCGCGAGATTATAACGAAGTACTTGTGGCCAAAAATTCAGAATATGGATCTGAACGATATGTGGTTTTAACAAGATGGTGCCTCTTGCCACATAACCAACGAAACAACTGCTATTTGCGCTAGAAATTCAATGGTGTTATCTCATGTCGTAGCGATGTTAGTTGGCCGCTACGATTAGGTCATTTAACACCGTTGGACTTATTTCTTTGGGAATGTCTAAAAGAAAAAGTGAAAGTCAATAAGCCAAGAACAATTTAAGAGCTAAAGGATGAGATAATTCGGCATATTAACGACATAGAACCTCAATTATGTCTAAAAGTCGGCACATCGACCACTGTCGCAGTTGCGGCGAAGTGTAGGAGGAAAAAACGATTGAATACTTCCACTTATGAAATGTCACCGTAAGGCGCTCGCCGAGTGGTTCCAATACGACATCTTTGCGATATTCTGCATTGGAGCAGGTGATCCCCTCAGATATCTTAGCATGACAGAGTTGGTGGTGTGAAGTATTCCAGAAATCGTTCGGGTTCAAGTGTTTAAGGCAATGTTTGAAAGATGAAAAGAAGTCAAATACCTGACGAAATACGGTATGTAACGATTTTAGTAGGTACGGTGAGAATGCTCTGAGTGAACGACGGATCCAATACGAATACGTTTCTGTACTTTGGATGTCAAAACTATACCTCCTCGTTCTGGTCGGCCAGTTACTTAAAGTAAATGTTGGAGTATATAAATTTTAAAATTTGGGTAGTAATACCAGCATATAAGCTGGTTACTCAAGAAGCTCATAAATTAACGCAAAGAAATTACCATCAGTTATAGCATGTTTACATGAAAATAAATATTCATAACTCGCTTCTTCATTTGTAATTCACACTCGAAACATGAGTCAAACAACGTGTTTCCTCGTGCAAGACTTTTATAGCGCAACCCGTCATTTTAAGTTGTTTCAGTGTGAATTACCTTCTGAAACATTAAAAACCTACCGTCTTCTTAATTTTTTTTTATCGATAATTTATCTGAACTAACGGTCAAAATAAGAAAACAAAAATTTCAACTGAATAAGAAATAAATAACGCTATGAAAAAAATAATAGTTTTAAAATTAAAAAGTATGTATGTTGTTCCCTCACGTATTAGTGTAAACATCATTATTCACAATAATAATTGAAAGTGTGAATTCAGTACTTCATTTTATCACGTAAACATGCTATGAAATTCTACTGAAACGCAACGATATCTAAAGCATTTTTAAAGGGGGACATAATAATGGCGACAAAGAAGCCAACAATTCGCGATGGTATTAGAAGAGAATTATTTTTTGTATTAAAGTGGTTGCTAGTGTTAATTATGGACCATATGTTTTAAAAGGGACATTCTTATCAAAACAATTTTTATACTATTCACTCAATGACAAGTCATTTTTGACGTCAGCTTTTCACTGCCACAAAGATAAATGAATTGAAACAAATAATTTTCGAATTTATTCACTAAATTATGATGAAATGATGAATGATGATGAATGATGAATGATGATGATGAAATTAAAATAAATTTTCTGCTAAACAATTATCACAACAAAATTGAAAACAAAGCACTGAGAGAATGTTTTTTTTATTATTTTCTTTTATTTTCATTAGAAAACAAGAACAACTTTTTTATTTAGGCTTAATCGAAAAAAGGCATAATTTAAATACATTCGTATATACATTTGTTACGATTTTATTTTAAACAAATTTGATTGGGATTCGGTAGGAGAAACGATAAAATAAACGACACTGAAAACAAGAAATATTTTCAAATTAAAAACATAAGAAAATAATTGCAAAGAAAAAAAATAAGACTTACCGGTCATGAAAATACCAATTGAAAGAAATGGTGGTACACAGCCCACCGAAAGGAAAAAGGGAATTAATAAGTTACCTAATAGGGAACCACAGCGACCCAATGAAATGACAATTAGTAAAATCATTGTTCTGTAAAGAAAGTCAACGTAATTGCATACACAAATTAGACTCTTGAGTAAATATTAAAGCAAATTCTCATAAAATAAAACCCACACTCTTATCTTGACTTAGTTTGTGAACAAAAAAAAAAAAAAAAAAAAAAAAAAAACAATAAAACATAGCACAAATAAAAAATTTATAGTCGGTTAAGTTTGCCTATTTTATACCCTATATCACAATAAAGGGGCACTGCTCTAAGTATTAAGTTAATGCCTCTAATTACACTGGTCTACAAAAAACAAAAAATTTTTTCGTCTTTAAATAAAACTCTACGAAATATAATGATTTGGATGCGCTGAATTCAAATCCGTTTTTTTCTTCCGCCAAATCAAGAACTTACGAGACCATTTTTCATGCAATAACTGAATTGTCTGGCTGGCTGTGTGGCTTTTGGCGCCGTCTTGAAACCAAAGATCACTGATGTCAATATTAGCCAATTGTGGCCTCAAATAATTGGTTATCGTGGTTTGGTAACGCAGAGAATTCACGGTGACGGCGTTTCCTTGCTCATTTTTGAAAAAATACGGGCCGATGATGCCGCCTAAACATAAATCGCACAATACGGTCACTTTCTTCGGATGTAATGGTTTTACGAGGACTATTCGTGGATTTTGTTAGCTCCATATGCGGCAATTTAGTCTGTTTAAATAACCGCCTAATTGAAAATCGGCCTCATCACTAAAGCTGATTTTTTTGAAAAATGCGTTATTTTCGTTCAGTTTTTCAAACAGACAATTTACAAACGTTCGAAGCGACAATGGTCGGTTGGCTTTAATTCTTGAACAAGTTGAACTTTATAAGCGTGAAAATGTTCCAATTGTTGCGAATGTCGACGAGTTGATGTCCAGGCTCGTTCTCCACTCTTTGCTATACAGCGGTTATGATTGCGGCCACTACGAGCGTATTGTTTTGATCTGTTGTCAGCAACAGCACCGTGGGCCTCGAATTTAGCGATTAAATTATGCACAGGGGCTCAGAAGTAGCCAGATTACGAGGAAAAGCTGCCAAGATCTTACGAAGAGATGCAGTAAACTTTTCAGCATTTTGATAGTAAATTCTTACAATTAAAATTCTTTGTTCAAAAGTACAGCGTTCCATAGTTAAAATTTCGCAATTTTTTGCTAAATAAGTGTTTTTTACTAAATAAGTGTTGACAGCTCAATTCTTGACTTTTCATCATTTGACAGCCAGTTTACTTCCTAACCTCAAATTTGCCCGCCCGTAGATTGAGATAGATATGGTAAATGCAATAGGCCAAATAGCTTATAGGCAAAAATCTCAACGAAACTGCAATTGTAGCCAAAATAAAGGATTAATGAAATTATTATCCCCATTACCATAAAAATGAATAAATGAATAAATGAATAAATGAATAAATGAATAAATGAATAAATGAATAAATGAATAAATAAATAAATGAATTCTATTCTTTAAACGACATTTGACTATTATTTTTTGGCCACAAGCTAGTGTGGTTTGTATTACTCGTATTTATTTAAATGAAGCCATTCATCTGGGTGATTTAAATTCAGTGAAACTTTCACTAATGTAATGCTTTTGTTTGTATGTCTTCTATGAAATAAGTATTTAAGAGATAATTAACTGGTTGCCAGGATACCAAAAGAGGATAACCTAACCAAGTTGTTGCATATAATTAAAATTAATAATCTAATTATACAATATATGTGATGTATTTGTGTGGATTATAGTGTGTTGAATTTGTAGTGGTGTTTGTTTGTTTTTAACTACGTGTTAGTAGTACCATTTTTATAGAAATGGCGTTCAATGTAACAATATTTTTTTTGATTTTGATATGAAGCGTTTCCAGCGAGAGTGTTCTGCTTTGATAAAACACAAATGATGGTCGGAAGTGGCGAAGTCTGGAATACAAGGTCGGCGAAGTAAAACTCTGCTATCACTATATTCTAAAATTTTATCAAGCGGCCTTCCAACATGTGGTCGAGCATTGTCATAATAGAATATTACGACTTCATATGGCCGTACGTTATAGGCCAGGGATTCTGTAATTGTATTTAATTCAAAAACTCGTAATATATTTTGGTCCCACTGTTAAAACAGCTTGTTGGTCGACCGTCATATATGTGTGAATTCTCGCACTTCAAGTTGTCAAAATTGATACATTTTCTTCGCATTTGGTGAATTCTGCTGCTTGCAAATATTTTCAAGCTAAGCTAAGTTAAGCCTTCAATTTCTAAGTTTTGCATTTGTTTGACTGACATGAGCATTTGTTTATCTTCCGTGTGGAATTTACGATTTCCGTACCGTACAAACTGTTGCTCCCATATTGGAGCCGAAGGATCATATTCCGGATTAACTCCGCCGAATAATAAAAGTTCTTTAGCTGCTTTTTATTTAAATTAAATAACTTAATACAAAATTCAACATTTTCGAAATTGACAAATATTTTCCCAATATGGCACTGCTGCACCTTCAATACATATACATACATATGTTAAAGCGTGCCGTATTAATGGATCGCGATTCATAACGAAGTTTTACACCCAATATATAATATGCTTAGTTAAGTTCGGAAAAAACTTGACATAAAATGAAACACTTTTTTCTTATAAAGGGTCCGCCAAATAATTTTTTTTTTTGGAAAAGGCTTAAAAAAAAACCCTGAATATTTTCTCAAATTTCTTTTTTTATTTGAAAGTACAATCCTTCCGGTTAATAATGGAAAATAATTTCATTCAAAAGGCTGCCTCGGCTGGCCATGCAGTAGCCTACACGATCGGTCCAATTTTTAAGCACATTATCGATTGTGTGCAGTATTTGTATTTCACCAATGGCTTTACGAATATTGTTCTTTAAAGCGTCAATTGTCTCTGGATTGTTGGCGTAACACTAATCTTTGACGGCATCCCACAAATAATAGTCCAACGGTGTTAAATCGCAGCTCCGAGGTGGCCAAACGACATCAGCTCTGCCGCTGATAATGTGATCTTCAAAAACAGGGTGCAAAACATCGAGTGTAGCTTCGGCTGTGTGGCACGTAGCGTCGTTCTGTTGAAACCAAATGTTGCTAATATCCTCCACTTCAATTTTTGTGAACAAAAATTCGTTCAACATGGCCCGATAACGATCGCCATTGACTGTAACGGCCACTCCTTAGTCATTTTCGAAGAAAAATGGCCCAATTATGCCTCTGGACCAAAATCCGCACCGAACAGTGACTCGTCTTGGGTGTATCGGCTTTTCAATGTATGCGTGCGGGTTTTATGTGCTCCAAATGCGAAAATTTTGCTTGTTTACATACCCACCAAGATCGAAATGAGCTTCATCTGAACACATCGCACACATTCTGCAATATTACCATGATTTTCAAAGTAATGTCGCAATATTTTCAGCGTTGTTCAAGCGTATACACAACCATATTCGTTCAGCGGAATGATAAAACTAATTGCCTTATTATTCACGAAATAAGCACTAGTTGAAAGAAAAAAAAAAAACGTTAGATGGCGGACCCGATATAAGATGCTCAGTTAAGTTCGGAAAAAACTTAACCCAAAATAAAACACTTTTTCTTATATTTGAAATGGGTTTTATTGAGCTAAATGTGTATGTCGTTATGATCGATAACCTTTTGTTATTTTTGAGGTAAAGTAAGTATTCTATCAGTGTGGAGCTTTTGGGTTTTCTGAGTGAAAAACTGATCCAATTGCGTTTTGCACGCCTCTAATTTAAATTTACATTAAAAAAAAAGAGTTCCGTAGGGATCGAAATAAATGATAATTTGAAGATGTAAGGTCCAGCGTAACTCACTCAGATTCTACTGGATCATCAAAATTGTGCGGGGTCTGCCATTGTCATGATAAAACACAACACCTTTTTATCGATCAATTCTGGCCATTTTAATTGTATTGCTTTCTTCAATCTTATTAATTGTTTACAGTAGAGGTCAGACTAAATCGTTGGTCCAGGTAGTAGAAGCTCATAATGAACAATTTCCTTCCAGTCAAACTAGGTACAAAGCATTACCTTTCTTGGTGTTAATCCTAGCTTCGTCTTGCTTCGTCCATGAAATTTTTTGCACATCAATGTCGTACGTGATCGACTTTTCATAACCCATAATTCGCATTCACTTCACAAATGGTACGATTTCGTTCCATTTTAGTAGTGAATCGCAAATAAAAATTCGGTCCATGAAAATTTTCACTATTAATTTGTGTGGCACCAAGACATCGAGCTTTTTTGTGTATCCTGGTTTTTTCGAATGGTTGATGGCTGTTTGAATGTCTAGTTCTTCAGCAATTTTCACGCCACTTATGTGCCGGTCTGTCTCAATTTTTTCCATCGATGTTTTTAGTGATTGTTCGCCCGGAATGAGTTGTATCTTTAACATTAAAATTATCGGATCGAAAACGAGCAGACCATTATACATCAGCCTGTTACGCATTCTCAACTTTTTTTTATACTAGAAAGGCAAAATATGACGGTAATGTTCCGAATTCTTCTCACTCATTTTTAAACGTTAATATCTTTTCACAGTATAATGCCATTTTAAAAATGTCTTCAAACAAAGTGAAACCTAAAATGTTACCTTTCAAATAAGATTAGAGATTTAGAATCATCAACTGACAATTTGTGACCGAACTTAACCGAGCATCTAATATAAACTAAAGCAAGGGTTTCTATCAAAAAACGTCGGTTTTTTGTCGGTTTTTAAGAAAACATTTTATGGATCTCTATTTTCCGTATTCAGAAAGTACATCAGCATCATGGGCAGTAAGATTGTGTGCTGGCATAAAAATTAATGATGCCTGCTTACCTCATATATGTGGGAAATAAGCTCACAGTAATACTTATAACAGTAGTAGATGCAACAACGTTCGAACTACAAAATACACATGCCAGTATTAAAGTGATTAAATGAGAATTTGCAAAGTACATTGTTACGCCAGAAGCAAAACTGAGAATTAATGCTATTTCTAAAAAAAAAAAGCAAAGAATGGAAAATTTTTTAAAAAGTATTAAAATTATTCTTATTTTAGAAATATGATAGAAAAAACAGAAATACTCACTTAAAAGATTATTATTGCCGAGCTTGTTAATAACCAACAGGACCAGACAAGCAGTAAGAACTGAGGCTAGCGACACTATAATATTATCGACATATGATTTGGGACTAATGTGCTAATGCAGTAAAAAGAGTTATCAATCAATCAGTTTAGTTGTTATTATTGAAGCCAATCAACCCATGTATACCTCTTGTACTTACCACATCACATGATTTATAATTTTGTCCAATATTTAAATATTTAGTTTTATTGTAATTATGCTGCAATACGCCGCACATAGTAATTTCATCGATTTGTTTATTTTCAAACTCTACCATTGTGACAAAAATTTGTGGCAGCCATAAACGTATGGAATTAGATCTAAAAATTCATCATAAATAGAAATCCATGGTATTTCGATCATGACTTACCCTAAAAGTATGCAAAACAATAAGAAAGATGTTAGTAATATAAGCATAAAATGGGGATTCGAACACATGGGCTTCAATTGTAAAACACCCTCGATGAATTTTTCTTTGGCCAAATTTGTTTTATCGGATAATCTCTTGTGGGATTGCTTATAGGTTGTACTGTTGCGCAGAATATTACGCCTAGTCTTCTCTGGATCCTCATCGACTAGTTGTGTTATCTGTCAAAATCTAAAACTTAATTGATTTCTTTAAATTATCATTGTTATAAAGACTTCTACCGGATATGTGTGCTTGGATTTGTGTTTATTTGCCGCATAAATTGTCCTCAAGCATTCTAAAGCCTCACTATTACGTCCCTGGGACATCAAGAATTTAGGGCTCTCGGGAAAAAATATATATAAAATACCGCCAAACAATGGTATTGCAGAGGTAATCATAAGAAATATATGCCAAGTATGTACTAAAATAGCGACAACAAAAATAACAGACAAAAATATTTCTCTTAACCACCGAACCACATTGAATTTACTCACTTCTAAAATCTTTCCGTACTAAGAGTATATGATGTGGTAGTATGAGCGTGGCCAATATCGGCAAAACACTGCCGGCGGAACCAATCATAACACTGGTCAACATAATAACGATTGAACGATGTTTCATGCCATGAAATTCCGAGACGTAACCAATGACTACAGCGAATGGTCCACATGTCCTATAACATAAATAATATTAAACATTCTTGAAACTTGATTTTGGTTTTCGTAAATTTTGTTAAGAACACTTACAAAAAACCATCGAAAAATTTTAAAGTTAAAAGTTGATTTACACTTTGACTGGTGCCGCTTGCAAAAACAACAATGCTATCCAAAATGAGACCACCAACTAAAACCTTCTTGCGACCCATAGTGTCAGCTATATAACCCCAGGGTACGGCTGAAATAATCATACCTACAAATAAGATTTCAGAGCAAAATAATAGAAAAAATGAGTACGTGGATGAAACAAATTTTTAAAGGAAAAATTTTACAAATATAGTGTGTATGTATGTATATGTGTATGCTCATGTAATGTATGTAATGTGTTTGCTCATCCGTCTATGTTTTTATCTGTATGAGGAGAGTATAAAAAAACAACCACCGCACCAACAACAAAAACAAACTGAACTATGAGATACTTACTAAACGTACTAGAGATACATTTAATTTTGTTCATATATATTTTTGTGTAAATTTTGTTTATAATTCTCATTGAGTTTATTTGTGGTTTTGTATAAGACCTAGAGGTTGAGCGGAAGAAAGCATACTTACCTGGCGTAGGGGTTACCGTGATCATGAAGGCGGTTCCCCCGGAGTGAGGCTTGGCCATTGCACTTACGGTTGAGTTGACCTCCGCGATTATTCCTAATGCGAATAACTCGTGCGTGTAATTTTTGGTAGCCGGGAATGGCGTTCGCGCCGTCCCGACATTTATAAATAAATTTCATATTATTTTTAGTCCAGAGATTGTTGCATACTTTTTGTAATTACGTGTTTTACGTTGTTTAATAGGAAGGTGTTAAAATGAAAAATAGTACGTGCTTGGGTTTGGGTGACGTAGATTGAACAGAAAATTCTTACGGAAAAATAATGTTTACCGTATGGTCATTTAAAGATGTACGTGCAAAGGGTTAATAAAAACAGTCATCATCCATGGCTTGGTTGCGTATTTCGTACGATAGAATGAATCACTGATTTGTAATTTTTTAAGCAACCGTTTTGAAAGCCGTGTGAAGCCACTTAACTATTTCCTTTTCCAAAACAAACCATGATATTTTTAGTAAAATTATGCTAAAACTCATAAGGCTTAAAAGAAGCAATTATGGCTTTTGAAACAGATTTCGGCAAAGCGCTACTCTTCTCTTGTGTTTTCACATGTTTCAAAAAAAAAAAAAAAAAAAAAAAACGACTAAACTGTTTGTTGTCGCCAAGAAAAATAGAAATAAGCCTAAGTTGGCTACGGGCTACAGCGGTAGTTGTGTAGTTGATAGCCGTGTTGCCGCTAAAATATTTACTCTTTCATGCACACATGTGTTATATTTTTAGCAGCTTGCAGTCGATGGTCAGTAGCCTTTAATGTGCATTAAAGACTGCATTACTGTAATTTTCCAATTAAGAAGGTGCGTGTAGCTACTCGTGTTTACGATTGACAAGTTTAGTGCACCTTAAAATCTGACTAAAGGCCAAACTCCACTATCACATTTAGCGGTTCGATATATGTTTGCATCAAAAATTATAAGGGTGTTCAGAAAGTGTGATGGTGTGGAAAAATATGCACATATGTGATAGATTTTATGACAAGTGTGTACGATTTGATGCTTTGCAAATTTTCAGAAAATAGTAATTTTTGTGAGATCAGAGTTGTTTTTTTTGTATGACATTGTTGCATTCATTCACACATTTTGTTGAGATTTTCTTATGCATGACAAGAATCTATTAAATTTTTTTTGACTTAATAACACGACTGTGTAGGATAGTCAGTCATGACCTTAAGTGATTGGTCTTTCTCAAGTACATATGCATACATAATTTTCTTATTTGCTTAACTTAAATGAGCGTTGTGGCTTTCAAAGTCTTGTTTCGAAAAATATTTTTGTATAGCAAATAATTTAATAATGGAACATTTTGAATAAAACAAAAACAAGGTTAGTGTTTGAAAATTTTGACTAGTACTTCAACTGTAAAAGAGCCGATAGACGGGCAAACATGCTTGATCCACATTTTGTTTATGTGCGTTAAAAAATAAGAAATTGCCACACATAACCTATACGCGCAAGCATATGTTTATCTTTTAGCGCGCATAAGAACAATGTTGGTCAAGTATGCTTGCCCGTCTGTCATACCTTTAAGATTTATGTAGGTAAACATGTCCCATTTGATTTAAAAAGTGATAGAAAAATTTAAAAATTAGAAAGTCTACCGTGGTTTAGAGTCAATGAGATAAACAATATTAATTTTTTTTTTTATTAAAGCATCCCCAGGCATAACAGTGCTCCGAGCATATTTTTGCTTTTGCTCTCACACGTACGTACTCACACATTTAGGCAAAAAATAAACAGACAGAAATAAAAAGAAAATAAGTAGAGACATACGGAGTGCGAAAAAGTATTTAATTGATGATGTTATTTAATCTAATTGATTTCATTTTAATTTCTATTAATTTGGTGATTTTCTTGTTTTTTGTTGTTTTTTGTTATTGTTATATTTTTCTTCTTTATTTTGTTGTTGTTTTTTCCTTAAATTTTTTGTTGGAGGTGATATAGTGTAGTGGTTAGAAGGCGCGCATAAAAACATAAGTGGCCAGGTACGACCCCTAACATCTACTGGGAGAAAATTACAGTGCTAAGTAAACATCACCACCACACCACCACTTAGCAAAGATCTTCACCACTACACAATCATATGGAGGGGAGCCACAGTGAATTATCATCTTACATATGTTTGATAAATCAACTTGATTACTGAAACTGAAACAAAGAAATGTATGCTTTGTGGAATTCCTAGAGAAGTGACGGAGAAAAAAAAATACTTTTTGTTATTGTCCTTTTCGTTGTTTTGGTTTTTTCTTTAAAAATATTTAAGCTTCAAATGTGAAAGCGCTTATTCTATTCTTATTTTTTTCTTTCAATGTGGTCTACGAGACAGACTGTCAAATTACTCACACAATTGTAAAATGCAGTTGTATAAGTTTGCCTGTCACTGATTTAAAGCTAGTGGAAGACGAAATATTGACCGAAAGATTCAAAAGAAAAGATATAAACTTGTTAATGCTGAATTTTAGTACAATAAAGGAATCAGTTAACTAAGTCACTTAAAAACTTGTACAGAAACTGGACTATATATAGTCCAATATACAAACTAAAGCGTGTAGTGCATAGATTCATCTACAAGAATACATACTTATAGAAGATGCAGAGGAGAAAATGATACTTGATTGAAGATATCAACAGGACAACAATCCAAAATACGCTGATAAATAAATAGAAGAGTGCTTTGTAAGCAAACAAATCAACGTTTTGAAATGTCTAGAGCAGTCGCTAGATCTTAATCCACCAGAAAATCTGTGGCATATTTGAGATCTCAAAATAAACCGCGATATTTGCAGAAATAAGAACGAACTTTATTGATTAGTGGAAATTGGTTTCAATGAGATTTCTGCTGAAACATTATCGAGTCCATAACATTAATATGTACGAGGGCAGATTGATATTGAAGCTACCTAGCACAAACAAAAAAACTTTATCTTTCTTAGAAATTACGTTCTGTCAAACGTCAGCTGTTAAAATTTTAGCCAAATTCATCGATTAGTTTATTTGTTGTAGTCCTTTGAAGTAAGCAACTTTTGTGTGTCTTGGAAAATGAAAAAAAGTGAATATCGTGTAATGATTAAACATTATTATTTGAAAGGCAAAACGGAGAAAGAAAAGCGTGATAAGCATTACAGCGAATCTGCTCCGTCAGATTATATGGTAAAATATCGGATTGCTGAATTTAAACGGCGCCGAACAAGCACTGCAACAATACTATCAATAGGAAGGCCAAAAGAGGTGGTTACTGAAGAAAATATCAAGGAAATCCTCGATATCGTTATGAATGATCGCCGGGTCAAAATACGTGAGATTGCTGAAATGGTAAACATATCATATGAACGTTTGTTCAACATTTTGCATGAACATTTGCGTATGAAAAAGCTATCGGCAAGATGGGTACAGCGTTTGCTCAGTGTTGAACAAAAACTAGTTCGACAGATCACTTCACAGCGGTGTTTGGACATGATAAAGCATAATCCTGCTGATTTTGGGCGTAGATTAATAACTGTTGACGAAACGTGGGTCCACCACTACACACCTGAAACCAAAAATCAATCGAAGCAATGGGTGGAAGCTGGTGGAAGTGCTCCGAAGAAAGCGAAATCGGCTGGCAAGGTTATGGCCACTGTATTTTGGGATGCACACGGAATATTGCTCATCGATTATCTTGCAAAATGATACACAATCACAGGAGAGTATTATCGTGCATTATTAAATCAATTGGTTGATGCAATCAAGGAAAAACGACCACATTTAAACAAGAAAAAAGTGCTCTTTCTTCAAGACAATGCATCGGCATTAGATACGATGCTAAAACTACGAGAAATTCACCTCGAATTGGTTGATAAGGTGGATACCTTATAGTCCAGATTTAGCCCCTAGTGACTTTTTCCTGTTTCCAAACTTGAAAAAACGGCTCTCAGGAAAAAGATTCATCTCAAACGAAGAAGTGATTACCGAAACTAATGCATATTTTGAGGAGCTCCCAATATCGTATTCAGATGGTATAAAAAAGTTGAAAAATCGTCTTGCTAAGTGTATTGAGCTAAGGAGTGTATTGAGAAATGAATGATTTTTGAAAAAAAAAAATGTTTTTTTCTACTTAGGTAGCTTCAATATCAATCCGCCCTCGCAAAGAACTTTAAACATTAGTGAAATAAATATTTTAAGTGAATTTATGGAAGACGTGTTTATGTTTTGTCGCATGCAAAATACTGCGTTCAACGTACAAAATAATAATTTTTCCAAATTAAATAGGAATTTTCGTTGCTATTTTTTATTTCTTAGTGAATTGAGATGATTAACTTTGTAAATAAATAAAATAGTTTAAAATCCAAAAGTGCTTGCTGTTGTTATTGCGACATTTTGAATATATGCATATGTTTTGTCCAATACTGTATATATACAATAATATCTAACACTTAATTTCTAAAAAAATTGTTGTCTTACCAGCAAAGCACATGGCATTTAATTCTCCCTTTTGCATAATACTCAAATGTAAATCGCATTCAGCCGTTGGTATTATATAGGCCAATGATGATGTTGAGAATATGCCCGCAATTAATGCTATCATCGATGCAATTATCAGGATTATATTGAAACAACCAAAACCACATTCCGCAATAGCAGTTTCAAAATCACTTAGGCCATTATCTTCAATTCTACTGCCACTTGCACCATCATCTTCAATTGTCGCAATACTGGCGCTTGAGACAGCCTCGGGTGCTTTAATTAACGTATGAGAAAAAAAGAATTAAAACCATTTTTGTTTTTGATATAAATGTGTGATCTTTTTCGCAGAATTTTTGACTGACCTTTGCGCATTATATATACAATTGTTTGGTAATTAAAGAAATTTTGTAAATTTTTTTTAAGGGAATTATTTAAAAATTTTAAAATTGAATTTTTCTTTTATATACGAATATTTTGTTTATTTTCTGCTTGAATAAATGTCAATTAGCAAATATATAGTAAGTATGTATATTGAAGAATTTCATTACTCTTTTTTGAAATGAAAACACAACAGGTTGAAGGAAATGAAAATATTTTGTTCATTTAAATCATAAAATAAAAGATTAAATTAATCTTTCAATTACCCCATTAGCGTTTTGAAGAAGTTACTGCTTATGTACTATAATACCAATAAAGATGGTGGAATTAATTTTGGTACTCAGTTCTGTCTTAATTTGAATTATACCGATAATACATATGTATGCACATATATTCGGAATACTGCCAAATATTTAAAAAAAACATGTTTGGGCTCAACTTTGATCTAAATTACTTCCATGATATCACTACTTACACCTTAAATTAGTACTTTTGATGATGTTGGAGTATATTAAATATAAACAATACAGAGCCATATACCTTTAAATTTACTAATCCAACTAGAAATACTTTCAGAGTTGAATAGAGTATGTGACTTAAAGCAAAGCGCAAGTCACCCTTTTAAAAAAAGTTCACTAAATCTTTTATTGTACATCTAAAGTCATAACTTTAAAAAAAAGTGCATTTACAAGAAACTTATAACAAAAAATTTGTGAAAGATTAGTCCATAACTAAGCCTAGTTTCATGACATCAAATGCTTAGACCGAAGATCGAATTAAAGTCAGAAATTTCATGAGTAGACAGTCGATTTAAGCAAATGGCCAATGCATTACATCTAATGTTTCGAAAAAGCTGGGTTGAGGAATCTATACGAACACGTAGAAGGTTAGTTACTCTTCCGAAAAAGGGTGATCTAAAATATTGTAACAAGTGGAGAAGCATCACTTTGCAACTGCAGTGAATAAGCTTCTTTGTAAAAATTATACATATTAACTAGAATCGATCGATACTCCTTGAAGAACATGTGGGCATTCGGTTCTATAAATCATATGCGAACCACATTAACACTGTTCGCATATGGTCGAGCAATCCATCGGATATAATAGCTCGCTATACTTACTTTTTGTGGATTTTAAGCCAGCCTTTGTCACCGTTTTGCTGCCTCTCTATGGGAAACAATGGGCAACAAAGGTGTGCCTGTTAAAATAATCACACTGACACCGTGTTGAAAGCGGAGAGATCGAATAATTATTATTGAGCGGTTTTACCCGGTTTTTTTTTGTTTTGCCAAAAACGGATTTTTCAAAGTGTCTATTTTTCGCAAATCGAATAAACCGGTTATTATACGAGTACATTTGTATAATATTTATATTTGCTTTTACATTTCTATTGCAAATATGCTCATAATGTTTATTGAATTAAGCAACAAAAATTGAACAAAATCAGTTCACCGGTTATTTGTTAAATTTGTAGCCGAAAACTTGTTTTTACAAATTTGTAACTATTCGAACTATTTAAAAACCGGTTTTTGAAAAGGTCCTATAATCGGTCACCCTAGTCGTTAGCGACGCCTTTAATCCCAACCTTGGAGTGAAACAGGGATGTGTCCTGTTGCCTGCACTCTTCTTAAGTTTATTTGACAAACCAATAGACAGTTACCATGCGACATACGTTAAAAACGTAAGACTTACTGTTCAACATGGATTATGCAAATGATATTTGATATTTGTTGTAGGGCCTTAAGTTTTGAATGTCGTTAAAGTTGGACTTAAAACATTAGAAAAATTACACCGATTACATTGAACGGTCATCGTATCGTAAATGTCGTCTCATTTACGTACCTAGAATAATAAGCAAAAGTAATGGCTCCTAAAAGGATACTGCTGAAAGGGTGAACAGGGAGCGCACTGTTTTTTGCTCACTACATAGAATACGGCGGTCTCGTAGTGTACAGTTGGTACTGTTGCACTAAACATCCGACTCTAAGAATTCCCGGGAATTTTTTTAACAATTAAATTTTTTCAACAATTCAAAAATACTGAGTCCATGGAAGAGGTTCCTAAAAAAGTACCAAATAATCCAATCCCGCAATCCCGAGAAAGTTTGCGGAATTCCCGTTTCGGGAGTTCCCGTAAAAAACTCTAGTTACAAGAGAGGATTTTGCTGAATTATTGAAAGGACCAGCTTTGATGACTTGCTGCGCTCGAATTGTGTGTAAGTAGTCGTTTGTCTGGTGTTTTGTAAAAAATTGTATTTTTCTAGAGACAAATAGACTGTGAGGCGAACATTTTCAAAATAACAGCTCTTCTCATTCCACATTTAAAAAATGCTTGAACAGTGGTATTGTCCTCATTGTTTAAACATTCCAACAGACTAACGCTATAGAGGTTAGTCTTCATAAACCATGGGTTACTTAAAAGGTTATAATGGGTATGTATTTCTATTTGTTTAAGTTCTATTATGGAAATTAACTTGCAAAAGGGTTAAATAAACAAACTGATTTTTTTTTGAAAAATATTTTATTTAAAATTTCTTAGTATTTATGTGTTTATTCACAATTAAAATTGTTTTTATAATTATTATTTACAAAAATATTTTAATTTTTTTTTCATTTCTTTTCATTGTTTAAGAAACACAAAACCTTAAGATCTTAAACCATAGGAGTTATAATTGAAATTTATTTTACATATAAATGCTAAATCTGATAACTATATTTTACATTTTAATTTAAATTTTAATAAGTAAATACATGTGTATATTTCTTAATTATACTTTCACTCAATAAAAATTATTATTTTCTTCACTTTTTTTAATTTTAACAATTTTATTTTGGTATACTCAGGAGCACTATAGTACTGCAATTAGTTTTGACATAAAAAGAAAATATTAAGTAATTTTCAGATCAACATGTAAGAGTAGAACAAATAGTTTTTTTTTTAAGAAAATATTCTAATGATTTTAAATTTACGCTCCTCAGGCAGGTCTGAAGATAATGCTAGGCATACCATCTCTTTGTCAAATGTGTTTATGCAAAGTCGGCAGTCGGGCGGGTGGACTGAGGCACGTTGGCATTGTACACAGTTCTATCCTACAGAAAGTAGGCGGACCGATCCTGACACGTCAGACAGACTGGGCTATACCTACTGGGCTATACCGATGGCTGGAAGACAGAAACGGATAAAGAACCGAGTGTTCACTATGACTGTTGTTCAGTCGAAGGTTTACGTTATAGACAGGCTTTATTGCATTCCCCTCATTTTCAGTTAGTGCTAATCTTCAAAAGATAGCTGTTAAAATTTCATGATGTTCTCTTAATTAGCTTGTGACTTATTGAGCTAAGAGTGATGCTACTTTTGTTATTTTCGGAGTAATGGATCAAAAACAATTTCGAGTTTTAATTCTACACTGCTTTTTATGGAAAAAAAGTGCCGTTCAAGTGAAGCAATGGCTTAAAAACTGTTATGGGAACTCCGCTCTATAAGTTTGCTGACTTCAAATGTGGTCGTAGAGACACCGATGATGTAGAACGCAGTGGACGTCCAAATAAGGCAGTAACCACAAAAAAAAAAAACAAAATAGAATTAAATGATCGAAAAGTGAAATTGCGGGAATTAGATAACAAGAGAACGTGTTGGCCTTATATTGTATGAGTATTTGTATAAGAGAAAACTCTGTTCAAAGTGGGTGCCGCATTTGTTCACTGTTGGCGAAAAGCAAGAATGTCACAAGACAATCAAAATGATGGCAAAACTATTCGCCAGATTTTCCTCCCAGCGATTACTGCCTGTTGCTCGCCAGTAAAATATTTCCTACGAATGAAGAGGTTATCGTTGAAACCGAGGTCTATTTTGCGGTAACATTTAAATCGTTCTACAAAAGTGGTATTGAAACGTTAGAGCGGCGCTAAAATGATCACATTGCTCTTGATGGATATTATGTTGACGTATAAAGCTAGTATTGAGCATACAAAAAAGTGTTTGCATTGTTAGACCCGGGATTTTTCAGTCCATGTGTTTTTCATTGTGGTGGCATAGTTCATAGTTCTGTACAAAACTTAAGAAATTTGTGAAAGTTTACATTTCACTGCAAGAAAAAACAAAGAATTATTTTTCTAATGTCTGTAAATAATTGCAGCATAGTGTATACAATATCGTATAGATACATATATATTTTTGTATACTTATGCTATATATACATACATACATATAACTTATCTTTTTCAATATCTGTAAATACATGTATTTGTTAGGAACAACTGTAAATAAATATTTTTCTTTTCCTTCAAATTACATCAGTAAAGTAGACAAAAGAATTCTACTTTTTGGGGACTTGTTTCATAAAAAATAACAGAAACCTTTGGTTTTTTTATATTTTAATTGGATTTTTCTTTACAATAATATTTACAGAGAAAAATGATTTTTGTTGTAATATTATTAAAATTTTTTTGTATATTATTTAGTTTAAAAAACAAAAATTATAAAAATTTTAAGAGTGAAATTTGTGTTAGTTGGTGAAAATTTAGTTTTGATACCCTACATCACCACATACATAAGTATATATATTTGTAGGATTTAAATAATTTTTTTTTATATTCTTGCTCTTTATGCTACGTTCACATGACAACGTATTTTCGTCATTCGCTCTCCCATTCATAATACAACCCCCGATTATGAGCTTAATAACATAAATTTTTATACAAAATTTTGAGACATCACTCAAATTGTAAATTTTTTTATTTCTATTACCCTGTGTTTTACTTTAAAATCAGTGTCATCTCTAATTTTTATAAAACTTAGATCATTTGGGTTTAGATCATTTTGGGCATACTTGTAAGCTCTAAATTTAAAGGTTTTATTACAGATTTCAAATTGCAAATTTAATAATAATTGATCTCCCTAAAGTATGCTGTCAAGTACAAAAAATAAAATAAATGAAATTAAGACAACAAACAAACTAAGCTCGCTGCATTGACATCATATGCTAGCATTTAAAGGCTACCGTGCGAACGGAATAATCCAAATATGTAATACAAGTAGAGAACGAAGTAATCCGAAAACTCGTGCGAACATAGCATTAGTCTGCCCATGTAGCTAAGTTATTGCCATTCAAAAAAAAAAAAAAAAAAAGAAAACAATTAAATAGATTGTCTTTTTATAGCCCACAAACAAACCTTACCATTTTTGATAAAAATTCTGCATCTAAATTCAATTTTACACGGACAAGGCCTCAAAGTTATTCAACATTTTGTGTTTGCCTGTAACGGTTTTTTTTTTTATCAGTTTTTATGAATTTAAATAATTTGCTAAAAATTTTTCAACAGAAAAGTGTGAAAATGGCAAAATAAGGAGGTTAGCATTCGCCATATAGCCTGGACCTTGCCTTTTAATGGTGTAAATTTAAATTCCGTAGAGGCCTGCAAAACGCAATTGGATAAATTTTTCGCTTAAAAAATCTATAAGCTATATATTGATGGAATAACGGTTTTTTTAAATCTTATTTATTTTGTTACATCTGCGACCAAATTGCTAGAATTATCCTCGTTGATGTGGTGGGATTTTCGAAAACTCCAATCTAAAGAAAGATCTCAGTAGACCGTATTGTTTCAAAACTTGATTAGTAGAGGGTGGGCAATTTAAAAGTTTAAATTTAAAAATGCAATTAACAAAAACTATTTGAAATTTTGCCAAATTTATTTTTTTGTTGTGAAGTATAATTGTTCCGGTTTGAAATGAAATATTATTTCGTTCATATAACTACGGCGGCTGGCCTCACAGTACCAGATTCCATCTGACTAATTTTCAAGAACTTTTTCGAGTTTTTTTTCGTGTGGCTCCACAGGTCGCACCAAACAGTCACACATTGGCTTCTGTAAGACCACGTTTGGATTTTCTGAGCCCCAAATATGGCAATTTTGTTTATTAACGTATTTTTTCATTTTTCTATTTGCAATTTTCGACCAATTGTCTTTGTTTTAGAAATAAATTTCCAATAAATCCCAACGTTGCTCAAGCGTAAATCTATTAATTTCGTTCAGTGGAGATAATACGAGGGCGGACTGATATTGAAGCTACCTAAGTAGGAAAAAAAACATTTTTTTTTTTTAAGCCATTCATTTCTCAACATAGTCTCCTTTTAGCTCAATACACTTAGTAAGACGATTTTCCAACTTTTTTATACCATCTACCACTTCCTGGTTTGAGAATAATCTTTTTCCTGCGAGCCATTTTTTCATTTTTTTGGGAACTCCTCAAAATATGCATTAGTTTCGGTAATCACTTCTTCGTTTGAGATGAATCTTTTTCCTGCAAGCCATTTTTTCAAGTTTGGAAACAGTAACAGGGGCTAAATCTTAACTATAAGGTGGATGATCAACCAATTGGAAGTGGATTTCTCGTAGTTTTAGCATCGCGTTGTCTTGAACAAAGAGCACTTTTTTTCTTGTTTAAATGTGTTTTCCTTGATTGCATCAACCAACTGATCCAATAATGCACGATAATACTCTCCTGTGATTGTGGATCCCTTTTCAAATTAATCGATTTGCAATATTCCGTGTGCATCCCAAAATACAGTGGCCATAACCTTGCCAGCCGATTTCGCTATCTTCGCCAGCTTCCACCCATTGCTTCAATTGATTTTTGGTTTCAGGTATGTAGTAGTGGACCCACGTTTCATCAACAGTTATTAATCTACGCCAAAAATCAGCAGGATTATGCTTTATCATGTCCAAACATCGCTGTGAAGTGATCTGTCGAACTCGTTTTTGTTCAACACTGAGCAAACGCGGCACCCATCTTGCCGATAGCTTTTTCATAATATGCAAATGCTCATTGAAAATGTTGAACACACTTTCATATGATATGTTTACCATTTCAGCAATCTCACGTATTTTGACCTGGCCCCGTTTAAATTCAGCAATCCAATATTTTACGATATAATCTGACGGAGTAGATTCGCCGTAATGTTTATCCAGTTTTTCTTTTGTCTCTTTCGCCGTTTTGCCTTTCAAATAATAGTGTTTAATCACCGCACGAAATTCACGTTTTTCCATTTTCCAAGAAACACAAAAGTTGCTTACTACAAACGACTGCAACAAATAAACTAATTGATGAATTTGGCCAAAATTTTAACAGCTGACGTTTGACAGATCGTAATTTTTAAGAAAGAAAAAGTTTTTATGTTTGTGCTGCCATCTAGTGCTGGGTAGCTGCAATGTCAATCCGCCCCCGTTTATTGAATTTTGTGACAGAATAGAATGACATAAATATTGCCAGATTCGAAATAAAAGCTAATTCAAATTTAAACCGATAGAAGGCCCACCCGATACAAGATTTCAAGGAGAGCCATATAGTGATGGCTAAAAAGATAACTGAAATTTATAAGCTTGCTCTGAGTACATACATACATAGTTCCTGCGACATGCCAAGTGGAACAAGAAAAACTTTTCTCAATCAAGGAGCTGCACCCGATTTTAATTTTAAATTCATTGAAAAGGAACTATAGTCCCTACTAAGTATGCTATATGACATGAGCACTTAACTGTCCGAATAACAAGATTTTTAAATGGTATACCTTTAAAAGTTATAGAATTTTTAAAAGATTATACATTTTCTTCGATGTCGCTGTTTAACACTCTTTAACTAAAATAATGAGTAGTGTGTTTTGGACTTGTTGTTATCGTAAAAGTCAGCAGCTAACACTACATTAAATAAAATCTTTTGATTAACAATTTACTACAATGATTACAGAAAATTACACAAAATATTGGGTGGGCTATTTAAAAGTTTAAATTTAAAAATGCAATAAAGCAAAAACGGTTTGAAATTTTGTCAAATTTATTTTTTTGTTTCATTCAGCCTGTCCTCACAGTACCCCATTCGATAGGACCAAATTCGAGAACTTTTTTGAGTGTATGGGGATGTATATGGGCAATACTATCACGAATGTTGGCCTTCAAATGCTTAATTGTCTCTGGTTTGTCGGCATAACACTTGTCTTTGACAGCGCGCAAGAAAAAAAATAGTATAATGGTGTCAAATCGCAGCTTCTTGGCGGCCAACTGATATCACCATTTCGGCTAATTAAAGGGCCATCAAACGTTTGACGCAATAAGTCGATTGTAGCATGAGCTGTGTGGCAAATGTCACCATCCTGTTGAAACCAAACATCGTTCACATACGCTCTACAAGCCTCACCAAACTGTTACTTGTAATGGATGCATTGGCCTTTGTAAGACCGTGTTTGGGCTCCAAAAATGGTAATTTTGCTTATTAATGTAACCACCAAGATGAAAATGAACTTCATCCGAAAAAATTAATTTCGTTCAGTGGAGATTATATACTGAATCTTGTGACAGAATAGAATAACATAAGTATTGGCAGATTAGAAATAACTGTTGGTTCAAATTCATGGTTGGAAAATAGTTCAAGAAAAAAATATTTGCCCCATTTTTGGATAATTACACAGAAATTGGCAACACTGTAAAAATCAATCTATGATTTCGAATATTTCTCTGCAAAATTACATCTAAAACAAAACTTTCAATGTCAAAATTATGCATAATTAGAACTGTATATGCTTTTTGAACATCTGGACTGAACCAGATCAATAATTAATTCTATAGGTAAATTTAAATTTTTTTATAAAGTATCTATGGTTTTCAGTAACCGAGTTAAGTCACCAACTTCAAAAAATTTGGTAGAAAGCGGTTAAACGGCTTTTGGCATGTTCACACGAGTCATCTAATTTTAGGAATTATCCTGTTCACATGGCGCCTTTTCAATTCGTTTTAACAGTTTTTCGACTTTTTCTTGCTATTTGGTAATTAGCGTGTTAAAAAAGGGTAAAATGGTTAGAGAATTAAATAAATAAATTTAGCGTGGACAAACACCCAATAAAAATTAAATCACTTTGAATTACATACTTAAAATTTAGATGAATTGATCTTAAATTTTTTATGATTTTAAATTTTTATTTACAATTGAGAGCGTAGTAATAATAAATAAAAGAGCGAATTACGCAATGTCCGTTTGAACATCTAGACTGAACAAGATCAATATTTAATTCTATAGGTATATTTCATTTTTTTTTTAAAGTATCTATGGTTTTCAGTGACCGAGTTAAGTCACCAAATTAAAAAAATTTGGTAGAAAACGGTTAAACGGCGAGTCATCTAATTTTAGGAATTATCCTGTTCACATGGCGCCTTTTCAATTCGTTTTAACAGTTTTTCTACTTTTTCTTGCTATTTGGTAATTAGCGTGTTAAAAAAGGGTAAAATGGTTAGAGAATTAAATAAATAAATTTAGCGTGGACAAACACCCAATAAAAATTAAATCACTTTGAATTACATACTTAAAATTTAGATGAATTGATCTTAAATTTTTTATGATTTGAAATTTTTATTTACAATTGAGAGCGTAATAATAATAAATGAAAGAGCGAATTACGCAATGTCCGTTTGAACATCTAGACTGAACAAGATCAATATTTAATTCTATAGGTATATTTAATTTTTTTTTAAGTATCTAAGTTTTTTAGTGACACAAATTTTGATGCAAATATTGGGAAAACTTACAATGTTCTGGTAAAAAAATTTTTGATGATGGTTTTGAGTGATGGCTCCAAACAAAGCAATCTTAACAGCGGGTTTCCGGAACCTTGCCATTACAATTTTTTTCCAATTTCAAGTTGAAGATGTAGGTTACTATGAACTCGAGGAGGCATACTTATGTATTTGACCCCTTAACAGCCCCCATATATGATATTAAATAATTCAAAAAGATTTTTTTTTTTTTTTGGTGAGGGTATCACATAGTCAAGCTTAACCGACTTTTGTACTTTTGTTAAAAAAAAGCTACAATTTTTATGTTTCTATAGGATTATTGTCTTCATCACATGATATATATTTGATTTTAACCGTTTGCTTTTCAATGCCATTCATAATGGATAAACATAAGGGTGAACCTTCACTATTCATACGATTGAAGCGATGTCTTTCTGGCGTACTATCGTGGCGTATTAAATTGCTGGTGGTCACCAAATGATTTGCTTGATGATCTCGCAATGAAGAGTTGGCCACTTGTATTTGAGTCTCTATGGTACTGCGTTTCCAATAGGGTTTGCGTTCAACTAAGAATATGATTAAAAAGTAAACATTTTTTTTTTAATTTAAAAAAAACCTTTTTTTAACACTCACCTCTGGTTATGTTATTTGAAGAATTCTTATACAAAGTCATTCGACTGCGTGGTGAACTCAATTTACTAGAGCCTGACCAACAACAACAGCATATGATTTTTTGAAAATACAAACGAAATCTGTAATGATTTTTTCCTTTTTATAAAAAAAACAATTTTTTTAAGGCTCAGAAAACTTACCTTTTGTTCATCCAATAGTATATGACAGGATTAACCATAGCATTTGACATGGCCAACCAATAGAAACCCAAATACATGTGTTGCACATATTTCGTTGATGTCACTTGATTATTGTGATAGGCGTAGATGAAAAATAGGTGATAGGGAAGCCAACATATTGCAAATATCGATACAATTGCTATAAACATACGCACAACCTTACGTTTCGATTTCATTGTTTCCATTTGTCTTTCGGTCGTTTCACCAATTGAACGACTACCCCAGAGTACGCGGCCCATAAGAGTATAACAGATGAGCATTACAATCATTGGTATGCCATACGTTATGACCAGTATGATGATGTTGTAACTAATAGTGAATAGGGAAAAAGAAAATGTGGGCGAGAGGGAGGGATGAAATATTGAACTATTTATAAAAGTTTTTAGAGGGTGTCCCAAAAGAAAATTGTACAGTAGAGTTTTGTCAACCCTAAAAAAACCATTCGACAGCTGACAGTTTAGGGTTAGTAAAATTGGATCGTTGCACGATAAAACAACGTGTCTTTATTATTGAACAATATTTCAAAAATAATGAAAGCTTGTTGGGCGTAGTTCGAAAATTTCATACAATATGTAGTCATACAATATGTTTTAATTTCGTCAACTGTGAAGATATTAATTACACAAATTCAGGTAGAATGGATCCGTTGGAGACGCCAAACGCCGTTCAAATGTTAATATCGAAGTAGTGCGTGAGGGTGTCGGTGACAATCCGGGAACCTCAATTCGGCATCGTGAACGAGAATTGAAAATTTCAAGAAGCCCTCTACAGCATGTACTCACTAAAGATATGTGTCGCCATGCTGGCTATAAGCAGCGACGAGAGTTCATTGCAATGAAGCAAATTTTCACCTTGATGGCTTTGTTAATCGTTAAAATGGCCGCTTTTGGTGTTCTGAGAACCCACATGTGATTATTGAAAAACAAATGCATGCACAACGTGTCACTGTTTGGTGTGGATTTTGGGCTGGAGGCAAAATTGGATCATACTTTTTTGAAAATGAGGCTGGTCAAGCAGTGACCGTTACTAATGCTCGATATCGCGACAGCATAACACAGTTGATTGATATTGATGTGGCCGATATGTGGTTTTAACAAGACGGTGCCACATGCCATACAGCTCGTAAAAAATTCAATTACTGCATGAGACATTTCCAGGTCGTGTACTCTCTCTGTAACACCATTAGATTCCTTTTTATGAGGTTAATTGAAATCACAGGACTAGATTTTCGACAAACGAGTGCGTATGTGCATGCAAATCCGTGGAGGCCATTTGCTTGATGTGTTATTCCATAAATAACTCTATCTTATGTACTTTATGATTTAATTAAAAAATAACGATAAAATCTTGCGTTAATTTAGGGACACCCTTTATCATTTTTCATATTTAAGACAGTACATATTCACTTACCAATAGTCCAGTATCGATGTTGGATAGCGACCATCTGGCCAAAGCATATAACATACAGTTCGTTGTTTGCCATTATAATATCTAAAAAGAAGAAGAAATATTATAAGAAGTGAGTAATTATATTTAAATCAGTGGGCTTTAATGACGGTCATGTTTATAGAAACCATGATGTAATATATAAACAAGTAAAAAAGTTGCCATTCGTTAAGATCGAACACTTGATACTGTACATACAAGATTGTTTTTCTTTATTTAAGATTAAATGAAATAGATTAACTTAAAACTAAATGTTCTTTCTGAACAAAGGGCGTAAACGAATTTTCTCCATGTCATGTTAATTTAATAGTGGTTTCGAATATTTAATAAAGAGACTTCAACTTCCCTCCAGAAAACTCCTTCTAAAACAAATAAATATAGAAGAAGCCAGCTGACCTTCACCCATACCCCTGGCGATGGTGAAAAACATCAGATGAATGATCAGAAAAACATGTGAATTACTGGGAAAAATTGTCAATGCTAAAGTAAAGATCACCACCAATTAGCAAGGATCTTCACCACTACGCAAAATCATATGGAGAAAGCTACAGTGGATGAAATATCTACTTGGCGTGAAAGATCAAATTGATTCAAGAAACTGAAACACCCCTTTCTAGAGGGGTAACGGAGAAAAAATATATCATGTTACGAGATGAGTATTTATTTTTAACCATCTGCAGTATTTACGAGGCCTGCCAAGATTTCTATGGCTGTGTAGACTGAAATCGACTGCTTGTCTCAAAATATCACCAAATGGCCTTTGTAATATATGACTAATCCAAGTCCATTTACGCCTGCGGATTTCGTATTTAATTGGCCTACAGTTAGCTAGCAATAATAGTGGTTGGTCATTTGTGACCCAATTCAGCCAAAATTTGCTTCAAGCACTTATTATGGAACGTTTTCGGTCTTCTTCTAGATTTTTGAGTAGAACTCTAAGTGGTACAATCATACAGAAGTATTGATTTGCCGCTGCTATCAGTTGATATGTTGTTTGCACGTCATATTCTGTGGAGATATTCAAATATATGTCGGGCTTTGTTTATACGGACTACAATATCCTTCTTAGAACCACCGTCTTACCTTTTAGTACTGCACAAATATAAACAAAACTTCTACATCCTGGACGGTCATCCCTTTAAGTGTGAGTGGCGAGGTGTTGCTAGTGGTAATACGCATTAATTTGGTTTTTCCTGCCACTTTTTTGGTGTTTTCTGATAGGGTGTGGTATTTCCTCTGAATATCCTCAAAACGATGAGCGAACAAATAAATATCGTCCGTTTAGTCTATATCACAGAGGAGTTATCATGCTCCAGCGGATATCATATGGTGACTCGGCGTTTGTTTTCTGTACCACACAGCCCAAAGCAGTAAAAATAGTGTGGGAGACAGAACACAGCCATGTTTCACTCATGTGCTCGTCTTGAAGGGGCCAAATTCATCTCTTTTATAGCTAACTGTGCTTTGTGCTCTTTGCATCAGTATATATTAGGGTTGGCAAGACCCGAGATTTTTTTTTTAAACCGAACCCACCGGGTTTTATTGCGATTTTTGATGGGTTTCGTTCAGTTCGACAATATTTTTTGTTTGTTAGTAAGTATAACTACGATACGTTGTTTTCGTATTTACAGTGCTGTTCAAAATTGATTCGACTTCTCTCCAAAAAGTTTACTAATGCAAAATCTATTATACAAAGAAGTATATGTAAAAAAGTAACTGTACTTTGCTTACTTATCTCTTATGAATATAATCCCATTACATTTCAAAAACACCCGAACTCTGAACACTTTCGGTAATATACAATAACAACTATTAAACATGGTGCAGGAGGTATATTGGTATGTGGATATTTTTCCTACCATGGCACTACTATTCTATTCAGAATAGAAGGAATAATGGATGCCATTTATTTTACCAATATACTAAACGACGTCATAGCACCTTATGCCGAATGTGTGTTTCACTGATTTAACACTGATAAACACAAATCGATTCTGAAGTAATCGAAGGTTACTTTCAGAATAAATACTTCAACCTGTTAGGCACAATCTCCGGACTTAAATCCTATCGTAAGTCTATGGAAAGTTGTCAAAGCAACTATCCGAGGGAAACCCTTCAAATGAAAAAAAGCACAGTTAATTGACAACCCTGGAATATATGTTAGTTCGCGTCTTACAGGCTGATTAACATTTAGATCACAATTTGGACTCAATAAAGTAACTTGCTTAAGGATCAAACAATATTTATTGGAGTTTAGGTAAAATGGCAAAGAGATTTATTATTTACATGCAACAGGTATCGCCTACATAAAAGACGTTTTCAACTTAAAGTATGTTCACACGACACTTTCAATTCTTTTGTTAGCTGTTTGAATTACTTTTATGAATTATCTTGTTCATTTGCAATTCGCCTTATGTCGCCTACATAAGACCTTTTCAACTTTTAGCATGTCCACACAAGTCCTTCAATTACTTTCCTACTGTTTGAATTACTTATAGAAATTATCTTGTTCGCATATAATCTTTACTATTCGTTTTATAAGCTCTTCTTCTTTTTCTTGCTATTTGCCGGTATATTGGGTTGAAAAAATTTAACCATAGTTAGAGAATTAAATAAACCACTTCGATTTTTTTTAGTAATTCAAAAGGTGATTGAAATTGAATTACATATTTAAAATTTCGGTGAATTGATCTTAAATTTTTTATGATTTGAAATTTGTAAATCATAAAAGAGAGAGCATATTAAGCAAAAGCGTTGTTCGTGTGAACATGACATTTTTTTGAAAAATACTTATTCATAAGAAGCATTTCATAGTATAAATTAGTAATTAATTAATCAGCATATGGAATGGATGGCGTAAAATTATTATTTAATTATATCATTTTCGGACATTATGTGTATGCAATATGTGTGACGTATGAGAAGTATTTATTTATTTATTCTTATATATAAAAATGAATGTGTGTTTGTACGTTTGTTTGTCTATAGACAACTAAACGGCTGAACCAATTTTTTTTTAATATTTACAGTATCTCTCTGCATGTCCGGAAGGAGCTATAGGCTATACAAAAATTTAAAAATTCAAACTGGGCTGCGCCACGCCCATACACAACAAATGTTTAGTCATCTGTATCTTCAAAATGGTTGTTGTTCAATACAAATCATTAGTGAAGAAGTTGGCGAAATAAGGGTCAAGTGAGCGTGGAATCTAGCATACAAAGCAAATATTGATTTCTGCATATTTTGAGAACGGTTAAAACAGAAGCATCTGAATTTGGTTTGAATGACTTTAAAGTCAATACAAAGTATCAGTAAAAAACTGCGCGGAATTGGAAAAGAGGGCGAGGTACCTCCCATATGAACTAAATATTGATTTCTTTATAACATTAGAACGGCAAAAGCTAAGGTTTTAGCACTTGGTACAAATAGATTCATGGGCAATGCAAATCACCAGCAGAAAAGTAGCCGCAGTTGGACAAGTGAGCGAGATACCTCCCATACAAAGTAAATAATGATTTCAGTATATCTTGGGAACGGTTAAAGCTAAAGTTTTAATATTTGATCTGACTGTGGTACCTCCTATATAAACTAAAAATTGATTTTTAGTTATCTTGAGAACAGTAATAGTAGAAGTTTCTAAGTTAGTGAACAATACACATTAACCGACAGTAACTGGGTGAATTAGATAAGTGGGTGTACGCCTTCAATTCATACCAAATATTGAATTTTGTATACGTAGATAACGGCAACAATTAAAGCAGCGTTATCTATCCACATTAGGCAAATAGCGGGTGATCCAGATATATTATATCGGGTCCGCCATCTAACGTTTTTTCTTCAACTAGTGTTTATTTCGTGAATGGTAACACTTAGCTCATGTCTGATTTGACAGATAATTAGTTTTATCCTTCCGCTGAACGAATATGGTTGTGTATACGCTTGAACAACGCTGGGAAATATTGCGACATTATTTTGAAAATCATGGTAATGTTGCAAAATGTGTGTTCATCTTTTCATATGAAGCTCATTTTGATCTTGGCGTGTATGTAAACAAGCCAAATTGTCGCATTTGGGGCACAGAAAACTCGCACACATACATTGAAAAGCCGATACACCCAAGACGAGTCACTGTTTGGTGCGGATTTTGGTCCAGAGGCATAATTGGGCCATTTTTCTTCGAAAACGAGCAAGGAGTGGTAGTTACAGTCAATGGCGATGGTTATCGGGCCATGTTGAACAAAATTTTGTTTACAAAAATTGAAGAGGAGAATATTAGCAACATTTGGTTTCAACAGGACGGCGCTATGTGCCACACAGCCGAACTACACTCGATGTTTTGCGCCCTGTTTTTGAAGATCGCATTTTCAGCCGCAGAGTTGATGTCGTTTGGGCACCTCGGAGCTGCGATTCGACACCGTTGGACTTTTATTTGTGGGGTGCCGTCAAAAATAAGTGTTACGCCAACAAGCCAAAGACAATTAACGCTTTAAAGGACAATATTCGTGAAGCCATTGGTGAAATACAGCTGCACACAATAAATAATTGGACCGATCGCGTAGGCTACTGCATGGCCAGCCGAGCCAGCCATTTTAATGAAATTATTTTCCATTATTAACCGGAAGGATTATAAATACTTTCAAATAAAAAACGAAATTTGACAAAATAATCAGTAGTTTTTTTATAACATTTTCAAAAAAAAAAAAAAAAAAAAAAATTATTTGGCGGACCCTATATTATTAAGATAATAAAAATAAAAAAGGGAAGAAAATTAAAAATGTTCACTAAAGTATGCATAAAACTAATTGTATATAAATTTCTTACTAAAATAGATCGAAATCCATTGAATTTAATTCTCGAGATCGGCTCCCGGAATTGATATTCAATTTAAGCATCAAATGCACTACTGTGCAACGTTTGAAATATTATTGTGTAAAAAGGATGCTCTTTGACATTTTATTTTTATAAATTTTAATTAAGTCGTATTCAGACTTTGAGCAAAATAGAATGAATTAAATTTTAAGATGTTGCATATAATAAGATATTATATTCAATGTTATATTCATACATATTTATAAATGTATGTTTACTATGAAAACATTTTAGCACTCCACTTGCATTAATGTCATTATTGTCACATCAAATTAAAACTTTTGCAAAGAATCTTTTAAATTACTTTCAACACAAAATAAGTTTTATACATTTCCTGCATATCTGCATATTTAAATATGTATATATGTATGTACCTCATATACATAAATACTTAAAAATTCATACAAGTACGTATGCAGATAAATAACATATTATCTGTCTTCAAAGGAAAAATCTATACATTTAATATCAACATTTTTACAGCTATTTTAGTTGCAACACCTTAAATTGTAAAAATTTGAACTTTGATTAAACATTACATTAAAAGTAATCATTAAATTAAAAGTTGGAAAGGTCGAGATAGTACACGCTATTTCTTTCTATTTGACTTTAGTATAATTCATGTAAAATTTTTCGCCCCTTTGCCCACGCCTTATCTAAGCGACTGAGCTTTAAAGAGTGAAATAGGCGTTTTTCCAATAATCATACTGTTTTCGGACTTGAACATTTTTGTTTAAATTATTATTATCTCTTACTACCCTTAGAACACGCATTTTATATACTTCTATGTTACATAATAATCGCGTATTTTTACTTATTAGACGTTCTCCCGTAGTTTTTTAGTTGCATGGTGTGTTTGTGGAATGATCTTCTCCCGGAATTTTTTCTCTCAATTACGGTATAAGTAAAATCATATTAAATACTCATAGACATACACATAGACTTCTTTCCTTTTATCTACAGCCTTTCTTCCTAGCATCAGTACAATGCACTGCATAAGTAGGGTCATACCCTGAGTGTTGGTTTCATGAAAGAAATATACAAATTCAATGTAGTGGTAAATTAAGACTTATTTGTCCCGATTTTCTGTCAGCATTTCATAAGTACATACAAAAATAATTCCCGCGACATACCAAGTGGAATAAGGTGAACTTCTCTCAATTCACCCGATATTATTGGAAATGGACTTATAAAGGGTCCACCAAATTTATTTTTTTTTTTTTTTTGAAAATGCTATAAAAAACTACTGAATATTTTCTCAAATTTCTTTTTTTATTTGAAAGTACAATCCTCCCGATTAATAATGGAAAATAATTTCATTCAAATGGCTGCCTCGGCTGGCCATGCAGTAGCCTACACGATCGGTCCAATTTTTAAGCACATTATCGATTGTGTGCAGCTGTATTTCACCAATGGCTTTACGAATATTGTCCTTTAAAGCGTCAATTATCTCTGGCTTGTTGGCGTAACACTTTTATTTGACGGCACCCCACAAATAATAGTCCAACGGTGTCAAGTCGCAGCTCCGAGGCGGCCAAAAAACAGGGTGCAAAACATCGAGTATAGTTTCGGCTGTGTGGCACGTAGCGCCTTCCTGTTGAAACCAAATGTTGCTAATATCCTCCTCTTTAATTTTTGTGAACAAAAATTCATTCAACATGGTAATGATCGCCATTGACTGTAATGGCCACTCCTTGCTCATTTTCGAAGAAAAATGGCCCAATTATGCTTCTGGACCAAAATCCGCACCAAACAGTGACTCGTCTTGGGTGTATCGGCTCTTCAATGTATGCGTGCGGGTTTTCTGTGTCCCAAATGCGACAATTTTGCTTGTTTACATACCCGCCAAGATCAAAATGAGCTTCATCTGAAAAGATGATTTTTTTTTTTTTGGCAAAATCGGCATCTTCTGTAAGTCGATCGCAGACCCAGATTCCCAGCGTTGTTCAAGCGTATACGCAAACATATTCGCTCAGCGGAAGGATAAAACTAATTATCTATCAAATAAGACATGAGCTTATTGTTACGTTAGATGGCGGACCCTTCAGTTTAATACTTGTTTCGAATGGCAGATGCATTAGTTAGAGTTAGCATTGTAATGAGGCGATACCGTTGTTGAATATTATTAGATGGTCTGGCATGGTATTGAACCGAGGATTACTTGGTTGGTAGGCGGCTGTCTTACCTACTATATCAGAGTGGCAATAGCATTCCCCACGATAAAATTGCTGTCAATGATTTTCTATGGATGCTAGACCCTAAGGTTAGACAATTTTAACCAATTCCTTCCTATATAAATATAGATAAAAGTCCAACTATTATATACTTTTACTTAAGCTACTGTAAAAAAAAAAAATAATCAACGAAAAGTCTGACAAATACTTAACAAGGTTTTTGGTGGCAATAATGTACTTTCTGAATTGAAATGTTAGGTGTCCAAAATACAGCATTTTTTACCTCGACATGTTCTATTATTAAAAAAGATATTACTTTAATCGAGTTAATTTTTATTAATTTTTTTAGTTAAAAAAGAAATAAATAAATAAGTTATAAACAAAAAACAGTAAAAAAATAGAGCAGCTACTTTGAACATTCATTGTTTCTTTTCTTCACAAACAGCTGTTTAGATGCCCAACAACAGCTTATACACAACAATTTTAGTCAAAAAAAAAAAAAAAAATATTATTTATATTCAACGGTATACCCTACGGTGTACCCTATATCTTCGATATCATCAAACGGATTGCCATATAGAAAGCACTGAGAAGAAAAGAAGTTCCCCAGGAAATGGTCCGAATAATATGAGCAATGAATGTACACCATAGTACTGAATGAGATTGTGAGCGAAGTCTATTCACAGAGAAGAGGTTTATGAATTATGCAGGTGATATTTGTCTACTATTACACAAGATCTCCAATATGCTTACCAAAGCTATGAGAATTAATAACAACAGCATAGAAAACATCATGCTATAGGACCGACCAATTGAGTATGCGGAAGCACAATGGCAACAAACGGTGGTGCAGAAACAGACGTTAACAACAGGCTCAACAAAGTAAGATCGGCATTCAGACGATTGCAGTCAGTATGGAGGAACTCATATATATCCAGGCAAACCAAGCTCAGAATATTCAGTGTATGTGTAAAGTCAATTCTGTTGTACGGCAGTGAAAGATGTCTTGTGTCTTACACCATCGCACAAAAGCTACAGGTATTCACCAACAAGTTGCTTAGAATCATATCCAAGATATTCTAGCCTCACACCATAAACAACACACAGGGTGGGCCTTTTAAAAGTTGTGAAGTATAATTGTTTCGGTTAGAAATGAAATATTATTTCATCCATATGGCTGCAGCAGCTGGCCTCACAGTACCCCATTCAATCGAACCAATTTTCGAGAACTTTTTCGAGTGCGTGGAGTCATATCTCGATTAAATGGCATCACGAATGTTGGCCTTCAAATATTCAATTGTCTCTGGTTTGTCGGCATAACACTTTAATATGGCACAACAGAAAATAGTCCAACAGTGTTGAAGCGCAGCTTCTTGGTGGCCAACTGGCATCACTATTTGGACTAATTAAGCGGCCATCAAACGTTTGACACAATAAATTGATTGTGGCATGAAATGTGTGGTAGATGATGATGTGTGGTAGTGTTGAAACTAAACATCCTTCACATCAATATCATAAAGAGCGGGTACAAAAAAATCGGTTATCCATTGATCGTAATGGTGGCGCCGTCCACATTTTCAAAGAAATATGTGCCAATAATGTCTCCGTTCCACAACTCGCACCAAACAGTTACTCGTAATGGCTGTATTGGCTTCTATAAGACCACGTTTGTGTTTTATGAGCCCCAAATACGGCAATTTTGGAAATGAGCTCCATCCGAAAATATTATTATTTTTTTTCGAAATCAACATCATCGTGCAGTTTCTCGTTGGCCCATCTAGCGAAGCGAAAACGAAGCGCATGGTCATGCGGCTTAAACTCTTGAATCAATTGAACTCTTTTAAGGTGTCATACCGAGAACTTTCGCAGAATACGACATATGACGAGTTGATGTTGATGGATGCTCACGCACATTCTCAGCCACAGCTTCGATATTTGCAGGTGTACGCATTGTACGAGCACGCTTACCTCTTGGCGCATCAATAATGAAACCAGTTTCATGAACTTTAGCAATAAATTTGCGTATACCGGCCATTGTTGGTCCTTCTCTGAGACCGTAATTAAATCCATTTATTTCGTTCAGTGGAGGTAATATACTGAATTTTGTGACAGAATAGAATGACTTAAGTATTGCCAGATTCGTAATAACCGCTGGTTCAAATTTAAACCGATAATGGCCCAGCTGATCGAGCTTTGGGATTTGCAAATGAAGTGCCTATACTGAAGCCGATAAGGCAAAGGAAATGGAGATGTTACGGCCATACATAATTACAAGGATGGCACTTGAGTGGAATCCTCAAGGATTAAGGAACCGTTGGCCACTAAAAAAGACCTGGCGACGCACAATTTTCCAAGAACTAGGGCAGTATAATAATAAGATGGAAATGCTTTGTGGAAGCCCTATGCTCCCTAGAGGAGTAACGGCAAAAATTACTACCTAAGAAAAATTTTGGAATGGAACTACAATTGTGGGTAGACAACGAGCAAAGTACGTAATAATCAACTTTTGTGGTTGGAATAATTTAGTAACAGGCACGCTATGAACTTTTCATCAAGTGTTTTTCCTTTTTATTTTTCAATTGTCAAAAAATAAAAACAAAATCCAATTGTTTGCAACGACAATGCTTGTCTAAGGAAAAGTAATGCCTTTGTAAGAATGTAATGGACATATTTACACATACCTACTTACATACAGATACATACATACAAATACGTATTTCCAACGTATTCTATTATTTATTTACGAGTCTGTATGAATTCAAGTGAATTTATAAAATTTCATTCAATTGTTTAAGTACGTATTTGTCGAGAGCAATACTACTCGTAGTACAACAGAAGCAGGAATAGAAATAACAATCAATTATTATGTGTTTCAATAAAATGTGGTCTAAAAGAGCAAATAATGAAGTGTTTGCGAAGCAATTGTTTGCAATAATTGAGTAAATTTGTGTTGCACACGTTCATGCGCACATGAGCATCTGGTGTTATAAAATATATTAATAATTTATTGAAGGAAATAGAAGAAGGCGATAGTAATAGAACATAAATTACATAAGTGATTTATATGTTAGGAATCTTGTTTTATGCGATGAAAGGAATTTAAATGGTTTAAGTATACTAGAAAATTCAAAGCAAACATTAATTTTTTTTATTTAACCTTCTTAAACGTTCATCTTTCATATTATTTTTCACATTAATTCCCATATGCATTAATGTATTTGTTATTTAAAAAAGGTTAATAAACCATAACTTGTATGAAAATTCGTTTTATACACCCTCATTAAATCGGAAATTATTTTTTATGAATATGAGAGTAAAAGTTAAATAGAGAGGTTTAAATACGAGAACGTTGAGTTCTTAAATTAAATCAAGGTCTTAATTAATGAAAGGAACATAACCTACGAATGCTGGAAAAGAATTTTAAAAGGAAGTTAAACTTAAAAGTATCAGACGCTAAGTACAATATTAATAAAGTGAAATTTACATCCTCTTTATTTTGGAACAGAAAATGAAAGGTAATTCGTGACATGGGAATTTAAAAAAAACTGCTGATTATGATATATGTAGATGTAGATAAACCAATGCCCAGCTCCAATATTATGATTCTGTAAGTACGGATAATTCCCGCCAAAAGTTGTAGACCTGTAGTCTAAGGTCATGAAGAATTGCATAGCAACTCTCTGATAACCAGAAACCAATCTGGTTTTAGTTGAAAACACAGCTGTATTATTGTATTATTGGATACTGCTGAGAAGTGGATTAAAAGAGGATAACATTTTTGGTACTTCTTGATCGTAATATACTTTCTCACAAGCTGAGACAAATATTTAACTTTTCTGCTATTACATACTTATATGACGGAGACCATGCGGAACATCATGGTGATATAACATAGTCAGCATGTTGATTAGTAAAAAGCAGGTGCACCACAATGTTTTATTTGACTTACACTTTGGTAAGCGGATGTTTTGACTCTCCACCCATGCCACAGCAAAAGGCAGATCCATTACATGTAGAAAAATGTAAAGTGCGTGGATTAAACACTTATTAAACCTCATTTCTTCAAGTATAAAGCCAAGGCTTGTGTTAAGGTCAATTAATATCGTTACCGCACCGTACATATTTAGAAAAGTAGCACCAATGTGGAGCATAGGTTCGTTTGAAATTTAAACCATGCCGACCTCTCATAAGTTAATGATTTAATTGAAAAAAAAAACAAAACAAAAATTGAGGAAAAACAATACAAACTATAAACGTTCAATGCAAAAAAAAAGCTCGAAAAAAGTACTTTAGAGCACTGTTCTAAGTGTTATGTACAAAGCAATACATTGAATAAAAAAGTATGCATACTGCCGAAAAGAGTACGTCTGGCTACCCTGGAGCTAGTCCGGGTGAAATGTGGTTTCAACAGAATGCCATACGGTAACCGCAGCCTTCGAATTATTGAAATCAAAAATTGGGAAAGTTGATTTTGAGAAATGGACCTGTTAATTGGCTTCTAAGATTGGGAAATTTAACATTTTCGATTATTTCCTAAAACTGTTGGTTTGTGCTGATAAAACAGCAACAACTGATGCCCAGGAGCAAACATTGTTTATGTTATTCATGACATACGAACAGCAATGCTCGAAAAAGTGGCTCAAAACTTGACGTTCAGAATATACTTCGTCCAGCCTTCAGAGCCGTGGTGCCATGCAGTGATCTTTCGAATTATTTATATGGGGAGTACTGTTTATATTCCGGGAATAGCAAATAATAACAAATATTTTTAAATGAAAATGGCTTTGTTTTTCAAAATAATTACCTTGATAATCAACACACTTTTACATTCGTTTAAACCATTTCTCAAAGGAGTTTTTCTACTTCTCTTGAGATACCTCCAAAACATGGTTCTTGAACGCTTCAACTGCTTCTTTGGCTCTCGCAGTTTACTTATGAATTTCGGCAACAAGTAGAAGTCATTGGTTGCCAAAACAGGACTGTATTTTGACTGTTTAAAAATTCATCTCTTTGGCGAGATGTGTGAGAGCTCGCATTGTCATTATGACTGGTCATGATGTCTGGCGATGATGACAAACATCAGACATATGATCAGGAAAACACGCCACCTACTGGGAAAAAACTACCATGCTAAAGTATAGGTCACCACCAATTAGCAAGGATCTTCACCGCTACGCAGAATCATATGTAGGAAGCTACGGTAAATTAATCATCTACGGAGCTTGAAAGATACCATTGATTCAAGAAACCGAAACAAAGCAACGAATACTTTATGTAAAAAGCCAATATGCTCCCTAACGGAGTAACGGAGAAAAAAATTGTTTCGCAAGAACAAATACCTTATATTTTTAACACTTTATGACTACCAATACTTTAATAGCAGTGTAATTTAATATTGTTTGTGCCGCTGTGGTGTGGTAGGTAAGACACCCAGAAGGTCGTCTGTTCAATACCAGGCCACACCATCTTAAAATAAAAGAAAAAAGTTTTTCGACAGCGGTATCACCTTATAAGATTAACTAGTAACTGGTTGTGAGTATCACTACTATTGAAAACTTCTCTAAATGCATTTGCCGTTCGGAGCCGGCGTTAAACTGTAGGTCCTTTTCAATGAGTGAAAAAATAGAATCGCGCGCAGCTCATTGGACTGAGAGAAGTCCCCATGTTCCTTCATGGAATGTTATGGGAATTAATAAATAATTTAATATTGTTACGATAACAAAAATGCTTAAAAAGAAGATACTAAAACATCAGTCCATCAAACGTCAAACATCAAACCGTATTGTTTGATTTTGGTCTATTGGTTTGTGTCACGGCTGTGAATGTGTCACCCTGGCAATACCTTATTTATTTGTGAATTTGGCAGCATTGCCAACTCGAGCACCTTTAGGTAACATGATCTTACATGTTATAGAAGATTTGAGAAATTGAAGACTCTTAGAGAACTTTCCAAACTGTAAGCATTTGAGTGTATAAGTGAATCTGCTTTGCCTGAGCCAGCTTGCTATAGATTGGCAGTCATTTTGAAAAGTTGTAATTTAAAAGTCGTAAGGTCGTGTTAAGGGCATTCGTAAAAGCTTTGAGTAATTGTGCATTAAGTGGAAGTTAAAGAAATTGCTTTACGTATAAAAAATTAAAAAAGGTTAAAACGTAACAAAACATATTAGCCAACTTGGGCTCATTTATGTTTTGTTTGGCTACAAAATTTAAAAAAATATATTGCTAGTATGTATTATTGCGTTTTAACCTTTTTAAAACGTTTGAGTTTTTTTAAATTTAGTTAAAATAAAATTAAACACCACTTTGTTGTTGGTTTTTCTTAATACAGCAACTTATTAACTTGCACTTGATATTCGTTTACTTTTATTTACGCTTAAACACGACTATACTTATTGACTGAAAAACGATAGCTATGTGACGTAGGTAAAGCAGCCACCTTATATACCTAAATGCCTACAGTTTGGAAAGTTCCGGAAATGTTTTAAACGCTCTGATATCTTCTATCCATTATGTTTAAATATTTAAGATTGTGTTACACAAATATAGTTAAATTGGCAGTGCTGCCAAATACATAAATAAGTAAGTATAGTATTGCCAGAAAGATACATCAACAACCTTGACACAACCCAGTGTTACCAAAATCCCACAATACATTCTTAAAGGCTGATGTGGTGTATCGCTTCTTTTAGGTGTCGATTATTTTCGTAACAATACTTTCTTGTAGATTGTTGTCGGATGCCCGCCGTCGTCGATGTGTTTATAGCATTAACATTTTAACATTAAATTTTCACTCATTGATTCAAATGCGTTGCATATTTGTTTTACATGCTTTAAGTAAAAATTTTGTAGCAGCAATAAAACTGTAAATAATGTCATTTTAAATGAAGAAGAGATATTGGTGGTTCATTATTTTGTTTGTTAAAAAAAATATTTTTCAATTCCATTTGATATTTAAAAGCACATGCCAAATACAAGCCCTGTGTAAGAAACAAAAATTTCTAAAGAATACCAATAAATATTTATGTATTTATTATTTTTAGCCAATCCCAATAATAAAATCATTTTATTTATGGCCATTTTCTTTATTGCAAATCAAATATCATAAATAAATAATTTGTTTTTGTTGTATGTTAATATTAAAAAGTTACCTTTTTGTCATGGTATTCGAATACAAAAGACAAGGCGCCGATAGAATACAACTTAATAGCCAGATTAAGGCTAAAATAATGCGAACTTTTCGCCTTGAGGTTCTGCGCTTTAAGGGATGAACAATGGCAATATAACTGCAAATAAAAAAAAATACATTATTTTTTTTCATTTAAATATTCAGATTCTCTGCGAAGAATAAAACAGTAAAATTGAAACAAAAACTCACAAACTGTAAAGAAAGTTCATGTAAAAGTAAATATTATAGGCCTTAAGAGCAGAACATTTTTAGAAATACAAATACAATAATGAGTGTAATAAATAATAATGTTGTTGGCGGTGTAAATAACTTTAAATGCAAACGGTAAATGAGCATCCTTTGTCCATTCCCGTTTTTCATTGTAAACTTACCGATCGAACGATATGGCTACCAAGGTGAAAACGGATGTTGATACTGTTACGTTTGCCATAAAATTATTTATGGTACAATAAATCGTACCAAATGGCCAGTCTGAATTCAACATGAATATAAAATTGAACATACAATTCAATGAGGACATAAGCAAATCGGCAATGCTCAGATTTAAAAGGAAATAATTTGTTGCTGTACGCATATTACGATGACCTGGAAAGAGAGAAAAAAATTAAAAATAAAAAATTAATTTGGAAAATTTTTTATGTATTTATTCAGAATAAATTAGAAAATCTTTTCATTTTAATTTTAATTTTTGCCTCGTCTTATTAAAACGTACAACATTCCTTCACGTCCTTGCAAATAGTCTTGTAAAGACTTCATTAAAAAGCAAAAATGCTTTTTAACTCGTATTTTTGCATTTATTTATTAATGTTGTTGGGCATTTGTTTTCGAATTCTTTCTTATTTTCTTTTTTATAATTTGTATGAAAATATGCAGATAATAAACATCTTAATGCTCTTTCTAGCTGTGACTCTTTAAGCCTTAAAAAACAAGTCAGAGGGATCTAATCGCATTATAATAAAATAAGCTTCTGGACTAATAGTTAGATAATCTTAGTTAATCTTGTACCTAGCAAACGCACCTAGTAGTAAAGGATTGATAAAAAAGGTTTAATTACCACAAATTACCACTTATTTGTCTAGATTCAGCTGCTTATTAAAAAAAAGAAAAGTTTTTACATTGTTTTTGTAAAAAAAGTTCTTTGAAATCTCGATGCAGAGGTAAAAGATTCGTAGGTATCTTAAAATCACCATTTCTAAACCGCGCAAATCAACTCTCACTCTTATAAGCTTTGGAGAGCAGTCGATATAGTTAAGCTGCTCTTTTTTTGTAAATTGATTAGATTTGATAAGGTTACACTTCAGCTACAATAGGCTTGTTGTGCGCTCCCATACTATCGATAAACACAAATATCTTAAAAAAAAAACAATGACCACTCCCTACAACATAGTTCTTTAGTTCCTGTAATATGTATATGCCTTAGGTTCAATTTCAGTGCGTCCCGTCAAAATCTGTATCACCCTTTTAAACTTGTAAAAGGTCCGCCATCTAACGTTTTTTTTCAATTTGTGCTTATTTCGTGAATGGTAACACTTAGCTCATGTCTGATTTGACAGATAATTTGTTTTATCCTTCAGCTGAACGCATATGGTTGTGTATACGCTTGAACAACGCTGGTAAATATTGCGACATTACTTTGAAAATCATGGTAATGTTGCAGAATGTGTGCGATGTGTTCAGATGAAGCTCATTTTGATCTTGGCGTGTATGTAAACAAGCAAAATTGCAAAATCGCGCAGAAAACACGCACGCATACATTGAAAAGCCGATACACCCAAGACGAGTTAGTGTTTGGTGCGGATTTTGGTCCAGAGGTATAATTCTTCTTCGAAAATGAGCAAGGAGTGACCGTTACAGTCAATGGCGATCATTATCGGGCCATGGTGAATGAATTTTTGTTCACAAAAATTGAAGAGGGGGATATTAGCAACATTTGGTTTCAACAGGACGGTGCTACGTGCCACACAGCCGAAGCTACACTCGATGTTTAGCGCCCTGGTTTTGAAGATCGCATTATCAGCCGCAGAGCTGATGTCGTTTGGCCACCGCGGAGCTGCGATTTGACACCGTTGGACTCTTATTTGTGGGGTGCCGTCAAAGATAAGTGTTACGCCAACAAGCCAGAGACAATTGACGCTTTAATGGACAATATTCGTAAAGCCATTGGTGAAATAGAGTTGCACACAATCAATAATGTGCTTAAAAATTGGACTGACCGTGTAGGCTACTGCATGGCCAGTCGAGACAGCCATTTGAATGAAATTATTTTCCATTATTAACCGGAAGGATTGTAAATACTTTCAAATAAAAAAAGAAATTTGAGAAAATATTCAGTAGTTTTTTTTATAGCATTAAAAAAAAAAAAATGGCGGACCCTTTATCAAAAAAATCAGCGGATATGACCGAACGAAACTTATAGTAAAAAACACAAAAATTTTTTTGCTTCAGCAAAATTATTAAAAAACTTATCTAAAAGCGTAGTTTCATTTTAAATTACTTCGATAAAAAATAGAATGTCGGTAGATATGAGAGATGTGCTCTCAAATAGTGATGTTGTATGAAAGGGTTAACTATTTCAGTCTGTTGTTGTAGCGTATATCGTTTCATTTTTGTTAATCGCGAAATTGTTACTTGTGATCTGTCAAGCAATCATAGGCTGTCTGACTCATGACAATTGTTAAAGTGTGGAGTTATTGAAAAGGGAATGTCTTATTGGAACATACTGTATTTTAAGAATTGCGTTTTGGCAACAAAAGAATAATTGTAAGCATAAGAGTTCTCACAAAATTACAAGTTTTAAAGTTAAATTTATCGTAGTTTTTAATGAAGTCGTCTTAAGCAGTAGCATTATAAGACTTACTTTGTGTTATTATTTATTATAGCAATTTTACTTTATTCTTTTTTAACAAATCCTATAAATTTTGTGATAATTTTTAAGTTTAATAACAAAACATTACTAATAGAACTTATTGATTATTCTAAAGAGTATACTTTTATAAATAACCAGTACACATAGCCGAAGAAAGAAAAATATAAAGTATTTATGCAAATGAAACTCCTGCTTATGAGAATTAACTTTTTCTGTTGAAATTCAATTCAAGTAAAAATTTCATTATTTTGTCTGTAATCAGCGTTGCCAGAAGAAAATCATAATTTTTTAATGCAAACAAATTATTAGAAAACCGTAAAAGCAACAATAACTAATTTATAAAAAACAGATGTCATACTGTAACGGATAATTTTGTTAACCGTTTGGGTTTTGAAAATTGAAAAAAGAAGCAGAAAGTTTGCAAAAGTGAATGAAATATTTATTTAGAGCGATAAATGAATGCCTGCTATTTACTTAAAGATTATTTAATTTGAATATTACCCTCGGCAACGTCGTAGGTGGTCCATCTGTTAGCACAAACTTGGCATAGTTTTTCTAGCATTTAATTCGTTATCTCACCCATTTCAGTTATAATGTTATCTTCCAGGGCTAACTGGCTTGTCTCTGTACATGAGAGACTTGTAGTATACCTTCAAAAAATGTATAGTGTGGTCACATCGCATGATCTTGGTAGCCCATGAACTGTTCTAAAATGTGAGTTTCATTACACATCAAGCGTGCCTCTAAATAGGTTCATGGTAGCGCATTCCGTGTGGCATCATCACACGGCACCTGGCTTTATTGACTATAACGTTGCGATTTTTATCGTTTTTTATGAAATATGGTCAGGGCACATTGGAAGCTCTTGAACTGGCTCTGGCTGCTCTACACACCAAATTCGTCCATTTTGTGTATTGACGTAACCCTTAAGCCAAAAATGAGCTTAGTCACTGAAGATAGTTTCCGATACGAAACACATATCTCACACAGAGCATGCATTTTGATAATAAAATTCAAGAATTTGCAAGCGTTGTTTTTTTGTTAGTCTCTTTATTCTTTTGTGAGATTTTAAACAAAATTCATCACAACTACGATTATGTAGAGTTGATAAGACGATATGCCAAAGAAGATATATTTTTATTTATAATTTTTGAAGGGTCAAGACATAAAAGCTCTTTTTAAACAACATCGTTAAAATAAAATCAAAGTTTGTTCGTTTTCGAATACAAACATTTTATTGAAAATAATTGAATAGTATTAAGCAAACAATAGTATTGTAAGGTTTTAACCTTCCTAAAACGTTTGAGTTCATTTAAATTGCGAAAATAAAATTAAGCCACTTTGTTGTTACGGTTTTATTTATTTACTACACCATAACGTTTATACAGTTTATCTTAATACAACTTAATATTCGCTTATAAAACACTTTTATTTCCGCTTAACCACGTCTTTATCTTATGACAGCAAAACAATCACTAACTCACCAGCCTTAATACGCTATCTTTTTATAGTATTTCATCATTAGTTTGGAATGTTCTAGTACAGACACGAACCTTCGATTTATCCACGCTATTTCAAATGGTCTAAAATAACTTTATAAACACAAAAAGTAATCGAACTTGCAACTCAATGCGGATGGTAGCACTTTCAATTAGTACAGGTAATTTTAGCAGTTATTAAGCCTTGACAAAAACCAATTCATTTTATAGCTAAAAGCTTATAATAAGTCCCTGATGTGGTGAATTTTATCTTCAGCATTTTCATTTTCGTAACAGTATGTTTGCAAACGTATGAGTAATTCCTTTTCGTACTAAATCTTTATGTATTTTTTTGTGCATCAAACTTTATAAAAATACAATTTTAATTTTTAATGTCCTGTAGCAATTAAAATTAAAATTAAAATTAAAATAAAATTAAAATTAACTGTTGACTTTTTATTTGTTTTTTTTTTTTTTAGAAATAAAAATATATATACAATATATATACTTAAAATAAATTATAATAATTTTTAAAAATAAAAAATCATCATTTGAGTAAAAAAATCATCAAATCATATTTTGGTGAAAAAATCATCAAAAATATGATAAAATTATCAT